>CM028132.1:746422500-747095000 GCA_016271365.2 Neoceratodus forsteri
CAGTCAAATTAACCAGCCTGGGAGTGGGTCCCAGGGTGGTAGCCTGGGTAAAACACTGGCTGGACAACAGAACTCGGAAAGTAATTGTAAATGGAGTCTATGCTGAAGAAAGAGGGGTTACTAGTGGGGCACTGCAGGGTTCAGTACTGGGTCCAGTCCTTTTTTATTTATTTATTTAGCTTTTGTTTACCGGGTAACTACACTAGACAAGTATTATGCCTATTTTCAGGAACGACCCGGGAGAGTACAACATGAGGAACAACAGTAAAGGAGACATGGCAAAGAGAGTATAGTTTTTTGTCACAGTAAACAAACATGTGGGAAATACATCATTTGACGCTATGGGAAACATACAGTAGTAAGCACATTTCAGATTATACACTCTAGACTAGCTAGTTCAACTGACAGGTATATACAGGTCATCATACATAGGAGTGGAGCATATCTCAAGGACTGGATTAGTCATAATATAACTTATAACATTGTCGTATACACCCCCTAGGCTAGGAGGTTTGGGGCTGTCACACTCTGATGCTAGTTTTAGGAAACCCCACAGGGAATTTCGAAAACTCAGATAGGAGGGGGCAGCTTGGATATCCACAGGCAGCAAATTCCAGAGTCTGGGCACACTTATGGCAAATTCCTGATCCCCCATGTGGGTCCGGGTAGGAGGGACTTTAAGCATCCTTGATGTGAGAGACCTAAGTTGGTAGGGGGTGGGATTCAGTTTAGGCAGAAGCCGGGCCAGCCTCTGGAGGGTGTTAGTTCTGATCACTTTCCCAGAGAGGCATCCCAAACCAAAATCAAGGTATCTAGCTAGTGAGAGCCAGCAGAGTTTCTCATATAGCTCACAACGGTGGGTGAGTCGGGGGGGCAGCCAAGGCAAAACGACAAATGTTATTGTAAGCAGTGTACCACTGGGTGAGATGCGTCTTGGGAGAGCGAGCAAATAGGTGCAGCCCATAGCTAAGGAGGAAGGAGCACACCCTTCACTAGGGCAAGCCTGGCTGCGTGTAAGGTTATACTTGGCCCTATAGGCCAGACCCAGTTTGCAGTTTGCCACCCTGCAGATGTTAAGGATATGATTACCCATGTCAAGTTGGGAGTCAAGTGTTACCCCCAGATATTTACTCCTCCCTAATTCAAATCTCACTTCCATATACCTCCCCTATTTACGTGACAAGCACATACTACCCTCCATGCACACCCAATGATGATATCCTCTCCCATCTAACCACGCTTCAGTCCCTAGCCAAAGGAGGTGAAATCCTTGCCACAGGGGATTATAATGCCAACTGGCTAGGAGCTGAAAAAGCTCTCCTGAAGGCTAAAATAAAGGCCCAAAACCTCACGCAACTTATAAATGAACCTACCACACTAAACCTTAAGTCAAATAATCACTCCTTACTGGACTGGGCCCTCACCTCGCACCCACATAGAATCCTTAAAGCAGGCTTACTTCCTGACTCTATTAGCGACCACCACATGGTTTACCTGATCAGGAAGGTTCATAGCCCCTCTCCTCCCCCAAAGACACTGCGCACCAGGTCTTACAACTCCATAGACTTACAATCTCTCCTGGCGGATCTGGGAAGGGTAAACTGGTCCTGCATCACCGAGGCACCTTCCATTGATGATGCCTTTAATGCTTTTAAACTCAGATTCCTAACAGTCTGGGACAAGCATGCTCCATTGCGCACAAAACGAGTTAGAGGAGCTCATCTCCCCTGGATCACGGCTGACATAATTAGAAATTGCCGTACCAGAGACCATGCCTGGAAAGCTTATAAGAAACTGGGCTCCCAGGCCTCCCTTACTACCTATAGAGCTCTTCGAAATGCTTGCACAAATAGCATTCGCCAAGCAAAAAAATCCTACTTCCTATCTACCTTCAATAAAAATTCTAACCACCCTAAGGACTTCTGGAAATCCCATAAATCCTTCCTCTCCCCCCCCAACCCAACCACCTCCCCCCTCACTTCTAATAAATGGCACCCTCATCTCCGACCCCATCTGTGTCGCAGAAGCTTTCAACACCCACTTCTCCAGCTGCACCAACACCCTTCTATCCTCCCGCCGGAATACTCACTCCCCAGTCCACCCAAACAGCACCCACACCCCTCGAACTCACCCGTCAATCCCACCTTTCGTGTTCCAGCCAATTTCCCCCACAGATGTTCTCCACTCCCTACAGGCGTTAAACCCAAATAATGGCAAATGCCCATTGTCTCTGGACGCTAAGATGCTATTCCTGTCAGCCCCTGCCATAGCCACTCCACCGGCCGCACTCTTCAACCTCTCCTTCTCGCTGGGCAAGGTTCCAACGACTTGGAAACTGGCCACTGTCATACCCCTTCCTAAAGGCGGTGACCCCTCCTCCCCAGGCAACTATAGCCCTATCTCCTACTCCAGATCGTGGCCAAACTTCAGGAGCGACTGGTCCTGTCCCAACTCTCCCAGTTCCTGGACGCTCCTCCTTCTTTTCTCCCTTCCAATCTGGTTTCTGCAAATCCCATTCTACCATCACCTCCCTACTATGTGTGAACGGAGACATCATCACAGGTATAGACAAAGGGCACATCACCTCAGCCATATTTATTGATCTAGCTAAGGCTTTCGATACCGTATCGCATCCCCTTCTCATCTCAAAACTTAAAGATGCAGGTCTAGCTCACCCAGCTATAGACTGGTTCCAAGACTATCTTGCGGATAGGATGCAAGCAGTCAGACTGGCCTCTTGTACATCAATCCCCCTTCCAGTCATTACTGGGGTCCCTCAAGGATCAGTCCTAGGCCCAATACTCTTCTCCATTTTCATTAATGGCCTCCCGCTGCATGCTCCCACTCTTCCATTCAAATGTATGCAGATGATACAGTTCTGTATACATCCGGCCCCTCCACAAGCAGCGTAGCACCTCTCCTTCAGGAGGACTTCACAGCCATCCAGCACTGGTTCAGGAAGATCCAGCTATCTCTAAACCCTAAAAAAACAGTGTCGCTTACATTTGGCTCCCAGCAAAGACTCTCCTGCCAAACCCTGTGTCCTCCTTTCTCAACCCTGGAAGGAGCACCCCTTGAGCAATGCACTAGCTTTTAGATACCTAGGTGTCTGGCTCGACCAACACCTTGACTTTGCCTCTCACATAGATTCCCTGCATAAAAGGCTGCTACCAAAACTGGGGGCACTCTCACAAACAAAACCTGTCTCCCCAAGGAAACGAGGCTCGCCATAGTCCAAAAATGTTACCCCGGCACTTGATTATGGTGACATAGTATGCTTTACGCCTCTGCGCCCACCCCTGGCTAGCCTAGACACCTATTCCACTCTTTTGTCACTTCATCCCGACTCCCTACAATCCACTCACCATTGTACTTTATATAACTCTCTAGCCCTACCATCTCTCCTTGACCGTAGATTAATAAACTGCGCTAGGTTTTCCGCTAAATTCTGGACCCACCCTCCCCCATCTTGAATTCCACCCTATCCCAACAACCTCCCCCTGCACTCCCTAAGAGGCACAGATCCCAGATTCCTATATATCCCATTTGTAGCACACTCCAAAGGCCAGTTAGCTTTAAATTCAGAATCCCACAGATCTGGAACGCCCTCCCCGCCCCCATCAGACTCAACACATAATCCCGGTCTCCGCTCCAGACTACTCCAGGCACACTTCTCCTCCAGCTGTTCCTGCTAATGCTGCAAGCTCGGCCCTGTAATAAACTAAACAATGTACAGTAATTATTCCTATTATGTGTATTTCTGTCTGTAATCTACTGTACTACTATACCTGCAGTACTTGCTATACATGTTACACGTTATATTGTATCATATTTGAACAAATCATTTGCTACTGTTTCTTTATTACAATATCTGTACTCATATTTGTTCTAATTATTTGCCATGTACTGGGCCTCGGCCCCCAGGTCACATCTGGAATCGAGCATGTTGCTCAGTATGCCTTCCTGGTAAAACTCGTAAATAAATAAATAAATGGGTAGTGAGGATCCATCTGCGCTGGTGACGTGTAAGCAGGCCGATGAGGCTTTGATTTTAGCCATTGAGCCAATGAGCATAGCCTGTGTCTTTTTCAGGTTCAGGACCAGCTTGTGACTTGTAACCCATGACAATACCCTGTTAAAGTCATCAGTCAGGTTCTGGTTTAGGGTAGTGGCATTCTGGGAGTGAGCCAGGATTACTAGATCATCTGCATACATGGTGGCGCTACAGCTGGTAGTAACCATTGGTTGTTGATTGATGAAGAGGGAGAAGAGGAGGGGACCCAGTACCGAGCCTTGAGGCACTCCGGAGGTCACAGTAGGGGCTCAGAGAGGACTTCATTGAAGCAGGTACACTGCTTTCTGCCATGTAGATAACCCATTAGCCATTTCATGGCATGGGGGGAGAGGCCAAGTGACCACAACTGTGCACCAAGCAGTCTGTGGTCAACGAGGTCAAAGGCTTTGGACAGGTCGATAAATATTGCACCAGAGACTTTGCCCTGGTCCATGGCTGCCCGGATACTTGATGTAACCGAGATTAAGGCTGTGGTGGTGCTGTGTCCCTTACGAAAGCCGTGCTGGGCTGGGGACAGAAGTTCATGAGCGTGGATATATTCCGAAAGCTGCTCAGCTACTACCTTTTCAAGGAGCTTGCTAAGGGTTGGGAGAATGGCAATCGGTCGATAATTGTCAGGTAGTTTGGGATTTCTGTTTCAGTACAGGGACAATCCCGCCTTTCTTCCAGATGTCTGGGATGGTTCCAGACCAAGGGATAGGTTGAAGATAAAGGCCACTGGTGAGGCAATGTGTGCAGCACCAAGCTTAAGGAGTTTAGGCTCCAGGTTGTCTAGGCCAGGACTGGAGTACTGGGAGAGGCCAGCCAGGCATTTCTGCAAGTCCTGAACTGATACAGCCCTGAGGTGGAACATTTGACGAGGAGGGTGACCCTCCAGCACAGTGGAGGGAAGGGGGTGGGACAAAGCCTCATCAGGTGAGAAGAGGGTTGTTTAGGCAGACAGGTCAGAGAAGTGATTATTTAGGGAGTTGGCAATAGTATGGG
Organism: Neoceratodus forsteri; assembly: GCA_016271365.2. NCBI lineage: Eukaryota > Metazoa > Chordata > Ceratodontiformes > Ceratodontidae > Neoceratodus > Neoceratodus forsteri. The sequence goes on from CM028132.1 coordinate 746,427,560, forward strand.
GATTATTGCAGGAGACTCCATTTATGACCATGTCCGTAACCCCCGGATAGGAGGATCCGCTGACAAGGGATTTAATATCTCTCCAGAACCTCCTGGGATTACTGACAGAGCTTAGGGACTGGAAGGAAAAGTATGCCTCTTTGCAGATGACACAAACATCTGCAACTGGGTTGATACACAAGGAGGTGTGGAAAGGATGAGAAGGGACTTGGCAAGGTTGGAGGAATGGTCAGAAGTATGGCAGCTTGGATTCACTGCAAAGAAGTGCAAAATAATGCACCTGGGAAACAAAACCCAGGGAAGATTACACATTGGGGGTAGTAACAACAACAAAAATGGAATGGGAACTGGTGGTAATCATATCAGATGACCTTAAGGTTGGCAAGCAATGTGAGAAGGCAGTAGTGAGGGCTGGGGGGATACTGGGATGTATAGGGAGAGACATCACCAGCAGAAAACAGGAAGTTGTTATCGGCTTGTACAGACAGTTGGTGTGAGACCCCGTCTGGAGTACTGCATCCAGTTCTGGAGACCCCATCTCCTACAGGATAGAAGCAGTTCAGAGAAGGGCAACTAAAATGGTGCAGGGTCTGCAAGAGAAGTCATACAAGGAGAGACTAAAGGAGCTCAATACGTATACTCTTGAGGAAAGGAGGGAGAGGGGGGCATGACAGAAACGTTTAAATACCTCAGTGGAATCAACAAAGTCCAAGAGGGTAACATCTTTCAGAAAAGGGATGTGCAAGAACAAGGGGACACAATTTGAAGATAGAGGGGGGACAGCTCAGGGGCAATGTGAGGAAGTATTTTTTCACAGAGAGGGTGGTGGGTGCATGGAACAGCCTTCCTGAGGAGGTTGTGGGGTCTAAAACTGTGGGAGAATTCAAGAATGCATGGGACAGACATAAGGCAATTTTTGAGGTGGGTAGGGAGAAATAGGCTGTTGGTTAAATAGGATCTGCAGCGTATCCTCTAGGTAGGGAAATGGGCAGACTAGGTAGGCCAAGCGGCCCTTATCCACCGTCAAAGTCTATGTTTCTATGTTTCATTGCTACTGGCCAAGCTGCTCCATGCCCCAGCCCTCCACGCCATGAGAGCAGCTTGGCCAGCCTCCTGTTCCCTGCAGCTCTTGTCTCGATTACAGGACCAAGGACAGCAACCAGGGGAGTGCTTGCAGCAGGCTCTATAAATCCCCCCTTGCTGTCCCATGTGACACTTACCAGACTGACGCCATACAGTGTGGCGCTATTCTGGTAGCGCTCAATTGATGGGGTACCGGCCCCAGGGATATGCTCACTCATTCACACAGGTTTTGGGGGGGACCACTAAGCACCAGGGATGTGTTCACTCATTCATGGGCCAGCGATCGGAGGTTGGGGAGGACCACTAGCACCAGGGATCAGAACTTCATGCTGGGGCTGGTGATCAGAGGGTGGAGGGGGGACCACTAGGCACCAGGGACTGGGACTTCATGTTGGGGCTGGCAAAAGGAGGATGGGGGGAGGACCATTAGGCACCAGGAAGCCTTTATGTTGTGGACTGGTGTTTGCAGGGAGGGGTGCAACACTGGGCAATACGGCATACTGTCTCAGTGCTGGATGGGTGATTGCAGGGGGGGTGCCACGGACCACAAGGGACAGGTGTGCTCCCTCATCGGCCAACCATGTAGCTGGCTGCAGTACCTCTGACCGGCACTAGGACTGCCCAGAATAAGAAGGGTTTTTCTTTGGCTAACACCTTTTGCTCAGCACAATGCCATGAATACAGAGTTCCTGCCCCCACCCCTCCCTTTGCCCACCCGCATATATCACATTTCACGTGGGCTCTAACGCCGTTTGTCCGCGCAACTTCCCCTTCTGAATATAGTGCACTGGTGCAAAATCCAGTTTATGGGCAAAAACTTATTAGTGCCCAAGGAAACGTCTGAATATCGGGTCCCTGATGTTTTGTTTTCTGGTCCCATTGTCCTTTTGGGGCTAAATAATGTCACAGAGGACTCTACTTAGCCCTGGGAGAACAATGGGACCAGCACACATCTGACCTGCTCTTTTAAAATCTCTAACATGCACTGCGGCTAGTGAATCTCCCATTGCTGTCGCTGTGCTCCAACGTCAGCTACAGGGGATTCCTTTTTTTTGTGCTGATTCTAGGAATTCAGGAGGGAGTTCCACAACCTAAGAACAAATGGAGAAGGCCTGTTCATCCATCCTAGTGGTGCACTTGAGAACTTGGGGACAGGACTTATCAGAGGATACAAGAGTGTAGGCGGGATGAGGGCTCTGAAGAAGTGAAGTGATGGAAGCAGAAAAGGAAGTTTTTAGGAGCTTGTCCAGAAAACAAAAAAGAGAATGAGAGCAGCCAGCACATGGGCTAGCCATCTCAGAGCAAAGATTACAGTGATGACTGAGACATGGTGAGGACAGTGTGAAACAAAAAACATTACTTAAGCCCACATCCCATTTAGCAAATAAAGTTTAGGAGACATGGGCAAGGGTTAGGGAATGTTGTACTGTATGACTCCTTAAGCAATGGCCAGTCTTACCTTTGGGTTGAGAATATGTCAATCTGTATTCTAAACCAAGCTTAGCAGATGGTAGTGACATGGAGGGAAAACTCCAGTGCGGGGTCTGGTGTGATTCCAAGGTGTCTGAAAATATTGAATGAGGCAAAGAGGGACCCAAAGGCAAAGGAGACTGCTAAGGCATCCATACAAGACTTAATGTTTGCATTTAGGCCAAACAGCATGGAGTGGGTTTTGTGGAATTTAGAACCAGTTTGTTATCTAACAGCCAGCTCTAAATATATTCCAAGGGTCATTGTTTAGCTGTACGTTAATGTGGCAGACTGTGCAAGAACTATAATAAAGGGCAAGGTTGTCAGCATACATGAGGGAGAAGCAGGAGGTGCATACAACAGGAAGATAGCTAATAAAAACAGTGAAGAGCAGAGGACTCAGGACAGAATCCAGGGGAACACCAACTTCAGCAGAGGCCAAATTAGACAGAGTCTTGACTGCATTTTATGAACATGGGTTTATGTGCATCAGTTCATAAACCGAGACAAGGAAGGAGAGGCCAAGTGTAATCAGTTTGGAGCATAATAAACTGTGGGTTAACTGACCAAAGGGCCTTGGAGAGGTTAAGGAACGTGACACCTGTCACCATCTCTTTATCCATAGCTTCCTTGAATATAATTAGATAATTTAATCAAGGCAGTGGAAGCCTTGCTGTTCAGGGCAAGCAGGCTGGATTTATGAAGGCAGTCTGTCAATTCCAGCTTCTCTCCCTCTCCTAGCCTTTCTCCTCGTGCCTCTCTCACTGTACTTCCCTTATCTCTTGCTTATGTCTTGCACCTTTCTTGAATGTGGGGATCATAGTGACAGTGACCATTTTCAGTCCTCCAGCACAACCCACCTGTAAGGAGTCCTTAAATACTGGACATCTGCCAGAACCCTTTTTAACTCCACTGTTATCCTGAGGTTGATTTTCTCTGAATCACACCCTCTAGATACTTACTAATTCTGATGAGATTATTCTGTTTGGCCTGTACCTCTCCAATAGCTTGTATCCACAGCTGGACATGCCCCAACTTCCTGATTAAAACATGGTGAGAAAAACCGAAGTGTTCTGAATGGCTGACACCAGCAAATAATTGTAATTATGAGACCATAATTACAGTCCTGTACTTCTCCACTTCTTTCAGACCAAGAGCCTGTGTACCACATCAAATCACTCCACACTACAGTGCCAGTCAGACTGACAGTTACAATTTATTGTTCAGGGATTCCCTTACTGTTTAAAAGGACTACTTTATCAATATTTCAATAAAGTTACTGTTTTACTTGCACTGACACAGTGTACCATATTTTTTGCATTAAAATTATAAAGACATTTTTCTCACCCTGTTAAGACACTTCCAGAATTTGTCATTATGGGGGAATAATTGCACTTTACTCTCCGGTGTTTTAAGGCACTCAGTGCAAGTGCCTTTTCCTGAACACTCTGAAGCCGGGCAAATGTTCCCCCATAATTACACACTCTGGCACGTCTTACTGCATAATTATTGAATACTTACACAAAGGTCTTACTGCATGCTGCTGAAATTCCCCAACTCACTTAACATCCCCCCAACCAATGAGCAGCCAAACGCAGGTCACAAAGTGCTACCAGACAAGCATCACCAGCGAACATCAGAACACCGCAGACACCTTTTGACATTCTGAAAAAAATCAATAAGTTTGAAAATAGCTGGTGGCCAACAGCCTGCCACTCAGTTAAAACGATCAGTCAATGTCACATTGCAAATTGATCTTGCATGCCCTCAGGGTTCATTTCAAATATTTATCTATGTGGAACACTGACACACTGGGCATAAAAAGTAAGGGTCAAATGAAAGTAACTAATGGGTCCTATTGTTCAACTGAGCCCCTATGTATAAATCAGCAGTGAGCAGGAAGTCCCCAAGGTAAAATTAAAAACTGTGTGGCAATTGTCCCAGTCCCCCACTCTGAAATGAACAATGTGCCCTGCTTTAGTTACAATCGGGGGTAAAACCTTGAGGCTGTGTCTTCTTTTAGATCCCATGCCCCGGCATGATTCTCTTCACACCTCTAGCTGGCTATTTCTGACTCTCAAAATTTGCTACATCACACAAAAAGACAGATACATATTTAGAAGATATACAATGACCTGTGTTCAAATATGCCATTTATTTCCATGAGTGAGGAGGCGGGACCATGACTCACGGATGGCAAAGTCACTAGTGAGTTATGAAAGTCCTGCCACCTCATGAATGGAAATACATGTCATATTTGAACACAGGCCATAGTATGTTCTGTGTATAGAATCTCTGTGTTGTGACAAATAAGGTCCGCAGATTCATTGTGGGATTGGCAGAACGGGCTGTCAATCAAGTTGACCGTAATGTAGGCAAGTGAAAAATAAAGTGTTATTTACCAACTGGGCGAATAACAGTGTTTCTCTTTTACTTGTATCAGAGTCTTGGGAAAATAAAGCATTTATTTAAGTAGTATAATCCCTACATACATTGCATACACTCAGGTATGCCAAACCTTTACCAAGCAATGGCCAACTGTGCATGACAAAAATATTAATTTTTATTTATTTTACCAAGGAGAAGAGTTTTCAAATACCTTCCAGTTTTCAGTGGTCTCTGCGTCTATCCAGTTTTACAGCTGGGTTGACTAATGCACAAGGTAAAGAAACGTCTTGTTCAAGGTCACAAAATGAGACAGTGGTGGATTTAAAACTGAAAGACAGTCCCCCTCCCCCCAAAAAAATAAAAAAAATACATAAATCAACACACTTACCAAAGTCTAGGAACTGCTTCATTGAAAGAGGAGAAGGTGAGAATTTGGAATAGAAATCGACTTGTTTTGGAATGTTTTCCAGGGAAGCATTTTTCATCAGTAGTCTTAAAATTCTCATTTCCCGGTGTTTTGTGCACTCCTTAACGATAAAGACGTCTGCTTACTGCTTGTCCTTGATGAGTTCTGTTTTAAGGCCTTGTTTATGAGCTGTCAACACCATATTCTTCTACTTGAGAGAACAGCTCGCCCAAAGACATAGGGGTCTAATACAGTAACTCACAGACGCCCTACCTAAACTGATTAACTTTCGATTCTACGACAATTTAAAAAAAAACTGTAACAAAAAAAAACAACTAACAATTACTTGCTCATTTTACAGCTTTACTGCCGTCCAATCAATGTCGCTAAAGACTGGACACCCGCACACTGCATCTGTCAACATCACACTACTAGGATAAACAGACTTGCTTTTTCTCTGTCCTTACGTACTACTGTAGAGGTAACAATACCGGTAACAGTCCTATAAAGAAATAAAACAAAGGCCGGCGTTCAATGCACGTAACCATAAAATGTACAGAAATACAAGGACTATTGGATAAAAAAAAAGATTAAATTTGTACTTTTTTGCAAATGCACGAAAAATAAAATATGTTCCCTGCAAGGAATACAGAACCCTTGCTGCATGCAGGCCAGCCAGAGACAAGCTGGGAAAAGGCTGGCAGTTCTGGACGCGATCGGTCTGTGGGCCAATCAAAGAAATGATTACTGACAGAGCGGGCGGATACCTGCTAGACAATGCAACCCTACTGCAGTCGAACGAGAAAAAACACGGAAGCGCTGCTGGAAACCAAACCAGACCTACACTATCACATTGGAGAAAGAGGTAGAACAGCCCCGCCAGTGGTGGGAAAGAACCGTGCTGGACATAACTCTCAACTGTCCCTGATTTTGCCTTAAAATTTTACTCAGTCCCTCCTGAAATATGTGTTTCTGTGGCTAAACAGTGGAAATTGTAAGCACAAAATAATATCAAGCATTAAAGTTACAGACTTGTTCTTCTTCAGAAAATGCATTCTGCACTAAGCCCCATATTCTACTAGCTTTCTGGGAGGATATCTCTAATTTTGAAGATGTGTCCCTGATTTTGGTCCTTTGTCCCTGATTTTTTTAAGCCTTGTCCATGATTTGTGAGGCAGGAGGTTGAGAGGTATGGTGCTGGATAAAATGCATATATTAGTCGTTGTTGGCATGCCCTATAGTTGTACTTGCACTTTTTGTTTTACACGGATATGGAAACACGTTTTCTTCAGAAAGCAGGCGTTTGCAGTCACACATCAGGATGTACATGAGCGCACATTTTGCCTCCCAGAAATCCCTTGTCCCGTATGACAAACAAGCTGCTAATTGCTGTATTGGGTCCTAGTAAGAACAAATCCAGAACAAATTGTGTGATACCTTTTATTGGACCAACAATGATATTATAAAAAGAACAAAGAGCTTTTAGACCAACAAGTCCTTCTTTGCAAGCCTAATGAGAGTTATTTAGAAAATCCCATATTATTAACATTTCGAACATGCAGAAAAAATAGAATTATACAATGTGGTAAATTGAATAAGCCAAATCCTGCAACCTGATTGGTTGACTGGTACCTTTCCCAGCATTGTAAATCCTCCAGTGTATCCACTGGAAAAGATACCAGCCGACTTCATCTCATGCCAATCATTGTATCAATACAACGCTTTCACTTCAAACGAAACTGCCACCATTTTTCCTGTTGCCGCTTCGCTAAGACACCACAGTAAATTTAAAAAAAATGACATCCTCTTTTGAACTATACAACCTCAGTGATGTAAAAACAACAACCAAAAAAACATTAAATAAGCAACATTTGACATTGTATAATAGCAATTTATTTCTCCAGGGTGTGGGTATACTGGAGAGCTTAACACGACTGGTGTGGTTCAGTCACTCAGCTGCACCTCGTAACCGACCACACTAGCCGTGGTAAATCCTCCAGTATACCCACACCCTGGAGAGATAACTTGTTTAAATAATTCTCATTGGTTTAACCCTTTCGCTGCCATGGGTATTTTGCACTCCTGTACCAGGCAATTTTAGTTGTTTTTGCACAATATTATATAGAGAATAATGTATGGGTAGGCCATTATAATGAGAATATAATTACCGACGTACGCTTTTTCCCATTGGGAAACCCGGTTATAATTTGCCGTTATAACCAGCCGAGAGCGCCAGGTTTCCTTCGGAACAGCCATCCCTCAGTCACTGTTCTCCGAAGTTCACGTTCCGTGACGGAATCCAATAGCGCAGCACACTTCCTGGTCCCTCGTGGAAACGAACTTTTCATAAAAAAAAAAATTAACTATTTTCCTACAGTAAACCACTTTAAAACAAAACAAGCATTTTCCCGTCAGCCTGACACCACAGCCGAAGTCCATGTCAGACTGCCCCTACCTCTAAGCCCGGAAGGATCGCTGCATGCCGGCGTAAGTTTTATATTAAACTAAAATCTAACTGTCTACACATTTTTTTTAAATTAAATATCCTCCTCCTTTTTTCTCCAACAAGTGCAGCCATATAATTATGAAGACTGGGGACCACGCAAAATCAAGACTGGTCCACACCTTCCTGAACACTAATCTATTAGCTAATTTAATTTTTTATAATTGCTGAGGCGAAAAAGCGCACTCCTGCAATTATAAAAAATAAAATATGGGGTGGTGTGTAAAACTCGATTTTACACACACCCTCGTTGTGGGATGCTTTTTATAAACCCGGGAAGAGCATCCACAACTCGGTGTGTGTAAAATCTAAACACACCACCCCATATATTATTCTCTATTTTACACTAAGGTGGGATGCACATAACCCCAAGGGCTAAGCCCAAGGGTTTATTAAGGTGATCCCACACCGAGGGTGTGTGTGTAAAATTGTTAATAACCACCTACCCTTACTTTATTTTTGTAATTACTGGTTTAAATTTGTTTTGCCCCCAGCACAGGATTTTAAACAAGTAAGAGACCTGTAGTACGGATGGAAATTCATTAAGGTTTTTATTGCATTACAGGCACTGTTTTAATCATTTGTATTTGAATCAGTTTTTTTAGGTAAACAGTTTAAGTAGATTCTTATTTAAGATTTTAACATTGTGTAACTTACAGTCCTTTATGCAGTGAGGCCATGACGGTTTCTGTTTTTTTTGCTATTTCTGGAAATTTTTGGTAAATAAACGTTAAACATGCAACTAGTATTTAACTAAGAAAATGTTTAACTTTTTAAGGAGAAGTTCAAACTACTAAATCCAGTTTTAGGTTCAGTCTGCAGAGTTTGGGTTGCTGCACTGTTGCTAGGGAGAGCTCTGGTCCCCAAGGTGCAGCTGATTATGCGGTGTTAATCTCGCTGATCATGCAGTGTTAATCTTGCGGTGCCTGAGGAGAGAAGAGGATTAGGTTAGCATGGGTAAGGGAGCATGTTAAATGTATGAGGATTTTTTGGTGGTGAATCGCCGAGAAGAGGGACGGAGCTGATAGGAGAGCCGCAGTTGAGAGAGCATGGGAGAGAGAGGGCTGGCAGTATAGCCTAGAGGTTAGAGGAACAAAGTATGAATGAGCTTGATACATCCAGCAGACCAGATCTGAGTTTGATTCTCATAACCTCCACTTGCATGCTGTGTGACTCTGAGCAAGTCACTTAACCGCACAGTGCTCGCAGGTCGCCCCTGAAAACAGTCACTTATGCCTAAGAGGGCCTTACCCGGGTTACCAAAGACTTGAAAAAAAAAGCATGAGTGGCTGACTAATTCAGTTTGCATTTCAGGTGTTTGTGTCTCGTGCTTCTGATAGAGAAAGCTGGCATGTGTTTGCCATTCTAACCAGCTGGTTAGAATGGTAAATTATAACTGGCTTTCTCTATGGAAAAAAATTGAAACCAGTAATTACATAAAATTAAAATATCACTATGTTCCCTTCAAGGAAAAGTAGAGAAACCATGGATCTTTTTTTATTGTCAGACTCTGAGCTTTTTATAGGTAGTAAGGTTTTGTCAATATCTGGTCATGTGTCCATGAAACACTGGGTGAAATATAAACAAAATGCTATTTTTACTCAAAAATGTTGCAGAAAACATCCCAGAAAACTTATTATTTAACTAAGAATTATGGAAAGTTATATGTTGCTGAACTTCTCAATGTCTGTGCTATATACTCACCAAAATATTTTAATAAGCAGAAACATATTACAGCAGTAGTACTTGTTATGTTCTAACATTTAATCTGGTCTTGTTCAACAAACTCACACTGCAACAGGAATAGAGCAGCTTTCATTTTTATTCAGGAGCCTCTCTCTCTCAACAACAACACTCTCTGTCTACTCTCTTTCTAGCTTACACATATCGGAATGCTGCCCTCAAGTGGCAGAAGTAACACAATGCATTACCATTTCAAATACATAACATTTCCTCCCCACTAAATTATATAGTTACCAAACGAACAAGTATTAGCATTATTCGCTATTATTAAGATGGTTCATACTATGCTAGAGGTAGGGGGTAGACTACCCCAGGCCTCGAACCAGTCAAGGGGATTATTCTGCCCCAATAATCTGATCTGGCTCTCTAACTACACAAAACATTTATTTCTTTTAAATGTCTCACAGGTTCAAACGATCTGGAGGTTTTGAAATTCGGGATGGAAAACGTCTCTCGTGAGCAACCCTTGGCATGGCTGCCCTGTCTGGTACCTCCCTCCGATCCTCAGTTGGTGGTTGTACAGCCTCACCATTGCTCCTCTCCACCTCCTCCTTTACATCTTCAGAAGGTGTTGAGACTTCCGTAGTGGGGCTTCTGTAAGCTACGGCAGATGGAATCCATATTTCCCGTGGGTTTTCTTCCCTGAAGGTGTCCCTATCTGTGCGCTGCTGAAGATCTAGGAGCTGTTCAGCATGACGTTTCCATTTCACTCCAGATTCAACATCAACTGTATATGACACTGGACCCGTCTGAGATGTCACCACACCAGGGGTCCACTTTTCCCCCTTCCGGTAATCTCGAACAAGCACTTCCTGACCAACAATGAACTGCCTGTCCTTTGAACGAGCTTGCCGGCGTAGTATTTGAGATTCTTGGTTCTTCAAAACCTCTGATGCCACATCTGGCTTAAGCAAATCAAGACGGGAGCGAAGCTTACATCGAAAAAACAACATTGCTGGAGATTCCTTTGTTGTAGCATGGGGTGTATTTCGGTATGCCAACAGGAAGTTATCCAACTTGTGTTGTAAGGTCAAAGACCCCCCCAACGATTTCAGAGCATTCTTCATGGTTTGCACAAAATGCTCTGCTAGACCATTAGTCGAGGGGTGATATGGGGCACTACGAATATGCCTCACACCATTGGACTTCAAAAATGCTGCAAAGTCACTAGAAATAAATTGTGGTCCATTGTCACTGACCAGCTGTTCAGGAACCAGTAACTTACTAAATAGTCCTCGCAGCACTTGAATGGTCTTACTGGTATAGTGGTGTCCATGACTTGAATTTCGGGCCACTTTGGTGGGCATCTATAACATTAATACATGTGTCCCTCCCACGGCCCCGCAAAATCTACATGAATGGCTGCCACGGTGCACCTGGCCACATCCAGGGATGTAGAGGTGAGGACACGCATTTTCTGAACACGCTGACAGGTAGTGCATGTTTTTGCTTGTTGCTCAATTTGCAAATCAATCCCTGGCCACCAAATATAGCTTCTAGCTAAAGCCTTCATTCTCACTACGCCTGGGTGTCCCACATGTAGCTCATCCAGAACATGAATACATAGTTTTGAAGGGACAATCACCCGGACACCCCCACATCAAGCAACCTTGCTGTACTGAAAGCTCATTACGTCTGGCGTAAAATGGTGATAACTCACCGTGAATGTCCTGGTTCACAGTAAAAGTCCCTTTTGTTACTAAGTCCAAGACTTGAGACAACACAGGATCAACTTTTGTCTCCTTTTTAATTTCAGAACTTGTTATGTGGTAGTTTCTCAAGCTGACTGATGTAGAAGACATCGACAGTGTCCACTTTGTCACTGTGGGCTACCTGCAGAGGCAATCTTGAGAGCCCATCAGCATTGCCATGAAGAGCCGCTTCTTGTATTCAATGCGGTAGTTGTGAGCTGATGACAAAAGAGCCTAACGTTGTATTCTGGCTGCTGCTATGGAAGGAGTACCTTTGTGGGGGCTGAAATGGTCATGAGGGGACGTGATCAGTGAGGAGTGTGAATTCTCACCATAGAGGTATTGTGAATTTATAACTCCAACACTATTGCCAAAGCTTCTCTCTCGATTTGACATAGTTTTGTTCAGCTTTGCTGAGAGTTCTGGATGCAAAGGCAATTGATTTTCATCCCCATTCGTAGGACATGAGAAAGAACTGCTCCCACCCATACAGGTGAGGCATCACACGCCAGTCTGATGCTCAGCTGTGGGTTATAGTGAATGAGCACATCTTGAGAAACAAGTTGCTTTTTGGCCTTCTTAAACGGGCTCTGCAGTCCTTGTCCAACACCAGGACTTCCCTTGCATAGCAAGCTATTTAGTGGGTTGAGAATCATAGCCAGATTAGGAATAAACCTGCCATAGTAATTTAACAGGCCCAAGAACGACCGAATTGGCTCACATTTTCTGGTGCTGGGGCCCACAATCGCTTTTCTTTCTCAGGCAATTTGTGTAAGCCCGCTGCATCTATGGTATGGCCCAAGTACTCCAATGAAGTCTTGAAAAATTCACACTTCTCCTTCTGGACACGCAAGCCAAAATCTTCCAAGTGCTGCAGAACTGCATCCAGGTTTTTCAGGTGCTCTGCATCATTTCTTCCGATCACCAGTATATCGTCCAGGTAACAGTGAACATTTGGAAGACCTCGCAAAACCTGGTCCATAGCTCGCTGAAATATGGCTGGAGCTGATGCAATGCCAAAAGGTAGGCGATTATAGCAGAAGAGACCCTTTTGGGTGGTTATTGTGAGATATTTCCTGAGTTTTCATCTACTCATTTGTAGATAAGCATGTGACAGATCCACTTATGAAGCGCTGTCCTGTGCCAGCGATGCAAATAAGTCTTTGATGCGTGGAATCAGATACTGTTCCACACACAGAACTGGATTTATGGTTAAAGTCTCACATATTCGACGGACCCGCCTTTCTTTACCACTGGCACTACTGGTGCTGCCCAGTCACTACACTGTACAGGTGACAAGACTCCCGCCTGTTAGGGCGAGATAATCCGCCTCCACGCTCGGTCTGAGTGCATAAGGTACTGGGCGAGGCTGACAAAACTTTGGTTTGTGCTGTGGCTTCAAAACACTCTTGCCTCAATGTCCTTCATTGTGCCTAGCCCCTTTGAATAAAGGAGCATGTTTGTGCAACACTGCTTCTAGAGTGTTGGGGTCACCCGTATTGACAGTCCTTATCTCCTGCCAGTTGAGGCGTATTTTCTTCAGCCATTCCCTGCCTAAGAGTGAAGGGTAGTTACCTTTAAGCATGTACAAAGGCAGTAGTGCCATTTGCCAGTTCATTTTCACCTGCACCTTGATGACACCTTCAGGTGAAATTGCCTCGCCAGTGTATGTCCTCAGTACAACGTCAGTCGTTTGCAGGGGTAGATGTCTCAGCATAGTTTCATACTTATCTGTAGAAATCAATGAAACTGCAGCCCCAGTGTCCAATTCCATTTTCAGTGGTTTCCCTTCAATTTCAGGTGTTACACAGAGGTTGCCGTTTCCCCTTTTAGAGTCAGCACGTGCAATGCTAATTCAGTATCAGTGTCATCACTGCACGTTCCCTGTGTTTCCACACGATGTACTTTTCTCTTTCTACAGTTCGCAAATTGCTTCCCTTTGCTTCCATTGATTTCCCTCCTTTCTTTTTCCTCTGCACACTCCCTAATGTGGCCTTTCTTCCCACAGTTATGACATGTCTGTTCTTTAAACCAGCAATCCTTATCACTGTGATTAGCCTTGCCACAATGACCACGTTTATTAGGCTTCCTGGGAGAAGAGAAGGATAAAGCATTTACTTAGGGAATCACTTAGGTGTTGAGCCTCGTGCAGCTGTTTCCATCGATACAGCGATCTCTATCGCTTTCTTGTATGTCAGTCCCGCCTCCGTTAAGAGACGCTTCTGTGTTGCTTCACTTTTTAAACTGCACAAAAATCTGTCTCGGAGGGCATCATCTAAATGGGTGCCAAACTCACAGTGCTCAGCTAATTTCTTTAGAACAGCCACATACTGCGAACAGACTCACCCTCTGCTTGATTTCGCTTGTGAAAGCAAAATCTTCAGCAATCACCAGAGGCTTAGGAGAGAAATGTGTCTGTAAGACCTCCACAATACTGGCAAAAGTTTTCTCACCGGGCTTTTCTGGTGCTATTAGACTTCTCAGCAAACTGTACGTTGCGCTGCCCATGACACTCAGTAACACAGCCACTTGTTTTTCATCACTTATATCATTTGTTGTGACAAAATGTCCAAATCTCTCAATATAAGTTGTCCACTGTTCCACATTTTCATCAAAGGCATCAATATGTCCTATAGTCGCAGCCATCTTTTTGTGTCTCTCACGGGTTCACTCGTGGGTCCAAAAGTTACGTCTCAGGAAAACCCTCACAGCAGTAATTCATTCTGGTAAGGTACAGGAGAGTAACTAAACACCGCGTCGCCAATTATGTTATGTTCTAACATTTAATCTGGTCTTGTTCAACAAACTCACACTGCAACAGGAACAGAGCAGCTTTCATTTTCACTCAGGAGCCTCTCTCTCTCAACAACAACACTCTCTGTCTGCTCTCTTTCTAGCTTACACATATCAGAATGCTGCCCTCAAGTGGCAGAAGTAACGCACTGCATTACCATTTCAAATACATAACAGTACTCTATTTAAAATAATTTCTACTTGAAGTGGCTTGAATTCTAATTCAATGCACATCATTGCTTCTTTTGCTTGTAGAGACCACGAACTTCTTGTAATTTTAGGAAAAGTATATATTTTTTGAAACTGCACAAAATACTGTTTTTAAACATGGGTAGCATAGCCCACTACCCAAATATATACTACACATTATTATTCTTTATATTTCTTGCAACAATGAAAAATAATTTAAATTCACAGAATGTTCATGTTCTAACAAAGTAAGTGCAAATGTGTAACATAAGAGGCAGGTATATAAACATCCCATTTTTGGATTCTGTGGAGAGCACTGGTTACATTGGTACCCCATGTAGGTACCTTTACCAAAGAAGTCTAGCAGAAATAAGCCCTATACACAAAGGTTGCTAAGTGCATTTTAAAATGGAAACATTTTGGTCCATAACAGTAAATGTCTGGCATTGCTTCTCTGGAAGGCCAGAGAAGCAATGCCAGGCATTTACTGTTATTCATTCAGGACACCTTAGTAGCATAGAAAAAAATATATATTTTACGAATCTGCACAAGATACTGTTTTTAAAAATGTATGACACTGCCTGCTATCCAAATGTTTGCTACCCATAATAATCCTTTGCATAATTTGGGTTAAATAAGCTTGAAACCTATACGGTGTTATGTGTATTTTAAAGGGGAAAATTTAGGCCCACAGTGAAAAAATGCATAGCATTGCTTCTCTGGGATGTAGACATTCAGGACACCATGGTACCGTAGAAAAAGTATATATTTTCTGAAACTGCACAAGATACTGTTTTTAAAAATGTATGACATTGCCTGCTATCAAAATGATTGCTGCCCATAATCCCCATTTACATCTGTTAGAACTATGTAAAATTATGGAAATTTGCATAGTTTTCACAATTTCACAAATCAAATGACTATGTAAAATTGGATGGAGGTACAAAAATACCACATTTATGGATTCTGCTAAAAGGACCAGTTACAATGATACCACATTTATGTACTTTTACCACAAAGATTTGGTTTAAATAGACTTGAAACATACGGGGTGCTATGTGTATTTTAATGGGAATAATGTAAGCCCACAGTGAAAAATGCATAGCATTGCTTCTCTGGCTTGTAGGCATTCAAGACACCAAGGTATCATAGAAAAAGTGTATATTTTCTGAAACTGCATAAGTTACTGTTTTTAAAAATGTATGAAATTGGCCACTATTCAAATGTTTGCTACCCATAATCCTCCTTTACATTTGGTAGAACTATTCAAAATGATGGAAATTCGCCTAGTTTGCACAATTTAGCAAACCAAATGTCTATGTAAAATAGGATGGAGGTACGCAAATATCACAATTGTGGATTCTGCTGAGAGTACCAGTTGCAATGATGCCACATTTATATACCTTTACCACAAAGATTTGGTGGACATGAGCTCAAAACCTATATAGTGCTAAGAACATTTCAAAGGGGGAGAATTTTGGCCCACTGTGGAAAATACACAACGCTGATTCTCTGGCTTGTAGACATTCAGGACACCATGGTATTATAGAAAATGTATATATTTTCTGAACCTGCACAAGATACTGTTTTTAAAAATGTAGGACATTGCCGGCTATCCAAATGTGTGCTACCCATAATCCTCCTTTACATTTGGTAGAACTATGCAAAATTATGGAAATTTGCATCATTTTCACAGTTTAGCAAACGAAATGTCTATGTAACATAGGAAGGAGGTACACAAACACCACATTTGTGTGTTCTGCTTAGAGTACTGGTTACAATGATGTCACATTTATGTATCCTTACCACAAAGATTTGTTTGAAATAGGCTTGAAACCTATAGGGTGCTATGTATATTTTAAAAGAGAAAATGTAGGCCCACAATGGAAAGTCCACAGCATTGATCTCAGGACACCAGGATACCATAAGAAAAGTATATATTTTCTGAAACTCAATAAAATACTTGTAATCGTTGGTAAGACTGCTTGTTACTGAAGTATGTGCTACCCATAATCCTCCTCTACATTTGGTAAGACTATGAAAAATAATGACATTTTGCATAATTCTCTTATTTCAGCAAGTTAAGTAGGATGCTGGTATATGAAAACTTTTTTTTATTCTAGAGAGAGTACTGATTACAGTGGAATTAAATTTATGTTTCTTTACCAGAGTCTGGCAGAAGTAAGCCCAAAACAGGTTGCTAAATGCGTTTCAGATCCCTTGAATGTACAGTGATAGCAGGTTTGGAGCATTTTGTACCAAGGGTCCTTTGGTGGAGGTGTAAGTTCAGGTAATCGACACTGTTAGTACTCCCTAAAGAAACAAAGATTGACGCAGATAAGAACCGCTGGCCCACCCAGTCTTCCCATTTCCTACCTAATGGATAGCTGCAGATCCTAGTTAACCAGCAGCCTACTTCTTTCTACTCCCACCCCCTAGAATTGCCTTATGACTGTCCCATGCATGCTTGAATTCAACCACTGTTTTTGACTCCACAACCTCCTCTGGAAGGCCGTTCCATGCATCCACAACCCTCTCTGTGAAAAAATACTTCCTTATATTACCTCTGAGCCACCTCTCCTCTATCTTCAAATTGTGCCCCCTTGTTCTTGCACACCTCTTTTTTTGAAAGAAGCTACCCTCTTGGACTTTGTTGATTCCCTTGAGAGTTTCTATCATGTCCCCCTTCTCCCTCCTTTCCTCAAGGCTATACATATTAAGCTCCTTTAGTCTCTCTCCATATGTCTTCTGGTGCAGACCTGCACCATTTTAGTTGCTCCTCCTGACATCTTGTCTCATGTCCTTCCAGAGATTGGGTCTCCAGAACTGCACACAGTACTCCAGATGGGGTCTTACCAGCTGTCTGTACAGAGGGATAATAACTTCCTGTTTTCTACTGGTGATGCCTCTCCCTATGCATCCCAGTATCCCCCCAGCCCTCCTTACTGCCCTCTCACATTGCTTGCCCACCTTTAAGTCATCTGATATGACTACCCCCAGGTCCCTTTCCATTTTTGTTGTTGTTAGTATCTTCATGGTAGGAGTTTGTACTTGATAAATGAGACAGCCAGATAATTAGGTAGAAACAGGCCAAAATATTGCATTTTATTTAGTATTTTTAGCTGTGGAGCTTAATTCACTGGAAGATTATAGATAGTGAACATGTGGGTAGGATACTTTCTCAGACATCCTTAAAATCTTTATTTTGTAATCCTTAAAGCAATATATATTGTTCCTTGGTTAACACAATGCATTGATGTTTTCTGGAGGTGGGAAATGCAGACAGGGAGGGGCTGCATGACAAAGGTTTCTACAAAAGCATATTGTAGTAGTCAGGTGTGGACAGAATGCTATGATAAGATTGCATGTGTTTCACATTTGCATTACCAAAATACTCTGGCAGAATCAGAAATAAAGTGAGTTTGCCCATACAGTGTAAAATAAAATGATATACCAAAGCCTAAGGGCCCTTGAATAAAGGGCTGACAGTATAGCCTAGTGTTTAGTGTAATGAGTCATGATCAAGTTTGGTATAGCGCTGGGTTTGATTCTCACCACCTCCACTTGCATACTGTGTGACCCTGAGCAAGTCACTTAACGTCCCCAGTGTTTCCAGGTTGCCCCTACAAACAGGCATTGTGCCTCATGGGCCTTATTTGGCTACCAAAAGAGTACAAACAAAGGTTTGTGGGTGCTGAGATAACAAAATAACCTCTCCCAAAATGTTTTTAACCTAATAACTGCTTTGGCCTCATTGTCCTATTAAAGATGAATGTTTGCACCCATCAGTCATTCCAGTAAATGAACTTGGTGTGGTATTTCTCATAACAGTCCTCCAGGCACAGCCCTGGCTCTGTGGGACACCATGGACAGTAATATCTTGAATCTCTCCTGAAGCCTTTTTTGTAGCAGACTCTACACCTCCTCTAGGCCTAGTCTTCCTTTCAGCAGGAGGCAACATTCTGCAGAAATGTCTTTCAGTTAGTCTGGCTACACCCTCATTTCTTTCTATTTCTGGTATTCCTGCTGAATCAAATAGGACACTTGAAATGACATCCATTTGGAAATCTAGGAAGGATTTTAAATGACCAGATAACTTTGCCCGGTACAAAATAAAAGCATTATACATAGCCAATTGAGACAGGTGAACAGCTAAGTTTGTGTACCAAGCCATTGTTTTTCTAGTGGCATCATAGGCTCAAGCATCTGATCTGTTTTGTCCACATCTCCCATGTGTTTGTTATAATCTAGAACACACTGAGGCTTGCTTATCAATTTGTCCTGACCACAAATTGGAAATGCTGCTGTGGATTCATCATGAATTGTACTCAGGAGGTACACATCTTTTTTGTGTGTGAATTTTACAGCCAGTAGTTCACCACATCGGAGAGCACTGGTCTCACCATGTTTTTGCTTTCTGGCTACCAACTCTTTGGGAAAACGCTGCCTGTTAGATCTGATGGTGCCACAAGCTACTGTATCAAACTGATACAGAATATTAAACAGAGGAATCCCAGTATAGAAGTTATCAACATACAGGTTGTAGCCAGAGCCTAACAAGGGAAGAATTAGGTCCCACACAATTTTCTCATTTGTGTTCAGACATGGGGGGGCAGCCTGCAACATCCTGTGTGGCATCCTTTCCTGTGTAAATTCTGAAATGGTATGTGTACCCGGTGGAACTTTCACAAAGTTTGTACAATTGAACCCCCTTTGTCTTCACCCACATCTCCCCGACTGTTGCCTTACAAGCCCTTCAGTCCATTAACCCTGCCAAAGGCTCCTCCTCTGACAGCCTGGACCCTAAGCTTCTCTCCCTGTCTGCTTCTGCCATCGCCTATTCTATATCCCTGTTACTAAATCTCTCTTTTGTCTTGTCCACTGTCCCTACAACTTGGAAACAAGCTACAGTTCTACCTCTCCCTAAAGGGAGAGATCCCCTCCTCCCCTAGCAACTACCACCCTATCTCTTTCCTTCCAACTCTGGCTAAGCTCCAGGAGTATACAGTACTTGAACAACTCGTCTCCTACTTTAGTGACTCCTCCTTTCTCACTCCATTCCAATCTGGCTTTAGAAAACACCACTCCACTGCCACTTCCCTGTTACGGCTGACTAACACTATTGCCATGGACATGGACAAAGGCCTCATAACCTCAGCTATTTTTATTGACCTGGCCAAGGCCTTTGATACTGGTCTCCCACCCTATACTCCTGTCCTGCCTCAGGTCCACTGGTCTCTCCCCTAATGCCACTGACTGGTTCAAGTCCTATCTGTCAGGCAGAACACAATCTGTCCGTATGGCGGATGCCATCTCCTCACCCTTCCCCATTACCATGGGAGTCCCCCAAGGATCAGTACTTGAACCTCTCCTTTTTTTCAATCTTCCTCAACGATCTCCCTCAGTTTTGCTCATTGACTAACATACACATGTATGCCGATAACACTGTACTGTTCACAACTGGCAAATCGGTCCCTGATGTCACTGCCAGGCTCCAGCTCAATTTCAACAATGTACAATGCTAGCTAAGTGAGCATCACCTCTTTCTAAACTCAAAGAAAACAGTCTCCATGACTTTCGGTACTAGGCAAAGGTTGGCAAGAGACCCCTCCCTACCCACCTTTTGCACCATCGATGGGACTTTTGTAAATTAACACACTGTGCCTCACTGAGACAGTAAGGCTATACACTTTACAGGTTCCTGGTTGGTATTTCAGTAATTTAATAAAGCCACCACACTGTATTCTTTGTCAAATTAGTTGCACTTTATTAGGACATTATTAACAAGACTAGCCAGAAAAATCCTATTGTAACAATAAAAATGCCCCTGACAGGATGAATAGTTCTAATTCACAGAGAGAGGTGCATTCTAGCATATTATATAAACATTAGAGACATTTAAGCTTAGGGACAAATTAACTGTTATTTACCCAATATATGAAGAGAAACCAGAAAAATCCTATTTTAACAATAAGAATGCATCCTGTCATGATTAATAATCCTACTTTACAAAAGGGAATACATGCTAACATTATTTTTAGACGTTGGATAGCCTGCTACTATCCGGGTGTTTCTACTACAATGTAGTTTTAAACAGCCAATGGGGTAGTCCCATTGGGGTGCTCCTAACATGCAATCTAGACAGCTAGTAATATTTGCATTACAGGGCTACAGATTTTCAGAGAAAATGAAACAATACTCAACTTCTCTGGGTCCTTCAGAGCTATGGGTAGTCAGATCTTTTAGACGTCTTTCCTCTCGAAGAGACTCTGAACATAGCATCTAGGTCCTATACTTATACTCAAATGGTCTACAACAAAAATGCATAGCTGGCAATTTTCAAAAACCCTTACGGCAGATTTTAGCCTAGGCACTATGTCATTTAATAAAATCATGAGACCAGGGTTCAAAAGTACAGTGGCCATAGGATACCTCATCATAAGATACAGTTGACACTTTGTCTAGACAAGGGAGTTTCATTTCTTATCATCCTTGGATGGAAAAACAAGTGATTAGGGGATTTATGTTATTAAAAATAACAGGCTTAGGAGACAGGGAACAACAGAAAAAGGGGCCTCTTACTCTATCAAGGTAAACTGCTTAGAACTGCAAAAAGACCCTTTTAGCAAGAATATAATTCTTTCTTATCAGCCCTTTGTTATACAGATTTTTAAGTAACGAGATGAGGAACTGCACTTAGTCAAGGCTAGACAGCGGTTCTTTTTAAAGCAGCTGCATCTTATCATGACCATGACCTTTTAAACTCACAAAAAGACATGTTCTGTACAGAATTTCTGCTGAGCAGAACCAAAACTAATTTTGCTTAAAAATTTGTTTTTAAAGCATTGCATATGCTCTTTACCTGTGTCTTACAAGTATCATCTACGGGGCCTTTACCACCTTTTAAACCCATGCACCTACATACATATCACTTTACATGGGGGTATCATTGCCATTTATCCTGGTGGTGTCAGGACATTATCTACTAGCCACTAGCATCTTGCACTAGCCACTTGCACCTTTTGCTAGCCATACCTATCAATTCACATGTTGGCATCATTTAGTTATTTATTACCCATTTGCAGCCTCTCATAGCTAACTATATATATAAGGGTTGTTATTAATAACCTTGTATGAACCTGGGTGACTGTTTAGTTTTAACACTTTATTAGATTACACCTCTTCCTTCCGCTACCTCGGAGTTTGGCTGGACAGGTACCTAAACTTCTCCGTCCATATTCATGCCACCCTGAAGAAACTCTGGCCTAAGCTAGGAGCCCTCTACCGTAACAGGGGTAGTATCCCTTGTCTGGCTAGGTGCGAACTGGTACATAAAATTATACTGCTAACTTTCGACCATTGCGACATCGTGTATGGGGCTGCCCCTCAATCCTCCTTATCCAGGCTAGAACTTCTCTTTAACTCCGTCTGCTGATTTGCCTTGGATGCCTCTGCTTTGACACACCACTGCACTCTTTAACGCTCTCTAAATGTTCCCTCACTTGTTGGAAGGAGAACCTTGCACGCAGCAAAGTTTACCTCAAAATTCTGGCTAGGCTCACTGGCCCCTTACCTCGCCGCCTCCTTATCTGCCCCTCACCCCTCCAATTACACTCGCCGTTCTGATGACTCTCATTCTCTGAATATACCATACAGAAATACTACATCTGGCCAAATGGCATTTTCCCATCACCTACCTAAGCTCTGCAATCAACTACCAACCGAAATCCGCCACTCCTCTTCAGCCTATTCTCTCTCTACATCCCTAGCAAACTACCTAGTGATGAACTGCAACTGCACCTATTCCCATGGGGCTCTGCCTAGCTGTTGGTCTATACCTCCCCCTTCCTAACCCCTCTTGCAACCTAGCACTTTCTGTCACCTCTCCTGTATCACCCCCTTCCTGAGTACCTATTGCTATATTTCTTGCTAGTCTCTCTCTATGTATCCTAGTCTAGAAATGTTATTAGCTATTGTTGGTTGTAATCCTGTACAGTCTGTCTATATGCTGTTAAGCGACTTCCTGATGCATGTATCCTGTTGTATTACTTATTGTTCCCACTCCCCTTCCCCCAGGACGTAAAATGAGATGAGCATTTGTTGCTCAGTGTAACCATCCTGGTGAAACATTTCAATAAATAAATAATTCCATCTCGGGCACATTTCAGAGGATGGTATTGTTTAAATATTATTGTCCCTTTGAACAGCAGAAGAGACTCAGCCACTGAAATGTTTTGGGATGGGGTGTACACCTCAGAAAACATTTTAAAAAGATGATCAATATTAGGCCGTAATTTAAAAAGCCTATCATTCTCTGGATGGTCCCTTGGCAAAGTCTTAGTGTTGTCATTGCGATGCATACATTTCAGCAGAAGTTGAAATCGGTTCCTGTTCATTATAGCTGGAAATAGAGGGGTAGAATGAGCAGGGTTGGTGGACCAGTACATGCTGATGGTGGGCTTTTTCACAATCCCCATTAAAAATGTCAAACTCCAGAACCTTTTCATTTCCTCTGAGTTTGTGGGAGTCCATTGGCAAGCCCTTGCATGTGATTTTAGCTTGTCCCCATACTGAGCCAAAAACTGATCTGCATATAAATTTGTTTGAGCCACTATATGAAAAAGTATTTCATCACTAAAAAATATGTGAAAATATTCTAAGGGGGTAAATTCCTTTGTGTCAACCTGGACACCTGCATTCCCAGTAAATGGTGGAACACATGGTTTTTCCATATTTGGGGGATTCCATTGGTAAACTGGAGTATAACCACTGTTGTGCCTGCTATGGCCTGTAGCTAGCACTGGGGTGTAGTCTCAGAGTCAGGCATTGCCAAGGGATCAGCTTTGTTTGAGAAAGCAGCACTGTATGTGTGAGGCTCAAACAGTGCATTATGCTCAAGCTGAGTGTCTCCCTCAGGTAAGATGCAGGACTTGGGCAGAGTGTCAGGCTCAGTCAGTGTTTCAGGCTCAGGAAATGTGTCAGGCTCTGGCAACATGTCAGGCTCAGGCAATGTGTCAGGCTCGGTCAGAGTGTCAGGCTCAGGTAATATGTCAGGCTCAGATAATGTGTCAGGTTTAGGCAGGGCATCAGGCTCTGGTGGGGAGTCATATGCAGAAGAGAATAAGGCTTGTTCGGGGGTCATGCTCAAGTAGGGTGTCTGCTCTGGGCAGAGTTTCAGGCTTGGGTAGTGTGCGAGTGTCAGACAACTGCCTGAACTTTAGCTTATGCCTTTTGGGTTGAGATTCTTGCCTAGGCTGGGGCTCTGATTCTGGCTGAGGCAGATGTTTGCACCTTTTTTGTGCTTTTTGCACTTACTCTCATCCTGTGTTGTAGGCAACATAACATGAGTAAATGGCTGGTGCTTCTGCTTACACTTATGCTTCGTGTGACTTCCCTCTTCCTGCATTGCGGCATCCGGCTCCATCAAAGGCACACATGGGGCCTCTTTCTGGGGAAATATCTCAGGCTCTGGTATCTGCACAGGCTTAGGCAGTTCCCCATGCTTCTTCTGCTTTTTATGTTTGGACGCTTGCTTGAGCTGTGAATTCTGCTTTTTCTTTTTAGGCTTGGGCTGGTGCTTGCTGGTGGACACACATGTGTGCTTACATCCACTTGGGGACTTAGACTTGGCCTTAGGACTGTACGGACCACCCTCGTCGGCATCACTCGATATTGTATCATCAGTAGGAGTACTGCTTGGACAGTAGTCACTCCCAGACTCTGGATCAATAAAATCATCTGACTCTGAATCAGAGCTGATAATATATTTTAAGATCTCCTCTGAAGTGTATTTCTTTGGCATGATTAGCAGGCAGTATGTCTTAGTGGCAGAGATACTCCCCCCCCAGATTGTAAAGCACTTTGGGATAGTGCAATTAAATGGCACTAAATATTTTCCTAGTGCTTGAAGCACACAAGTAAGAACCAAGAGGTCAAGGTTTGAATCCCACCAGGGACACTTAATTTGTGGGTGGGTATAATTGCTGTATAATATCTGGATTGTTTTCTGATTTTTATTTATTCTTTGCTAACTATGTGAGAACCTAGAGCCCTAGGTTTGTATCCAACTACAGATACTTCCAGCGTTGCTGTATAATATCTGATTATTTTATGCTATTTTTATGGGGGGAGGGGGTGGTATCTAGAAAGGACAGCAAAAGAAGGGTTGTGTCAGAGTGACCATGGTGTGTAAGGCCCCAAACAGCAAAAACTATGTAAAACAGAAGGCTCACACTCGCCACCAAAAGCAGTAAACTATATGCAACTGCATCACACTATGAACACTTAAAGCATCACTATTCACTAACTCAAAAATAATTTATGCTATTTTTTTGTAACTAGAAGAGATCCTAGAGCCCTAGGCTTGTATCTCACTATAGATAGAGTGACACAGTGTTTGTTTTTTTTTACCAGGAGAGACACACTAAGCTGGAAGCTTGTTTACAGGAGCAACCTGGGAGCACAAGGAAGTTAAGTGACTTGCTCAGGATCACACTTTTACTGTGCTGTATACAAAATAAAAAATATCAAGTTCTTTAAATGTATATGTATATATATATTTTTTATTTATTATTCCCTAGTAACTGAGTAAGACCCACTAGACACAAGGCTTGTTTACAGGTGTGACACTGAAGCACTGGAAAGGAGTACAAATCAAAATAAAGCAAATGAAAGGCACTTTATAAAACAAAACTTCTTTTCAATACACCACAAAACACCAGTTAGAAACTAATAAGTCCTAAAACAACAGTTGTCTGCAAAAAAAAAGTAAAAAAAAAAATGTAATTGCCAAAATACAAGGCAAAGGCTGGTGAAAAAGAGCAATGAACTTTTAACTTTTTTTTCTGCTAAATTAGTCTGTCTAACACCCACACTAGCTTCAGAAACACAATAAATCTCTTTCAGGACACTGCAGGTCCTTGATTTGCAATTTAAAAGCAAGTTATCAATCAGTTCTATTAGCACCTGTAGCAACCTCCATCTGCTCTGCTACACTGTCTTTTATCAGAGTGCAGCCCAAGAGAAAGTGAAAGCAGACAAACCCAGACAAGCCACATGTTTGCATGCTTCTGCAAACACGTGATATCTGCTGCATTCCAGACCCCCAGGATCGTGAGACTACCATCTGCTCTCGTGACCCCAGGGGTCAAAGCTTGTAAATCACACCGGATCCCCAGTGCACTGGAGATATTTATGGCCAGACGTACAAAGTACGTCTTTATGGCCATGTGCAGCTGTGCCTTGTGTCGTACACAGTACAACACAGGGAACTAAAAGGGTTGTAAACAGGCCTTCAGAACATTAAAGTGACATTGGAGAGCTTGAATATCTCATAGGTGTGATTTCAGCTGAACCAAACTTAAAGGTCAAAAGGTCAAAGGTTGTCCAGAGATAACAGCAGGCAGAGAGTCCAACCCACATATATTATACCATGTATTAGTCTAATGGATAACAAAACACTAAGATACTCTGCTCACTAAATTACATGTCGAGTGAAGAAACCTCCCAAAGACACATACTTCAAGAGTGCGGTAACTGTACACCAGTAAAAGCCAGCTTCAACTCTGCTCAGGACTCTTGTTTGAGAATATGGACTATGACAATAAGATAACCCTGGAGAAAACAACTGCGTGCCAAAATGTAACATATTACCAAGTAAAAAAATTAATAAATAAAATAAGCCCAAAAAATACATCATCAGTAATTATCTTTACATGGCATATAGAATGATGAAAGTGATGTTTACCCAAAGTGAGTAAGTGTGTCACACTGATGAAAGTACAGCTGGCTGGAGATATATTCCCAACATTCTCTCAACAAGCTATTATGTTCCAGAAACCTTAAGCCTTTGTTGTAACAAGATTTTATACATGATAATATCAATTGCCGGTGTAACTGCCAGATACAAAGAAGTGCTAGTCAAGGACCCCCAATAAATTGAGACTATGCAGCCTGATATGTACAGATTTCAATAAATTGTCAGTGTATAAGCAAAATAATACATGTATAGAACCAGCCCAAGGAATACAAACATTCTTAGGAATTAAATCCCCCCCCCGGGGGAAGTAACAACTTAAAATGAAATATATGTACATGAATCCTAATACACTATCAATTTACACCCATCACTACAGTAGTTACCCAAAAAGGAATTACACCTGTCATGAACCCCCAAGTAAATAAGACAATGTGTCCTAATAAGTACGGAATGTAAAAACATAACAGTATATACTCAAACTACAGAACTAGTAGAAGGAAGTAAATATCCACTATAATATGAGTCCAGAGTCCTAGCCACTGTGACACCATAATGTCATGTACCTGAACATAAGTTTATCTCAGTATCACCACAATATTCACATCCACTATACCACATAACCACCCATCTCAAATACCCATATTAAAAATTTAATGTGCCACACTTCCACCCCTGCAACACATACACCCATGCACACTTTCACACAGTACTAACGTGAGAGGCCAACCTGTAGATAACCAGTTAAGAGGGACTGTGTAAGAGTCAAAGTCCAAGGCTCGCTGAAAACCTAAAATATGTATGTCCATCCTTTGAAGTAAAGGTCCACGTAAGTTTACGTGTAATGTGTCATATATCCAACATCAATGTTCAAGCCATCTTCCACTATACTAAGAAGTAGCACAAGTCTAATGTCACAAGCTCGTCTCTATTGCGTACTGTTGAAATGCCCTTTAAAGACCATCACAGACATATATGAGATTGAGTGGTCATCCTGAGAGAAGTGTTGTGTCACTGGTTTGTCAGTCATCTTCCAATTAATATCATACCTGTGTGAATTCATTCTAGTGCAAAGTTGTCATTTCATCTACCCCACATACCCTGTGCGAGCACATTTCCTGCACTGAATAAGATAAACAACATTGCTTGAAGTATATGTATAATTACCCAATATCCTGAATTGTCTGTTTTGTGAGGTAACCACACAGTCTGAAGTGAAAATGTGCTCACAGGTTTTACATCTGCGTTTATTACAGGGTTGTGTGCCATATGACATCGTGGCACTCTGTTCAGGTTCAAGTTGACGTCTGATAATCTGGTTGGCTAAATTGGGTGGTTGTTTAAAAGATAGCAGTGGCAGTTCTCAAAAAATACAACTAAGGGTTTCATCCTCACTGATTATTGGGTGTGGGCCTTAATAATCAACGCTGAAGTTCAAGGACAGGATGATACATGACTACTAAGGGTACTCTGTTAGTAGTGGTCCTTTCATTATATTGCAGTAGGTGTTCTCTTGGTAGTTGTGTAGCACATTCCACTGCTCTGTCAATTTCTCTGGAAGGGTGTCCCTGTTCAATAAAGGTGTTTTTCAACATAGCCAAATGTCTATCTCTGTCTTCCTCATTTGAACAGAGATGTTGGTACCAAAGTGCTTGACTATACATGACACCCCTCCCCCCTCAGCTAGTGGTCAATCAGCATGTTTGCAGTTCATTTGCATCACCAGGTAAGAAGAAAGGTCAGTCTCCCCATACGACACACAGGGGAAATGCCAAACCTCACCCTACAACTAACACACCAAAATCTGGCCAATGGAAAATCATGTACACAAATGCTCACAGTCTGGGAAATAAAATCCCAGACCGCAGGCAATAATGTCAGAGGCTAAACTGGACATAGTAGCAATTAATGAGATGTGGTTTACCAGTAGCCACACTTGGAAGACTTCAGTACCTGGCTATGTACTGTTCAGAAGAGACCAAGGTGCAAAAGTGGGGTGGAGTGGCCCTGTATGTCAATGAAAATATCAAAGCTACAGAAATTCAGAATACTCAATAAGGAGCCAGAAGAACTGTGGGTCACCCTGGAAACAGGAAATGGACAGCTATAAGAACTGGGGTTGTCTACCGGCCCCCAGACCAGGGGGAGGACATAGACACATTACTGTTAGAAGATATACAAAACATGACAGCTAAAGGGGAGGTTCTGATAATGGGAGACTTTAACATGCCGGATACAGATTGGTCAATACCAGCAGGAACATCTGCCAGAACTAGACACATGGTAAATTCCCTGTAGGGAGAGGGCCTCAAACAACTGGTACAACAACCCACAAGAGACAGAGCTATCCTAGTTCTAGTACTGACTAACAGGGAAGGGATCACAGATCTCCAGGTAGAAGGTCACCTGGGGCCCAGTGACCATCACATGGTATGGTTCAGTTTGGCCACTACATCTAAATCATCCCATTCCAATTCAAAAATATGGGACTTCAGAGGAGCTGACTTTGATAAGATGGCCAACAGAGTTAAGCTAGCCCTGGCAAAAAGAAACACAGGTGAGGGGGTACAGGCAAAGTGGGTAAGCATTAAAGATGCAATACTTGAAGCAACATCTCATTGTGTTAGACAGAAAATGAAGTGCAAAAGAAGAAGGAAACCAGTTTGGTTCTCAAATACTGTAGCAGAAAAGGTCAGAGTCAAAAGGCTGGCCTTCAGGAAATATAAGGGAACACAGCAGGATGAAGATAGTGAGGCATACTAAACTGCCCTAAGGGAAGCAGGGAAGGCAGTAAGGCAGGCAAAGTCCCAAACTGAGGAAACACTAGCACAAACAGTAAAAGAAGGTGACAAGACTTTCTATAGATACATTAGTGAAAGGAGAAAGTCCAGAGGGGGTATTGCTAAGCTCAAAGGAGAAAAGGGGGCATATGAGGAGGAGGACCCTATAAAAGCATCTATCCTAAATAGATACTTTTGCTCAGTATTTACTGAAGAGAAGGTAGGGCAGGGCCCACAGCTCAGCACCATGGACACGGGGGGAGGGAGGTGAGCACTACTCCCTTCACAAAAGAAAGGGTCCTACAAGAGCTCAATAAGCTCAGGGTGGACAAGGCAATGGGACCAGATGGCATACATCCCAGGGTACTTAAGGAGCTAAGGGTGGAACAAGCAGAGCCATTAGCAGAACTGTTTAGTGAGTCTCTGAGTACAGGAGAGGTCCCAGAATACTGAAGAAGGGCTCATGTGATCCCACTCCACAAGAGTGGTAGCAGGGAGGAGGCAGGGAACTCCAGACCAGTCAGTCTTACCTCAGTAGTGGGCAAGATTATGGAGGCACTCCTTAAGGAAAGGAGAGTGCAACACCTGGAATCCATAGGGGCACAGGATCCAAGACAGCATGGGTTTACAAAAGAAAGGTCCCGTCAAACTATTCTCATAGATTTCTTTGACTGAGTAACCAGAGTGGTGGACCAAGGGGGAGCAGTTGATGTTGCCTACCTTGACTTCAGCAAAGCTTTTGACACTGTTCCACATAGAAGATTGATAAATAAACTGTGTAGGCTCGGGGTGGGTCAGAAGTTGGTCAACTGGGTGACAAACTGGTTGACAGGCAGAAAACAGAGAGTGATGGTAAATGGTATACAGTCAGAAGAGATGCAAGTCACAAGTGGGGTACCTTAAGGATCAGTCCTGGGGCCAGTCCTCTTCAATATCTTCATTAGTGACATTGCTGATGGACTAGAGGGTAAGGCTTGTCTGTTTGCAGATGACACCAAGATCTGCAACAGAGTAGATGATCCAGATGATCCAGATGGGGTGGACAGAATGAGAAGAGATCTGGATAAACTAGCAAAATGGTCAGAAGAGTGGCAACTGGGATTTAATGCAAAGAAGTGCAAGATCATGCACATAGGGAAGAGAAACACTGAAGCCACCTATAGGCTGGGAGGGGAGTTGCTGGCAGCCACAAAGGAAGAAAGAGACTTGGCATCATCATCACCGATGACCTGAAATCATCCAAGCAGACCTCTAAAGCAGTAGGTAAGGCTAGGGAGATGTTAGGGTGTATTAGTAGGGGTATCACAAGTCGCAAGAGGGAGGTAATAATCCCTCTTTACAAGATACTGGTTAGGCCCCATCTGGAGTACTGCATGCAGTACTGGAGGCCACACCTTCACAAGGACATTAACCAAATTGAGGCAGTCCAGAGAAGGGCAACCAAAATGGTGCAGGGACTGCATCAGAAGACATATGAGGACAGATTAACGGAGCTCAAAATGTATACCCTTGAGCAAAGCAGGGAGAGAGGTGATATGATCTAAACGTTCAAACACCTTAAGGGCATTAACAAGGTGAAAGAGTCTAACATTTAAATATAAGAAAAATAGCAGGACAAGAGGACACAGCATGAGATTAGAGGGAGTCCGATTAAGGGGGAATGTGAGGAAATTCTTTTTCACAGAAAGGGTGGTGGATGCATGGAACGGCCTACCTCAGGAAGTGGTGGCTATGAATACAGTGCAGGGCTTCAAACAAGCATGGGATAGGCATAAGGGAGCAATATAGATGAGTATGAATAGATAGACCACTGACAGAGCAAAGGCCGATGGCACATTTATAAGGTAGAAAAAGAAATGGGCAGACTGGATGGGCCTTGCGGTCTTTATCTGCTGTCAACTTCTATGTTTCTATGTGTGACTCGGGTGATTACTTTTCTTGTGTAAGTATCTCTGTCTGTTGGTTTCCAGTAAATACATGTATGTAGGGTTCCATCCTTGATGGTGACAGTGGTATCCAGAAAATTAACACTGTTGACAGAATATTCCAGGGAAAGCTTAATGGTGGATGGAGATTACTAAGTTCCTGATGAAAATCCTTAAGCGTCAGTACCTTCTGTCCAAATGATAAACAAATCATGAATGTAACAGAAGTAAGCGAGTGGTTTGTGTGTATAGTTCCTTAAAAAGTCCTCCTTCAAATTGGTCATAAAGAGATTAGCATACTGTGGAGCCATCCTGGTGCCCAATGCTGTTCCCATAGTTTGAACATAATGTTTCGCATTAAACTTGAAGTTGTTATGGGTCAGAATGAATTTAATAAGTTCCCCCATGATGTTAGGGTCGATGTTGTGGTCCTATCCTTTCTCTTCCATGTATTTAAGGCAGGCTGAAATGCCATCTGTATGTGGTATATTAGTGTAGAGGGATGTTACATCCATCGTGGCTAAAAGGGTATCAGGTGGTAAGTCCTTAAAACCAGAAAGGTTATGCAGGAAGTGAGCAGTGTCCTAATGTAACTGTCCCTTTGTATAACCAGCGGTTTTAAAATAGCTTATACAAAACCTGAGATTCTCTCTGTCAGGGTTCCATTACCAGAGGCTATGGTTCTTCCTGGGTTCCCTGGTTTATGTATTTTAGGTAGCATGTAGAATGTCCCAGGCTTGGGTTCATCAGGGATGAGGACAGTTATTCTGTTTTGGACATTGTCTGGAAATAATTTAACTAATCCCTGTAGTTCTCTTTTATATTCTGTTGTGGGATCACTTCTCAGTTCTCTGTAGTAGGTATGGTCACTTAGCTGTCTGTTGGCTTCCTTAATGTTATTTTCTCGGTTCAGTATCACCACTGCAGAACCTTTGTCAGCTTTTTTTATGACAATATTGTGGTTTGATTTCAGTGTTTGCATAACCCTGCGTTCCAATGGAGAGAGGTTGTAGCAGACTTGTTTCTGCCGTTTTAAGAATCTCACCAGTCACTCTCAGGCAAAAGCAATGGATATAATTGTCCAGTTTCTTATTATGGCCACTGGGGTGGGGGTAAAATCAGATGGTTTCTATTTCTTGTCCATTACATTGTTACCATTTAGAACTTCTTCACTGCCTGTGATTTCTTCTCTTCCGTAAAAATATTCTTTAAATTGTAATCTGCAGAAGTATTCCTCCATTTCACCACAAAACTGTATTCTGTCTAGTGGTTTTGTTGGGCAGAAAGTAAGACCTTTGGAAAGTACACATTTCCCCAGTAGTCAGTGAGTGGTTGGACAAATTAACAACTGAAAGGTGCCCATCTGTGTGGCTTAGTTGTTCAATTACTCTATTCTGCTCTTCATGGTTGTTAGGAAGTATGGCAGGTTGAAGGGTATTTAATTTCCTATTTTTAATAAGCATGGCTTTTCTTAAGGTTCTTTGGTAGTTCATGTGTATCAAATGCAGGATGCCTGGAATTGGCCCACCAGATATCCTCTCCAGTGTGGTAACAATTCCATCAAACTGTATCTTCAAAAATGCTTTCTTTACATATGAGCTATGGATCCATAGCTCATATGCAAAGAAAGCATTTTTCACAGTTCTTTCTGACGCAAAACTTCAGCTTTAATGGGAAACATTATGTTCAAACTACAGAAACAGCAATGGACACCAGGATGGATCTGCAGTATGTTAATCTCTTTATGGCCAATTTGGAGGAGGACTTTTTAAGGCACTGTACACACAAACCACTCGCTTACTTCCGTTACATTGGTGATTTGTTTATAATTCGGACAGAAGGCACTGACACACTTAACCCTTAGGCTGCCAACAGAATTAGAACGTATAGGAATTTTGGACTGATATATCAGTCTGCAGCCCTGCAAGGGTTAAGGATTTTCATCAGGAATTTAGTAATCTCCACCCAACCATTAAGCTTTCCATGGAATATTCTGCCATCAGTGTTAATTTTCTGGATACCACTGTCACCATCAAGGATGGAACCCTACATGCATGTATTTATAGGAAACCAACAGATAAACAGAGATACTTACACAAGAAAGTAATCACCCAAGTCACACAAAAAAATCTGTCATGTATAGTCAAGCACTTCAGTACCACCATCTCTGTTCAAATGAGGAAGACAGAGACAGAAATTTAGCTGTTTTGAAAAACACCTTTCCAGAGAAATTGACAGAGCAGTGGAATGTGCTACACAAGTACCAAGAGAACACCTACTGCAATATAATGAAAGGACCACTACTAACAGAGTACCCTTAGTAGTCACGTATCATCCTGACCTTGATCTTCTATGTAAGATTATTAAGGACCTACACCCAATAATCAGTGAGGATAAAACCTTAGTTGTATTTTTCAAGAACTGCTACTACTATCTTTTAAAGGGGAAGTAAACATTGCAGGGGTCTTTCAAACTGTGAAATCACATAAAAAGATATTCCAAATGAGGTATGGAACTTCCTTGTAGGTGTAAAGAGTCCTAAGATATGAATATCTAAATAATCTATAAATCAAAACAAGGCAGCAGCCATTTCATGGGTTCCTGAAACAGAAAGTGATGTCACAGAGGGGCAAGTTGTAATTAATAGCATAGAACTGGCTCCTCAGTGACATCACTTCCTGTTTTAAGAGTACATGAAATGGCTGCTGCTTTGTTTTCATTTACAGATAATTTAATATTCATATCTCAGGATTCCTGACACCTATAGCTAAGCCTATTACCTCATTTGAATGGTCTTGTCTTCTGCTTTCACACTTCAAGTAACCCCTGCAATGTTTACTTCCCCTTTAAACAACCACCCAATTTAGCCAACCAGATTGTTAGGAGCAAACTTGAACCTCAACAGAGTGCCATGATGTCATATGGCACACAACCCTGTAATAAACGCAGATGTAAAACCTGTGAGCACATTTCTACTTCAGACTGTGTGGTTACCTCACAAAACAGATAATTCAGAATATTGGGTAATTATACATGTACATCAAGCAATGTTGTTATCTTATTCAATGCAGTAAATGTCCTCACACAGGGTATGTGGGGGAGACAAAATGACAACTCTGCACTAGAATGAATTCACACAGGTGTGATATTAATTGGAAGAGGACTGACAAACCAGTGGCACAACACTTCTTTCAGGATGACCAATCTCAGATATGCCTGTGATGGTCTTGAAAGGACATTTCAACAGCACACAACAGAGATGAGCTTGTGAAAGCAGACTTATGTTACTTAATATGGTGGAAGAAGGCTTGAACATTGATGTTGGATATATGACACATTACACGTAAACTTACATGGACCTTTACTTCAAAGAATGAACATACATATTTTAGGTTTTCAGCGAGCCTTGGACTTTGACTCTTATACAGTCCCTTTTAACTGGTTATCTACAGGTTGGCCTCTCACATTAGTATTGTGTGAAAGTGTGTGTGTGTGTTGCAGGGGTAGAAGAGTGGCACACTGAATTTTTAATATGGGTATTTGAGATGGGTGGTTATGTGGGTATAGTGAATGTGTATATTGTGGTGATACTAAGGTAAACTTATGTTCAGGTGCATGACATTATGGTATCATAGTGGCTAGGACACTGGGCTCATATTATAGTGGATATTCACTTCTTTCTGCTAGTTCTGTAGTTTGAGTATATACTGTTATGTTTTTACATTCCGTACTTATTAGGACACATTGTCTCATTTACTTGGGGGTTCATGGCAAGTGTAATTCCTTTTTGGGTAACTATTGTAGTGATGGGTGCAAATTGATGGTGTATTAGGATTCATGTACATATATTTAATTTTAAGCAGTTACTTTCCCTGGGGGGAGGGGTTTAATTCCTAAGAATTTTTGCTTAGATTCCTTGGACTGTTTCTATATATGTATTATTTTGAAAATGTACTGATCATTTATTGAAATCTGTACATATCAGGCTGCATAGTATCAATTTCTTGGGGGTCCTTGACTAGCACTTCTTTGTATCTGGCACTTACACTGACAATTGATATTATCATGTATAAAATCTTGTTACAACAAAGACTTAATGTTTCTGGAACATAATAGCTTGTTGAGAGAATGTTGGAAATATATCTCCAGCCAGTTGTACTTTCATCAGTGTGACACACTTACTCACTTTGGGTAAACATCACTTTCATCATTCTATATGCCATGTAAAGATAATTACTGATGATGTATTTTTTGGGCTTATTTTATTTATTAATTTTTTTACTTGGTAATATGTTACATTTTGGCAAGCAGCTGTTTACTCCAGGGTTATCTTATTGTCATAGGCCATATTCACAAACAGAGTTTTGAGCGGAGTTGAAGCTGGCTTTCACTGGTGTACTGTTACCTCACTCTTGAAGTATGTGTCTTCGGGAGGTTTCTTCACCTGACATGTAATTTGGTGAGCAGAGAATCTTAGTGTTTTGTTATCCATTAGACTGATACATAGTATAATCAGGGCCCCTAGTGCTCTGCGGCAGAACTTTCTAATTTCTGCAGCAGGGCTCCTTGGTTTCTTTGGCAGAATTTTCTGATTTCTGTGGCATGATTTATTCATTTCTCTGTTTAAATATGATGTGATGTCATCAATGACATCATATGCCGAGCATAGAGGAGGGGCTTCAGGATAAACACGATGGGAAAGAAAGCCTAGCACTATGAAAAAATAGTATATTTGAATAAAAATTCACCAAAAACAGTGAATTGTGCAGCACTATATACATTCTGTGGCATGATGCAAATTCTGTGGAAAATTCCGCAACCGCAGAATTGCAGAATTCCAAGGGCCTTGGGTATAATATATGTGGGTTGAACTCTCTGCCTGCTGTTATCTCTGGACAAGCTTCGACCTTTAAGTTTGGTTCAGCTGAAATCACAGCCAAGATATTCACGCTCTCCAATGTCACTTAAATTATGTTCTGAAGGCCTGTTTTAAACCAATGAGAATTATTTCTGTTTTTTTCTGCATGCTCTAAAGTGTTAATAATATGGGAGTTTCTAAATAACTCTCATCAGGCTTCCAAAGAAGGACTTGTTGGTCCGAAAGCTAAAGCTCTTTGTTCTTTTTGTAACATCATTGTTGGTCCAATAAAAGGTATCACACTATTTGTTCTGGATTTGTTCCATATGAGGAACTTGGGGAAGGGGATATTTCATCAAACCAAAACTTCATTTTCAGAATGTTGAAAACGAGACAAGCTAATTGCTGCCACCTACATTGTGCCTAAGGTGCAACAATAAAATAAGACCAAGTAGTATGAACACAACATTCTTTCAGAGCAATTTTTATAGGAGAATGTGAAGCTTTCTAAGACAGTCATCATGAAAAAAGTGCAATAAACAGTATTTCAAACATTAGTCTAAAATATGATATGAATCAGTGTGCTTTTAGAAACCAAACTCTCAAATGCCAAAGGGAACATAAAATCTTCATTAATCAAAAGTATTATATTTAAGCCACCATTCTAGAAGTTAAGTGGTCTAGCTTTTGCGTGTATTTGATTTAATGGTTAAATGTTCTAGCCCTTGTTCAGAAATGTAAATACTTCTTCCCTGTTAACTGCCTTTCTCTGCCCCAACAACAGGGAGCTGTTAATTTTCTGAGTACATACTGTACTACTTAGCTGCACTACTTTCCTGTGTTTTTTTTCTACCTGCCATCCCAGGACATACATATGGGGCCCTGCCCTGCTAAAGGAAGTTCTAGGTGCTTCTAGAGGTAACTGCAATACGAGCATGGCAGCCATAGGGGGTGCCATACTCTGGTTGCAACTCGCTGGGGGCGTTGCAGGCTCCAAACTGTGGCAGGGTCCCAGGTCTGGTGTGGCACTGGCTTCCTCCAGATTGGTCTCTGAGAGCTCAGATCCTGAGCAGGGTCTGAGGTTTGGAACAGCAAGGGCCTGTTAGCGAGCCCCTCAAGGAGGGCTGCCTGATGACAATCGCGACAAGTGTCCCATAGTTCAGAAGGTAATTTGTGGCTTCCCTTTTCAATTTTCCTGGCTCCCAAAAAGGGGAGCTGAACCAGAGCTGAACGCAGAGGACAGAAGGAAAAGGTGGTGCTGAGACAGTGAGATCCAAGGAAGGGGAAACATGCGAGAGCCCAGTTGAACCTTGTAGCTGTGTTGCAGAGGTAGTACTGACTGAGCCATTGAGACTTGAGGAAGAGGTAAGATGCAATGTGCCTGGTTAAATCTCATAGCTGTTGTAAAAGTGGCACTGTGACATTAAGATCCAGGGAAGGGGCAAGATGCAGCGAGCATGATTTCTAACTCATTGTACATGGTGCCCCCTTCCAGGATGCAATATACAGTAAATGTTAACTAGGAAGGTGTCTCCCTCACCCTGTTATTAGAGAGACGTATGTTAACTGTGCTAACTGTGCTGTTTGGGGTGCAAGTAAATCCTGTGATAGCCCCAGTTCTCCTGCGGCTGCGGAGGGTTCAGATACAAACTGTAGATATGCAGAAATGCTGCTAATTGTGGTTCTGGCTTCCTACCGGTTTAGGACTTTTAAATACAGGTAACTGATTCATTTTGGCCCTTTGCGAGGTGTTGCAGTCAGGGCTCTAGTTGTGTAATTCCTCTGCTAACTTTCGTACTGTGCACAACACAGTGTAAATAAAGTGTTGGTTTGTTGCAAGCAGGTTTTTTGACCAAGTATGGTGCCTTGCATCCTCATATCAGTTTCTGGAAAAAAAATAGTATAGTGTGATATACAATAGGGCTGGGCGGACTGTTCCACAGGAGATCTGGACCCCTGGATTGAACCTGCAATCCATGGACCTGGATAAATATGGACTTCACCATAGAAGTCTGGTTCTGGGTCCGTAAAGATGCCATTTCCTGGATTTTGTTTTTTGTTGCCATGGGGGATGCTGTTGGCACATATAGGTGGCCAGTGGCATCCAATCAGGTAACAGGAGATCATGTGACACACTCACAGTATATAACAGTGCTAAGTGTGCCGCGAGACCCAGAAAAGAGAGGAGGACCAGAGAAGAGCAGAAGTAGAGCTGCGCTCAGCAACAGAAAACAAAAGTGCCAACTTCAGCTGCCAAAACAAAAAAAGTTTAAAACCACCAGAGAGAAATCAATTCGGGAGGGAACAAAAACAACAGAAGAAATTAGGAAGGGGGAGAGAAACTGATCATTGGGGGTGGGTGAAGGTGGTTCAGGGACTTGGGGAGTTGGGACTGGGGAGACAGTGGTGGCAGGGGGGATGCAAACACAAAGTACTATATTGTGTGACTGACTGTGTATGAGCAAGGGCAGGCTGGCAAAATCTTTGACTTGTGCCATTCCATCCAGATCCAGAGAGGAGAAGGAGAGACTACTGGGGGCCCAAGAGAGATGTCAGTTATAGAAAATCCCAAATGAAAGTTTTTTCTTTTCTTGGCCTCAGACAGTGTAGCTGTGTGTACATGGAAAAGGGCAGGCTGGCAAAATCTTTGACTTGTGCCATTCCAGATCCAGAGGAGAGAGAGGGAGAGACTACTGGCAGCTCAAGAGAGATTACAGTTACAGAAAATCCCAAATGAGAGTTGTTTTTCTTTTCTTGGCCTTAGACAGTGTAGCTGTGTGTACATAGGAAAGGGCAGGCTGGCAAAATCTTTGACTTGTGCCATTCCTGATCCAGAGGAGAGAAGGAGAGACTACTGCGGGTCTCTGAAAAATGTTACAGTTACATAAAATCCAGCTTCAGTGTGTGGCTGTGTGTACAGAGCAAGGACAGCAGGGTAGCAGAATAAATCTTTGACTGGGATGTCCAGTGGGGAGAGAGACAGACTGACTGCAGAGTGTCCCACAATAAATGTAACAGTCCCAGAAATCCCAAATAAAAATGTCTCTGAGGCCGGGAGATCAGAGGGCTGCGGGTTCAGTTCACACATCTGGCTCTTGGGTTAATATCCCAGTACTGACACTGTAGTGCAGCATGAAGAGAGTGTGCTGCACTTCTGAGGTGCTCTGTTTTGGATGAGACGTTAAACCAAGGTCCCATCTGCCTGGATTGGTGGTAGTTCAGGTGGATGCTAAAGATCCCATGGCACTTATCAAAAAGAGTAAGGGAGTTTTTATTGAAAGAACATCAAAACAAAATTGTCGAATAATCACATAAATAATACACTTAAATATATCTTTATACATCAAGGATAAACTACTATTCCACATACCTTATATATGACCATTATACAATCGAAATATAAACTTATAACACCAAAAAAAAAAATCATAACAAAACAAAAGGAAACTAGCATATGCTAGGTTTTAGCATTTACTTGTATTTGATAAAGATGGTTAATCCTTTCCACCACTGAAAGACTTTCTGAGAGGTATTGATAGCCTTGCCCTTTAAATACACAGATCTCATTGCCTCCATAACTAATATATGAAAAGTATCATAAGACATGAGTTTTTGTTGTTAAGACAAATTGACATTGGGCCTGCCAAATATCAAACTTCAGACAACAAAAGAGAACAACTAATGTGCCATGGTCATAGGAGGTAAGAAGATGTGGAAAAAAACCTAAAACCAGCGTTTGATAATCTAACTTTAACAACCACTTAAAACCCAATTTTTGACTCAAAAAGGCCTGTAAACCCTTCACATAGAAACATTCAAATAAAAAAATGGTTCATAGTTTCTTCTAAAGTTTGACACTGTAAATATGGACAATACCTTTCGCACATCTTATGTTTTGCGTTCCCCTTAATATTTAATCTTCCATAGGTCAAAAGCCACAAAACGTCCTACATATGCTGAGGCACTCTGTCATTATTTAATTGTTTAATAACAAACTTTTTAAGAGGAGCTGGACAGTTGTCAAAATCTGGTTCTACAGGATGGTTTTTCCTAAAATAACCTTATATAACTTGGCCCCTGCATGTTCTCTCAGCACAGAATGAGAAATAGCCCATTTTAATAACTTTTGAGCACAAGGCTTAAAATACATCGGAACATAGGTATGACTTGGGAATTTAGGTGGGAGAATATCCCAGAAATCAAAGAAGGCGTGTAAATTGTTCATTATCCATAAATGTTGTAAAGCCACAGGGTTTGAAGGTCCAAAATTCAAGTTTTGAGAGAAAAATAAAGCAAAAAAAAAAACTATAGAGTCCACCATATCCAATACACTTTGAGCTCTAGATAAATAAGTAAAACAGCGCTTTATGGGGTTAAGCCTACTACCCCACAACATGGAGGAAAAACAAGCATACAAACGGGTCTCTAAACCCATGGAGGGAGGAAAAACCATAGCAATGTATAACAACCCTGGTATAAGGAATCTTTCAATGATATGGATCCTTTTAATTTTGGAAAGTCCCCACCCTTTCCACCTCTGTACCTTTAACTCAACCCTTTTTAGGACAAGATCCCAGTCCTCTGCAGGGCAATTCTGAGAACCCAAAAAAAAATACCCAGTATCTTACAAGGACCTGAAGAGACAATGATTCCTGATATGCTTATCTGGCTTCCTGTTCCTGGTGCTATAAACAGGCCTTTAGATTTCTCAGTATTTAATTTAGAGTTAGAAACCTTCCCATAGCTAAAAAGACACTGTAATACAGTGGGAATTTGAATTATATCAGATAAAAATACACAAACTTCATCCGCATTGGCCGGTACTACCACAGACTCCCCAGCCTGAGTACCTGAAATAACCGTCAGGCGATTAGATGAGGCTAAAAGTCTGAGCAGAGGGTCAAGAGAAAATACATACAACAAGGGCTTAATGGACATCCCTGCCTCACCCCAGACTTCACTGATATAGGAAAGGTAGCCCCCC
The DNA here is from genome assembly GCA_016271365.2 of Neoceratodus forsteri. Taxonomy (NCBI): domain Eukaryota; kingdom Metazoa; phylum Chordata; order Ceratodontiformes; family Ceratodontidae; genus Neoceratodus; species Neoceratodus forsteri. The sequence goes on from CM028132.1 coordinate 746,468,128, forward strand.
CTTTGACAACTGGATATACTACTACAGACCCATAAAATAATTCAATCCAACATATAAAACCTGAGGGTAAACTATAATGTTTTAAGGTGGCAAACAAAAAGGGCCTAAAGACTCTATCAAAGGCCTTGGTTTGATCTAAAGACAGAATACAACCCTGTTGATTGGTCCTATTGGCATAGTCAATTACTTCCCTAAGTATAATCAAAGCACTTTGAATTTTTCTTTTGGGAATACCACAAAACTGCAAGGGGTATACCAAATCTCCAGCCACCCCCATAGTCTATTATTTAACACCTGAGATAGTATTTTGAAATCTGAGTTCAAAATTGTAATGGGCCTCCAGTTGAACAATTTTACTCTATCCCTCCCCTTAAAAAGATAAACCAGTAAACCTGATGTAAAGTTTGTTGGCATATAAAAAATTTTCTGAAAGGACAAAAAACCCTTTTAAGACATATTGCCAAAACATTAATAAAACATTTATAAACTTCATAATTCATCTTGGCCTGTACAGGTGCCTAATTTTTGTGAAAGAATAACCTTTTTAATTTCAGAGGCCAAAATAGGTTTAGCAAGCTTATGAGATTCCATAGGGGGGAGATGGGGAACCAAACTTTTTGTAAAAAATCAGCAATCTCATCCATTTGAAGGGGGGGGGTCCTGAATGTCTTGCATTTTAACATGATTCTGAATTATATTATAAATCCCTGTACTGGAGTTTATGAGATTCCCTTCTCCATCCTGTAAGACCTCCATGCAATACGTCGCTGTCCTTCCCTTAAAGGCCTCAAAAGGGTCCCCAATTGGATTTTTCTGTGTCTCAAATGAAAGCTCTGTACGTAAGTTCTGAGCCCTATCATACTGGTATGCCCTTATATCCATTCTTAATTGTTCAATTTGTGAGGAGAAATCCTCTCTAGAGGTATTTGCCCTGGAAAATAGATACTGTAATTTACTTCTTAATTTTAAGTAAAGAAAAAACTAGTCTTTTACCTTTTGTTTCCCATATTTCTGAAAACATTTCTTAATATCTTTCTTAGTATCCCCCACCATTCCTACAAGTCATCATATAGATCTGCCATGGATGTTCTTGCCCATAGGAGATTGGTCATACTCTTCACCAACCATGGGTCCTTTAATGCTGACGTGTTTAATTTCCATCTTTTTCCCTTCACTTGTTTAGGGAGAGATGAAGCAAAAGCCAGAGTCACCAAAAAAATGGTCTGACAATTCACTAGGGAGGGTTTTATAGGTAGGGGAGGCCAGATTATTAGAAAAGAAAATATAATCAATGTTTGAGGTTAATTTCCCTTTCCTAAATGTATATAGTGGCCTTGATTTCTGAAAATTCTTCCCATTTTTTAAATCAGTTTAATAATTCTCCCAGAAGCTCAGGAATCACAATTTGTCTTTTTCCCCGGGATCCCCTCCCTGGTATCAGGGAGTTCGCAGTTAAATTCTCCCCCCAATATTATATGGCTGGAGGTTGCCAAAAAAGGTAAAACAGTATTAAATAAAGTGACTACCAGCTTTGGTTTGTGGGCCTTAAACTATTATAAACCTAAAATTAAACTGACGCCAACTACCATCTATTATCAGTAATCTACCTGGAACTAAATCTATCAATTTATTCAGGGTAAAATCATAAGAACAAAAAAGAATTCCAACCCCATCGTCCCAGTCGTGCCCAAAGGACCAGTAAGAAGGCCCCCAAATCCATTCTGCAGTAAAGAGATGGCACTGGTCTGCCGTATATACCCAGGTCTCTTGAAGAAAACAAATATCTAAATTCTCCTGATGAAGAGACTGAAAAAGAGCAAGTCTCTTAGACCTGTTTAATAAACTACAGCAGTTTAAGAACCCAGTACATAAGTTAGCCTGAGGTATTGACCAAGAAATTTAAGGACCTCTTTTCCTTTTTTTTCCTTTATAATCCTCTTGGGATGACTTATTACTGGAAGATTGTGAAGGGCCTGCTGTTCCTAAATCCATATCAGAGTCACCCCCCATGGTGTCAAGAATAGCATAAGAGTTTTCCATTTCCATATCAGGAGGTTCTTGGGGTTGAGCTCCTAGTAATCCTTTTATCCTGAGAAAAAGAATGTTTCTGAGGAGGAGCTGAGACCTTCGGCTGCCCCTCATCCTGGTAACACACAGGGGGAAGTCAATCACATTTGATAGATCAGGGGCAGCTTTCCCAGTCTCCTTATTTGGAGGTGTGAATGACTCAGGATTATCCATTTTACTGGTATTCTTTGTTTTCGGGCCCCTAGGAGGGGAAGGGAGGGGTCAGATCTCGTATGCTTTTGGGATTTACCAAAAGCCTCATCCTGTGCTTTTTGAATCAACAATTCAGGGCTAATGACTAAGGCTTTATTTTTTGCTGCCCAGGGGCAAGCTCTATATCCATGCCCTGATTTTTCACATAGATCACATTTCAGCACATTATTACACTGAAAACTACCATGCCCCACTTCCCCACAAATCTCACATCGGGGTGTGTCACATGAGCTGGACAAGTGAGTGTGGGACCCACATTTGTAACATGCCCTGGGCTGCCCTGCATAAAAACAAATGCCCCTGTCCTTCCCCAAAGTAAAGGAATTTGGAATATGTTCACCATCATTATCTGACTGTCTCAGTTTTACCTTGTATTTCCAACTTCCTGTCAAAAAAAAACTCTGAATCAAGTGCAGCTTCCGGGGCACTTAGCACCTCACATTTTTGAGAGAGCCAAAAAGTAATGTCATCTGCATGAACCCCTTCATTTTGAAACATTACTGTAACAAATTTAATTAAAGGCCAAATTAAGGGAATAACTAAAAAGGGGGACCATAGTGGGGAAAATTTAAGTTGGTTATATCTCTGCCAGAAAAGGTGCAGCAGAAATGGAGATCTAAAACTTATATCATAATTGTACTCCCCAGAAATGTTAATAAAGGCAAAAATGTTTTTTGGTGAAAGGTTTAGGGATTCTTTAAGTAGATGCTTTCCCACATAAACTCGATCTGGCATAATATCTAGGCCCCCTTGTAATGGATTCGTACTGCATTTCTGCGTGGGGCTGCTTCTTTCTTCTTTTGAGAAAAAAGTTCCGATAGAAGTGGCCTAGGATGTGAGGTATCCTCAGGGTTCTCTCCTGGTTCCTTAGTTTCAGATGTCTTGTGAATCCCTTGAATACCCCCATCAGAAACTGAGTCCGTTGTTTTAAGGTTCTTGTTTGGGCCTACATCCTGGTCAGAAGGGGAGGGTAAAACCTTACTAGCAGGGACCAAAGTAATAGGGTACCAATCTGTAGATTGCTGAGAGAAGGGGAGAGATGGAGATGACAAATCCGGGTCCGGAATCCATATTCTTGAAGGGCCCCTTTTCCACCCTGACTCCTAGAGGGCTGTATCAGGAGACCAGATTTTAGAAGAGTCATTTATTGCTGAGGGTGTGGAAAAAGCCGACTGAGTAAGATCTGAAGTAGTGTGGCCTTTTTCTTTCCCAGGAATCCCTAGTGGACACTTTTTTTTTTAACCTTTGTATTTATCCGCCTAACCTGCCTCTTCCCTCCACTCATTTGGACATCCTCAGTGGACCCCCCAACCCTCACCGTGGTCTGCCCCTAGAGTGCCTCGATCCTACACACACTCCCTTGAAGACCCCTGGTATACCCCCCGGGTAGGGATGGAGAGGAGATGCCCCGTGCTTACCTCTCTAAACCAGCACTCTATGTGTGTGCATGTGGATCTGCCACAGCGGAGTCTGCCTGGACGAGTGGTCAGAGAAGTCCTTAGGGAGGTGTTGTTCTGGTTTCTTCCCCTGACGTCGGCGTGCAGTGAGAGGCTGTGAGCTGAGAGGCACACTGAGATGTACCTCCAGCTCTGCCCCTCTGCCAACAGTTACCCAATCCCCTTGCTGCTGCTCCACCGACCGCGCTATCCACCCGGGCTCCCCTAGGTGGTAGCCTTGCAGCGGGAGCCTACAGTCACCCCCCCCGGAGAAGAAGAGCTGCCATCGGGGCTCCTATCCTTCTCCGCCCCAGCCGACCCCCGGCGACCCATGCTTGTTCCCAAACCCAGGTCGCCGGCGTGGTGTGAGGTGTGGTGTCCAGTGCCTCAACCCTCAGCGCCACCGGACCGGCATCCTAGTGGACGCTTTGACCCCTCCTGTGGTAGGAATCTGAAGGCAAATTATGATTTGCAGATATTAAAACAGCCCTTTTTAATTTAAACCCTTCTGGAGATATTTTTGCAACCTGCCCCTTAGCAGAGAAGGAAAAGTTCGTTGCATAGTCCTGATTTAATGTATCTATTTGATAGATAACACCATTCCCTGGTATTTGTTTAGTTGGGGCTAAAGCCCTTGGCTCGGATTTGTTTGATGAAAAGGTAGAGCCTATAGTGATAAGTTTCTCTTGCCTGTTCACCCCTTGCCTTGCCTCTGCTGGAAGCGGTACATCAGCTGAGACAGATTCTGTAACAAGTGTACTTGGCATATCGGTAGTGAGGTCTTTAATAGTTTTAGACATTTCCTCTTCGGAGCTCATCACATGTAAAGGAGACAGCTATAGACACTCGCTATCCATCGTGAATTTACTGCCAGCTGTTCCTTTCTGATCTAAATGTTGGGTTTCAGTCAGTATTTGACAGGGGAGACGCGCTAAAGCCTGGGCGGTGCCTTCCTTTGATGCTGCTGCGTCATGACTTTTGACATTACTGTCAAAAAAGCAGGAGGCCATATTCGAAATCAAATCCTCAGATCATTCTTATTTGATACCAACTCCATAATCTCTTCTGCTTTACTCAATTCCATGATGGCCTCTTGTATTCCGAGACCAAAGGAGGAGGCCCTCTTCTCTGTCTCACTGACGTCCATACCATCCACCAGCTCCTGCTGACTGGCCGTTCCAAAAATGGCCAGCAGCTCAACCTACTGCTCAGTAGGGGAATTTCCCTGGTGTTCTGGCCAAATTTCCCTCATTCACTAAAAATACCACCAACAGCTTAATCTGGTTCAATTTCAGTTGCTTACCATCTGTATTCCCCTTCCCCCCAGTCGCCCCTGAAAAAGGGACTTCTAGGCCCAGTGGGCTTACTGGGTCAACAAAATTTAACAAACAAACAAATACATGTTTTTCTTGGCTTCAGTGCGGCTGTGTGTACAGGGCAAGAGCAGCAGGGTGGCAAAATAAATCTCTGACTTGTACCATCCAATCACGAATCACAATCACTTACATTCATTCACAATTTCATGTATTAAAAAAAAAAAATACTGTTCAGACAAACAACCTACAAGTTGATGTGCCTGTCCTGTGCTGCAGGCTGTGGGTGGCCCAAGGAATAATCTAACTTTGTGACTTGTAGCAGGCTGTTTACAGCACAACACAAGTAAAGTATGAGTACTACATACAAGTGTCATCATCATCACTTAGTCCCCATTATTCCTTATTATCATTAGTTTTATAGTATATTGCATTACATTAAGTATAAGCATTAACCAACCCCCGGTGTGGGACTTTTCTGCGTGCAGCTAATGCACCAGATGTGTCTGCATCTCCAATTCAAATTCTGAGGCACACTTAACAGTTGCTGAATTTGGTCACGTAACTGTATTGTAGGAGCTGTCCGGTAATCTTGAAAGGAAGTGATGGTGGACTGCTGTGCTGTTGGTGTGCTGTGTACACTGTGCAGTCATGAGTCACAACAGTAAATTTATCCCTGGCCTGTGGGTGGGCGAGTCAGAAGGACATCACGTTAGAGGGATCTTTTGTTACAAAATGGATCAAAGTGTTGATGAGACACATTTCTCAGGTAGGCAGTGGCACTGCAAAAGACAGCAATCAGCCTGAAAAGGGAAAACAACATTTATTTATTTAGTTTTTGTTGACCGGGTAGGCACACTAGAAAGGAAGGCTGCCTATTTTTGGGTACAACCGGGAGGTTACAACAAAGGGCATGCAGACAACAGTATATACAAGAAAACAATCAAGTAAACAAGAAACGGTATAAAAACAGGCTAGAGAGCAGTCACAGTTCAGCTATACGACTTATACAGCAATGACAATACAGTTGCAAGAACAATATTTAAAACCATCAATAGGATATAAGTGCAAATAGCTAGCAGTCATTGAATCTTTGTATCAACAACTAGTGGGTAAGTGCGGGGGGGGTAGCAAGATATCTCAGGCAGCTTTGAGAGTAGTAGAGATAGGTGCCGGTTGAATAATTAGGAGGAACCAGCAGGGGAGAGGGTAGACCCACTACAGGCACAGGGTACAGCGCTTAGAAGAGTCTTACGAAGATTATGCTTGAAGCTGTGAGGAGAGGGGGGAGTTTCTGAGATTCAGTGGAAGGGAATTCCATAATTTTGGGGCACAGACAGAGAAGGTATATTCACCCATTTTAGTTTTACATCTCGGTTGGTCAAGTAGGGATTTATCAGTTGATCTAAAGGGTTAGGCAGAGGTCACAGGTTTGAGTACTAAAGCTAATTTGCCAGGTATCTGAGAGGAGATTATATTCTTTATAAAACAGGAGGAGGTGAACTGATGGAAAACTGAAGGGGTAAACCATCCCAGGCTACAAAATAGTGAGCATCAGTGAGTAAGCTTAGGTAGTGACAGAGCAAAACTGCAAATGTTGTTGTAGCAGAAATACAACTTTCAGAGGAGCCCTCCTGTAGTTGCCGGAAAGGCTATTAGTCCATATGCTAGTTTGGGTCTCAGGATCCCCTGTGCAATGGCCAATCTTCCAGCAGATGTTAGGCTACGTCTGACCTTATATGCCATTCCCAATTGTATATTAACAGATTTCATGACTGTAGCTAGGTGCAGGTCAAAGTCCAGGGTGGGGTCAAGGGTGACTCTGAGGTAACTGTTGTGAGGGGATCACTGTCTAGCACTCTGATACACAAAGACTGGGTGCAGGACCGAATTTTTGAACTGGAGCCAAAGAGCAAAGTTACAGTTTTATTTTTATTGAGGATCAGCTTGTTTTGCAATTGTCAGCGTTGAAAGATATTAAAATTATGATTGAGATTCTGGTTGATGTCCATGAGGTTTGGAGAGGAAGAGTAAAGAACGAGATTTTTGGCATATAACAGGGCTGAGCAAAGCCCAGTAAGTGGTGGGAGGTCATTTATGAAGGTCGTGAACAGGACAGGGCCAAGAATCGAACCCTGGGGCACTCTGATCCAAGTCTAACAAGTGAATGCTTGAATCCAAAAAAGGTGAATGTCTCAGATCATCATCAGTCCCAAGTAAAAAAAAAAAAAAGTTATGTAGTTAAAAAAACTAAAGGCGTGGAGGGTACAACATGCAGAGGCAACCAACAGTACGGTACAATTGCATGCTATGCTACTGCCAGTCCCTCATCCGATTCTTCTGAGGTTGAACCCGACGAGGGTAATACTAATAATAAAGATGAAGAGAATGATCAGGCAGCACAAGGTTTACTGGAGGGGATGAAAATTGCAGATGAGGAAGAAACAGGCAGAATTTTTATTTGGTTTTACTATTTATTTATCCTCCTCCTACTGCCCCCAGATGCTCCTATCTTTTGGATCTCCTAAGCCTCACATACCACCTGCCAAGGAATCTGCTCCTAGAGTGTACGCTGCTCCAGTAACTCAAGCCCCCCAGGTAACCCCCCGGTGAGGCAAGGAAGGCTACCCCACTTACCTTCCTCATACTTCAATGAAGCGTGTTCACACAGCGGAGTCTGCCCTCAGCCGTTGTGGATGCGGAGCAGGAGATCATCGCCAGGACAGTCCGGGAATTGTTTCCTGCTTTTTGAGCCCTCCCCCTGTCAATGTCGACACTTAGGGAGAGCCAATGAAACAGGGGTGTGCTGATACACATCTCTATTCAAGGATCTTGGCTGACGGCAACCCTCCCCTTGTGTTAGCTCCTCTGACCACACTGCCAAGAACCAGGTCCACCCGATAGATGGCAGTATTGTGGAGGAGAAAGCTTGTAACCCACCCCAGAGAGAGAGAGAGAGAGAGAGCACAGCCATTGGACATTCAATCCCTCTCTCCCCGGCCAACCCCTAGTGACCTAGAAACATAGAATTTGACAGCTGATAAGGACCACTTGGCCCACCTAGTCTGCCCATTTCCCTACCTAATGGATACACTGCAGATCCTAGTAAACCAACAGCCTACTTCCTCCTACCCCCACTAGAATTGCCTTATGTCTGTCCCATGCATTCTTGAATTCCCCCACTGTTTTTGACTCTATGACCTCCTCAGGAAGGCTGTTCCATGCATGTACAACCCTCTCTGTGAAGAAATACTTCTTCACATTACCTCTAAGCCATCTCCCCCTCTATCTTCAAATTGTGCTCCCTTGTTCTTGCACATCTCTTTTTGTGAAAGATACTCCCCTCTTGGACTTTGTTGATTCCCATGAGGTATTTGAAAGTTTCTATCATGTCCCCCCTCTCCCTCCTTTCCTCGAGGCTATATATCTTGATCTGGGACAGAGTGACCATCTGAAAGGTGCATGATCTGAGATACTGATTCAGGTTGTGCAGATCTAGAATGGGGTGCCAGCCCTCGTCTGCTTGGGCCTGGTCCCGGTCCTGGTGTGGTGTGAGGTGTGGCATCCAGCACCTCAACCCTTAGTGCCACCGGGCCAGCGCAGGCAGAAAAGTTTTGATTGTGGAGGGGGCAGTGGGAATAAACCACAAGAGGAACAGGCCCAAGAAAAATCTGGGGGGGGAGGCCCTGAAAAGGTGACTGAGGTGTCATGCCTTTCTGGGAAAAAAACTGAAAAAATATCATCTTTTGTCTGGTTATACTTCTCCATTAGTGCTTCCAATGAGCTGATAGCAACATGTGCTATTTGTAAACAGCCAATCAGCAGTAGTAAAAAGAAAGGAGCATTGAGAACTTCAGCACTGAAAAGTCACCTAGACAGATGTCATAACATTACTGAGAAGTTCAGTTGTGAATCACGAAGAGAAAGTGACAGTGATGACTCACTACAATCAGTGGTAATGCCCATAGATGAAACACCTCCACCACCACTTCCTGCCATTTGAAGGACTCCTCCAACTGTTACTGAAAGTAACCATGTGTTCAGAAATCCTCCTCCTCCTTCAAGGAGACAGCTTATCACCTCAGAAACATATGAGCATAAAGCCAAATATGCCTCGACTCACCCTGTTGCTGTTACAATAACCAAACAAATTTCCGAAATTATAGCTGTTGATTTGCTGCCAATTTGCTGTTCTAAGAATGTTTTATTTTCCATCTGAACATACCTCCTACAACATCAATGAAGGCCTCCAAAAACCAGTACAGCAATGGCTCACTTCACAGGGACTGTCAGTTGGCTTTATAGTTGTAGATAATGGGTCCAACATAAGGAAGGCCTTGGAGGAGGGGGACTTCGTTCACAGCCGCTGCTTTGCTCATTGCTTAAATTTAATAGTTCATGGTTTTCTTTATGACGACAGGGAGATTAAGGCTCTTGTTAGCACTGCTAAAAGAATATGCACTCATTTCAGTCACTCAAGCAAAGCCCGTCACTTGTTTGAAAAAATACAGCAGGAGCACAGTTTACCTTTGCACAGACTGATCCAAGACATTTCTACTCGATGGAAGTCGACCTTTATATGTTCCAAAGGCTGCAGGAACAAAAGAAAGCTGTCAGACAGTACACCTTAGAAAATAAAATTGGTGATGCAGACATCTATTTTACTCCACCACAGTGGGCCATGCTGGAGTTTCTAATTTTCATGCTCCAGCCATTTGAGGAAATCACCAGGGAGGTTAGTGCAAACACAGCAACTCTCAGCCAGGTGATATCCCTAATAAAAATTTTAAAATTCAAATTGAATCTGATTACGGAAAAGTTAGAGAAGCAAGACAGTTCCATAATTACACAGGCTGCCAGTGGTGCTGCTGACATATGCAGGTTGCCCCCCAGAATACAAGATCTAACAAGATGTATGATCAAAAAAGTTGAAGAAGGGGACCTATGGGCTTATGGGTGCCTTGGGGACCCCAATCCCATGGTAATTGCCACCTTAGAAGCATGGGACGCAAAAAAGTGCAGGCAGGGTGGAGAGAGAGAGAGAGAGAGAGAGAGAGAAGAAACTATTCTTGTCCCAGTGGCAGACAATCCGGGTTTCCTCCCTGGTATCAGAGATGAGGGGCTTAGAACCTGACAGGGTAAAGGGATAAGATGTGTGGGAGATCTCCTCACTGGGACAGGGATAATGACATTCCAGGACATCCAACAAAAATTAGACCTGCCACCTACGCATATGCATAGATATTTTCAGGCTAGAAATTATTGTAAGAAATTAGACAGAACCAACATAAATGTCTCGGTCATTGCAGAAGTTGAAAAGGAATTACGTAGGGCAGCCAAACAAGAGAAAGGCCTAATAGGAAGGGCAGCATACTTGGACAGGCAGACCGCATTTGGGGAGAGTGGAAACACAAGTAAATGGTAGGAAAAATACCTGAACTTACAAATAATGGACCCAAACTGGGAAATAATTCTAAAATCACATATGGGCCTGCTCATATGTAATAAGTTCAAGGAGGCGCAGTATAAGTTTCTACACCGCTTGTACTATTCCCCTTATAGGGTGCATAAGTTCTGCCTGGGGATATCACCTATGTGTGGTAGATGTAAAACTCATAGAGGGACATACACTATCACTGGGACTGCCCCTGTCTGGGGAACTACTAGATGAGGATAGCAAACGAGATCACTAGAATTTGGGGTAGACAGCTGGGGAAATGTCCCAGATCCACGCTGCTAAGAGTGGAAATAGAAGAAAATGAAGAATGGATATTATATCCACACTGGATCTGGATACTCCTAGTGGTGGACAGACAAGGAATCCAAAATCTTTGGACAACAAATACAGCCCCCGCTCTAGAAATGTGGAAAAACCTTGCTATTAGAGCGTTAGCACTGGATAGACTGAACTATACCCTTAAAGGGAAAGAGGACAGATTTCTGGAAACATGGGCACCCTTCCTCGACTCATTATCCCAGGGGGAAGCCCACTACTAAGGGAAGGTGGGATAACTTGAGGGAAACTTAATTAGAACTGTCCCATGGGGAGAGACTCCCTTGAGGTGTACATAGATTAACAATAGATCCCATAGAGAGATGGCAACAACTATCTGAACTAGAATAATAACTGCAGAGAGAGTAAATGAGAAACAAAAGACAAAGACCACATGGTTTGTTTTGATATGGTTTTTATTTTTTATTAACACTTGCATGGCTTTCAGTGAATACCTTGTTTTTTTTTGCTCCTTTGTTCTTTCTTTCTACTTCTAAGGAGCAATTTTCCAAGGTAAAAACAGTTTATAGCAGATGAAGTGTATTACCTATCTAGACTTAAGATATAGCAAGAGTCAACATGCTAACGTAGATGCTTAATGAATATGTTAATAGCGTTGGAAGCAATGTTACTAAAGCCAAAATGAAGTATGGTGCCATAAAATAATGAATAGGACCTACACATTTAGTACTGTATGTTGGTAGGAATAATAAAACTGTGATGTTGTCATGTGTATGGATGCTAAATGTGTGATCAATTTCTGCTTTTAATAAAAATATGATACAGCCGGCCCGTCGGCGCAGCGGTTGGATTTCCGCTTGGCAGCCGGCGACCCGGGTTCGAGCGGACTCGGGTCGCTGGAAGGGCTAGACGGGGAGAAGGATAGAGAGTCCTATGGACTGCTCTCCTTCCAGGGGGAGGGAGGATAGCGCCGGAGCACTAGTGACCCCGGCGAAGCTGGGGTGTCACACACTACCGCACACACACACTCTGGAGGCGGGCGGACGTCTGCGTCATTGCACGACCCGCCTCCCGAAACTGGAAAAATGGGCGGCTGCGGCGCCCTCCATGAAGCCGCCTCGGCTTTAATTGCCCCCAGGCCAGCCCTCCGACCTATCCCGGTCTCTGCGGGATGTCTCCTCCTCCTCCTCCGCATCCCACAGCCCTGCCGTGGGGGGTAAGCCACGGGGTATCGGAGGGCCCGAGGCCGATCTGGGGGGTGGAAGCCGTTGGTCCGTGACCGGGCTGAAAGTACCGCGGCCGCAGCTAGATGGTGGAGAAAAATGAAAAAAAAAAAATATGATACAAAAAAAGTTGAAGAAGATGACAAACTATGTAAAATGCTTCATTCTGAGTAAATCAAATCAAATCAAATTTTATTTATAATGCGCTTTTCAGCATATCAAAGCGCAATTACAAAACAACATCTTACATAACAAATAATGACATAAAAACAATAAAAAGCAGCAATAAACCTATCCAAAAGCTAATTCAAATAAGTAACTCTTCAGGGACACCTTAAATGATTCCGTGGACAGGCACTCTCTAATCGGTCGAGGTAGAGAATTCCACAGGGTTGGGGCCATAAAAGAAAAAGCTTTGGCCCCTGATGACTGAAGACGAACCCTGGGAATCTCTAGCAATCCCTCGTCAGCGGAGCGGAGTGTGCGGAGAGGGCGGTAAGGTCGAAGGAGATCTTCCAAGTAGCCCGGTCCCTGACCGTGTAGGGTCTTATAGGTCAGCAACGCAACCTTGAAGGTGATTCTTCACTGCACTGGCAGCCAGTGCAGTTCACGCAGCACAGGAGTGATATGGTAAGTTCTCGGTAGCCCAGTCAACAACCTGGCTGCAGCGTTCTGCACCAGCTGCAGGCGACGGAGATCCACCCCCGGTAACCCTAGATATAGAGCATTACAGTAATCAAGACGTGAGGAAACAAAGGCGTGGACCAACACAGGAAGGTCATCATGTGGAACAAGGTGTTTTATCCGGGCAATATTCCTTAGATGGTAAAAGGAAGACTTGACAGCAGTAGATACCTGTGCCTTCAACGTTAACTCGCTGTCAAGAATTACACCCAGATTCCGCACCTGTTCAGAAGGTCTCAACTGGTTACCTCCTAACACACGGCCAGAGGGGGACCCAGGAGTCAACTTCTCTATACGATGGCCCAGGTCCACAACCAACACCTCAGTCTTATCCGGATTTAATTTCAACCAGTTTGCACTCATCCAGTCCTGAATCTCAGCAAGGCAGTTATTAAAGACCGATAAGGCGTCATTCTGTTCAGGTACAAAGGACATATAGAGCTGAGTGTCATCTGCATAGCAGTGAAAACTCAGCCCATAACGCCTTATAATGTCTCCCAATGGCAGCATATACACCGTGAACAACATGGGGGAAGCACAGAACCCTGTGGCACCCCACAGGACAGAGCAAAGGAAGCAGAGAAAAAAATTCCTGAGACTACCCTCTGACTTCTGAACTGTGAGGAAAGAGTAAAACCGTCTAAGGACTGTCCCTGACAGTCTGCAGCACAGCCACAGGTGATCCAGCAACATCCCATGGTCCATAGTGTCAAATGCTGTAGAGAGACCAAGGAGGACTAAGATCAAACGGCTCCTCCGATCTCTCGCTATTAGGAGACCATTAAGTACCCGAACCAGCGCTGTCTCGGTACTATGCCTCTTCCTGAAACCGGACTGGAGAGGATCATAGACCTCATGGGTGATAAGAAAATCATCGAGCTGCAACGCAACTACTTTCTCAATAACCTTGCCCAAAAAGGGCAGGTTAGAGATCGGTCTGTAGTTAGTGAGACAGTCTGGGTCAAGGGAAGGCTTCTTTAACAGGGGTGTCACGATATCCTCTTTCAAAGACTCCAGCAACACCCCTTGATCCAAAGAGCACCAGACTATCTCGGTAAGGACTGGTCCGATCACATCCATGCACCCCACAAGGAGGCATGTAGGACCAGGATCCAAACTACAGCAAGTCGGTCGCAAGCCCTGGACAATCTTCATGATATTCATGATCGCTGGCTGGTCAAAATCTGTCCAGACAGACCGAGGGCCTGCAACCCCACATTGATCACTGCCACGCTCATTAGAACGCATACCGCGGATCTCCGACCTGATCGATGATACCTTATCCTCAAAGAACCGAGCAAACTCATCACACTTTATTTGTGAAAAGGCTCTCTGACCACACAGACAGGCTGGATTGCACAGTCTGTCCACGGTCCGGAAGAACTGAAATGGTCAATTTCTTGAAGCAGCTACCTCCCGGGACAGGAACTCTGCCTTCTTACGGGAGATTTCTGATTGATAGTCCACATAATGGGCCATCAATCTAAGTCTGTCACCTTCCAGGCTGGATTTCCACCAACAGCGCTCCAGTCTTCGCCCCTTTCTCCTCAACTCCCTCAATGTCCCATCAAACCAGGAGGACCGGGGGCGAAGGGAGAGGGGGTGAACACAGACAGGCGCAATGGAATCCAGTGCCCTCAGCACCATATTACTATAGTGCACCACTAAGGCATCTGGTTCCATGCACTCCATAGGCCAATTCGATGGGTCAAGCACCGCCATCAGACCCTCAGGGGTAACTCCCCTCAAAGGGCGGTACCGAACCATCTCCAAAGGGGTAGGTCTCACAAGGGGGGTCACGAAATTGAATCTTATGGAGTGATGGTCAGACTACACAACTGGTTCCACCACCAGTTCCGTGATCTCCATCCCCAGGGTGAACACCAGATCCAGAGAGTGACCCTGAATATGGGTAGCAGCGGTGACAACCTGTGTGAAGCCCAACCAAATCATTAGTTGGAGGAAGTTGCCCAGTGTGGACCAAAAGGGGAAGGAGTGGTGTTGATGGGGGACCTTAATACGCCAGGTACAAACTGGGGAACCATGTCCTCTAAGGTGGCCAAGGAGCAGAGGCTGCTGGATGGCTTCCAGGATGTGTTCTTAACACAGCATGTGATGGAGCCCACAAGGGAGGGGCATGTCCTGGATGTGGTTCTGGCAGATGGGGATCTGGTAAGGGACATGGTTGTACAGGACCCCCTGACTGGGAGTGACCACAATACTGTCTGGTTTCAAATAAGCATGGGGGAGGGGGGGTGAGATCTAGGACACTGGCAGTGGACTTCAGGGGGGCAGACTTTATGGGCATGGGAAATATTCTCAAGGATCACTTGAAGGGGATTACCTCAACGACAAGTGTGGAAAGGAGATGGGAGGTCATAAAACCGGGACTTCATGAGGCAGTAAGGATCTGCACTAAGTTGAAATGTAAGGGAGCAAGGTCACATAAACCATGCTGGTGGTCCAGTGAGGTACAGGTAGTAGTCAGAGAAAAGAAGGCGGCCTACAAAAAATATAAAACAACAAGAGGGGATAGGGATAAGGAAATGTACCAGCTTGCATCTAGAAAAGTCACCCGTATGGTGAGAGGAGCAAAGTCCAGTAAAGAGCAGCGGCTGGCACAGGGGATACATGGAGGGAAAGGGTTCTCGGTACATTGGGGAGTGGAGAAAACTAAGGGCCATCTCGGCAGATTGAGATCAGAAGGAGGGTGGGTGGAAGAGGCGAGGGACCAGGCAGAGGTATTTAACGAGTACTTTGCCTCTGTGTTCACTAGGAGGGGATGGGATATCTACAAAGCAAGACTGAAGGGATAGAAGCGCCAGTAAGTGGGATCAGGGAGCAACAGAAATGGAGCAAGAGGGAGGAGAGGTACTCCAGGGTGTCACATCTGGGTAAGGATAAAAAGGCCAGTAAGGTGGAGGGGAGGGATGATGCTATCTCTGCCAAAAGGGTGTGGTTAGCCCTCAAGGCCCTAAAGAAAGACAAATCTCCTGGGCTGGATGGCATTCATCAGAGAGTACTATGGGAATTGGCGGACATACTGGCTGCACCCCTGGCGGAGCTTTTCAGCAGGTCACTTGAGACAGGGAGGGTACCTAGGGATTGGCGAGAGGCACATGTGGTACCAATCCATAAAGGGGGTTGAGGGAAGTATCAGGTAACTATAGACCCATCAGTTTGACCTCGGTGGTGGGAAAATTGATGGAGAGTATACTAAAGGAACGATTGGGGGTGTACTTGGAGGAGGTGGGAGGTCTGGATAGTCGGCAACATGGGTTTGTGCCAGGTAGATCATGTCAAACCAACCTTGTGGAGTTCTATGAATGGATAACATCAGAACTGGACAGGGGTAAGCCTGTGGATGTATTATTCTTGGACTTCAGCAAGGCGTTTGACTCTGTCCCCCACAATGGTCTGGTGGAGAAACTGATGGGGTTAGGAGTAGGTCCTTTGATGGTCAGATGGATTGAAAACTGGCTAGCTGGATGCACTCAGAGAGTAGTGGTCTGTGGGGAGCTCTCGAACCCTAGAGAGGTTGGTAGTGGGGTACCACAGGGCTAGGTCCTTGGTCTGATCCTGTTTAATGCATACATATCGGACATCAGGGAGGGTATAGGGTGTGAAATGAATCTCTTCGAGGATGACTCCAAGATGGGAGCAGTAGTTGAGGGAGAAGAGGGGAGGTTGGCCCTGCAAGGGGACCTGGACACCCTGGAAAGCTGGGCCACACATGGAAATTAAATTTCAATATCACTAAGTGCAAGGTGTTGCACCTTGGTCGGGTAACCTAAACACAGGTACACCCTTGGGAGGAGGCGCTGGAGGCCTCAATAGGGAAAAAGACCTAGGGGTCATGGTGGATGCATGTATGAATAACTCTGAGCAGTGCAGGAGAGCGGCTAGCAAGGCAAACAGGATGTTGGGATGCATCGTAAGGGGGATCACCTCTAGGAGCAAGGAAGTGATTCTGCCACTGTACAATGAACTGGTTAGACCACACCTTGAGTACTGTGTACAGTACTGGAGACCACACTTGAAGATGGACATACAGCTCCTGGAGAGGGTACAGAGGAGGGCAACAAAGATGATACGAGGGCTAGGGGATTTGATGTATGAGGACAGACTTGAGGAGCTCTGCCTGTTTTCATTGGAGGAGAGGAGAGACAGAGGGACATGATTGAGGTCTTCAAGTACATCAAGGGAATAAATAGGGTAAACATGGAGGGGATCTTTAGACTAAAGCAGGGAAGTATCACCAGAGGGCATGGTTCGAAGTTGGAAGGTGGAAGGGTGAGAGGGAAAAGAGGAGGAGGTTTTTCACTGAGAGGGTGGTGGACCCTTGGAATGCACTGCCTGGTGAGCTGGTTTAGAGATCCACAGTGGAGGGCTTCAAGAGAGGGTGGGACAGACACAGAAAGTGGATGTATCAGATGATGGCCTGTCCCAGGGGGGTGGGGATGGATGATAGGGTTTCTGGAGCACAAGGGATGGGAGGGTCTCGGCACCCAACTAGGATCTAAGGTGAGAGCAGACTATAGACCGCAAGGCCTAATCTGCTGGCAAATAGTATGTTAGTATGTAAGTTTTGACCAAAATGTGAGAGTTCATCGTTGACCCATGCATTGAAGTCCCCCAGGACCAACCACCTGGAGGGCTCCAACACCAGATCGACAATGAAGTCTGCAACTTCCTCATCACCGGGTGGACGGTAGACGAGTAAGATTCTGCTGCCCACACCTGCTCCCATGATAAACTCGAAGGATCTAGGGGCCACCACTGGAATCTCCACAAGACCCAACTTCGATTTAAAACAAATAGCGACCCCCCCAACCCTTCGATCCAACCTCGGGCGATGTATTACCGAGTACCCAGCTGGAACAGCTGATTCCAATATGGGACCAGCATTTTCGTCCAGCCAGGTCTCGGTAATGCAAGTCAGGTCAGATGATTTAACAAGATCAGCAATAATTGCTGTCTTGTTTTTTATAGACCTGGCATTGCATAACACCGCCCGGGTTGGATGAAAGGCCCCGGAGGAGCGGGCCACTTACCCACTCTCAATGGAACCCTTGGGTATGGGAACCAGGTATCGCACTCCCCTATCCTGGACCCATTTTGCCCCAGGGCGTCTCCTAGACCCCACGACCCTTATCCACCCACTCCGCTCCCCCCCCCTCGCAGTAGAGGAACCCTCTCCACCTCCGCTGTGCGATCCCCAGGGCACGACAATGCCTATATACTTCGGGTTGCAACGGAGGAATATCGAAGGGGCACAGGTCCCTCAGCCTAGAGGGGGAATAGTGCCTGACCATGGAGACCTGATCCCAGCACATGCTGCTAAATATTTAAAGCCTAAAATAATTTAAACAACAGTCCTTACCCCAATAAAACATATAAACTATCCCCTTCCACTATAAGATGACTTTAACCCCAAAAGAAAAGAGTACTATGTTAAAGCAACAATCTTGGACCCACGATACAAATCACAGCAACTACTGAGTGATGATGATGACACTTGTTTCGAGATAAACAAACAAAAAATAATTGATGAGGTGTGTGTTGCCATGGAACAGAGTACAACAGCAGCAGCACTTTCAGAATCTTTTTCACGACATAGTACAGGATCAGGTGGCCCATCCTCTACTATTGCAGCATTTTCTCCCTCTTCCTCCTCAGCCACTGCAGCCGAATCTTCCTCTTCACCACCAGCCAAGCATAGCACTGCCCACAGTCACTTGGTTCAGCTTCATGTCTCTGGAGTCACTTAGAAGATGTAACTGTAACATCTTCCTCATCTTCCTCATCTGCCTCTTGTAACAGCCTCAGCACAGACCATTGTTGAAATGTACCTGGCAGAGCCAAATATCAACTGGAATGCTGATCCTCCGAAATACTGGAAATCCAAACAAAATATGTGGCCTGCTTTAGTAAACATTACAATGAAGTACATGAATTGCCCTCCGACTAGCATCTGTTCAGAACAATTTAGTTCAGCTGGTAACCTCATTACTGACACACGATCCTGTTTGACGCCAGAAAATGCTGAGCGCCTCACATTTCTCAAAGTCAACATTCCTCACTTTAATTCCAAATATGACACCTGAATAAAACTTACACTGACTGCTCTGAGCAGGCCCTATCCACAAAACACTTTCAAGAATTTGTGGCTGTGGTGAAAATATTTTGTGAATAGGGTCTACTACATGAGGTGGCAATTAATTGCAACTGTTCAGGTCAGGATGGACTAGGCCAGGCCACTTTTACTTGAATGATCACATAAGCACGGAATAAAAAAAACACATCATCATCAGTGGGTTCAGAGTTCAAATACAGCAAGCAACTGCATTTCATGTCACAAACTTACTTGGTGGTACCTGGTGCTACTGTCTGATCTGGAAGGTAGGGTACTGTTGTCTACTACTACTACTAGCAGTTTTTGTCCTCATGAGTCATGACTACTACTTATCACTTTTTGTCCTTAATACTACTTGTCACTTTGTTTGCCCTCATCAACTGATCCTGACTGTTCTGTTTTAATTTTTGTACAGTGCATGGCTTAGCAGATGCATGAAACCCAGAAACTGAATACGCTTTGTATGTATTTCTCACGCCTCCCCCATATTTGGCTGCGAATACGTCACAGAAAAAAATGTGACTAAATTGAAAATTAATAGAATTTCTTTTTGTTTTTAAATCTTTTTATCAAAAAGAAAAAGGGGTAATACTTTTTATATGAATGCATATGAAGTATCAGATACAGATATTGCAAAGACATCTTACAGTACTTTAGCGAGAACATCTTATAGTTATACATTACATATACACTTCATGTACAAGCATTGCAGTGACAATAAGAATTGGGACATGCTTATTAGGCCTTAAGAATATACCAGGCCCGAATATAAATATTCCTCTCTACAGGGGATCACTCCTCCTCCAGTCCCACTCTCAGAATCTGGGCTTCCCCTACGGTTAAGGAGGCAAACAAAAAGGCTCCCAGGCCTTAAAAAATGTATCCCCCTTCCACTGCACTACTAATGCAAGCTTCTCCAAAGCCAGCACTCGTAGCCCTAGTGTATGCCATTGGTTCAGAGTGGACACATTGTTAGAGACCCATGTATTTTGGATACAGTGGTGGGCCATGATAAGCAGTACCCTGCTCCATCTGGGAAGAGTGGCCCATTCCTCCGCAGTCCTCAACACCAAACAGGCCCACTAGAGGCGAGTCCGCCAGAGCCCTCCCCATTATCGGCTATATCTCTGCTAGTACTGCCCTCCAAATGTTCTGCAGGATTGGGAATTCCCAGAAACAATGATAGTATGAGCCTAACACCCCTCCACACCTACCACACACTGACGCGATTGTAGGATTATATTTATTAACTAACTGGGAAGGACAATACAGCCTATGAACAAATTTCAAGTACACCTCTTTGTATCTGTTACAAATCAGGATACTTCTGTGCAATGTTAATAAGAGATTCCAATTGTCTTCCCCAATTTGTATTCCTAAATCTCTCTCCTATAGCCCTCTAATTTTCTGTGTGATATCTAGGAGTTGCTGTTTGCCCCGTTGGACTGCCCTGCACATAATACCCCTCAGGTCCTTCCGTGCAGCATATATTAACTGTTCTAGTGGGTCTAACTGCAGGACTCCACCCCCCCTTGCACCTCTTAAGCATAGGCTCTCACCTGTAAATATCTAAACAAGTGGGTTCTTCCCAGTCCCAGTGCTTGCTGCTTATCTCCAAATGAGCATAATCCATCCTGAAAACAGAGGTCCCCCACACTACGTATGCCCTTATTCTCCCACTCCTGAAAACGGGGGTCCTCCAATCCAGGTAGGAAGAAGGGGTTCTGAGCCACTGGTAAAAGCAAAGTTTCTCTACCTCCCCCTCCACCCTTATGCCAAATGTGACACCCAACTGTCCAGTACAGCAAGCACCATCGGATTAGCCCCCTGAAGGGCTGCATATGCCTTCTGTCCCTGTTTAGCCAGGTAAGACGACACTTGCCCCGAACATGGCCTCTGTTCAAAATCCACCCAAATAGCCTCAGGTGGCAAATTAACCCAGTCCTTTATATAAAGGCACTGGACTGCTAAAAAGTAATTGCACAAGTCTGAGAAATTAAGGCCCCCGTATTTACACTAGCTTTGAGGTGTAAAAGGCACGCTGTAGGCCTCCTTCCCTGCCATATAAAAGCCGAAAAGGCTGTTTCCAGCCTCTGGGTATCCTTGCATGTGATCCCAATGGGCAACATCTCCAGGTATTCCATCTCCTCTGCCCTGACAAACTACTGCGCTGTAAACTGTCAATGTCACTGACCTCTGCCCCCTCTGTCTTACCATCTCCTTTCCTCACCTCCCCCCTCCGCCCTTTGGAGACCTTGTGCAGGCCTGACCAACGGCCTTAGCTATGGCTACAAATGCTGGCATATATCCCCAACCTCTGCACTTACCCCTACTGCACTTCTAACCCTGTCTCTCTGTCCTCCGCATCACCGTAGCTAGTAGCCGACATGTATGGAGACATATTCTACATATATGTAACAATGTGGACAACAATGTGGATACCTCCCTGTGGCAATGTTTCGTATGTTCCTCCTACCTCATGTTCCTGGGGTGTTATACCTATGTACCGTCATGTAATTTCACTTGTATATTTTGTTTCCTGTACAAATGTATACAGTTGCTCTCCTCTGTAACCTGCCCCCCCAGGTCACACCATAAGACAAGCATCCTTCTGCTCAGCGTGCCTTTCCTGGTGAAACATTTCAATAAATAAATAAATAAATAAAAACATCTGCATAGGGTACAGAAGTCTAGGCAGAATGTTCATCTTTACCAAGTTAATTTTACCCAACCAGGACAATGGGAGGGTGGCCCATCTTTGGAAGTCAGCCTCTACCTTCTTTATGATCAGTGTGTGATTAAGCTCATACAGGGATCCCAGGCTTCTCCCAACCTGTACACCCAAGTAGGTAAAACTTTTTGAGACCACCTGAAGGCCCCACAGTTCTCCTCACCCTCCGCTCTGGTTCCTTTCCCCCCAACCCCTGATAAATAAAGCAGTTCTGACTTCTGAATGTTAATTTTATACCCCGAAAAATATGCAAATGACCTATAAGGTGCAACACTATGGGAACCGAGGTTCTGGGTTTCTTAACAAAAAGCAGTGTGTCATCTGCATACAGGATGATTTTATGAGGTCACCCCAACATGCACTGCATGCCCTCGATCTCCGTGTTCTATTATATAGCCACAGCAAGAGGTTCTAATGCCATGGCAAATAAAGGTGAGAGAGGGCAACCCTGCCTCATGCCCCTATACAGTTCAAATTTATCTGAGAGTGAGACATTAACCAAACCTTGCGCTCAGGGGGATCTGTACATCACCCGGAGCAATCCCACAGAACGTTCACCCAGACCAAACCAGCCTAGGCATTCAAATAGATATTACTATTCAATTTGGTCAAATGCCTTCTTGGCATTCATAGAAAAGACACATGTATCACCTCGAGTCCTGCTAGCCACCCAAACCACATTCAGTAGCCTGCGGACGCTGTGGTAAGAGCACCTCCCTCTGATAAAGCCGGTCTGGTCTGGGTGAATTATCTCGGGTAGGACCTTATCCAACCTATTCACCAAAACTTCTGCCAACACCTTAAGGTCACAGTTCAACAAGGAGATGGGGCAGTGCGATGCATAGTCCCACAGGTCCTTGCCAGGTTTGGGGATCAAACATATTACTGTATCGAAACACAAGGCAGGGAGTCCCCCCCCCTTTCGCTGCCTCCCCAAACATGGCACTAAGCTGTTCTGCAAGATGTTCTGCCAAATGTCTATAATATTCTATCAGAAATCTGTCTGGCCCACTGGCTTTCCCAGTTTTCATTCCTTGGATTGCTTTCGGAACTTCCTCTTTAGTTATGGCAGCTCCCAACATATCCCTCTGCCTAGCGGTGGCCTGGCTATGTCCCGATGGTCCAGGAACTCTTTGATGAGTTTCAACGTACCCTTACATTCAGCTAGATAAAGTTTCCAATAGAATTGTCTAATTTTATCTCTAATCTGTTTTTTTATCACTGAGCCTCTGTCACTCACCTTTTTTTATATTTGTAATCAGGGTTGGTTTCCTCCCTCTCCGCACCAGCCAGACAAACATGGCACCCAGCTTATTACCCCCCTCAAACATTTGTTTTCTGCAGAACAACCACGACTGCTGGGCTTCCACTTTAGCCAAAGCATTTAGGGCCTCTCTCGTTACCTCTAGCAGACGTCTAGCATCCTCCCCTTCTCCCCCACTATCCTTCTTTCTAGGTCAAGGCTTTTTTCCAGGGTCACCCTCTTTTCTTCCATTTGTTTCTTATAGCAAGCCACAAAGCTTATAATGGCACCCCTCATATATGCTTTCCCAGCATCCTATATAGTCGCCTTAGTAGCCGGGGATTGCTCATTAAGAGAGAGGTAGACCTTCCACTGGTTGGTCAGAAAGGTATTAAATTCCTTGTTACCTAGTAAGTATGTTGGGAATTTCCATGGAGGGGGACCCTCCTGAGGCTCATTCACTGACATCGTTATGATCACCATGACATGGTCGGAGATATGTATAGGGCTATGCCTGGTGCATTGCAACCATAGGAAGCAGCCAAGAGGTATATACATATAGTCTATTCTGGACCAAGTGCCCTGCGGGTTTAAAAAAAAGTATACTCCTTCACCCCTGGGTTGGCAGTATGACAACTCTCAATTAGCTCAAGGTCACTCATGCCTAGTTGCCAGACCCTCATTGCACCATGTGCCCCCCAGGAGAAGGCCCGGGAACT
Source organism: Neoceratodus forsteri (assembly GCA_016271365.2). Taxonomy (NCBI): domain Eukaryota; kingdom Metazoa; phylum Chordata; order Ceratodontiformes; family Ceratodontidae; genus Neoceratodus; species Neoceratodus forsteri. The sequence continues at coordinate 746,491,627 of CM028132.1, forward strand.
GTTCTTTCACCAAATTCTCCAGCATGCCCTGAACAAATGTGGGGTCAAATATTGTTGGTGCGTATAACACACCCAAAGGTTATCTTCCCCATACAATTCTCCACTGACAAAGACATATCTGCCATTCACAAGATCTGCCACTACCCTCTTGACCTGTAGGGGAAGGTTTTTATGTAGCAAAATAGCTACTCCACGCTTATGGCTATTAAAGGATGCAGAGTAACATGCCCCACCCCCTAGACATTTTAGCATGCTCTTGGCTGGTGAGATGCATCTCCTACAGCATCGCTACCTGCATTCCTTGTTTTTTCAATGCTGTTAATATGCTTATCCTTTTCACCAGAGGAGACGCCCCTCACATTCCAAGACACTATAGTGAGATCTTTTGTTTTAGCCATGACTCCAATCATACAGTTTCCTGGCCCCCTCCATGGACACGTCAGCAGTGGGAAGGTTCTCCCACAAATAGCAGTGTCTGTACCAAGATGTTCTTATAGTGTTCTCTATTCCATCATTCCATGTGTATCTGTTCCAGTCTAATGTCATCATTACTCATTTTTCAAACATTTTGTAACACAACAATCCCTCTTTACACCCTCCCCCCCTCGCAACGCAGATGGTCCCCCAACATAACTAGAACCTTTATATTTTAACCAGATCCCAACTACTTCACCCCTCCCTCCTCCCACACAACATTCATATATAGTAAACCCTTCAGTCAACCCCCCCACTTCACCGCACTCTGCACTTTTCCCTCCTCCCCAGCCCAATTTTGAACAAACTCGCTAGAACTCCAACTAGGAGGACTCCACTTAGAGTCATAAATGTCCCTGTTTTGATAAATGTACACCCCCCCCGCCCAACTTTCATCCTCGCTGAAAAGAGTGGGGACATACTTAAACCTTGCCAACCAACTGCACCTCATTAATATCCCCTGAAGTGTGTTAAATCCCCTGACCAGGACAGATGGCCCCTTGACTCACCCCCTTGGGTGCTTACGCAGGGATTATGGTGGTCAAGAGCCCACTTGGCCCCCTCTCGCACCCCAGTGCTGTTCCAGTTACGGTCTGAACTCCAGCCCCATTTGTGGTGAGGTCTCCAAAGGCCAGTGGGAACTCTTCCCCCCCCCAGGGTGTTTACACACCACTTGGGAGTTAGGGGTTATCCTCCATGGGAACAGCACATACTAGGCCTCCCCCATACTGTGAGCCCCCCTGAGTACCACTCCCCCATGGATCCCCGTCTTTTCCTTCAAAAGTTTCCTCTACATGGAGACCGCATTCACATTCACCACATGGCACCCTTCAGTGTCTATGACCTTGAGTTTTGCAGCCTGCACCATGTATCCAGGGCTGAAGGCCACAGGCCTGGGCAGCACAGCCCAAACCATGCACATATCCAGGCCCACCACCCCCTCAGTTTACCAGCATCCCCACTGATGTATCCAGCAAGGGGCGAGACCAGTCCACTAAAGCCATCTTCGAGATGTCCCTGGAGAGGTATAGGCTCCAAAAGCACTAGGGCCAGACTTTGCACCGCCAGTGTTTCATCCAGAGTCCTCACATATTTTAATAGTTTCAGTCCATGAGCAAGAGCAAAGTCCACAAGGTCCCTGATCCAATCCTGGTCACACTTCAGAGTCAAATCTCAAACCAGCCAAAGTTTGCAAAACCAGTTGTAATAACCATTAACAGTTTCAACAGGATAACCAAATTCAGTTGCTGCCTGTCTGGCTATATCAGAGCAGAACCCTAGGCCTTGATTCACCTGATATCCTTATGTCTTCACCTGATTTTCTTCCGGAGCTCCTGCACGAGTGCTGTGGCCTTGTCCACATCCCAGAAGCTGTACATGACCACCCTCATGTTTAATTTTTAAGGTGACCGATTGGACTACGAATTGCTCCACCTGAAGCTCCTGAAATTGGGCCATGATCAGATTAAACATCTTCCGTTAAGTAGAACCGGATACCTTCAAACAGAACTTCTTTCCTTCATTGAAAAGCCTCGAGCACTGCTTACCGGTCTTGAAAATTATGGTAACGGATTATGATTTGTCTCAGTGGCTGTTCATCCAGTGGCCGAGGCATCACTGTTGATGAGCCCGCTTCAGCTTATAGCAGCCCCCTCTGGGCTTCTGATCCAGCAAGTGCAGCAGTTGCTCTACACAGAAAGCCAAGACATCTGGGCCTTCTCTTCCCTTTGGTAAGCCCCTCAGCCTTAAATTGAGCCTCCTATTGTAATTTTCTTGATAATCAAACTGGTCTTGAAATTCTTCAAAGGCCTTCTCCATTTTCTGCAGTCTCACCACCAATGGCACCACTGTATCTTCTATCTACGAGATCTGGCCCTCAGCTTCCTCAAGTCTGTTGTCTTGGGCTGACATTTGGTCTGTGATCTGCTGTAATCAGCTATCCAGCCATCCCTCCAGCTTATCCATCCTTAGTGTGTTAGAGCCGCCAACACTTGTCCGGTGACTTCTCTCCCCAAAGCTGCCATTTCAGCCACAGAGAATGATATTGGGCCTGGCGCCTCAGACTGCTGCGTGGCTGCTTGTTTTTTGGTGGATTTTGAAGCAGAGCGCTGCATTTTCCACTATTGGGCAGCAAGAATTCATCCATATTGGTTTTTGAGTAGATATTAGGTGTTGGTTTGCAAAAAGAATATTGGATGTAGTTCATTTTTATTAGATTTTAGCCTTGAGAGAGAGCTATAGGAATCCATGTCCTCACAGCTGGCTGCTCATCAGTGCCCTCATATAATTTCATACAAACATACGAAGAAGCCAGCAGAAGAATACCATTTGATCTATCTAATCTGCTCATATTGCAGGGTCCACAGCTTGAGCTAATGTCCCTGCCCTCCCTTCCCTCTCCTCCCATCCTCCCTACCCATGGTTCTTACCTTCCCCCTATGCCTATCCCAGCCTCTCTTAAAGCTGCCCACTGTCTTCAACGAGATGACCTCTTCCGGCAGCGCATTCCAAGTGTCCACCACCCTCTTTGTGAGGAAGTGCTTCCTGACCTCTCTCCTAAACCTCCCACCCTCCAGCTTAAGACTGTGCCCCCTTGTGATATGGTTGCCACTCAGCTTAAAGAGACTCTCCTTATCAACCTTATTAATCCCTTTCAAGTACTTATATGTCCCAATCATATCCCCTCTCTCTGTCCTATCTTCCAGGGAGTACATGTTCAGTGCCCTCAACCTCTCCTCATATGCCTTGCCCTGCTGACCAGCTATCATCTTTGTAGCCCTCTGTACCTTCTCCAGCAGGTTAATGTCCTTTTTGAGGTGTGGGCACTAGTACCAAACTCCATACTCTAGATGCGGCCTTACCAGTGACCTGTACAAGGGCAGTATAACCTCCTCTCTCCTACTACTGATCCCCCTAGCTATGCATCCCAGCATCTTGTTTGCCTTTGCTGCTGCTTTCTTGCACTGTGTGGAGTGCTTTCAGGTCACTAGTGATCATCACTCCCAGGTCCTTTTCCTCCTCCTCTGGTGCAGATACTCGGTTACATCTCACTTAGAGTAACTGGGCTGAGATTACTACTATATTTTATTTTTGATACTTAAATTACTTGGCAGTGGCTGGCAGCAATTGTGGAACTAGGAAGGATGTAATTGTGTTGTGTTATCAGGTCTTCAGGTAGCAGTGGCAAACTTTTTTATGACTGCACTGCACTTGACCAATGCAATGTGTGACTGGCTGCCTGCCTGGGTGGTGATTAGTATGTCTTTCATTTTTCTTCTTCAAGGATTCAGCATGTTGATCAGATTCAGCAGAAGTAGTCATAGCACTAGAAAACATTACTACCTCTTGGACTAGGTAGTGTACCATATACCATAGTACACTGAGACATGCAAAGCAGTTGCATCACAGGAGTAGGGTGGGCGGGCTGTCTTAGTTCTTCTCATGTGATCATTCATATCCATTTCTTTAGCCTGTTTGGCTCTGATTGGAACATCCATCAAAATAATACCCATGCAGCACCATTAATAAAATCTTAGCTGCCTGGCAATGCCTGCAGTGCTTGGTGGTGCTATGATATAGGCATTTGCATCTGTCTGTCTGTCTCTCTCTTTCCCCATCTCTTCCAGCACACTCGTGTCACAGGCCCGAGCAGATATGACACCATTATAGGCCAGCCATGAAGGGGCTAGTAGTGCTTTTTTAATTAGCAGTTTTACTTTAATGTTTATAACCCATTACATTATTTCCTTTGGGCCTCTGTGTCAAATGTGAGCGACTTTGGCCACCTTTATAAATGTTATCAAATATTGGTCAATAAATCAGAACTAATCAGAATAAATCAGAACTTCAGAGTGTCCAGGTTCTTATTTAATAAGTGTCAGAACTTCATCAAGTTCTCCCAGCCCTCATATACAAGGAAATAATCCTATGGGGGTTGACCAAATTATAGAGCCCCAAGCCCAATGGGAGAGTGGCTTTATGATCTGGTCATCATTCTCAAAGGGTTTATTTCAGAGTATACCAGACTTGCTCATCTTTTAATTTGTAGAATACATTTGGATGATTGCTGTTAGTTTTGATCACAATTGCATATACAGGGAAGCAGCACAAAGAGGATTGACTACTGAACGCTTCAATTGGAAAAAAGGTCCATACATGTACTATCTGTCTGTCTAGATTAGTCCATCTGTCTATCTATCTAAAAGGAGGGACAGAACAGTAATCAAAGCATGCCTCAATGAAGTTTCTGCCCATGTTAAAGGGATTTTCTGATGTTTCACAAATGCCTTTTTCCATAGTATGCCATTGCCGCCCATGTTTCAGATGTTGAAGCTGCAATTTGTTTTGTAAATAAATCTGTCATAGTAATGTTATTGTCATGTTTTATCAGCACTTTGTTTCTGGCTGCTTTTCAGTTTCTTATTGCGGCCACACCTGCAGTGACGTCATACCATGGAGCTGTCAATGTTTTACATACAGCAACAAGGTATTCTGGGTTAATTATAACATTGACTTAAATGTGCCTTACTCAGCAAAGCAGTCTCATATGTTGGTAGTGGTGACTACAGTAACGCACCGTCTAAGATGCTGTTTTCCATTTTCCTTACTGTGAGATGCAGTCTCATATTTCTGTAGTGGTGTCAACGATATAAGCTCTTGTATGTCTATTTTCAAAGCAAGGCATTGTGCATACAGCATCTAGCTACAAGACTTTTATACTGAGAGATGTAGTCTGGTTCTGTAGTGAGGACAGAAATATAATAGCCTGTATACTAATTTACATAGTGAGGCATTGTGAGTACAGTACATAGCTGATTTTTATATCTAAAACTTAAAACTGACAGTGTCCCTTTAATAGTTTAGTTTCCCTGGTATGATGTCACAGTTGGGGGTTGCAGCACTGAGGGGAAAAAATGGACGGGTTGTGCAAATGAAGCAGAACACAGAAATAAAAGAATTTTTCATGAAAAACAGCACTTTTTAACAGTTTGAATGGTAGGATACTGATTCACAACTCTTACAGGTTACTGTTCCCATTTGTTATGGCAAATGTTGGAAAATCACTTTAAATATATAAAAAAGTGTTTTGCAAATCACATCTATTTTTTCATAAAACAAGGGTGGCTCCATGGAGCCGCTGTCACCGTTTGGCCCCAGTGCAGAGGGAAAGGGAATGTTAATGGAGATGGTCTCCTGACAGAGCAAGGGAGGTAAAAACCAAAGATGTACAGGTAGGAAAAGCAAGTTGGTCCTCCTGTGAGGGGCACAGATTTAAGATGGAGAGCCTCTCCACTACAGTGGCACATGGACTTATAAAGGCAGTGCCCCAGTGGTCATGTGATGGGAGAAAAAGGTAGCTAGAACCAGAGCTGTACTGCAAGGGGTAACCCCAGTGAGACGTTATCACCCTGATACTCCTTGACACAGAAGTCAGCCCTAAGCTATGCCTCCTCCTCCAAATCATGACTAAGAACATAAAGGGGCAGGTGGGGTTGTCACAGCATGGTGGCTCATTCAAGAATTTCCATGCTGTGATTGACTGCTTGACAATCTGCAAACATCGTGGCCAGGTGGACTGCACATGATTTGCAGGTGAAAAGGAGTGCTCTTTCCAAAAGACTGGTGCCAGAGCTTTGTTAACTGTTGCCAGTGATCTGTTACCCCACTGGTGCTGGTGTATCTTGAATGTTTCTGCCCTGCTGTTGAAGGTGACCCCATAGTATCCAGACACCCTGTCTGTAGACTTGTATTCGAGCACCAGGGGCAGTTGTTTAAAACAAGGAGCTGTGCAGGTCCCTGGGAAATTCAGTTGAGGGCTGGACTGAAGCCCCTTTGGCATGGCAGGTGTTGCTAGACCTGACATTAGGACAACTTGCTTCACTGCTGCAAAATGATCCACAGGTCATAACTGACGTGCCCATAGCCGAGATCGAAGTGATCATCGAACTGGACAAGGAGCCTGGTCCTTTCCTGAGGGAGGAATGGGGCAACATCTGGTGGTTTTGCCATGCTCACTCATCCTTCACCCAGCAGTCATTTGTGACAGTATTAGACCATTCAGCTTCTCTGCATCTCAGGAGAGCAACTTGTTTCTGCCATCTCAGAAAGTCAGTAACTTGTTTTTGTGTCTCAGAAGGAGAGCAACACATTTGTATTCACGTATCTGGGAGTGACACTCGAGGACTTGCCTGTTTTGGACCAGTATCTTATGATCCTAACATTTTTCCTTTACAGGTTGAATCTAGACCTAAAATGACTGCTTCATTAGTGGGACCACTTCTGAATGGCCATAGGGAGGGAGTGGGTTGGTACTGCTGTAGGACTGTATTGTGCAGGTGCTGCAATGTAGTCTACAATACTTAGAGCCCATTTGGAGGGGGTCTGTGAACTATATACCTTAAAGAGACTTTGCCTGGTATGCATATAGACTTTTTTGCTCTCTGCAGGGAGTGAAGGGAGTCATCTTGGTCAAGTTCTGAAATGTTTATTGCATTTCTGTTATAATCATTATGCATAATTCTTGTACCTCACAGGAGGTTGATTGGCAAGCTGGATAGCCTGGGAGTAGGGCAGAAGACAGTAAACTGGGTGAGAAATTGGTTATATGGCAGAACTCAGAAGGTGGTAGTAAATGGCAGCTTAGGAGAGGGAGGTAACTAGTGTGGTACCACTGGGTCAAATCCTATTCAACATCTTCATCAGTGCCATCGCAGAAGAGTTGAGGGGGGGGGGTTGTCTGTTTTTTTTTTTTCAATTGTTCAACTAGGAGTGGCACACTAAGCTGAAGGCTTGTTTACAGGTGCAACCTGGGAACACAGGGAAGTTAAGTGGCTTGCTCAGGGGCACACAGTATGTAAGTGGGGGCTGTGGGATTCAAACCCAGGTCTCCAGATTTGCAGCTCAGAGACTTAAACCACAGTGTTATACCACCTCCCTGTTTGCAAATGATACCAAGATCTGCAGCAGTGTAGAGCCCACATGGGAATAAAGCAAATGAAGGAGGACATCAGAAAGTTGAAGAAATGGTCTGAAGACTGGCTGCTAAAATTCAATTAAAAAAAGTGCAAAGTCATGCACTTGGGTAGAAGAAAACCTGGGGTGGAGTACTTCATGGGGGGAAGGGAGCTATCTGCCTCCAAGCAGGAGCAGAACCTAGGGCTTATTATATCCAGGGACTTGAAGGTGGCTAGGCAATGTGAAAAAGCTGCATTAAGGGCAAGTGGCGTGCTGGGGTGCATAAGCAGAGGGAGGTCGTAGTGCCACTGTATAGGTCCTTGGTAAGGCCACATCTGGGGTATTGTGTCCAGTTCTGGAGGCCACACCTTAGAAAGGATGTAAACAGGATGAAGATAGTCAAGGGGCTACATGGGCAACCATATGAGGAGAGGCCAAATGAGCTTAACATGTACTCTGAGCAATGCAGGGAAAGGGGGGACATGATAGAAACCTTCAGGTACCTCAGAGCGATTAACAAGACTCAGAGACACAACCTTTTTCAGTTCAAAAATAACAGCAGGACAAGAGGTCACGACATGAGACTAATGGGGGGGAATTCAGGGGTAACACAAGAAGTTTTTCTTCACAGAGAGGGTGGTGGACACATGGAACAGCTTCCCCCAGGAGGCTGTGGAAGCCAAAATTATCAGTGCACTCAAACGAGCATGGGATAAACACAAAGGTATTCTAACTCCAGCAAACTAAGAAGGGGGTGTAGTTTCTTGGGCAGACTAGATGGATCAGGTGATCCCCATCTGCTGACACTTTGTCTATATTTCTATGTTGTAAATAGGATAGCATCAGTCCTGATGAGGAAGTCAAGTATTTAGGCCACAAAGAGTGTAAACCCATCCGATAAAATTAGGTGTTACTACGTGGTCTAGCTTTTGCAAGTGTTTGCACTAAAAGATATATATTCTAGCCCCTGTCCAGAAATATAAATACTTGCTTCCTGTTTACTGCTCTTCTCTGACCCCTCATCAGGGAGCTGTCAGTTTTCTAAGTACATCCTGTACTCATCTGCGCCAGTATATTCCCAGTATTTTGTGTGCCCTCCTGGGAATATAAATGGGGCCCAGGCCCCACTAAAAGTAGTTCTAGGTGGTTCCAAAAGTGACTGGTGTTCAAACCCCAACTCCAGGGTTGGGAGTTTGAACACCCGTGGGATGCCATAATTGATCTGCGACCAGTAGTGGGGGGTGGGAAGACTGCAAGTTCAGGATGGTAGCAGGGTCTGGTGTTGCACTGGCTTTCTCCAGTTGGGTCTTTGGAGGCTCAGATCCTGGCTGGGGTCTGAGGTTTGGGACAGGGAGGAACTGCAGACAACAAAAACAGCTCAGTATCAGTAAGTGTGCCCGGTTCAGAAACAAACACAACCACAAAAGAAAACTGGCTCTACTTAGACAGTATAACAAAGTCTTTATTAACTCACATGAGCAATGAATCAATGGCATCACAGTTAACTGGAAGTCTGCTGTGCAGAAAAAATGTTGGTGCAGCTAGGGAGAAGCACAGTGACGAGAACAAAATGTGTCTGCTTCTTCCTTACAGCACCAAAACTTTTTCTGCACAGCAGACTTCCACTTAACTGTGAAAGCATGGCTTCATTGCTCATGTGAGTAGTAAAGATTATTTTATACTGTAAGGGGTGCCCGTTTTCTTTTGTGCTTGTGTTGAGACAGTGAGGGCCTGCTGGCCCACCCTTAAGGAAAGCTGCCTGATGGTGATTGTGACAACTGTCCCATGGTTTTGAAGGTAATCTATAACTTCCCTGTCCATTCTGCCTGGCTCCCAAGAGGGGAAGTGGAACTGGAGCTGAATGATGAGGAGAAAAGAGGTGGCACTGAGACACCAAGACATGAGGGAGATGAAAAATGCGGTGAGCCCAGTTAAACCTCATAGCTGTTCCAAAAGTAGTGCTATGACATCGTGAACCAAGGAAAGGGTAAGATACAGCAAGCACAATTTCTAACTCATTTTACGTGCTGCACATGTCTGGGTGCCATATAAATATTAACTAGGAGGATCTATCTCTTACCCTGTTCTTAGAGAGGCGCATATTAACTACGCTGTTTGGAGCACAAGTAAATCCTGTGATAAGCCCGATTCCCTCTGGACTTGGAAACACGGATTCTTCAGGGCTCAGAGAACTGTAAATATCCTTTTACTTAAAGATGAAATGGGTGACCGTGGGTGGGATATTCAGTCTGCCCAGGCTGTGGCGCAAGCCTGGGTGCTGTGTAATTCTCTACTAACCTTGTTACTGTGCACAGAGAACTGTAAATAAATGGTTGATTTGTTGTAAGCAAGTTTCTTACTCAAGTGTGATGCCCTGCATCCTGATATCAGTAAGGGAAGGGGGAACCAGAGTTAATTACCTGAAGCATGCCTGTATAAAGTTTACAGTTAACTTAAATACATGGCTATCATCCCAAGTTAACTTCAAATGGTGTCAGCATGTCCAGTCCTTCAAACCCCAACAAGCAAGCCCCCCCATGGGGTTAAACATAACATATTGTGCTAAGAAGATGGTACCTTACTTGTGCAAAAATACATGGTGGCCTGATTTGGGTAGAAAAGTATAAACAAAAAATATTTTTTGACATTAATAGTACAATATATTTTTCTTGCCACAATTATAGTAGATCACTAAATGTTTATATTACTCCCATAGAACTAACATACCCAATGGATAAAAAAATAAATAAAAACCGCTTGAGTGCATATATCCAATATCAGTTTGAGGACTAAAAATTGAAATGTGTCACAGCTGACCCCATTTAGGCATATCAGCCAGAAACCAGGTACTTAGCGGTGGGGCTGTGGTTTCCATGGTTCAGCAGCCAAATGAGTTCTGTCTCTGTGGTTAATGCATCAGGCCCTAGCGTGCTAACGTGGAGCATGATGATGTCATGCTGGTTATGCCCGATTCAACTCAAGGGGGAAGGAGCTTCTAAAGCTAGCAATAACATCCAACAGGGTGGGCAGTATTGGGCTATACCAGACCACCCCAGGGGCATAATGAGGTCAGACGTTGCAGGCGGAAGGTCTTGCATAGTACATACTGCTCATCCTGGAGTGTATTATTGTGCTTAGAAAGTAGGGTGTAGTTTAAATTTTAATAAATTCTCTAAAAAAATTTCAAAACTTCTTTCAGTTTAGTAAAAATAATAAAGAAAAGCATATTACTGCAAAGTAATCCCTCTAGTGGTATACATATCTGTACAGGGCACAGCTGTGTGTGGCATGTAGGTTTTAGTTGTTTGGTGGTAGGTACTTGCTCTTTAAAACCTGTTTGTTAAATTACTATTTTTCTGGCAACTTACAATGTAAGGTTGCTAGAGGAAACATTATCAGTAAGCCAGATTTCCCTCCTGCATCCCTTGCACCCACCAGTGAAAAGATTACAGTTGACTGCATGCCCCCCCCACCTGTCCCACCTGCCTACTGGTGAAACTATTAACATGGACTCCCGACGCTATCCGCAGCAGAGACAAAGGTGATTGCTGCACCAAGCCCTACCACAGACTCCAGGCAGCTGAAACTCAAATTATGTGGCTCACCAGAAAGATAGATTTAGAGGGCAATGGCAGTGTGATCATCTGGGACGTGTACGACTAACTCATGAGACCAGCAATACTTTCTCTGATTCTGTGCCCACAGATGGAGGTGTGTTGCCAGCTTGCAGCAAGAAGGAGAGAGGTGGCTATATCAAGGTGATAGAGCAGGCAGAGCGGGCGGACAGGCATTCGCAGGATGGGGATATTATGCATTGAGCTGGCAGCAAGGAATTGTGGAGTTAGAAAGAAAGTGAAGCTTAAAATCAGTTTAAGTCATTTTAGTTTGTAACAGTTTTTAAGGTGGAGAAGTAAGTGAAGGTGCAGTGCTAAATCTCGGTAAGTGAGAAAAAAGACCAGTGGCTCAAAGATTTGAAACTGGGTACAGACACATTGATTTTTTGGGTGAAAGGGCAGGCTGGCATAAGGACTTACTACTTCCCGATCTCTATCTGCACAAAAATGTATTCCTTGGCAGGGGTTCAGCTGATCAGAGGCTGGGAAATCTCTGTGCCCATTTTTTAATGGCTATATAAGAACACCAGACTGTGTTCAGAAGTGTTTGTGATGCATTTTGGAAAACCATGAGGGAATGATATTGCACCAAAGTAAAAATTGAGGCAACATGGGTAAGAAACTGATCTTTTTACAACAGGAAGGTACGATATAGCTTAAATATCCTTTTACTTAAAGATGAAATAGGGAACTGTGGGTGGGATATTCAGTCTACGCCAGGCTGTGGCGCAAGCCTGGGTGCAGCGCAACTGGGATGTGCCAGGGCGCTGACAGGGTGATATTCAGTGGTGCTGCGCCATGGCTCAGCACTGTTGAATACTGCTCCGTGGCCACCTGCATAGCACATGGTGCAGTGGCACTGCACTAGCGCAAGTGGCCAGAGAGGAGCAGGGGGATGCACTAGCACAAGTGCCGTTGCTCTAGGCGCATCAACCGTGATATTCAGCAGTGGACATGCAAATGGGGCCATAATGCATGCAAGGCACAAATGGGGCCATTTGCATGTCATTATGGCCCCATTTGCATGCAGGTGCGCTGATCCCCGGTGACTTGCGACTGGCGCCCTGCCAGGCAGCAGCCATCGGGGACCGACTCCCCCTTCCCCCACCGGCCATGCGCTCCAACACCCGATCGCGGGCCATAAATAGTACATAACTCCCTGGTGGTCCAGTGGACCTATCTCCATGCCCGATCACGGGCTGTAATAATATTTAACCTCCCTGGTGGTCCAGTGGACCCATCCCCTTGCCCAATCGTCGGCTGTAATATTTAAAACACTGCCTGGTGGTTCAGCGGTACGTGCCTCCTCCCACCTGCCCATTCATTCCTGCCACCCGCTCCCCGATCAGTGGCGGGTGGCAGGTACACCCGCCTTGTCGCCCGCCAACTGACAGCATACAGCACGGCCGACGCTTGTTGTTCACAGTGTACACGGGCATGCAGATTCCAGCCGCCATTATTAATAGTCCTGGCTACGTGAAATGGATCCATTCACATATCGTTGTGTAGTACGGTATAGTTCAGGCGTCACTGGCCCACACCGGTGGACCAACGGGCGTAGGTCGCCATTGTACGCTGTCAGTTGGCAGGTGGCCGGGCAGCTTGCGGGTGTGGTGCTGCCACCCGCCACTGACCGGGTGGGGGTAGCGGGGTAGCAGGAATGAGTGAGCAGGTTGGGAGGGGGGTGGGGTACCGCTAGACCACCAGGGAATGTTTTAAATATTACAGCCCACGATCGGGCAGGGGGATGGGTACACTGTCCCACCAGGGAGGTTAAATGTTATTACAGCCCACGATCAGGTATGGAGATAGGTCCACTGGACCACCAGGGAGGTTCTTAATTTCTACAACCTGTGATCAGGCATGGGGGGGCTCTATGCCACCAGACGGTGCCGCTAGAGCTCGAGTGGCCACCCACAGCTGGCAGCTGCCGTGTTGCACCCTGCATTATGACAGCTCACCTGTGGGTGGCCAGCTGTTGCTCCATAATATTTTGGCTTAACTGTGTGCAGCGCATGTAGGGGTTGTGCCTGCATATTCACAGCACATTCCAGGCTGAATATCGGGATGTGCAGAATATGCATGGGCACGCCCCTCTTACCTGCGCCGCATACATTACCGATGCACCCCAGTGCATGGGGATTTGTGCTGCACTTATTCCCCCATTGACTATCGCATCAGGGTGCATTAGTGGGTTCCACATGGTGCAACTCTGTTGCCATGTGCAACCCATTTGAATATCCCACCCCTTGAGTCTAACAAAAAATACTTGTGATATTAAGCACAATGAACACAATATGGAAGTGTGTCTTTTTACCATGAGTTCAAACTAACAGTAAGTGTAACTGATATATTTAAAAGCTTAGGTTTGTAAGACCTCCTCTGACCTCTGTTCAGTGGATGAAGAACACAGAAAATAAAAAAGTTTAAAATGATGCTAAAATATAGAAAGAAATTGCAGTTACAGAGTAAACATATATCTTTTTGTTAACTTTCTTTACTCCAGTCACCAGGCTTCAGGGCCCTTTCAGGTAAATCTCACGTAGCTGGCTCTACTGCCCTGCCTGAATCCCACTCAGCAAGGAATCAGGAACAGAGTCCTCCCCACTGACCCTGAGAGAGAGGAGGAGCCAAGAGAGTCAACCAGGTAAGGATGGCCGTGGACATGTACGCCATCCCCTTGGGACTGCCATCTACCTTCTGGGATCTGGGGTTTTCCACCATGGTTTTCCCCAAGGCAGCGGATGTGTAATGATGGGATGTGGAGGGAACATGCCCGCCCCCTCCCGCAGAAGTCCACCGCTGCCTCCCCTATCCTCCCCACCAGGGTGTAGTGCCCCAGGTCTCCACCAGAAGCCACTACGTGGTGGGGAAACCCCCAGATCCCATCCTCAGAAGAGGAGAGCAGTCCTCCGGGCGCTCGATCCTCTCCTTCCCCTCCCGACCCCTGACGATCTGAGTCCGGTCCCAAACCCGGGTTGCTGGCGTGGCACAAGGTGTGGTGTCCAGCGCCTCAACCCTCAGTGCCACCAGGTGGCCCATAAACAGTCATATTAAATATTAGTGCAGTTATATTAAATATTAGTGGGATTATTTTGCAACAGTAGATCTAAAAGCAAGTGGGCTTGAAATAAATAAGTTATTTAAGATGTAGATATATATGCTTTGTTAAGTAGATACAAATACTGTATATTAAAAGGAGAGAATACAGAAAAAATGCTGCACTTAGAGAACAATACAAAGTGGTACCTGTAACTGTAGTTCTAGGAGTGGTATACAGTTCACATCCACACTTTAGCAGTTTATTTATTTAAACATTTGATAACCGGGAAAAGCACACAGAACCGAGGCTCATTTCTAGGTACGACCTGGGGTAAGGTGGAAGGAGTTACAAACAGTATACATACATAGAATAAATACATCAGAATATTACATACAAATCACATCATTTTGTACAAAGCAGTTATTTACATTCAGTTGCATATATACAGTTATTTAAAATCGGTTACATGAATCCAATACTATACAGTACAGAGGTTTTGAAGTTTAAACCATGTTCATTTGGCTAGAGGCAGATTAGTTGCAGTTACAGGTGGGGAAGGGGAGTTGAGGAAGTTGAGATTTAATGAGATTCCACTGGAACAGGCAGATTCATTCGATGTCTTCAAGCAAAACTCCTCCCACCACCTGGGTGTTATATCCTCCAGCTGTGCACCACGATGTCAGATCTCTGCATGCTGGAAGCAGGGATCTGGGTGCCACATTGGTAGGGGAAGCCGGGTGGGTTGTATGGATTTGAACTGTATACCACTCCTAGAAAGTACAGTTATGTAAAAACTTACCATAACAGTAGATCTTTGAGGAGTGTCTCTTGCAGTAGGTAATACTTTTGGGCATCCAGCAGAGGTCAGTGTGGCACATGGCAGCTCTTCTAGCAGTCTTTTCTAGGGAACTACCCACACATGACATCAGCTT
The DNA here is from genome assembly GCA_016271365.2 of Neoceratodus forsteri. Lineage (NCBI taxonomy): Eukaryota > Metazoa > Chordata > Ceratodontiformes > Ceratodontidae > Neoceratodus > Neoceratodus forsteri. The sequence goes on from CM028132.1 coordinate 746,506,644, forward strand.
CCTGTTTCCTATATAAGTGTGGGCGGTTCCTGGTTTCCTCAGTTCCCCTGCCGGATTCAGCTCACAAAGCAAGGACCAAGGAGAAGCCAAGGTACCAAAGGAGTCCCAACCCATAGTCATTGGACCAGAATTTGCTCTCTTAGAGAAGGAGGGGGACAGAGGGTGGGAACTGAGCTACTGCAAGAGACACTCCTCAAAAATCTACTGTTATGGTAAGTTTTACGTAACTGTACTATCTTCCACGGAGCGGTCTCTTGCAGTAGGTAATACTTTTGGGATGATTCCCAAGCAGTAAAGCCCATGTGGGAGGACAGTTATAATAAGAGACCTTGTAGGACTGCATGGCCAAAGGCCGCCCTACATCGTTAGGCAATATTTATTTATTAGAAAAGTCGGATTTACAACCTTTGAGTCATGTACTCATTTACAAAGGCACCTCGTCTTGGGGGGGTAGACAGAGTTACATAGTGTGGTTACAACAGTGAGAACAGTACAGGTGCAGAACATTAAACATAGAGTACACATAGGTTACATAATAATGTTACTTATAATAGGTTGCAGTCATATACAAGGTACCCAAGGGTTACATTGGGGTACAGCCCTGGACATCTCTAGATAATAGCTGGAGAGGGTGGAGGTAGGGATGGGGAGGGGTGGGAGGAGGAGGAGAGGATAGGCTGTCTGGAGGACATTGTCAAGTCAGGGAGGCCTGACAGGAGGGTCCCACAGTGGGATTAATTAGGTGCAGCTACAATATCTACAATATTCAGATTGTAGTGCCTTGTGAATGTATGAATTGTGGACCAGGTAGACGCATTGCAGATATCTGAAATGGAGGCCTCTTTAAAAAAAAGTTGCAGTAGTGGCCATAGCTCTAGCGGAAGGGGCTTGGAATAGGTCCAGGTAAAGGCTTGTTAGATTTTGTGTAACAAAACGTAATACAATTTGTCAACCAGGATGAAAGAATATGTTTAGTAACCAGGAGGCCCTCGAGACCCGGGGCAAAAGTGATGAATAGTTGAGACATCTTTCTAATCGATTGAGTCCAATTAGTATAGTAGTGATGGACATCTAAAGTATGTAGTAGATGTTCACCCTGATTGGAGTAGTCAGGATAGTAGACTGGAAGCTCCAAGGACTGATTTAAAGTATGTTCGGAGACAACTTTAGGAAGGAAGGGTTGGTAGGAAGAACCACCCTGTCTTTGTTGAAAATCAAGTAAGGTTCCCTACACATGAGGGCATGAAGCTGGGAAATACATCGAGCGGAAGTGACAGCCACCTGAAATAGGGTTTTCCATGAAAGAAAACAGAGTTCACAAGTGGCTGCTGGCTCAAAAGGCTCAAGGGTAAATTTTTCTCATAAAATTGAGATCCCACAGAGGAGTGGGTCTTCTAATAGGAAGTTTAATATGTAACCTGCCTTTCAAAAACATCTTAGCTAGATAATGTTGGTACAGTAACCTGTCATCCAAAGGTTCATGGAAGGCTGAGGTGGTAGCTGAGTGGGCCTTGATGGAAGAATAACTTTAACCAGACTCAGATAGTGAGGCCAGGTAGTCCAGAATCTTCGTCAGTGGACAAGAGTAAGGGTCCAAAGATCGAGAGGCAGACCATATGGAAAATGTTTCCATTTGGAATGGTATATTGCTCTTGTTGCTGGCTTATGGAAGGCCAAGAGAATAATGGTAACAGGAGAGAACATTTGTAGACTAGTTATGAAAGTATCCGCAGGAGCCCAGCATGATGGTGTAGAGCCTTCATGTAGGGATGTGACAGGGTTCTTTAATTTTTAGTCAAGAGGTTGAAGACTGGAGCACCTCCTTGATTGTTGAGGTAGAACACCACTGCAGCGTTGTCTGATTGGATCAGCAACAGTCTAGAGTCGCAGGAATGCCCTCAGCTCTAGGTGATTGATGTGAGGCGGAGGGAGAGAAGTGGTCCACTTGCCCTGCATCCAATAAGAACCCAGGTGTGCACTCCCTCCTGTCAGAGAAGCATCCATGGTGAACGTCTGTGTGGGAGGGAGGGACTGAAAAGGCATTCTTTGTCATAAATTGGTTTCAATTGACCATGATGTCAGAGTTGATGGCAAAGAGGGAGTGACTCTGAATTGGCCTTACATTTTTTCTTGTTCTTTGAGACCATTGATTCTGGAGGATTCACTGAAGAACTCTCATAGGAAGACATTTCGAGTGCTACTGTAGGGATGGCAGTGAGCACGTGACCCAGAAGGCATAGCAGTTGTCTAGTTGTGACTACTTTCTAAGTCTGTGTGCGTGATGCCAGTGATAAGGGTGTGGCCCGCTGGATGGATGGACGGTAAGTTCTGGCTGAGACTGTATCTAGGATGGCTTTTTTTTTTATATATATATTTTTATTGTTTCCAAGTTTTCTAGGAAGAGATCAGAGTACATCATGTGTTTGTTCACTTTACAATTATTACAATTAAGATAAGACATTTAAATTTTTCTCAGGTATTTGTCTGGTAATACATTTTCTCATAAATTAATCTAATACATTTGTTAATTCTTATTCTTCCTTGTGGTAATCCCAGGTCTATTACAAGTTGTAATTTCCCCTATGGAATCAAGTCTGGCCTATGTTTGGATACTCGGAGCCACCACTTAGTCCAAAAAGCAATACATCTCTGTACCTTTAAATTAATATGAGTGGTTAAAAGCTCCATTCTATATATTTGATAAGTTATATCTTCCCATTCCTGAGAAGTTGGTGGGACTTTTTGGAGTCACTTCCTTGTCTCAGCCTTGTGAGCTGCAAAAAGTAATATAGCTAGTAAGAGCCTGGGGTTACCTCTCCCTAACCCCCTTGGGAAGTCAAATATAAGTACACATTCAGGTGTCAAAGCTCCTACTTCTGGGAACAGTTCTACCAAAGCTCTCCCCACTTCCCTCCAAAATGTCTCTAGGAGTGGGCAGCTCCAAAATACATGCTCGTGGTTAGCTAGAGGTTCCTTACATCCTCTCCAACACTCTAATCCTAATTGAACATCATAATTCCCTACTATTTGTGGTGTTCTAAAGAATCTTATTATATACTTCCATCCAAACTCCCTCCAGATCAAGGATCTTGTAGTTCAATGGACTGTCGAATATATCAATTCTCATCTCTCCTCCTCTAGGTTAATACTTAGCTTTTCCTCCTAGCGTTGTTGCGAGTGTAGTGCAGTCTCTTTCTATTTACTATTTAGGGCTTGGTAAGTTTTAGATATTATATGGTCTGGCATTGCTATCTCTATTGTAATAATTATAATTCTCGTTAGTGAATGTATCTCTCCTGGATCCCAGGAGGTACCTATCAGACTCCTGCAGTAATTTCTTACCTGGAGGAATCTAAAAAAATCTTGTTTCACTAGGTGGTACTTTTTCTCCAGTGTCTGGAATTGGCAAAAAATTCCCTGTTCAAATAATTGGTAAAATCTAATAAGTCCCTGGTTGTTGCCATTGTTTAAAGTTATAATCCTGTCTAGCTCGATCAAACCTGGAATCTGCTGTGATTTTCTGTAGAAGGATTACTATAGGGTCTTTGATTTTTTTAATTATTGTTGCCCATATTTTCAGGAGCTGTCTGGTTTGTTTAAATCTGATCTCTCTTTCCAGAATTGCTTTTGGTATGTTCTGTCTGAACAGGTATTTCTCAATCTCCACTAATTGGTTCCCTTCTTCTATCTCCTTCCAGTGTGGGTCCCTACCTTCATCTAGCCAATGAAGTATGTGTGATATTATTGCTGCCTGTGCATATTGTTCTAGATTTGGTAGGGCCAGTCCTCCTTTATTTTTGGGTCTTTGAAGGGTCTTGTAATTTATCCTTGGCTTTCTCCCCTCCCATAAAAATCTAGATATCATACTATTCCAGTTTACAAAATCTTTCTTTGGTAGAAATATCGGGACGGTCTGAAAGAGGTACAAGAATCTTGGAAGTATATTCATTCTTATAATATCAATCCTTTGGTTCAGCGAGAGAGGTAAAGGGTCCCATCTCTGAAAATCTTCTCTGATAGATTGTATAAGTGGGGTATAATTAGCTTCATAAAGATTATAAGTTTCCATAGTAAGATTTATCCCTCAATATCAGAATTTATTACTTTTCCATCTCAATGGGTATCTCGCCTGAATTTCCTTACTCGGTTGATAATTAAAACTCAGTACTTCTGTTTTACTTGTATTTAACTTATATCCTGAAATGGACTTTATTTCTCCTAAGAGACAGAACAATTTTGGAATGGAAGTCTCTGGTTCCAGTAAGTATATTAACAGGTCATCAGCAGAAAAGGCTGTTTTAAGTATAGTATTGAGATAGTTTATTCCTGATATCTGTATATTTTCTCTGATGGCTTGGGCTAAAGGTTCAGCATACAAGACAAATAGGAAAGGGGTTAGAGGGCAACCCTGACAGGTACCTTTGTTTAAGGAAAAATAGATCGAGTATGACCCGTTCACTTTTATCATGGCCTGTGGAGAGATATATAATCTTTGTATTATATTTAAATAAGCTGTTGGAAAATTGAATTTCCCCATCATGTGTCTCAGAAATTTCCAGGAAACCCTATCAAACGCCTTTTGGGCATCCATACTTAAAAGTATAAAGGGGGTTTATTCTCTTTGTATCACTTCTAGAAGGAAACCTGTTTGTTTAATATTGTCCACTGTTTGGCATTTAATTATAAAACCTGCTTGATCCTTATTAATAATATGTGGTAGTATGCTCTCTAATCGTTTAGCCAAAATTGCTGTAAAATATTTATAATCCTGGTTTAAAACTGATATGGGACGATAAGATTCACAGTTTAGTGGATTTTTATCTGGTTTAAGTATAGTTGATATATTAGCATACTACCAACTATTTGGGATAGGGGAAGTATTCTCTTATATTGCATTAAATAATTTAGTTAAATGTTGGAAGTAGTGCCTTCCTAAATGTTTTATGGAATTCTGCGGTATATCCATCTGGGCCTGGGCTTTTGTTCAATTTAGAGTTACTTGGGGCAAAACCTATCTCCTGGGAAGTAATATGACAGGTTAGGGAATTACTTTGTTCCTCTGTAATTTGAGGTAGATTAATTTTTTCAAAAATGTTTTATACTTTTCTTCTTCTGGTTCCTGTGGTTGATTGTATAGGTTTGAATAAAATTCCCTGAAGCCCTCAAGTATATCTTCTGTTTTATTTAGTATTTTAGGTTGTGTAGGATGTTTTATTTTTGTTATTGTTGAAGTTGCTTTTTGTTTTCGTAATCTATATGCCAGAATTTTGGCCGAATTGCTACCTCCCTCATAATATCTTTGTTTTACATACATCAGAGCTTGTTCTATTTTCTTGTTTAATAAATCTTGTAATTGTTTCTTCACTTGATTTAGCATGTGCCATTGTGTCACCCCTTCCTCCTGCATGCAGTTGTTATAATCTCTCTAGTTCCATTTCTAACTCTTTTTGTTTCCTAACTCTCTGTTTCTTTTGGTGGGTTGCATATGCTACGATTTCACCCCGTAAAACTGATCTTAAAGTGTCCCATAATGTTCCTTCTGGTACCTCTTCCATATGGTTCTCTTGTAATATTCTAGGGATCCATTGCTGAACCTTTTCTTTAAACTGTTTATCTTTAATAAACATATTATTAAAACACCATTGTCTCATTATAGCATCCTGTTCTGATTCAAGTTCCACAGTGATGATTGCGTGGTCTGATAAGTGAATTGGAGAAATCATTGCATTATGTATTATATTTATATATTCCACTTCTACCAAAAAATAGTCAATTTGTGAGTGTGTATTATGGACTCTCGAGAAATGTGTATAACCACAGGATGCTGGATAGCAGTGTCGCCAGATATCTATTAGGGCAAGAGCTTTAATTAACCTCTTACCATGTTTCTGCCCCCTTGTGGCTCTGGGAGTGTTAGGATTTGAACTGTCTCATGAAGGATTCATTAGAAGGTTCAAGTCTCTGCCTAAAATCAGTATCCCTTGCTTAAAAGCTATAATTTTATCAAAAATAGTTTGATATACAGTACTTTCTGACCCGGGAGGATATATATACTTCCCACTGTGTAGATCTGCCCTTCCCAGTTCCCTTTAATCAAGGAAAACCTGTCCTCACCAACCTGATATGATTCAAGAATTTGAAAAGTTGAGGATCTTGGTACGAGAATTGCCAATCCCCTCCTTCACCCCTTCGTGTAAGCACTAGCTACTATATTCGACATTCCATATTTAAGTAGTTTCTGGTGTTCATCTTTGGATAAATGTGTCTCTTGTAGGAGAATGATCTGGGGATGCATTTTTTTTTAAGATGAGAAATTATTTTAGTTCTCTTTATAGGGTTACTCAAACAATTGATGTTCTGGAATACTACTTTAAGGAGTTTCTTAACCTGAGACATCTATATTCCTTTGATAATTATTCCCTTCTCCCTTTCTCTCATTTTTATTATATTGTGTCTCTGGTACCATACTTATTTCCTCGAGTTGCACCTTCTCCCTCCATGTTCTTCTGGTTCCATGTCTCATCTGTTTTTTTTCCCTGATGTCTCTGTGTCTCTTCCTTGTTTTATCCCCTCTGAACAGCTTCCTCTTCCCTCCCCATTATATCTTATGTGCATAGTGACTTCCAGTGTCAGAATCAACTCTGACAAGGATGGAATATTCCATTGAATGTGGGCTACTCGCCTTATTCTGTAGGCCTGCCCTGAGGGTTTTACATATCCCCCATAATGTAACCAAAAAGTAAGTTGGGTCATCGCCAATTCTCTTGTCTGGCGAGCCGGTTCCTTAAAAAAAAATCTTAAATAATAATTAATAACTTTAACATAAAGTATAATTAAACTGAGGTAATTAGTACAGGTGCATAACTCTGGTCACTTCATCTCACTTTCTCCCTTCCCTCCTAAATAGATTCACAGGGTGTCTATTATATTGAAACATTTAGTCCTTGTTATTTGCAGGTATGTCTTCAGACTTCAGATCTCCCTTCCCATTACTTTCTTCTGTTTGTTTTGGGCTTATTTTATTATACATTTCCAGTCCAATCAGTCTCCTTGTCTAAAGCCCTTGTTGTTAGAAAGTCTCCCTGGCTCTCAGCCTTAGGAAATGCGTGCCTAATGGCGGGTTTTGCTTATGCACTTTACCTTCTTCTCCCACTAGGGGACCCAAAGGTATTGTTTTCAGTGTGCTTTCTGAGGTTCACAGGTCCTCCCCGACTCCTTGGCCTCTGCAAGGTGCTTCAGACCTAGTCCAGGCACCACCCCCCCAACGGCTTCCACAGTTAAACCCTGAGTAAACTTCCCTTGTCTGGTTCTCTGAGTCCCCCTCCTCCAAAGGTGCCCCATTATTTTTGAATGTGTTTATTAATCTCCTGTGTCAATCGCTACGGGTGCACCTGCCCCCTCAGATTCACCAAAAAAAAATTATTTAAATGCAAGTCTTGAGCAAGAAACAAAGGCTAGCTTCCCGAACTCTCTCCTTTAGCAACTTATTTTCTAATGTCTGATATAGGGCACATAAGCACTATTCCTGCAAGTGATCTGAACTACAGGGCTATTTCAGTGCCATTCAGCTGATATGTTCCCCGGAGAATCCTTTACCTCTAGTTCACCTCTTTGAGGTCCCTCCTTCATAGTGAAGGCATGTGTGTACATCCCTGTGGGGTATATTTCCCCCGAACCCAGCCTAGAGCTTCTACCCTTGAGCTGCCTTACCATCTAGATGGGAGACCCACTCCCCTGCATGCTGGATTTCCTCCTCACCAAGGCTCTGCACTCTAACCCATAGGCCTACTCGCTCAAGGGAGACAGTCATTATATGTTAGTAGCAAATTGACCCAATAGTCTCTTTATCTCATCTAGGACTACTTGCTGTGATTCCTTCCCCGGTCGTTTTTCCATGCTCAGTACCAAATTGGCATTGTAGGGTTTCCCCGGTAGCTTGGATGGTAGTTCGAATCCTTTCTGCCGTAAGTCCTCCATCGCACTCGCCACTGTGTCATAGGTAGCCTGTCCGTTAGGATACTGGATCATCAGTCTTGATGGATAAAGTGTCCGAAATTTTAATTTAAGGTGTCTTAAGATTGGAAATAGAGGAACGTATTCCTGTCTTCTCTGCATTGTAACCCTTGCATAGTCATTATCAAAAAAGAGTCTCTGCTTTTCCATAAATATTTTCCCTCTTGACCACACTTTTTGGAGTATTATTTCTTTTGTCTGGTAGCTCAGGAATCATATAATTATAGATAGAGGACGTGCCTCCATTCCCAAGGGGTTGGGGCCGAGTGCTTGGTGTGCCCATTCTATTGCCACGGGGAAATCCTGTTTCAAATCCAACTCCTCTCTCAGCATGTTCTCTATATATCCCCTCACATCTCTGCCCTCGCTATTCTCCGGTATTCCATAAACTCTTATATTCTGGCGTCTCTGTCTGTTCTCTGAATCTTCCTGTCTTTCTCCTAGGGCTTTAGTTATTTCCAGAAGTTGAGTTAATGTTGTTTGAATTTGGGAGGTCTCTGCAGCCTGATCAGAGCTAGTTCTAACGACTTTACTTGGGCTTGCAAAGTTGATACATCTGTGCGTAGGAGGTCATAGTCTGAGCGAAAGTCCTGGAAGTCCTTTTTTATATCTTGTAGGTCTGTTATTATTCTAATTTATCGTTCAGAATGATATCTTTGGTCTTGTTTTTTACATGTTGATTTCTTCCCTGAGGACGCCGTCTGGGCCTGTGACAATTCTGAGGTCTCAGAGTCTGATTTTTCATCTCCTGATTCCTCTTCTTTTATCGGTAACACTGTGCATCTATTTATAGTTCCCTTTTGTGTAATTGAAGCCATTTGTAAGAATTTCTCCATCCACTATTGTGTTTAGCTGAATTTTGGCTTTTTTTCTGCAGTTTTGGGAGGGTGGATAAGTGGAGCTCTGATCTTAGGCTGCCATTAGCTCCAGAGCTGCACCGGAAGTCATCTAGCATGGCTCTAATGTATTGGAGACTGAGTCAGTCAGGTTGGACTGTGACCAATTGACTGTGATCCCTAGAGTGTGAAAATATTTGTAGGGTAGCCTCTAGGTGAGGAAGCTGTTCCACTTTGAAAGGCCAGCTATCTAGATATGGGAAGATAAAGTGCTCTATCCTTCTTAAAGCTGTTACAACTACCTCTAGGTATTTGGTGAACAGACTCATAGCCAAGAAGAGGCCAAATCAGAGTGCTTGAAATTGATAGTGTTAACATAGCAGGTAGAGATAAAGAAACCTGCGATGAACAGAATGGATGTAGGTAGGCACCCTTCCTGTTTTAGTATTGGCACGATGGAAGTCAAGGTTATCATGCGAAACCATTTGTACTGGATGGAAAGGTTCAGTTTTCTGAGGTCCTGTATCGGACTGAGGTCTCCAGTTAATTTGGGTACCCGAAAGAAGTGGGAGTGGAATCTCATGTGAGTGATGTACTGGAGAAATGTCATGCATCACCAGTAGAGTCCTCAAAACCTCTTAAAGGATAGGTATATGATATGATGGTTATAATGAATATGTTGGGGAGGACGGGGGGCATGGAGATAAATTCAAGAGTATGACCCCTCTGTATAATCTGGAGTACCCATTCATCTGAAGTGATCATGTACCTGGCCTATAAATGGAGGTCAAAAACAACTGCCCATGGCCTCCGAGGCTGGATTAAGGAGGGGTGGGGAAAAGAAAAACCCTAGCATGTCACTAGGTGTTGGGCTGCCCAGCCCCCCCAGGAGGGTGGGCGCAGGAGCCACAGGTGGCAAAGGTGTTGCCTCACGTGGGTTGAGTATGACCTCGATAGCCACCAGTATTGGTATCTCTGTATTTTCCACCTCTTTCAGAGTAGGAAGAGGATTGAGTACAGTAGGTTGTATGTGTACCTGGCCCAAAAAACTTGGACCCATTAAAAAGGGGCCTTAGTTATTTTATGTTGCACAACATGCGTAAGTCCTGAAAAGTGGAGCCAGGTGTGGCATCTCAAAGAAATACCAATGGCTAACAGTCGGGCCGAGGTACTGACGGCATCATGTCCTGGACCTGGATAGGTGACGGGAATTAGCATTACTAGTTGTCAGGTCTTCGGGATTCTTTATCAGGTGGTAAGGAGCTCATGTGATTATGAGTGTCAGTACAGAGTCCACTTCCAGGAAAACTTGAAAGGAAGGAAGGAACCAGAGAAGCTGGATAAATATGATCCACCTTATGTGGAACAGCTGAGATAGCCGAATGCTGGTGTGAGGCAGCCAGCATGGCATTGTGGTAAGTTTGTAATTAGTGGGGCAACCACCAAAATGGGCTCCTCTGGTAGATCAAGGTGTTCTGCCATATCCTTACTTTGTCATGTTTTCGTGGTAGAGAATTCCATTACTTTCTATATTTGTATCATCATTTCATAGAATGAAGGGTCATCAGGAGGGGGTCTGCAGAGTCTAGGCAGGCCCTCATCCAAAGAAGAGATTTCTGAATAAAAAGGGAGACTGAAGAAGAAATTTCAGCTCCTGGAAATCGTCGCGTTCAAGGTAACTGGTGAAGTTAACAGGGAGCTCTTGTTTATCTGAAAAATAGTCTTCCATATAAGGAAGAAGTGACCAGGGTGGGAATGGATCCTGGTCATCATGAAAAGTTTTAGGTGGAAGAGGAGGAGATCATGGAGGGTCACCCTGCCGCCTTGGATCGGAGGGCTGGGTGTGCCGTATGGCATGCAAGACGTGCCGTACTACAGTGGAAATGTCCAGTTCCTTAGCAGGTCTTGCCCCTGGGTGGTGAAATCCAAGGTTCTGATCTCTGTCCACCTGACCCCTGTGATTGTCCACCTAAGAGGGTGGAGGGGTAGAAACATGGCATAAGCCATTAGTTTATTATGAAGCCCCCTTTACTAAGAATGAATATGAGGGTGAGCTGTCGACAGAAGGACACTTGGAGCTGTTGCCATCTACGAGGCATGAAGTACAGAGGTTGAGGAGAATCTCTCCTGCTCTGTGACTCTAATGGAACCCAGAAAGGGTTATTTATGTATTGCCATTTTATAGTGCTGGAAGCATGGTTGACGAGGGAGTGAGAAAAAGCATCCCGACAATGAGTAGACAGAATAATGATGCACCATCAACGGGGAACAGCCGTCGGCGAGAAATAGGGATGCATTGTTGACGGGGAAGTCCGTCCATGGGAATATGGATACATCATCGACGGGTATGGCAGTCGTCGAGAATATAGCTGCATCGTTGATGGTGGTGGCCGTCATTGAAAATACAGATGCACCGTCAACCGTGATAGCCATCGATGAGAACATTGATGGTATGATTGTCAATGAGAATATATATGCGTAGTTGACGGTGATAGCCATCTATGAGGAAGTTGATGGGTATGGGCTGTCAATGAAATTCTAGATGCATCGTCGATGGTGGTAGCCATTGATGAGAACGTTGACGGGGATGGCCATCAATGAGAATACAGAGGCATCGACGACGGTGGTAGCCATCGATGAGGATGTTGACGGGTATGAGCCGTCAATGAAAGTATAGCTGTATCGTTGACAGTGGAAGCCGTCAATGAGAACACTGATGCATCATCAACAGTGGTAGCCGTCGATGAGGATGTTGACGGTTATGGGCCGTCAATGAAATTATAGATGCATCTTCGATGGTATGGTGGCCATCAATTAGACTATAGATGCATTGTTGATGGTATGGTGGCTGTCTATGAGTAAAGGAGATACAGAGGGTGAGGAGGGATACTCCTGCTCTATGTTAGTCCAGAAATGTAGATCAGTAGATGGGAGGAGCTTTTGATGGATGAGCCACCTTGTTCGTTGAATCTTCAATTTTTTCTCATCAATGACTGCTGTTTTTAGAAGTTGTTCTAGCTGCTGCATGCAAGCTGAAGAAGACAAAAAGAACTGAGGATACCAGGGACCACCCACCCTTATATGGGAAACAGGAAGCTGATGTCATGTGTGGGTGGTCCCTGGAAAAGACTGCTAAAAGAGCTGCCATGCACCACACTGACCTCTGCTGGACACCCAAAAGGGTTACCTACTGCAAGAGACCACTCTATGGTTACAGGTGAATAACCTATGTTTCTAAGGGTGTGCATACAGTTCACTATCCACACTTTGGCAGACTCCTAGCAGTTCTGTTGGAGGAGGGAGCATGGCACATGCCTCTATTTGGGGAACAGAAACTGGAGAACAGAGGCCCCAAAAGCAGCATCCCAATGAGACAATGTCAGTACTGGAATGAGAAATGAAGGTGTGCTTTCCTCCAGGAAGAAGTCCTACAGATCTCCTGTATTGGGATGTCCCTGGGGTGAACCATTGAGGCAGCAATATGTTTGAAGGGAACAGATTCAATCCACTACCTGCAGTAGTGGTAACAAGCCTTGAAGTCACCACCATCCTGCACTTTTTGTATTCTATGAAAAAGTTCAGGTCCCCAAAATCCAAAATAGGCCTTAGATTTCCTGTCTAGTTTGGAACTTGGAAGTATCGAGAAAAGAACCCTGTGTTTCTCTGTTCTAGGGGTACAGCTTTTATTGCTCTTTTCTGGAGCAAGGTGTGAATTTCCTCAAGAAACAGGGGAATGTGTAGGCACTGGTGGATGGTCTGGAGGTAGCTCTAGAAGCTCCAGAACATATCCTTGTGCTATTATTTCCAGGACCCAGGCATCTGAGGCCAGCTCCTTCCATTGGTCTGGGTGGAGAGAGAGAAAGAGAGAGAGACCATCCCCAACAACCACCACTGGAAGCAGTGGTGGCTGGGGTGTGTGAAAAAAGTCTGGCTTAGCAAGCTTCTGCCACCTCTGGGGGCTTTTGAATGAGCATTTGGAGTGGCTGCTGGAGTAGGCAAGGCTCCTGCTCCTTTTACCTTACCCGTTTGTCTGGTGGTGGTACAGTGTCTTGCACCTCCCAGACAAAAAGGCACCCTCTGTCTGCTCCTTGGCTGGGTGTGATAGAGGGAATGGACTGATTTGAAAGTTCTGCCTGAGGCCTGCAAAGTGCTGTGGATAGCTTGCACATCTGCACCAAATAATTTATATCCTCTGAAAGGGGCATTTAGAATTAACTGCCAGACATAATTGCAAAGCCACCACCCTTAGCCAGAAATACTTCCTCAAACTTATTCCTGATGCTGCTACCCTAGCTGAAGCATCTGAAATGTCATAGGCAGCACCTAGGAGGCATTTGCCTATGTCAGCCCCAGCTGTTAAGGCCTTAAGGAGCTCTTGCTTTGGAGCACCTTCTGGAACAGCTTGGATAGTTGCTTTAGCATTGCTGCAGCTCGTGTTTTGGTATTTTACCATATGGGCCTGCTAGTTTGCAATCCTCAGGCCTATATTGGTAGAGGCATAAGTCATTTTGCTCATCACATCTAGTCTCCTGGATTCCTTGTCAAGAAGAAAAGAACTAAAATGTGTTGGTACCTTTGATCTGTAGTGGGCAGCATTGACCACAGAATCTGCTTCAGCTTGGCCTCCAAAGAAAGGCCTACCCTGAGGGGGCCTCATATACTGTATCTGCCTTTCTAGGTATGGCAGGAATTACATTAGGCCTCTGCCAGGCAGCAAAGGTAGCATCTTCCAGGGTAGGTAGAAGGGATGGAATTATGGGGGGGGGGTCAGGTAGCTCCAAGTGTGACAGGGCAGAATAGGACCCTGTCCCATTTGTTTGGAGAATATGTTTAAATGCAAAGATCTTTCCTTTTCTGTCTCATCTGTCTAGTTGTGCAACCACATTTTCCTGTGAGACCTTGGACTTGATCAACCCGAACAGTCTTGCAATTCTTTGCCTCTCACTGTCTCTGTTTCTCTTGCTATCTGTTTTTCTCCCTTGCATATCTGCTAATATAAAAATATGTGAAAATCACTGTATGAAAATGTAACCGATAATGGGATCACTTTTGTTTAGAAAATATATAGTATTACTGTTGAAATATATATGTTTATAATTTGAGATGATTGTAAACTCTAGAGGTGACTTGAGTGCAAATGCTGAGCCTTTTGCACAAGCTGTAGGGGCCTCAAGAAGCACACTGTGTTCTAGCAGGTCCTGAAACTTACAAGGACAGGATGTTTGCTAAGGAAAGGGGTTGAAAAGACTTATAAAAGAGCTAAGATGCCACTGCATGATTATGATTAGAAGAAAAAGGACACAGACTGAAAGAAAAAACGGATTCATTTCTCTGTACATAGTTATTCCGAACAAGTTTATTTATTATGTTACTGATATTGTAAATAAATATTTTTGGCTAATTCTACAGGTGCTCCTGGTTTTCGTAAGCTTCCTGATCTGTGCCTCGACGACACCAAGGAGTCTATCAGGTTCACCTTAGTTGTGTTCTACTACTTCAAATTAAATCCCATGGCAGCTTAAAGTTGCTGCATCATGGTTTTGAAAGAGGGGCCCTCATGAGGGGACCTAGGGGTCTAAACCACAGAGTCCTCTCTGCAGGTGGAAACTGTGGAACTAGTCCTCTCATAGGGACTTTCCATGTAATCTTCGGCCTCCTCCTCCTTATCATCCTGTACCATGAGGTCTGGATTGTATTCCATGTCATCATCTGTTTGGTCAATGAGATGGAGGAGTGCACTGGTGTAGCCATCAGCGCTCGAGAGGGTATAACCCTGGTAGGCATCGGCGTGGGGGTTTGAATGATGGACCCTATTGACAGACCTCCTGGTGTAGGAGGGGGAGGAAAAAGCCATTTCAGAATGTCCATAATGAACGACAAGACGGCATGTACATTGGTGCCTGTGTATTAGACAGGAGCGCTGGAGGAAGTCGACAGGGGATGCAAGGTCCCCTGCATCAACGGCAAAGCATAAGCCATACTAGACTTGGTGGTGCCACTAGCCTGTCCCAACCTGGAAGCTATGTTGACAGTCTGGGCAGCTGATGGTGCAGCAGAAGTGGTCGACGCCACTGAGGTGGTTAGCACCACATGGTGGGGCGAACGAGAGCGAACCAGGGGGACTTTGTTTTTCTTTCTCTCTCTCCCCTGGTGTTTATGCTTATGTGACCCACATGTTGCCAATAGTTTGTCATAGCTTTCTTGCAACAGGGCCATGCACGAAGAAAGGAGATCATGTCTTGACATTTTTTATTCAGGGAACAGGGAGGGCATTAGGGTTAACAATCCAAAGGAAGACTCCACCACTGATTTACCAAGACTATGGAGACCCAAAATCCTAATATTGTTTCCCTTTGCTGCTTGGGGTTGGGAAGTTAGGGTTGGAAATCATAACATCATCTTTCCCTACTTTTGTGGCATCAACTTGTACCCTAACTGGTGCATTAACACATTTTTTGGTAAAGAATTTCCTTTCTTTTTGAGATAGTGGAATTGCATCCTCATTCATGTAGGTTTCAAACAGATGCAGAGAAAGGAAGATTCCATACACCTATGGATGTGCAGGGCCCTTGTGGGTCCTGCAGTTCTGTGCAGCAACTTATGTCAAGAATTCATGGTGCTGTCTGGTGCCCTCTGGTCTCTGTGCTTCCATGTGACCAGAGAAACAGTTGCACAGGGCAAAAAAGTAAATCTGTCAGCCAATGCAAAGGCCCCTCTGCCACCCATGGGGGCAGAGGTGCAGAGCCCTATGCCAAGAGAAGAGCTGTCTTCACCATATGGTACACAGGCCCATGCGGGCCACCCTGCAGCTTTCATTCCCTGATGAGGGGGTTAAAGAACAGTTATGAAATTACTATAACAGTAGACCTTTAAGAGACTCTCTTCTCTTAGGCCACACTTTTGGAACATCAGCCGTCATGCACTAGGACCACACAGAAACGTTTGCTAGCTGGGCCCACCCACGTCGATGTCACACGTCAGCATGTATATAACTGTGGGTGGCTCTATTTATTTAGTTTTTGTTTACCAGGTAGGTGTGCTAGCCAACAAATAACTATTTTCAGACACGACTCGGGAGGTTACAAGGTCAAAAGACAAAACCGTATACTACAATAGACAGGCAAAGAGGTACAAACAGAACATTTCACAGTATTGGTAGTAGGTACACAATGGAAAAGACAGGTAAGCAAAACATAATACTCAGTATGTCCAGTAAGATAGGTACACCTTGTTGAGCAGGCTAAGTAATACCGACATATTAAATGCAAGAAACTACTAGTAAATACATTACAGTAGGTGGAACAGAAAATAGCAGCACTTACACACAGGAGTTTAAAATGGCTTCATAAATCTGAAACAGAGGTATCATATCACAGTTCAATGTCCAGTGAGGAACAGAAATTAGTGATATTGAGTGGAAATAGGCCTAGTAGTGAGCTAGGGGAGCTTAAAACAAGAGCATGGGTTTATGGAGAGTAGGTGGTTACGAAGCTCTTTTTTTAAAAATGGTATGAGAAGGGGCCTGTCAAACCACAAGGGGCAATGAGTTCCAACTTTGTGGAGTATGATGGGAGAAGGCACAGGAGCCTTTTGAGGTTTTACATCTTGGGACACTAAAGGATTTCTCACTGGTGAGTACGCCATATGTGGATGATTGAGGAATCAACAAATCAGCCAAGGGTTTGGGAATTTGAGACCTCATGATATTGTCCTCTAGTGAACCAAGTGAGTATAGTCTGAGCATCCCTAGTTCACTGCTGGAGATTAGATTCAGAAGGTTGGCATGTCTGGGGAACCAGGAGAATATATCAGAACCAGGCATACAAGGTGAAGGAATGTGCTGAATGAACCACCATGTCAAAGACTAAATGAGAAATCTGTTATGTCATCCTAGGGGGAAACAGGGAAGGTTAGCATGGTCTAAGGGAAGGATTTTCTCAAAGATCTACTGTTACAGTAAGTACATAACTGTTCTGTTTTCTTTGAAGATATAACTTCCCTTAGGCAACACCTTCAGAATGAGTCCCAAACAGTACCAAAAGGAAGCTGGGATGCTGGCAGAGTCTGATTAAGAAAGGAGGCCTTGCAATACAGCAATGCCAACACCATCACACCTGTGAAATGCTATGTCCAGATTGTAATATTTAGTGAAGGTGTAGACAGTGCTGCAAGTGGCTGCAGCACACATTTTGGCAGCAGAGACATTTTTTAAAAAGGCAACAGAAGTGACCATACTTCTTGTCGAGTGGCTATGAACACCAGGAAATTCTTTGCCGTACTTCCTGTAACAGAACATAATACAATGTGGCAAACATTTGGAGAGGCATTGTTTGGACACAGGAGAGCCTACTTTCCCAGGTGCAAATGAAAAAAAAAGCTGAGAAGACTTTCTGTAATTTTTAGTATAATGTATATAATATCTCAGTATTCTGGGTACATCTAACATATGGAAGAATGCTTCACCTTGATTGGCATATCTCAACATGGGTGTCAACCTGGGGTATGAAAATGAATCAGGATAAGTGCAAAATTATGCATTAAGGCAAAACTGACATCAGGTATAAATATAGGTTAAATGGTAAAATATTAAATATTAGTGAGAGTGAGAAGGACTTGAGTGTCCCATATATCCAATGATCTTACAACAATGATCTCAACAGTTAAACTCTGCAATAAGCAAAACTAATAAAGTTTTATGGGCAATCAAGCGTAACAAACTAAATAAAATCTGAGGTATTAATGCCATTGTATTGAGCCTATGTCATACCCCATTTGGAGAACACAGCTCAGCTGTAGTGCCCATACAAAAAACAAGATTGCCAACTTCTAGAGGAGGTTCAAAGAAAATACACAAACTATTCAATACCTAAAACATAAGACATATGAGGAACGAATGTCAATATTAAACCTCATGCCACTGAATGTGAGAAGATTAAGAGGAGACTTACTGCTTATGTACAATATGGTAAATGATCCATACCACTGTGTGAGGTAGGAATGCAGTTTAAAAATGAAAAAGGAAATAGAGGCCATCCTCTTCAAATCATGGGTAGAGGTTTTAAACACCTGAACAGAAAAAACAGGTTACTCACCTGTAACAATAGTTCTAGGAGTGGTATATGTTGTTCATCCACACAAACCAGTGTCACAAACGAGCTCCGAAGGTCAGGCCCTCTCTCCCACAGTGCCAACCTTGAAGTGCAATAGTGTGAACATGAGACAAACAGGGTAACCCTCCAGTCTGTTTTGGGTCTGAATCACCTACCAGCCTCGAGTCCTGGGGGTCAAATGTGAACCTCATGCTAGCACACCCAGTTAACAGGCTCAGATATATGTTCTCTTTGGGGAAATGCAATACAATCCTTCACCCAGTGGCACCCAGCCTGGTTCCCCAAATGTACCCTTATGACTCAATATGAGACCTAGGTATATTCTTACCTTTAGCAAGATAGTAACACACCCTTTTCTTGAGCACTTAACAGTTGTCTGAATAATTAACACTTTTCCAGCATTCACATGCAAAAGAAAACTGAGAAGGCACAGGCAGAATTTCAAGGAAAATATTGTTTACTAAAAATGTAAAATAGATAAAATACTAAACACAGAACATATACATCAACACTTAGTCAACAAAATAAGTGGGAAATTACAGAACAAAAGCACCTGCAAAATACTTAAAAATCTTATCTGTATTATGTCTTAAGTGCCTAGTTTCAGTCCAGAGACCCAATGTGTCTCACTCCTGTGGAATCCAGAGATAAATAGCATTTTATTCTTTAGATGTTTGACTATTTCAAAATTCTCAACGTCCTCTGTGAGGTCACAGCCCCCATAAGGCCACAGTTAGATCCTGCAATAAACTTAATTTCTACTGTGGAAAGCAACAGTTAGCAATTTTTAAAATATGAGTCTCTTTCATCAAAGCCTTTCCTTTGATGTTTCATAAACCCACATCCTGTCACCAGTTCTATGATTTTAACAAGATTCTGTTAAAAGGATGTCTCTTCCTTCAGGATCATAAGATTCATAATACTGGGTTTCAGCTTTAAAAGGAATATTTTACGGTTTTATCACCTGACATTTGGCAGGAAGCCCTATGTGTTAAAACAGAACAGGAAACCTTTAATTAGTCCCCCCCCCACTGGCCAGCTTTTATGACAGCCTGCTACTTCAGCACACTGCCACCTCTGAGGTCAAATGTCAAGCCTCTTTACACTGGCTGACTGGTGTGCCTTAAGCAGATAGTCACAGACACATACACATTTATTTATAATACAAATATTATGCATATAATAATGAGCAGGTGGCAGAGCATCACACCTGGCATGTCCTTTCCCTTTAAATATCTTGCTGGAAGGTCTTCAAGCTGGTTCCTCTCACCCACCTGGGTAGTATAACCCTCAGCTCCACCCCATGATGCCAGATCTTGCCCGCTGGAAGCTAGGTTTGTGTGTTGAAGCCGGGCAGGTCAGGTCGGTCTGTGTGGATGAACAACATATACCACTCCTAGAACTACTGTTACAGGTGAGTAACCTGTTTTTCTAGGGTCGTGGATATGTTGTTCATCCACACTAATTGGCAGACTCCTAGCAGTTCTCCAGGAGGAGGGAGGCAAAGCGCATCCCCCCTACTTCATGAATAGAGACTGGAGAACTGAGGCTCCAAACCAGCATCCCAGCATGACTCATGGTCAATGTGGTAATGTCTTCCAGGTAGCAGCCCTGCAGATATCCTGGATAGGGATGTCCCTAGAAGCAGCCACCGATGCAATGGTATGGCGGGTAGAGTGAGCCTTTAGTCCTAAGGGAGGCTCCTTACTTACCAACCTATAGCAGAAATCAATGCAAGATGTAATCCATCTGCCAATCATCCACTTTGCTGCAGGTCTGCCAGGTGCGGCTTCAGCGTAGGTGACAAACTGCTGGCGAACCTCTCCCCAAACTTCAGCCATCTGCTCCTTATAATAAGAGCGTGCTCGTCTCAAGTCCAGAGTATGGAGCCTGTACTTGGCCTCTGAGGTGTAGTTCAGGTAGAACACAGGCAAAGTTAACACCTGCTTAAGGTGAAACTCAGAGCACCTTCAGAAGGAACTTTGGGTTGGGGCACAGGACAATTTTGTCCCTGTGAAAGACCAGGTAAGGAGACTCCACCGAGAGTGCCTGGAGCGCCCCAGTACTTCTGGCTGATGTGATAGCCACCAGGAAGGTTGCCTTCCACTACAGGTGTGACATCTTACACCAGTGTATCGGTTCAAATGGCTTGCCCATGAGTTTAGCCAATACCAGCAGTAGATCCCATGGAGGTGGAGTTCATGCACCAGAGGGGATATGTGATTGAAGCCCTTGAAAAAGTACCAGACTACTGTCTCCTGCACCACCATCCACTGACTGGCCTGTGCCCCGTAAGCAGAGATGGCTGCCAGGTGCACCTTAAGGGTAGTTGTCCAGAGACCTCCTTTGGAGAGGGACCAAAAGGTAGTTGAGGATACTGGCCACAGGACAGGAACTAGGGTCTAAGCCCTTGCCCTGACACCAAATGGAAAATCTTTTCCATTTGAAGGCATAGCACCTCCTGGTCGACTCCTTCCTAGATGCCTCAACTACACGAAGGACATTGTTGGAAAGACCCAAAGCCTGGAACTCTAGCCACTCAGGAACCAGGCTGTCAGGTGCAGGGATTGAAGGTCCAGATGGAATACCTTCCCCAGACTGATTGATATTAGGCATGCTGGAAGACACCTCGGGGAGCCTATTGCCAAGGCTGAGGAGATCTGGATACCAGAACTGATATGGCCAATCTGGGGCTACCAGGATCACTTTCACCTTGTCCCTCCTCACCTTGAGAAGCACCTTGTGAATTAAGGGAAATGGAGGGGAAGGCACAGAAGAGGCCTGGGGTCCATGGCCTTGAGAAGGCATCCCCCTGCAGTGAGCCCTGCTGAGGGGGGCGGGCATGAAACAGCCTCAGCTTTGTGTTCTCCCTGGAGGCAAACAGGTCCACCTGAGGGGTGCCCCACAGTAAGAACAAGCTGTGAACTACCTCTGGGTGAAGAGACCACTCGTGGGACGCCTCACCTACACGGCTGAGGGCATCCACCAGTTGGTTCGAGGCTCCTGCCACATGGATGGCTAGGAGAGCTCTCTCTAGTCAGCTCACGAGGGTCCAGATGCAGAGCATTTCCCTGCACAGAGGCCGGGGAGTGCGTGCCACCCTGTTTGTTGAGATATGGTTGTGGTGTTGTCAAATGTATGGCAGCTTAGAGTCAACGCAAAGAAGTGCAAAGTAATGCACCTGGGAAGCAAAAACCCAGGGGAAGAGTACACAATGGGCGGTGAGATACTGACAACAACAAAAATGGAAAGGTACCTGGGGGTAGTCATATCAGACAACCTAAAGGTGGGCCAGCAATGTGAGAAGGCAGTAAGGAGGGCTGGGGAGGATACTGGGATGCATAGGGAGAGGCATCACCAGTAGAAAACAGGAAGTTGTTGGCCCTCTGTACAGACAGTTGGTAAGACCACATCTGGAGTACTGTGTACAGTTCTGGAGACCCCATCTCGCAAAGACATAGACAGGGTGGAGGCTGTCCAGAGGAGGGCAACCAAAATGGTGCAGGGTCTGCACCAGAAGACATATGAAGAAAGACTAATGGAGCTTAAGATTTATAGCCTCGAGGAAAGGAGGGAGAGGAGGGACATGGTAGAAACATTCAAATACCTCAAGGGAATCAACAAAGTCCAAGAGGGTAGCATCTTTCAGAAAAAGAGATGAGCAAGAACAAGGGGGCCCAATTTGAAGATAGAGGGGGGACGACTCAGAGGTAATGCGAGGAAGTATTTCTTCACAGAGAGGTTGTAGATGCATGGAACAGCCTTCCTGAGGAGGTTGTAGAGTCAAAAACAGTGGGGGAATTCAAGAATGCATGAGACAGACATAAGGCAATTCTAGTGGTGGTAGGAGGAAGTAGGCTGTTGGTTAACTAGGATCTGCAGCTTATCCATTAGGTAGGGAAATGGGCAGACTAGGTGGGCCATGCGGTCCTTATCTGCCATCAAATTCTATGTTTTTATGTCCGTCTGGACCTGGACCACTTGACCCAGCAGAAGCAGAGCTAATGCAGTCAGCGCGAGCCGTACCACTCAGAGCTCCAGGAGGTTGATGTAGCTTCGGGACTCCTCGGGGTTCCAGAGCTCATGGACTCTGTGGTTCCCTATGTGGGCTCCCCAGCCCATGAGAGAGGCAATGGTCATGAGGATGACTGTTGGCTTGGGGTGGACAAATGTGATCCCTCCCTGCAGATGTCTTGGGATGGTCCACCAGGAGAGTGTCCCAAAGCCTCGGGGTTACTGTGACCAGCTGGTTGAAATGCCCTAGTTGCTGGGACCACTGGCCTGCCAAGCCCCATTGAATGGGATGCATTCACCACCTGCCCAATGGACCATGGTGGTGCAGGCTGCCATGTAACCCAGAAGATGCAGGAAGTCCCAGGCAGGGTGTAATTGCCCAACCAGAAATGATTGGGCAAAGGAGGAGAGAACCTCCGCCCTGTACGGAGGTCTAAACCTCACTCTCAGGTTCTTGGCAATAATGGGCATGCAAGGAATCACAGACATGTTGCACAAGAGTAATAAAGCTTGTTTATTACTACCAAAAGGAAAATCACAGTTGCCCTAAGCCGTTCTTACCAATAGGAATTGGGAGCCAAATGCTAAGCGTTCCCTATATCTCGAGGAATCTCCGTGTCTCCTGGGGTCTCCGAGGTAGAAGACGTAATGTCTTACATTATATACTTAAGATAATTACCATGGTTACTGTAAGATAGAAATAGTTCTAGTTACAGAGATGAGCCCTACTGGCTAAATTAGAGGTGGCTCCTCAGTCCAAGATAACATTATACAATTTTGTTATAGTCATCGCTTTGTGGAAACAAAGAGGTACAGTGTGTACATAGCTGTGTAGTAATACGAATCATCAGAAGATGGCAATGCCGACTTATATATCATAATCATTATAAGGACACAGATATCCTAACATCTTGTGAGCAAGAAGTACATGTGTATATTGGAAAATAAAGTGTATAGCAATAATGTGCATACATATCCTGACATCTATTCTTGTACAGTAGATGCCCTTAACCCTATATGTTAGTATAACAGATACCTAAATGCTAGCTGTCTGCGGTGTACCTCTGGGGATACCAATTAGGGTGCAGGGACCTCGTGTAACATTTCCCCCTTGTTGCCTCTCAAGGGGCAACACAAGCAAGAGTAAGGAATGGGAGAGAGAGCAGGGGTCCTTTTCAGACCTGACACACGAGCCTTGTAAAGGAACTCCAGCTGCTCACGGTGTTGGTGTAACGTGCGCCGTAGGCAGCAAAGCATAAGAAAAAATACCAAAAATGCTTGTATAATAACAAAACCTTTAAAGAATATCTCAAACCAAGTATTAATAAGGGTACTATTCAAATCAGCATCATTAATGGGGGCATAGACTGCTTCATTAGATTTGGAAATATTATTGCTGATGTGGATGAGGTGGGTGCCCCTGTCTAAAAGTGATTTTAATGTCAAAGTTAAAGGATCAATGTGTACATTAAAATAGGGTAAACACTCGGAAAGAGTAAGAAGATAATCAGGGTTCCCATCAATATCCATAATAGGGACAGGGGTAATAACTGTGTGCCCTATAACAGTAGTTTGGTGGGAACGAAGCAAAAGTTGGAATCATCAATAGAGCATGTCTTTTCACCATATTTAAAAGTTTTAAAATTAGTAACCACACAAAATTCACCATCCGAATTATATTGCATTTTCACAGTAGGCAACCTCCATTTCTGTAATTGTACTGGGCAAGTATAATCCCGTTTGGAAATCCATGTTGACAGGTGGTGAACCTCGTTCCGATAAGACTGGTACAACTTGGAATCGTCTGGAGCAGATGTTGAGTCCTGGTATTCTGTGCCATCGGTGGTGATGTCATCATCCATGGAAAAGGACCAATCGATACTGTCTGGGGAATAGCCACATACAGGTTTAATAACATCAAATAAGTCACATCGACACAGATAAATATACCCTTTCTTTGCACAGCAATCCTTGTGCAGCGAGACCCACATGTCCAGAAGAGGATGGAAAACCAGTAGACGAGGCAAGTCAAGGAGTTCTCTGTAGATGTCATCAAGGTGCCCAATGGAGTGTATGGATGCTAGTTTATCAAATATAGTTGTAATAGGATCAAAATGTGGTAAAGAAACAGTAAAAGACACAAACAGTATCCTTAATGGAACATTTCTTAGAAGTAAAACAAGGACCAGTGTTAGGGTGCCTGGTCACAAAACCTAAATTCCTAGCAGTAGAAATCAGAATAGTAAGAGACTGTAGCATACACATGGCAACACAGTTAGGGGATTTGCAGTGAGAACAATACCATTTAGAGATATGTCTATCATGTACTGTATATCATATGGGATTCTTCCAGATTCTAGATCATGGAAGAGATTGTTGATGGTAGAGATAATGTATGAGCCATAGGCAGAGCATAATATTTCACAGGCAATGTATTACTTATCTGCTTCTTTATGGTTTTATGCAATAAGTGCATTAATCTTATCTTTAGAATCTGTAAATGCTTTAGCAATGTAGTGCATATTGTATATAGTGGGCTGGATATTCAAAAGGGTTGCGCCATGCGCAAGTCCGAAATTGCGCCATTCTGCCATATTTAGCAGGAGGCACTTGCGCCCCTCAAGTCAAGCTGAGCAACAGCGCAATGCTAATGAAGGCATGCTGAACCGGAGGGGGAGGAACCATGCATAAACTGCACAGCCCGATATTCAGCAGGCTGTGCAGAGTTGTGCAGGCGCAACCCCCAACCTGTGCCTGCATAACTTTGAGCAAAAAAAAAGAGGAGTAAGTCGGGGCCACCCACAGGTGAGCTGCCGCATTGCGGGTGCAACACAGCAGCTGCCACCTGTGGGTGGCCTCAACTCCATTCCCCAGCCAATGGCGGGCATATGGTAACTCCCCTCCCCGACTCAGCCCGATCGCGGGCATAAGTTACAAAACCCCCACCCCCACTAGCCTGATCGCGGGCATCAGTGACAAAAATCCCCACCCCACTAGCCCGATCGCGGGCAGAACAATTCAACCCAAGAACATGTCCTGGTGGTGCCAGTGGACGTGCGCCGATCACGGGCATGCAGTCCTACACCCCAAGGTCCACCTACCTGGTGATCTAGTGGCCCCCACCCCACCACCACCCAGGAGGCCCCACCACCCCGCTCCCCGTCAGCCCGGCGGGCGGCAGCATCCACCCGCCTGCCGCCCGCCGCCTGCCGACTGACTGCCTCGGTGAGGGCTGCCGCCCATTGGTTCAGAGCAGAGCCAATGGGCGTGCATGCTACCGGCTTTCAAGGCAGTCAGATATGTGAATAGATAATTAATTCACATCACAGACTGCCTTGTACAGTATAGACTGCGCCCAGTGGCTCTTGCTCAGCTCAACGGCGTGCCTTCAGCCAATCATCGGCGGCGAGGGCAGCGAACAGGTGGGATGCTGCACCACCGACTGACGGCGAAGGCAGGTGGCTTTCCGGCATGGAAATGGTGTCTGATCACCAGGGTGAAATGAACCTAGAGAGGTGATGGGCTCTGTGCCATAATCGACTGCGGTCACTGTTCCTGAGGATATGTTGAGGAATGGCTGTTCTGCTGCAGTCAGGCTGGTGGGGAGTGAGGCTGTCACTGATGCGTGATTATGAGCTAGTGGGGAGACTGTAACATGCCAGCGATCAGCATGTCGAGGGAAGGAACTATATGCTGCAATGCGTACCAATCGGGAGAGGTTTTTGTAACTTATGCCCTTCGGGCTGGTTGGGAGTGGGTGTTTTTGAACTTATGCCCGCGATCGGGCCAGTCGGGGGTTTGCAACTTGTGCCCGCGATCGGGCTGGTCGGGGGTGGGGGTTTACACTTATGCCTGTGATCAGGCCAGTCGGGGGGGGTTTCTTCTATTATGCCCACGATCGGGCTGCAGGGGGCGTCAGTCCCCGATGGCTGCTGCCTGGCAGGGCGCCAGGCGCAAGTCCTCGGGGATCGGTGCACCTGCATGCTAATGGCATGCAAATGGGGCCATAAATAGATGCAAATGGCCCCCGCTGTGCCTTGCATGAATTATAGCCCCATTTGCATGTCACCTTTTGAATATCGGAAATTTGCGCATGGCGCAATGGAACTTGCGCCACCGCATCTTGAATGCTCCACTCTGACCACTTGCGGTGGCGCAAGTTCCTGCGCCATGCTGCAGTGGCTGTGGCTGGGGGCGATATTCAAAGGAGTTGCTCAATAGCGCAACTCCGTTGAATATCGCCCCGACCACACCCCTGCGCAACTATTTTGTGTAGCACAAGGGCTTGCGCCACAGAATGGCGCAGTTTGAATATCCAGCCCAGTGTGTCTTTCTTCCTGCCTAAGGCCATCCACACCATGCAATAATGGGGGTATGATTTTATTGACCATACCAGTTTGAAACTTCTGTGAATGTGCTTTGATAGTAGCAATGTCTGCTTTATTACAGATAGACATTGCTGTACCAAAAACACCAGTAACATCAGATGTGTCAGGTGTATTTCATTTATGATTGATCATCTGGTTTAGGTTTTCTCCTAAAATTGCCTCTATGCTCAGTGGTGTGTACCCTGGCAATAGGGTCTTGGTCACGGATCTGAAAAGCTGCTAAGTTATTGAGTAACAAAATACTATAAAACAGTGATGTATTAGTAGTATGACACATACCAAATTCTTTCATATTCCAGTAAGTCAAGTTAAACAAAACAGATATATGCATATATTGTAAGTTGTTAATAAGTGAGCCAGGTAAAGCAGTGGCTGTCAGACCACTACGAGGACCAGGGGTTTGTTTTGGACATTCCAAAAGCTGTTTCTCAGTAGGGGGTAACACAGATAAATACATGACAGCTGAGGCCATATTGTGTACAGCACAAAATTTCCTGGCAGAATCTTTAGACAATGAATCACAATATGAGGGGTCAATTAAGGCAGTTATGTTGTATAAACCAGAATGTCTAAGAGAGGTTTGGAGCAAGGACAAAGTACCATTTGGGTATAATTTTGCATTTGGCCATCCATGGAAAGTTCCCTTAGAGAGTTTGGCCACGGGGAGTATTTGTCCTTGAGACTTGATTTACCACTCAATTTGTGGGGCCGATTTATCAAGAGCAACAACAGAGGCAATGAGGTAGGCATCTGAACCTTCCTGGACAGTAATCAAATTGTCGGGAATATTGATGGAGACTCCCTCTGGGGTAGTTGCAGGTGGATCAAGGTGAGGAAGGAGGTGCTTTACCGTGCCTTGGATGCAGGGGATAACTCCTGAGATGAGGAGAAAAAGGAACAAGATAGCCATCTTGTCAGTGTATCTGAAAAGGAAAACCAAACATTAGCAAATTAGTACTATTCCACCCAATGGGGTGAGGAGAAGTAATTGTATTCCTTTATGCAGTTTCAACTGGTTTGCATGTAACCATTTGTCAGTCTGTTTGTTGTTTTGTATGAGTCTAACCTGATAGACTGCTGGACTGAGCTTGTTGACAATGGGATAGGGTCCTTCCCACTTATTGGAGAAGGAATGTGTGGGATGCGCAAATCTGAGAACCATTACCTGATCCCCAACTTACCAATCCGCTTCTTGTGCATGTTTGTCAAACTGGATTTTGGACTGTTGCTGGGCCTTGCCCATGCAGTTAGCAGCATACAAATGAGTGTGTGTGAGGTCTTGTCTGAGCTTGTCCACATATTGGTCCACTGAGACACGGTCTGCAGTGGCGGTGTGCAGGTCAAACAACAGGTGTTCCGGTAATCTCATGTTTCTACCAGTCATCACCTCAAAGGGTGTCAGCTGGGTGGTGGCTGAGGGTGTACCCCTAATTGCCATAAGAAGTAACGGCAGTAGGGAATCCCAGTCTTTGGGATTGTCCTCAATGAATTTGGAAAGCATTTGCTTAATCCGTCTGTTGGCCCTCTCTACTCGACCTGATGATTGTGGGTGGTATGGTATGTGGAACTTCTGATGAACTCCAAGGAGTTAGAAACATAGAACATAGAAACATAGACTTTGACGGCAGATAAGGACTGTGTGGCCCACCTAGTCTGCCCATTTCCCTACCTACAGGATAAGCTGCAGATCCTACTTAACCAACAGCCTATTTCTTCCTACCCCCCTCAAAAATTGCCTTATGTCTGTCCCATGCATTCTTGAATTCTCCCACAGTTTTAGACCCCACAACCTCCTCAGGAAGGCTGTTCCATGTGTCCACCACCTTCTCTGTGAAAAAATGCTTCCTCACATTGCCCCTGAGCTGTCCCCCCTCTATCTTCATATTGTGTCCCCTTGTTCTTGCGCATCTCTTTTTCTGAAAGATGCTACCGTCTTGGACTTTGTTGATTCCACTTGAGTACTTAAAAGTTTCTATCATGCCCCCCCTCTCCCTCCTTTCCTCAAGAGTATACATATTAAGCTCCTTTAGTCTCTCCTTGTATGGCTTCTCTTGCAGACCCTGCACCATTTTAGCTGCCCTCCTCTGGATTGCCTCCATCCTGTCTATGTCCTTGAGGAGATGGGGTCTCCAGAACTGGACACAGTACTCCAGATGGGGTCTCACCAACTGTCTGTACAGAAGGATAACAACTTCCTGTTTTCTGCTGGTGATGCCTCTCCCTATACATCCTAGTATCCCCCCAACCCTCCCTACTGCCTTCTCACATTGCTTGCTTACCTTAAGGTCATCTTATATGATTACCCCAAGGTCCCTTTCCATTTTTGTTGTTCTTACTACCTCCCCCCATTGGGTAATCTTTCCCTGGGTTTTTGTTTCCCAGGTACATTATTTTGCACTTCTTTGCATTGAATCCAAGCTGCCATACTTCTGACCACTCCTCCAACCTTGCCAAGTCCCTTCTCATCCTTTCCATGCCTCCTTGTGTATCAACCCTGTTGCAGATCTTTGTGTCATCTGCAAAGAGGCTTGCTTTTCCTTCCAGTCCCTCTGCAATGTCACTTATAATGACATTAAAAAAGGACTGGACCCAGTACTGAACCCTGTGGTACCCCACTAGTAACCCCTCTTTCTTCAGAGTGGACTCCATTTACAATTACCTTCTGTGTCCTGTTGTCCAGCCAATGTTTTACCTAGGCTACCACCCTGGGACCCACTCCCAGGCTGGTTAATCTGACTATTAATCTTATGTGTGGGACTGTGTCAAATGCCTTGCTAAAGTCTAGGTAAGGCCATGTCCACAGCCCCTCCCTGGTTTACTAATTTGGTCACCCAGTCAAAGAAATCAATTAGATTTGTCTGACATGACCTTCCTGCTGTGAACCCATGCTGCCTTGGGTCCTGTGCCCCACTGGCCTCTAGGTACTCAACAATTCTTTCCTTCAGAAGTGATTCCATCACGTTCCCTACCACAGAGGTCAAACTGACAGGTCTGTAGTTTCCTGCCTCTGTCTTGCTCCCACTTTTGTGAAGGGGAATCGCATCCACCTTCCTCCAGTCCTCTGGTACCACACCATCCTCCCATGATTTGTTAAAAAAGGGCAGTCAGTGGTGTCACTAGTTCTCTCCTTAATTCTTTTAGAATTCTGGGGTGAATTCCATCAGGCCCCATTGTTTTGTCCACCTTCAGTTTTAGAAGTTCTTTCAGAACCCTTTCTTCTGTGAAAGGACTGGGATCGACCCCCCTATCCAGAGTGCTTATGTTAATTAGATTAGGCACCTCCCCCTCCTCTTTTGTGAATACTGAGCAGAAATATTTGTTCAGTATCCCTGCTTTTTCACTGTCTCTCTCTGCCCACCTACCGTCCATTCTATTCAGCCTCATTATCCCTCCCATTGTCTTTCTACGCTCCCTGATATATCTATAAAATGTTATATCCCCCCTTCTTAACCGAGTTGGCTATCTTTTCCTCAGTTTGGGCCTTTGCTATTCTGACTACCCTCCCTGCTTCCTTCTGCCTTAACTGGTACAGTTCTCTGTCCTGCTCCTTCTGTGTTTCCTTATACTTCCTAAATGCTATCTTTTCTCCCTAACCTTCACAGCCACCTCTTTTGAGAATCATAGTGGCTTTTCTTTCATTTTGATTTATTTGCTTCACACAAAGGCTTGTTGCCTCTGTGATGGCAGTTTTGATGTTTCCCCATTGTTGCTCCACCCCTCCTTCTAGCCTGTTTGCTAGTGCCTTTCGAAGGCACTCTCCCATCTTGCCAAAGTCAGCCCTCCTGAAGTCCAGGACCCTCACTTTTGTATGGCTTGACTCTGTAGCCAAGTTTATCGTGGACCACACTGTTTGGTGGTCACTTGTTCCCAGATGGCTACCCACTTCTAGATCTGAGATCCTCTCACTGTCCCCATTTGAGAGTATGAGGTCTAAGATTGCTCCCTCATGAGTGGGTTCCGAAACTAGCTGTCTGAGACATGCCACCTGAAAGGCATCAAGAATGGCCCTGCTTTTGGATGTGGCTGCAGCAAAGGTGCGGCAGTTAACATCTGGCATATTCAGGTCCCCCATCAACAGTATCTCCCCTTTCTCTCCCCTCCTAAGGATGCCTTCTATCATATCCTTGTCCATTCCCTCCCCCTGACATGGGGGTCTGTATACAACTACTGTGCGGATTGTGATGCCATTTCCAGTCTCTAAGGTGACCTACAGTGCCTCTTCTCCTCACTGTTTACTCTTTTGTTCAGTTGCTTTTATCCCTTCCCTTACATAGAGAGCTACTCCGCCCCCTCTTCTCCCCTCCCTGTCTCTCCAGTAGGTTGTGTACCCTGGTATGTTAACATCCCAGTCATGGTTCTCTGTGTACCATGTTTCTGTGACAGCTATGATATCCAGACATCTCTCTTCCATCAAGGCCACCAATTCAGGGAGCTTGTTGCCCAGACTACGGGCATTGGTACTCATTACCCTCCATTTCTTGATGGCCTTACCCCTTTTTGCCCCATCCCTGTCCTTTTTGCATTTGCAATTTTCTCCATTTACCCCTGCCTTTCTCCCTATTGACATCTCAAGGGCTTCTTTCATCAGCTCACCTGTAAAACTGATTCCTTTGTCTGAGTCTATCTTTAAATGTAGGCCCCACCTGGAGAAATCTGTTCCACCAGGATTTTGGCAGTGGTTTTAGCAGTGCATGTCTTAGTGGGGAAAGCCTCCACCCACTTAGAGAAAAGATCCATTACCACAAGGGCATATTTGTTGTTTCTGCTGGTATTGGTTAGAGGACCAATAAAATCAATCTGTATGGCATGCCAAGGGCCAGAATGCCTTTGTGGTAGCAGTTTGGCATTTCATTTGGTGGGGATGGGGTTGTTTTGTGCACAAACAAGGCAGTTATCTATGTACTGCTTGACATCCTTGGTGACACCAGGCCACCATGCAGTGGTCTTGAGCCTTTGGAGCATGTTTTCCACTCCCTGGTGTCCACCAGTGGGGGTATCATGCACTTGGTACAGAAATTCAGACCTGAGATGATGAGGGACCACCCACAATTTGGTGGGGGTGTCATCTGGTTGGTACCAGATGAGCTTGTCAACTGGGGACAGGTGTAACTTACCTTTATGCCTTCAGTAAGGGTTGTGGGTAGGTAGATTTTTCTCAGCACTTTTGTCCAGAGATCTGAACACATCTTTGAGTTCAGAGTCAGCATGCTGGGCTGCAGACAAATCCAAGGGGGAGAAGGGTTCAGGTTTTTTCCTGACAGCTGCAATGTGTACGGCCACTCTGGCCTCTGGATGGTCCATCATCCGGGTGTCCCTCCCTCGGGCCCCTTCCTTGGCAAGGGTATAAGCAGTGTTACTGAAGGCATGATAGGGGTCATGGATGGAGTGGGCCTTAACCTTGTGTACATAGAGTGTGTGTGCAAATTTCTGTGCCAGTGAATGAATGTACAGTATACTACCAGTTCCTTATGTTTCTCCGGTGTGCCATCAGAAGAGGTAAAGGAGTTCTTCTGCCAGAAAGGAAGAAATTCTATAAAGGAACAACAAACCCAGTTAGAGTCTGTAAAACTGATGGTATCCTCAGTTCCATGCTGGATAAACTTGAGGGCACAGGCCACTGCTGCCATCTCTGCATACTGTGATGATGCCACACTGCAATGTTTAGAAATCTTAACAGTGTTACCAAAATGGTAAATTACTAATATGCCCATTCCTGCTATCTGTTCTCCCTGATAATAGGAAGCTGATCTGTCTGTGAAGACATGACACAATGAGGTGTTCTCAAGTAGTTGTGGTGTAGCAGGAAGGAAAGGACCTGGATCTGGTAGATCAGGTGGCTGCAGAGTACAGTCATGGGGTTCTCCTTAGAAAAGGAGACCATGCGCCAGCATGGATGGCATTTTGGTTGGACCTTGATGTCTCTATCCTGGAGAAGGAGGGACCAGTGTGTCAGTCTGGTATTGGAGATGGACCCATCCTTCACTCTATCTGATAGCAAAAAGGTTGTTGGAGTGTGGTTTGTATTGATGATTGGGGGGAGTACCCAATGATATACAGAAAGTTCTTGACAGCCCAGCAGGTGGCCAGAAGGTTCCTTTTACAAAGGCTGTACTTCTTTTCCACTGGGCTAAAGAGCTGTGATGCATATGCAATGGGTCTCAGGGTGCCATGGACCTTCTGGGCCAGAACTGCAGACATAGCAATGTCAGAGGTGGTGGATTCCAGATGGAATGGCAAATCTGGATTGGGGTTAACCAAGGCTGGAGCTGAGGCCAAGGCCTGCTTCAGTGACATCACAGCTTGGGTGTGAATGGGGCCCCAAGTCCAGAGGACATCCTTTTCCAGTAGTTCATACAGAGGGGTGGCCTTCTGAGCTAAATCACAAATAAAATCTCTAGAATAATTCACCATACCTAGAAATCTCCTAAGGGTGGCCACACTGGTGGGCAGTGACAGATCTTGCAATCTCTGTATCTTCTTCCAGGTAGGGCTTTGGCCTTGTTCTGTTGTCCTCAGGCCCAGAAAGAGTACCTCTCTCTGACATAACTGTGCATTTGCTGGGTTACATTTCAGGTCTGCCCTCTGGATGAGGGTCAGTAGTTTGTCTAGGAGATCCAGATGTTGTTCCTGTGTGGCTGTGGCCAACAACAGGTCATCCACATACTGCAAGAGACACTGGGGTGTAGAGAAACCCTCAAGGGCATCCATCATGTGCAAATGGAACAGGGAGGGGCTGTTATGGAACCCCTGTGGTAAGCACGTTCACGTGTACTGCCTGCCCTTTAAGGTGAAGGCAAACTTATATTGACTTTTGGGGGTAAATGGCAATGACCAAAAACCATTGGAGATGTCCAAGGTGCTAAACCATTGTTGGTCAGGGGTCAGTAGTCGTAGCACATCTGGTGCTGATGCCATAGTTGGGGCACAACTGGGGGTGACCTGGTTTAGTCTCTAGTAGTCAATAATAAGTCTCCAGGCATCTGCGTTTTTTTTCCACAGGCCACACTGGGGAATTTGCAATGGAAACACATGTCCTGATTATACCTTGCTTGAGGAGTGAATTAATTGTTTCCCTAAGAGAAGGCAAGGTCTCAGGTGGAAAGGGGTACTGCCGTTGCCTCTCATGTGCTGGGCCTGTCACTTCAGTGACAGTGTGCATCCTGTCACAATCATGCTTGTTGGTGGCAAATGCCTCCAGATGTCTTTGTAGTATGGGGAGGAGCTTTGGTAAAAGTTCATGGTTCTTAAACAAATCTATGATGTCATACTCAGTTGTTCGCAGAGATTGTTGCAACCACATGTGAGTCAGGGATCATGATAGTGTGATACTGTTCCTGAATTTGTATGAGTAACATGTTGGCTAGGTCTACCACACAGCCGTTTGGTGCCAAAGAGTCAATTCTGATTATACTAGGGTGATCATGCAATACCATCAGCTGAAAGGTATGATATGCCTTCAGGTGTCCCAGTGTCACAGGTAGTGGCAGGGAGCAGTATGCAGGTAACCTAATTCCGTCTACCCCAGACATATTGGTCCTCTGTCTGGTAGACCAAGGTGATGTGTCTGGGTTGTCATCCTGCAATACAGACACAGCCACGTCTGTATCCAGTAGTATTGTCAGTAGGCGGCCCCCGACCTTGGCCTCTGTGCAGGGTCTTCAGTTTGTATCCAAGACCAGCTTGTTTACAATATGGACTGGGGCCTGTAATTGTCAATCTGTACCAGTGGAAGCATGGGGGAGCTCTTGAAAGAGTCTGGGCCTGGCTCCTGTGAACCATCTCACCATGCTGTACTGATGCTATATAGGGAACTGCTTCTGGGTTTAGGCCTGTAGGGGCCTGAGAGCCTGGGCTTCCCATATCCCCATGGAGGCCTGCTCTCCTGACTGTATTGCAGCAAGGGCCCGTACTGGAACAGTGTCCGCTACGGAGCGCACGTTCCCAAGGAGGTCTCGGAGACTCCGGTTCTCATCGGCTATTTCCCTATATGAAGGGCCCGGTGTCCGTTGTTTACCCTTATTGTTCTTATGGTGTTTCTTGTTTTTGTGGTAGTTCCAGTTCCCACCCCAGGATTGGTGTTGTTGTTGGGCCTGCTGGGGGTGTTGGTTGTCTGTGGGGAGGGGCTTTCTCTTGGGCCTGCCCCTCCACCGTGTAGTGCATCGTGGCCTCTGGGATGGCTTCCACGGGAGCTACTTTCTTGGAACCGGAGCCTGAATCATAGATGTAGAGTTGATAAACTCTGTTTTCCAAAGAATATCAGCAAATCTCTCCATGTTGGGATAGGTGGTTGGCTCTACCTTTTCTCTTACTGCAGGGATTGTGTTCCTACGGAACAGGCTCTTGTATTCAATGAGGTCCACATCTGCGGCTTCTCCTGCAAGGTGCGTCCCTGCCTGATAGGCCATCTAAAGCCTCTGGTGGAAGGTCACTGGACTTTCCTTCTCATTCTGCTTCACAGGGTATGTGAGTATCACTCTTACCACACCTGGGTTATGTGCAGTGATGAGTTCAGATGCTACTTTGTCAAAGGTGGCGTAGCCATCCTGGCAGACAACATCGAGGAGTTTTGCCCACAGGCCAGGATTGATGGTCTGGCATAGGATCTTTACCTGGTAGTCTGCAGCGAGACTAAGCATTTCACATTTAGCATGCACCTTTTCCAAGTGGCAACTGAGGTCATCGGATGGACTCATCCGAACAATACTGTCAGCTATTTGCTGAACAGAGTGAGTCATTTGTAGTGGATTATTGGGATGATCAAGTGGAGGTAGATTACCTCGGGCACCCTCCAGGACTGCCTGAGCTGCGGCTTCAGCCACAATGCAGACCATGCCCTCCTTTGTACCAGCCTCTTGTAAAAGCTGCTTAATCTGGGTCTTGAGAACCTGTTTGTTTTTCTCGGAGATGGGCACATTGCCTTAGGCATTCTCAATCATTTTCTCTATCTCCTGCCTGTCTTCCACATTAATAATGGCTATTGGTGGTGCCGTTGGGACTAGGCCTGGGCCTGCTCCCCCATCATGGGGGTCACCATGTTGTCATCGCCCATGAGAAGCATCATGCTGGTGATGTAGGAACGTGGGGTTATGTGATGGGTGGCTGCCATGTTGGGGATGGAAGGGAGGGGTGTCTGGGCCATAGTAGGGGTGTGACTGGGCATTGTACTGGGAGATGTAGTCATCTGACTCCTGCTCCTCAGATGATGTTGACAAGGCAGGGGCTACACCTCCCATTGCCATGATGTGACCAGCCAGCACCTCTCACTGATGGTGCAGTTTTGCCATTTTAGAGTCACATTCCTCATGACTCACTTTTGCAACATTCTGATCCTCATCATCCTGCATCTGCTTCTGTAACACTCTATACGTGGTGCTCAATTCACGATTGTCCCTAGTAGCTACTCTTAAATTATTATGTACCTTGTTTCTCTCATCCTGTAACTCTCAACTCCTCATGCATCTGATCATTCATTTGCAAAGCCTGCCCCTTATCCGGTCTCAAACTTTCACACTCCTGCTTCAACATACAAAGTTCCTGCTCACCTGTCTGAGCAGATTGATGCTGTTTTTGACAGAGAACTTTGGTTTCAGAGCAAGAGACAGCAGTCTAGAACTACAGATTTTTTTTTACTGATAAATCACTTCTATCTCAGCAGGAGTCAGTACCTGTTTGGATTAAGCAAACGGATACTTTATTAGAAGAAGGGGGTCTCATTTAAGTAAAAAAAAAGAAGAAAGTCACTGCGTGTTTCTCTGAGGAAGGGGCTGTATCAGCTTAATTTACAGAGTCAGAGCAAAGGGTGATTCTAATTGGGGGTGTGGCTTAGCAGCTTAGCAGTACAAAAGCAGGTATATCTACTTACAGCTTCCTGCTGTTTTTGACAGAGAACTTTGGTTTCAGAACAAGAGACAGCAGTCTAGAACTACAGATTTTTTACTAATTGCCCTCCTTCCCACCCAAAGCCAGTTCTAGTTTTATAGCCACTGGATTTGACTGACAACAGGAACTTCCTGTTTGGCAGTAGGAAGGGAAGGATCACTGAGACACAATAGTTTCATCAACCTTGAGGGAACCTAAAAAAATAACACTTTCTCCCTCCCTGGCTGCTGGAGGTCTGAATCCAAGCACGGGAGAAGGAGACTACTGAAGACTACAGAAGGTACCTGTCCCACAACAGGAAGGGCGAGAGCTGTAAGGGCACATAGGCAGTAGGAAAGTAAGTGTAAAAATACATAGAGGGAGGAGACAGTAAGCATACAAAGCAACAGGAGAGGGGACACAAAATAAGTCAAGATGGGAGTGGTGCAGTGTAATGGCTGTGGGGCAGCAGTGTTCCGGGAGACATTCTGGAGGCTGCGATGCTGCCCTGTTTGCAGGCACCTCTCTGGTCTGAGGGAGGAGGTTGCCTGTCTCCAGGCTGACCTGGCTAGGATTCATGAAACCTCCTTCCCCACCCAGGGACCACCAGGACCACCACCATTACCTCAAAGGTTGCCAAGAAGGAGGAGTGGTTGGACCAAGGTGGGCTCAGAGAGGGAGAGGGTGGTGGAACATAGGTGCATCCCTCCAGCTGAACCTCTCCACAATTCATATGCTGTTATGGTAAAGAGTGGTTCCTCTATGGAAGCACCTGCAGTGGAAACCAAGGAGGATGCTGGGAACCTCCACAAAGGACATCCACAGGAGGGAGGCACGAGACCCCACAGGGGAAGGAAACAACTCCTGGTGGGGGACTCGATCATTGTGGGGTAGAAGTTGGGAGGAAGGGGATAGGGAGGAAAGGTGCCTGCCTGGCACCATGGCTCGGAGGGACAGGAAGCAAATCCTCAGGATAGCAGGAGCATCTGAATGAGGGGGGGAGCTGGATGTCATTGTCCACCTAGGGACAAATGACCTGGCTGTGAATGGAATCAGAGTGGTGCAAGAGGAGTTTGTGGAGTTGGGGAGGGGTCTTAGATAAGTAGCATGTATGGTAACCTTCTCGGAGTTGCTGCCTGTCTATGGCAAGGATGATGCTAGGGTATTCTGCACCATGGGATTCAATGAATGGTTGAAAAACTGGTGTGGAGCTCAGGGTTTTGGCTTCACTGGGGACTGGGGAGCCATGTGGAGGGATGCAGGCTTATACTGGCGCGATGGTCTGCATCTGTCCGGGGGGGAACCAGGATCCTAGGTGACAGGTTTAAATGTTTCATTGGCAAGCATTTAAACTAGCCAAGGGGGGAGGCACTGAAAAGAAGCAGGAAAATCTCAGCCTCCCCCACAAAACAAAGTAGTTAGAGGGGTAAATACCAAGGTAGAGAAGTCATTAGGGAGCAGGACAGGGATAAATGCAGAAAAGGGCAGTAAGGACAGGGATGGGGCTAAAAGGGGTAAGACCATAAAAAATAAATGGAAGGTGATGAGTACCAATGCCCACAGTCTGTGCAACAAGCCCCCAGAACTAGTGGCCTTGATGGAAGAGGGATGCCTGGATATTGTGGCAGCCACTGAAACATGGTACACAGAGGACCATGACTGGGATGTCAACGTACCAGGATACACACTCTACAGGAGGGACAGGGTGGGCAAAAGAGGAGGAGGAGTAGCTCTCTATATAAGGGAAGGGATTAAGGCAACAGAACTATAGAGTAAACAGGAATTACTATAGATCACCCTGGAGACAGGAAATGGCACCACAATCCGCCTGGGGGTTGTGTACAGACCCCCATCTCAGGGGGAGGAAATGATAGAAGGCATCCTTAAAATGGCAGAAAAAAGGGAGATATTGTTGATGGGGGACCTAAATGTGCCAGATGTTAACTGGAGTACCTCTGCTGCAGGCACATCCAAGAGCAGGGTCATTCTTGATGCCCTACAGGGGGCATGCCTCAGACAGCAAGTGTTGGAACCCACTAGGGAGGGAGCCATCTTAGACCTGGTACTCTCAAATGGGGAAGGAGAAAGGATCTCAGATTTAGAAGTGGGTAGCCATTTGGAAACAAGTGACCACCAAACAGTGTGGTTCGCAATAAACACAGCCATAGAGTCAAGCCTACAAAATAAGAGTATTGGACTTTAGGAAGGCTGACTTTGGAAAATGAGAGAGTGCCTCAGAAAAGCACTAGCAAACAGGCAAGAAGGAGGGGTGGAGGAACAATGGGGAATAATCAAAACAGCCATCGCAGAGGCAACAAGCCTTTGTGTGAAGCAAATCAACAAAACAAAATTAAGGAAAAAAACACCATGGTTCTCAAAAGAGGTGGCAGGGATGGTTAAGGAAAAAAGGATAGCATTCAGGAAATATAAGGAAACTTGGAAGGAGCAGGACAGAGAACTTTATCAGTTAAACCAGAAGGAGGCAGGGAAGGCAGTCAGAATAGCAAAGGCACAAACTGAGGAAAAGATAGCCAGCTCTGTTAAGAAAGGGGATAAAACCTTTTATAGATACATTAGGGAGTGAAAAAAGACCAAGGGAGGGATACAGAGACTTAATAAAGGGGAGGGAATGTGGGCAGAGGGGGACAATGAAAAAGCAGGAATACTGAACGAATATTTCTACTCAGTATTCACAACGGAAGAGGAGGGGAGGTACCTAAACCAAACAAGAGAGAAACTCTGAATAGAGGGTCGATACCAGTACATTCACAGAACAAAGGGTTTTGAAAGAACTCTTGAAACTGAGGGTGGACAAAGCAATGGGCCTGATGGGATTCACCCAAGAATTCTAAAAGAACTAAAGGTAGAGCTAGTAACACCACTGACTACTTTCTTTAACAAATCATGGGAGGATGGGGTGGTACCTGAGGACTGGAGGAGAGCAAATGTGATTCCACTTCACAAAAGTGGGAGCAGGGCAGAGGCAGGAAACTACAGACCAGTTAGTTTGACTTCAGTGGTAGGGAAAATGATGGAATCACTTCTGAAGGAAAGAATTGTTGAGTACCTAGAGGCCAATGGGGCACAGGACTCAAGGCAGCATGGTTTCACAGCAGGAAGGTCATGTCAGATGAACCTAATAGATTTCTTTGACTGGGTGACCAAAGTAGTAGATCAGGGAGGGGCTGTGGATATGGCCTACCTAGATTTTAGCAAGGCATTTGACAAAGTCTCACATAAAAGATTAATATACAAGTTAGCCAGCCTTGGAGTGGGTTCCAAGGTGGTAGCCTGGATCAAAAACTGGCTGGACAACAGGATGCAAAGGGTAATAGTAAACGGAGTCCACAGTGAACAAAGGAGGGTAACTAGCGGGGTACCGCAGGGTTCGGTACTGGGACCGATCCTCTTTAATGTCTTTATAAGTGGCATTGGAGAGCACCTGGAAGGAAAGGTATGTCTCTTTGCAGATGACACAAAGATCTGCAACAGGGTTGATACACAAGATGGGGTAGAAAGAATGAAAAGGGACTTGGCAAGGTTGCAGGAACGGTCAAATACGTGGCAGTTCAGATTCAATGCAAAGAAGTGCAAGGTAATGCATCTGGGAAACAAAAACCCAGGGGAAGAGTACACAATGGGGGGTGAGTTAATAACAACAAAAATCGAAAGAGACCTAGGAGTAATCATATTGGATGACCTAAAGGTGGGCAAGCAATGTGAGACGGCAGTAAGGAGGGCTGGGGATACTGGGATGCATAGGGAGAGGCATCAACATTAGAAAACAGGAAGTTATCCCTCTGTACAGACAGTAAGTGAGACCTCATCTGGAGCACTGCGTGCAATTCTGGAGACCCCATCTCCGCAAAGATATAGAGTGGAGGCTGTTCAGAGGAGGGTAACCAAAATGGTGCAGGGTCTGCACCAGAAGACATAAGAGGAGAGACTAAAGCAGCTTAATATGTATATCCTTGAGGAAAGGAGGGAGAGGGGGGACATGATAGAAGCTTTCAAGTAACTCAAGGGAATTAAAGTACAAGAGGGTAGTATCTTTCAGAAGAAGAGATGTGCAAGAACAAGGGGGCACAATTTGAAGATAGAGGGGGAACGGCTCAGAGGTAATGTTAGAAAGTATTTTTCCACAGAGAGGGTTGTGGATACATGGAACAGCCTTCCTGAGGAGGCTGTAGAATCAGGAACAGTGAGAGAATTCAAGAATGCATGGGACAGGCATAAGGCAATTCTAGTGGGGGTAGGAGGAAGTAAGCTGTTGATTAACTAGAATCTGTAGCTTATCCATCAGGTAGGGAAATGGGCAGACTACGTGGGCCAAACGGTCCTTATCCACCTTCAAATTCTGTTTTTTATGTTTCTAAAGGGAATCCTTTTCATTCCGCAGACTTTGGAATTCAGACTCCAAATCCTGCTCACGTCTTACACATTAAGTTTTCTGCAACCCCATCTTCTGCTTAAAAGATAAAAGTTGCAGTTCAAGGGTTCGAAACCTCACTTTGGAGACCTCTACAGCAGCGTAAAGAGCGGCAAACAACAGCCCTTTAGCTTCTTGCTTTCTGGCTGTTTGTCTCATCTCTGTGTACTGGGTTGAAATCCCCAGCACAGGGTTTTCAGATTGACTTGCGTCCTGCGTGAAGTCAGCCCATCCTTCATGGGAGTCAAGGAAGTTTGAGACATCGAGTCTCAGTTCTGTGCAGATATTTGATACGGTGGCCATTGTGTGGGAGGGAATGAAAAATCAAACTGTGAAAAGGCGCCATGTTGTGCATCGATCCACAACAGGTGCACTAGGTCAGTCGGGCTACTGTGCACTTGTAAGCTTGCAATTCAAAACTGCTGTGGGGTGGGATGAGTCGGCATCGACCACACCCAGTAAGCAGCCAGACTTCACAAGTAGTTACAAAGTGGGTGAAAAATGGGAGAGGTGGTGCGGGAATGCACACCTACAGTCCCCATTGGGGAAAGGGAAAGTTGTAGCAACAAGTGAAACTTTGCAAACTCCAAATATTGCCTGCTTGAGGTCGCCAATTGTCAGGAGGTCTAAACCTCACTCTCAGGTTCTTGGCAATAATGGGCATGCAAGGAATCACAGACATGTTGCATAAGAGTAATAAAACTTGTTTATTACTGCCAAAAGGAAAATCACAGTTGCCCTAAGCAGTTCTTACCAATAGGAACTAAACATAGAAACAAAGAATTTGACGGCAGATAAGGACCGCTTGGCCCACCTAGTCTGCACATTTTCCTACCTAACAGATAAGCTGAAGATCCTAGTTAACCAACAGCTTACTTCCTCCTACCCCCCACTAGGACTGCCTTATGTCTGTCCCATGCATTCTTGAATTCCCCCAATGTTCCTGACTCCACGACTTCCTCAGGGAGGCTGTTTCATGCATCCACAACCCTCTCCGTGAAAATATACTTCCTCACATTACCTCTGAGCCGTCCCCCCTCTATCTTCAACTGGGAGCCAAATGTTAAGCGTTCCCTATACCTTGAGGAATCTCTGTGTCTCCTGGGGTGTCCGAGGTAGAAGACGTAATGTCTTACATTATATACCTAAGATAATTACCATGGTTACTGTAAGATAGAAACATTTCTAGTTACAGAGATGAGCCCTATTGGCTAAATTAGAGGTGGCTCCTCAGTCCAAGATAACATTATACAATTTTGTTATAGTCATCACTTTGTGGAAACAAAGAGGTACAGTTTGTACATAGCCGTGTAGTAATACAAACCATCAGAAGATAGCAATGCCGACTTATATACCATAACCATTACAAGGACACAGATGTCCTAACATCTTGTAAGCAAGAAGTACATGTGTATATTGGAAAGTAAAGTGTATAGCAATAATGTGCATACATATCCTGACATCTACTCTTGTACGGTAGATGCCCTTAGCCCTATATGTTAGTATAACATATACCTAAATGCTAGCTGTCTGCGGTGTACCTCTTGGGGTACCAATTAGGGTGCAGGGACCTCATGTAACAGCCGGGAGCCAGGCTCTTGCTCAGCAAGAGTTCAAGCTCTGTCCTGATGAAGCAGATCACCTGTGAGGGCATGAGTTCTGACTTGGCTTCATTGATCAGGAGGCCAAGTTTGAGACAGGTCTTGAAGGCCAGGTCCCTGGACCTCTCCACCTCCGCTTTGGAGGGACCCACTATGAGCCAATTGTAGAGGTAAGTGTACACCCTGACCCCTCAATGCCAAAGGTGGGCTGCCACCACTGCAATGCATTTCGTGAAGATCTGGGGGGGCCGATGACAAGCCCAATGGCATGGCTTGGAACTCTTAGAGGGTTCCCTCTGCTCAGAAGTGGAGGAACCTTCAGTGTGACGGACAGATCGGGACGTGGAAGAACGTATCCTGAAGATCCAGGGAGCAGAACCAGATGTTTTGCTTGAGGGATGGTATGATCTGGGACAGAGTTACCATCTGAAAGGTGCATGACCTGAGACACTGGTTCAGATTGTGCAGATCCAGAATGGGGCACCAGCCCCCTGTCCGTTTCGGGACCAGGAAGTACCTGGAAATGAACCCTGGGTCAACTGGGGAATTTGTCATTCAAGCCACTACCTCCTTGAGCAGGAGTTGGGCTATGTCTTCTTTCAGAGCAGACCGAGTGTGGACTGGTACCCTTTCCTTGCGTGGGGTGCAGGCTCGGTTTGGCGGGTACTGCTCGAACTCTAGAGGCAGTCCCTGACCGACCACTTCCAACACCCACCTGTCTGTGGTAACAGTGGACCAGGTGGAAAGGAAGTGGTGGAGCCGGCCCCCCACGGGAGGACCCAGAGTAGTTGAGATGGGTATGGGGCAGGTCACCCCCATCCCGTCACTGAGCAGGCCTGGAAGAGGAGGATCCGGAAGCAGGACCAGCAGGACCCTTCCCTCCCAGTTTGCATGACTGAGTGCCTGACTTGGGCTGAGGGAACCAAGGCTGGGCCTGCTGCTGCTGCCCAGATTGAAACTGGGGCTACTTGGCCACAGGGGCAGAAGGATGAAATGGCTTCTTCTTCTGCTTCTTGGAACCCTGGGATTCCTTTGGGGCTGATGTAGTGGAGTCCAACGTGGTATTGGACTTCTTGATATGTTCCAGATGACCATCCACTCCTGGACTGAACAAGTCGGTACCCAGGAATGGGACATCTGCCAACTTGTGCTGGGTGTCGGCCGTGAAAGTCGAGACCCACAACCAAGCCCTGTTACACATGACAACCGCGGCTGCAACAGAACGGACACAGGAATCCCTGATGTCCAAGGCCATTTGGAGCTGCTGTCTGGCAACAGCCCGGCCCTGGTCCTGGACCTGCTTGACCATAGTCTGAAGGTCTGCAGGAAGGTGAGGAAGCACCTCATCTAAAGAGCCCAGCAGGGTGTGGGAGAAGTGTGCCATGATTACAGCTGAGCTTGCCTGGTGGAGGCCCAGCAAGGAAGCAGCATAGACCTTTCAGGCGGAGTGATCCTGCTTCTTGGATTCTTTGTCCAGTGGTCTATCGGAGTCTCCAGAGTTCCCAACCCGCCTGAACACCACTCCCTCAGCCAAGGGATGCTGTGAAAATCCCGAAAGGGAGCCAGTAGGTACCGCATACTTGTGGGCCATCCTGGCGGACATTGCGGGACAGGAGGCTGGATGCTGCCAGAGCTGGGCCAACAATGGCTTCAGCTACTGTAAAGGCCTCGGTTGGGGAATCCCCCCTTCTGAGGATGTCAGTTAGGGGGTATTCTACCAGTTTTCTCAATGGGTTCCAGCTTCATCCCCGGAGACTTGGAGATGAGGTGGAGGATGCCCATAAGGAGGTGGGCCCTTCCTCAGCAGATAGGCTCATGGCATTGCTGTCCTGAGAACAAGATGCCAAATCTGAGTCATCAGACTCAGAGGAGTCTGGGTACAGCGGTCTGCCACCAGAGTCACTGCGAACCCACCGCGCGTAGTCGAGAGCCAGAGTAATGGACAACCTGTGTGGGAGGCCTGAAACAGGCTCAGACTCCTTGGGGGGAGTCCCCAAGGAAGGCTGTTTCAGTGGAGGCTCCACCAGAACAGGTAGAGAGACCGACTTCGGCTGAGTCTAGAGTGACGTTGCCAGCTCCGAGAGTGGAGGGGGGGCAACGACAGACTCCAGAGTGGTCGACTTTGGCCTGGGGGGGGTGACAGAAAGGTAATGGCTGGGGTGGAACGGACCATCTTCTGCCCAGTGAGAACAAGCTGCTGCCACAGCATGTCCTCGTAGCGCCAATGCAACTAGCATCAGAACCTCCCCTCATCCGAGGAGGACAAGGACGTATGGTAGCGTGCTGCTTCTTAGAGTGCTGCTTATGTGACTTCCTCAGCTTTTCAGTCGAGGATGTCCCAGACCTGGACGTTGATCTTCGGGGACTGACGAGGATGCTCAGGAGAAGGCAGGGAGAACTCCGGTTCCTCCGGGTCAAGGACAACCACCGCCTAGGGCTTCCTAGCTGGCTGGGTCACCTCATCAGTGAGGTCTGAAAAGACTGGAGTCCTAAATACAGAGCTGTCAGCCTCCTCAGACAACGATGGGTCAACAGTGTTGAGGATTACCTCAACCAGATCGTCGTCCAGCGTTTGGGCTGGCTAACCTGATGGGGGACAGTGAGGTCGATGGC
The DNA here is from genome assembly GCA_016271365.2 of Neoceratodus forsteri. NCBI lineage: Eukaryota > Metazoa > Chordata > Ceratodontiformes > Ceratodontidae > Neoceratodus > Neoceratodus forsteri. The sequence goes on from CM028132.1 coordinate 746,551,506, forward strand.
AGAGGCCACAACTTCGATCGAAGTCGAAAGAGGAGACTCCTGGCACCAAGATTGCTCTCTGTCCCAAGAGCGACGTCGATGAGATGTGGTTTCTCAGTTCCTTTGATTCCTTTTTATGGGATCTGGAAATGTGCGAGCCAGGGCCTTCCCCATGAGTGGGAAGGGACTGAACCAGCTCCTTGAAGGAACCAGAGAAAGAGGAGCCCAGTTTTAGTGGAATAAAAACCGAGGGCGAAGATGAGAGCTCAGCAACATGAGCTACCTCTTCTTCGAAGGCCTTCATCTGTTCCAGTTGTTCCACGGACCCCACGGCTGTGATTGCAGTGTGGGCATCCTTCGATTTGACTGGCGGGTGCCATTTTTTCAGACATCCGAGCTGGAGATACGCAAGGCGATCATCCAAAACATTTGGATGAAAAGAGCAACATAGGTCGCAGGCCTGAGTGTCATGATCGAGACACAGGCAGTACACGCACGTGGCATGCGGGTCAGTCCTAGACATTTTCTGCCCACAGGGACACTGGTGGAACCCAGGTGAGGACTTGTCCTCCATCGTGGTTGCTAGAACAAAATAAAATCAGAGAGATTCTGCAAATCTTGATTGGCAAAACCAAGTTTTGGAGCACCAGGGCCTAGTATACACAGGAGCGAGAAGGAAGGAACCTGTATCTTCCAGCAGAAAGGAAGACTTGGTGTCATGGGCTGGAGCCGAGGGTTGTACCACTCAGGTGGGTGGGAGGAGCCAGCTTGAAGAATTTCTGGCAAGACATTTAAAGGGAAAGGACATGCCAATTACTGTGGATGAACAACATATCCATGATCCTAGAAATATTTTTGCTCATGTAGAATAGTTCACCCATGGAATAGTCTACCACTTGAAGTGGTGATTAGTGAGTCTAAAGATATATTTAAAACTAGGTTTGACAAACTATTGCTATCCGATAATTAAAAATATAATACTTCTTAAAGAACTGAAGCATTCATGGGCTGCTCCTGACCTTCTAGCTTCATATCTCACCTAGTATGAAACTTAGTATGATGCTCAGGACAACAAACAGGAAGGTGGATGGATTGGTTTAACATAAATCCGGACACCACCTCTGGTAAGAATTTAGGATTAGTACACAAAGAAACTGTCTTTCTGAAAAACTAAATGAGGCCCACACGAGAGCCTGTAGCTCAGAAATCCTTCAAGCAGAAGTGACTGCGGATACAGCTGCTAAATACACCTTGAGGGAAGAAAATTGTAGACCAGAGTCTGATAATGACAGCAAATATTATAATACCTCCTGTACCAGACAGGTCAATGGGTCAAAATGTTTGGAAGCAGCCCATAAAGTGAACCACTTCCATTGCTGTGAATACGTATGCCTATTAGAAGGCTTTCTGGCTGCTATTAGCATATCAGCACTTCAGGTGAAACCCCAAAGCATGCAGTGACTATATTGTCAGGAGTCCTGCATGAATATGAAGGGACTTCAAGTTCTGGATGAAGAAAGGAGCCCTTGTTCAGTGATACCAGGTTTCGACATAGTGGCAAGGGTACCGGGAGTTCCACTGCAAGCTGTTGCAGGAATGGGAGCTAGATCTGACATGGCTCAGAGGAGCAATGAGGGTGGCACCCTCTGTCGTCGTCTTCTTTTTTGTTTCCAATTGTTTAGCCAGGAGTGACACACTAAGCTGAAAGCTTTTTTTACAGGTGTGACCTGGGAGCACATGGAAGTTAAGTGACTTGCTCAGGGTCACACATTATGCAAGTGGGGGCTGTGGGATTCAAACTGTCTTCAGCTTCGGCAGCATCCTCTGTATTAGTGAGATTGGAGGGAATGCATACAGAAACACCCCTTTCCAAGAGAAGGATGACACATGGGGCCTGGAGCAAGCAAGCAGAAACACGGCAGTTTTGTGTTGTGTGGGGACACAGAAAGGTCCAACTCTGGATGATCCCCACCTTGTGAAGAAGAGATCCTCAACCATAGAAGTCAGCAGTTCCCATTTGTGCATCTAGTACAGTGACCTGCTTAGCTTGTCTGCTAAGATGTCTTGGACACCTGGGAGATGCACAACTGACAGTTCTAGGCCGTAATCTAGTGCCTAAGTACCACACTGTCATACCTTCCCTGTATAGGAAGCACGAATGAGCGCCCCCTTGTTTATTTATGTAGTGGACCACACTGATATTGTCCATCTGGATCAGCAGAGGTCCCTGAGTCAGAGATGACTGAAATACTCGTAGACTAAATAAGGAGGCTCACACATGAGAGTCTGTAGCTCAGAAATCCTTCAAGCAGAAGGACTGCATGCATTTCCAAGATGTTGATATGTAGACTGGCTTCTGCTTGGCTCCAGGAGCCCTGTGTTTGATAAGGCCCCAGATGTGCACCCCAAGCTGAACTTGATACATCTGACACAAGGATTTGTGTTGGAGTAGGAGTAAAAAATGGAATGCCTTTTAATAAATTGTTGTGCTCCATCAACCAGTTTAGGTTTTGGTGCAGTGGGGACATGATAAGCAGCAGCTGGCCCAGATCGCCGTCAGTTGTGTCCATTATACCCTTAAAGTCCACTGTGGAATCTGCATATGTTAGCGTGACAGAGGTACAGTTACAATGGTCACTGCCATGAGGCCCAGAAGGCATAAAAAGGACTTGGTGACTGTTGTAAATGAATTGTGCTTGAGCAATGAACTGTTCCCACCAAGTCAAGTTGCAGAAAAGCTTTCCCATGGGCATTGTCTAGGACAGGGATACTCAGTCCTGACTCGCTCAGGAGTCACATGAGCAGTCACGTTAGCCAAGGAGCCACAATATACACCTCCTAGTAAATTTTGGTAAACACACTCAAGTGTAAAAGAAAATATTTCAATTATTAAACATTTCTTTCATTTATTTCATTTACTAAAGATAAGTTAACATTTGCACTGTCCGACAGTGCAGCTTGCAAGAAAATCTATAATAAATTTTGAAAATGATGCTTGCTGGTGTACAATGTAGTGGTATTATAGTGCATTCTTGTTGCTTAATACTGTATAGTGTGATAATTTGCATCACTTACTGGGAAGAGCTGCAGGTGATAAGCTGAAGAGCCACATGAGGCTCTAGAGCCACGGTCTGAGGATCACTGCTCTAGGACTTCACCATGTATTGCAGGCATAGGCACAGGGTTAAAACTGACTTCGGAACATTCACTGTGACTCCCACATCATTAATCAGTTTTGTTTGAAAATAGTGTAACCCCCCTACAAATTGGGGTTCCCGAAAAGTCTTCCTTGAACTTGTCTAAATGCTCACTGCCAGGCTGGTGTCCTGTGTTTTAGCAGTTTAAATGTGTTGCCAGAGAGTGCCTGTATAGCCTCTGTGTACTGTTTCTTTAAGAGCTGCCTGGATTGCAGTCATAATTAATCTAAGAGGGATCTCTGTTAGAAGATGTACTTGTTTGCTGATCATTTGTTAGAGTAGTAATAATATTGTAGTTTATTCTAACCTGCCTTCTTTGCAGCATAGACCGTTCTGTTTGCAACTTCTTGGTCCTGGACTGTCAGAATGGGCCAATCACTACATTTGGGACTCTAAAATGGAGCCTGTCTACAGGGGCTTGGTGGGGCCAAAACTTGTAGAAATTGTAGTTTTGGGCCTTTGGCGCCTAACATAACCTGGAGGGGGAGCCCTTCTTGTGACTGATGGACAGATCAGCCAACTGAACCTTTTGGATCTTGGGGAAAGTACCACACTGCTTGCAGTTTCAGTTAGTTCTGAGTTAGGAAGTGAAGAAATAACAGCTCGAGATAGTTCGAGCAGCAATCCATAGTGGATTCATGCAGGAGAACTGTGGAAAGGCCTGAGTTTGGCCTGCATGCCTGCCTGCTGTCTCTGAGAGAGAACTTTTGCTTTTTTTTTTTTCAGACTGAATCCGAATTTGGAGAGCAAATTAAGCCACTGAATTGTGACCAGGCTTTAACCTGAAGAAGACCGAAGATCTGCTGAATGCGATCGGCCTGTCAGGACTTCCAGCTACCTCTGGACTCCCAGATTGTGCAGAGACTCTGTAATTGCGACTGGAGAGCCATTTGCCTGGTACAGTGGAATTACCTTACATGTGAATGTGCTGTGTGCTTATAATGGGTCGTGATTTGGTTCCCCACTGTGTGTCTGAACTGTGTTTTGCATGCTGGAGGCTGTATTCAACTCCACGGACTGAATCCGTATCCATTTCCATTTGCCTGGGCCCTGCTACGCTGGTCCAGCCAGAATACCTGCTATGCAGAGAAAGTCATCGACGAGAGACCGGCCTGGGAATCAGCCCCCTGCTCAACACCTTGAACAGGAATGATGCCTCGGTGATTCGTGTGGGCCCTGCTTCTCCGGGCACTCCAGCTCAGCAGCCTGCAGTCTCGATTTCATCCTGCCTGTGTCCTGTAGTGGGTATCGTGAGTAAACATCAGGGTAGCTCCCTGCAACAACAGCTAAATCAAAAAGTGTTGTCAACCAATTGTCTTGTTGCTTTTTCTTTCATGAACTGAGCCCTCTGGCTCCGGGTTACAAATAGTGTGTGTTGTGCATATTGCTTTCTTCCATCATAGGGCCCCAACCAGCTGCAATATTCTGGGCTCGCCCACCATTTTCCTACCTGGGTACCCAGAGTGTGTGACTGTGTAAGGACTCTGAACTGCATGCATAACTGTCTGATTAATATAGCTTTTAAGCAAATCAACCTGATTACGTCCCTCACTTGTTCAAGTCCCCTGAATAAATCAGATTTAACTTTGTTTACATTTAACCTGACTGTGGTTCCAGTTTGTGCCAAAAGTATTGTACTGTTGCTATTTGCTGTACTTAACCTTGTTTTACATGGGGTCCCCAGGGTCAAGCTAGAGGAACCAGCCCTGGTGGTAAGTGCAAACAGTGTGGGTAATTGCCTGGTGAATATGGGTCATTGTGAAAGTAATTATTGTATATTGTTCGGGTCACTAGAAGGGAAAGAGTGGGGTTACAGTGTCCCGGAGGGCTGTGCCCAGGTTAGCTTGACCTCTAATAGCCCTGACCTTTGGGTGGAGGCATCCGTTTCATTATCCAGGCTCCTTAACCTGCTACTAACCAAGCAGACAGGGGTAGTAGCCCTTGGGATAGTGCCACCTAGGAGTTACAATAGGGTGTGTAAAAGGCTGTCCATGGAACTGGCCTTTAAAAGCCAGTTGTCCAGGTACAAGAAGACATGCAGGCCCTCCCCTGTGAAGGGCTGATGCCCTTATTGCTAAGCATTTAGTAAAGACTCATGATGCAGAGCATCACCAAAGGGCAATACATTGAACTGATAATTCTCTGCCTGCAGCGTGAAGCAGAGATATTGTCTGTGTGCTTTCTTGATTTTGATATGAAGGCAAGCATTTTTCATATCCAGGAAGCATAACCAATCCACTTGTTTTAAGAGGGAAATGACAGCCTGTAGGGGAGACCATTTGAAACTTCTTGTACTCTATGTAAAAGTTGAGGCTTCCCAAATCTAGTACAGACCTCACATCTCCTGTCCATTTGGGGAAGTACAGTTATGCAAGACCTTACTGTAACAGTAGATTGTCAAAAGGATCTCTTGCAGCATGCCACACCTCTAGAACTACGGCTGACATCCCATACAAGTATGGGTGGCCACGCACCCTCCTCAATTCTCCTGCTGGAGACCGTAAGCAGAAAATCCCCAGCTGGTGAACTGAGAAGTCATCAGAGGTTCCTGCCAACAATAGTAAAACAGAAGGTTCACTGTCAAGGAGAAAGTGGGACAAACACAGAGTCCCCCAGACCAAGGGGGATGGAGGGAGGGAGGGAGGGACAGCATGGCCTGCTGCAAGAGATCCTCTCTAAGATGTACTGTTATGATAAGTTCTTATGTAACTACTATCTTCATCGAGGGGATGGTAAGTTCTGATGTAACTGTACTATCTTCAAAGAGGGTATCTCTTGCAGCAGGCCATATCTATAGAACGAGTACCAAACCGTTCTAACTGCAGAGGAACCAGTCTGTGTGGCTGGGGACTATAAGCCTAAGGAAGAAGGCCTTGAAGTACAGCGAAGCCGAAACTGGCCCTACATCTCGAGGCAATGTCCAGACTGTAATGCTTGGTGAAGGTGTGGACAGTACTCCAAGTGGCAGCAGCACAGATCTCAGCAGCTGACACATTCCTGAAACAGGCAACAGAAGTGGCCATGCCCCTAGAGGAATAGCCACGGACAGCTCCAGAAAGTTCCTTACTGTATTTCCTATAACAGAAAACAATAGTTTGCCAACCATTTGGACAGGCACTGTTTACAAACAGGTATGCCCTCTTTTCCAGGAGCAACAGGAAACCGATAACTGCAAAGACTTCCTACAGTCCTTTGTGCGGTGAGTATAATAGCGGAGTATTCTAGGTACATCTAAAGTATCGAGCTATGCTTCCCCTGGATTGGCATGCTCTGGATAAACAGGCAGGTGGATAGTTTGATGCAACATAAACTCAGACACCACCTTAGGAACAAATTTAGGATTTGTATGTAAAGACACTGTCTTTGTGGAAAATCAAATAAGGCTGCTCACACATAAGAGTCTGCAGTTCCCAAACCCTTCGCGCAGAAGTAACAACTAAAAATAACGCTTTCCGTGACAGAAAGCATAACTTGCAAGTCATGGCGGGCTCATAAGTAGCCAAAGTAAGTTTTTGTAACACAAAATTCAGGTCACAAGGCGGGACAGGATTGTGAATGGGGGGGGGCTTCAGGTGAATTATGCCCCTTAGGAAGGTATGGGACACCTATAATTGTGCCACCGTATGGCCATCAACAGGCACATGGAAAGCTGAAATAGTGGGCAAGTACACCTTAATGGAGGAGTACTTCAGACCACAGTCTGAGAGGGACACCAAGTACTCCGTAATCTGATTCACAGGACAAGTGAAGGAATCTAGCTGGTTACCCACAGACTAAAGCACTTCCACTTCATGGGATATTTTTTATTTATTTATTATTTATTTTATTAATGTCTAGAAAATCTATGAGCAGAAACTGCCCATTTTCATAGACGACCAGACATTACAGAAGACAAATGAGGAATTCAAACTAGTAAAGTACATGTTGAACAATAAAAAATAGGATACAAAATAGCAAGATGCAATAAGGTATTAAAAGTGCTGTAACAGTGAAAACACGTCAAGTTAGTCAATTACATTTATCTGCGACAGCCAGCCAGTCTCTCAATTTTGCTTTGAACACCGGGAAAGACAACAAAAGATCAGTCACATTTTGAGGAATAGAGTTATATAAACTGAGTAACTGGAACAGTAAGGCCCTTTGGCCAGAGTTTGTTCTGAAAATAGGGATTATGAAGTATGCCAAGGCCAAGGATCTGGTGTGTGTCCATGAGATTTTGAGATGAAGAAAAGTTCAATAAATAGGCAGCGCTTTATTCATCATGATATTCACCACTGCAGTGCCAATGCGGAGCTTGATTCTCATGGTCAGGGAAGGCAAACTGGCCTTATTAAGCAGGGCACAGTGGTGGGTTCGAGAGGGAAGCTGTGTAGCGAATCTGGTAATTTGGTTATACAGGGTTTTGACCCTGTGGAGCTCTGATTCAGCTGCTGCAGAGTAGAGAATTAAGCCATAGTCAATGAGCGGGAGCTGGAAGGAATGAGCTATCAGATGTCTTGTTGAGGGTGTAAGGCAAGGATAAATTCAGTACAGGGCACCTGGAATAAGTAGCCCTGGTGGGGGACTTCTTAGCAGCCACCAGAACATCAGCCACCCTTGGGGCACATAAACCCAGCCAGGAGCCAAGCATGAAGATACAAAGACTTGAGGTCTGGATGAACCATGGTGCCCTGTTCCTGAGAAAGCAAGCCTGTGCACAGGGGTAGAGGCACTGGAGCTTCCACTGCCAACTGCGGCAGTAAAGGAAATCAGCTCTGGTGAGGCTGGAAGGGAGTGATGAGGATCATAGTGGCCCCTTCCATCTAAAGTTTGATCAACTCACTCTGAATTAGCGGGAATGCATAGTGAAACCTTCCTTTCCAAGAGGGGGACAATGCATCTTGCCAGAAAACTCCAGGCCCTAGAGCAAGCAAGCAGAAATGCGGCAGTTTTGCTTGGAGTGGGGACACAAAAAGGTCCAACTCTGGAAGACCCCACCTGTCAAATAGATCTTCTAAGACAGAGGTCAGCAGCTCCCACTCGTGTACCCTGGACTGTGACCGACAACTTGTCTGCCAGGACATTTTACCTTGAACATGGATGGTCGAGGGTTCTAGACCGTGTTCTAGAGCCCAGTACCAGACACTCATGGCTTCCCGACAGAGAGGGTATGAGTGGGTCCCCTCCTTGCTTGTTGATGTAATGGACTACACTGATGTTGTCTGTCTATACCAACAAATGGTCATGGGACAGCTGAGTCTGAAAGATATGCAAGGCATACAGAACGACCCTTATCTCCAGGATGTTGATGTGAAGGATGGTCTCCACTTTGGACCATGTCCCTTGAGTCTGATGAGGACCCAAATGAGCCCCCCAACACAACCCTGAAGCATCTGTGGTGAGAATTTGCTGAGGGGAAGGAATGAGGAAAGGGACCTCTTTCAACAGGTTGCTGGGTTCCATCCATAAATAACACTTTTTTGACTGGTGAAGAAACCAGGACTACTTGTTCTAGGCTGTCAGTGTGCTGATCCCACTGGACACTCAGTGTCCACTGGGGAATCCTCAAGTATAGTCTGGCTAGAGGAATTGTGACAATGGCCGCGGCCATCAGGCCGAAGAGCCTGAGGAAGGATCTGGTGGAAACATATCTGCTGTTGTAAAGCAGTTGGGCCTAAACTATCAGGCGTTCCACCCAATCCTGAGGCAGGAAAGCCATACCCTAAGTTGTATCCAGGACTACCCCTATGTACTGTAGGCACTGAGATGGGGTCAAGACTGATTTGAGCAGATTAGCAGTGATCCTCAGGTTGTTGTACAGTTGTGTTGTACGCGCCAGGGTCTGGAGCAGCTGCTTCCTGGACTGTTCTTTGAGTAGCCAGTCATCCTGGTATGTGAAGACAAAGTCCCTCCCTCCTGAGGGCTGCCACTACTACTGCCATGCATTTGGTGAACACCAGAGGAGTCAAGTACAAGCCAAATGTCAAGGCACGGAACTGGAAGTGTGCTCCCTGAAACCGAAATCTGACGTACTATCGGTGGGACGCACACACCTTGATAATGCAGGTATGCATCCTGCATGTCGAGGGAGCATATCCAATCTCTCTGGTGCAGAAGAGGTAGCAAGCCCTGAAGGGTCACCATCCAGAACTTCTTGTACTGGATATAGAAGTTTAGATTGCAGAGGTCCAGGATGGGCTGTAGATCCCCTGTGCATTTGGGAACCAGGATGAAGTGGGAGAACCACCCCAGTCTCTCTGAGCCTCAGGAACGGGTTCTCTGCCTCTTTTTCACAGTTGTGCATAAATCTCTCCCCACAGCACCGGGATGAGGTCAGGGGGTACCGTATATACTCGTGTAACCCCTAGATGGCGCTATCCCAGGGGCTACTACCCCTGCCTGATTTGCCACTAACAGGTTGAGGGGCCTGGATCCAATGGCGGGTGCCTCCACCCAGAGGTCAGGGTTTGCAATAGTTAAACTAACTTGGTCACAGCCCTCTGGGACACTGCAACCCCCCTTTCTTCCCACTAGTGGCCCACACAATATATCAAATTACCTTCACAGTATACACTTACCCCCAGGACTGGTTCGGCACTGGGACCTCCTGTGAAATGAGATACAGTGCAACAATCACAGTACAGTACTTTAACATAGACAAATACCTCAGGCAGTATAACTTTGCTGAAACAAGCAGCTCTGATTTATTTAGGGGATATAACAAGGACAGGGGAAATCAGGTTAATTAGCTTATCACTCTAATAATCTACCTATGGCTCTGTGCACAGGCCTATCCCTATCAGTTACTGTCCCTGGGTACCCAAGCCCTAGTGGCTAGTCCAAACCATGGCAGCTGGTAGGGGCCCTTTCACACAGAGAAAGGAGAATTAAACAGTCAGCAGTACAGTAATTCCATTTGGATTTAATGTGGCAATTCAACAGGAGCGACCCTGAATTAGTACTCACGACCTCCAAATAAGATAGGGTCCTTCAATGTCAGCAGGGCTCACTTGAGGTACACAAACCTCTTCACACATCCATATAAAAGAAAGCACTATACCAGGCAGGCTGCATCTGTATCCCGATCGCAATTACTGCACAATACCAGGAGAACACACAGCAGATTCAGTTCCTGACAGACCGAGTGCAATTTTCAGCAATTCTTCCAGTCTTCTACAGGGTGAGCCTGGTTTCTACTCTTCAGAGATCCTTTGATTCTTTTCACAGGACTGATTCAGTCCTAACAAGCTGCAGACCGAACTCTGGGCCTTACACATGTTTTTGACTAAAACTGCACACTGAAAAAGCACAGGGCTCCTTCCTTCTTCACTGCCAAAGCTCAACTGAAACTCCAACCGACAAAACCGGCACTTCCTTTGAGTTCCTCCCAGTTCTTGACTGGATTGGCTGTCACTCACAATAGACTGCTGCTGTTGGTCCAAAAGGCACTGAAGTCTAAACTACATCTCCAGAGTCACTGCCCATACAATCCTCTTGTGGCTGGCTCCAGATTATGAGTCCAAGTTCTGATTCGTCCAAGGCACCATTTTAGAGCTAGCTTACCCCACACTGATTGGTCCAGTTCAGCAGTTCAAAACTAGAATGGGGAACTAGCAGACACAGTTCTGACTGCAAAGAAAGCAGGTTAGACAAACTGTAATTTCATTATTACTCTAAATAATTTCTGGCAAACAGTTACATCTTTCAGATAGGTTTCCTTTGCACTCCTAGTGACTGCAAAAATGAAGTGAATTGGCAGCAGCTTGAGTGGTACTCAATCAAAGAAACACACAGTCCCCCATACAAACTAATTATGTCTGCAAGCAGACAGCTCTTAAAGAGACAGTACCAGAGGTTCTAAAAACACTCACTGATAAATGGCTTAAATGCCAAACACCATTCAGGCTTGGAGCATTCAAGCAAGCTCCTTGAAGTCTTTTGGGAACCCCCATTTGCAGGGGGGTTACACTCGTGTACAAGTCAGTCCGCCTATAAGTTGGGGTACCAACTTGCACACTCTAAATGCTAACTTTGTCCATGATCCGCCTATAAATTGGGTCCATATTTTGGGACATCAGGAATCTAACCATACCCCTCTAAATGGCTCAGCATTAATAAATAAAAAACCTTTTAGAAATATAAAATGAATGAAAATGTATTTTTAAGAACGCTTGTTAAATTAAAGCACAGTGAAGCACACTAAAGAACACAATAAGGCACACTTTGTTAAAAAGGAGCACAAGCAAGTAATGCAATGCAAGCACTCAGTCAGCTGATTCTGTAATGCTAGTGGTCCTTTGTTGGGGCACATGAGGGAGTTCAAATAACAAATAATGCAAACCTTCAGTCAATAAAGTGCAGTGCAGTGCAAAACAGAATCTATGAGCTTAAAATCCAAATAATTCCTCCTCCTCATCTGACTGAAACATCATGTGGAACTGAAGTTCAGCTAGAGGGATATCATCATGTACATCGTCGAGTTCATGTAGTTCAGGCACGGGTAAGTCATCGGCGATGACACTGGAGGTGGGTGGCTGGCTGAAGCACCTCATTCGTTTACTAGGTCTGCATACAGCATTTCTTCATCTGTCCCATCCATTAGATTTGAAATGCCACAGGTTTTAAAAGATTTCACTATGGCTTTACTTGGGACAGTGTCCCACACCCTCCCGGACCCACTGACAGACAAGACCATAACTAGGGTTTTTTAGATTCCCCCCAGGGTGAATTCCTTGCTGCCATTTATCATGCAATCTCTCTAGAGCTCCCTCATGTTAGACACCAGAGGCTGCTAAGCAGGTGTAAATCATTTTAAGTCAGTGTACTGACGTATTCTAACACAGGCAGCAATGCTAGCACAAGTTCTTGCTTGTTGTAAAGTCAGTGCAATTTTAAACAAGTGCTATGTCTCACGTATAAGTTGGGGGATGATTTTACTTGTCAATTTCAGCACCAAAAAATCCAACTTATATGCGGGTATATATGGTAACTGGACAGAATGGGAGATTGCGCCGGAGGCCACTCCAGGAGTTCCAGAATGCGACCATGTTCTATGAGCTGCAGAACCCAAGCATCTGTGGTGAGCTCCTGCCACCTGTCATGTTGTAGGGAGAAATTACCCCCTACCACTGCCTCCTGCAGTATTGGGGGGGGGCAGTCAGATAAGAAGTCAGACTGAAGTAGCATCTGTGGCCGGAGCAGCCCCTTCTCCTCTGGGGGCCTTCTCTGAGGTGGAGGAAGGGGTGGGCAGGGCAGAGGCTACTCTGCGTTTACCCTGAGGCTTAGGTCCAGGTTTGAGTCTGTGGGTGGCACGATGAAAGGGCACCCTCTGCCTACTTTTTAGCTGGGTGTGATACAATGAGTGGACCTGACCACAAGGTCCGGCCAGAGGACATCAGGTCCAAAACTACGTCCTCCACATCCACCCCAAAGAGTTTGTAGCCTCTGAAGGGGGCATTAAGGACGGACTGCTGCACATCCTGGGCAAAGCCTAACACTCTGAGCCAAGAATGTCTCCTAAAGCAAATGCTGCTGCAGCTGCCCGAGCTGAGGCATCCACGTCATTGTAAGTTAATCTCAGCAGGTGCTTACTGATGTCAGCCCCAGACTGAAGGACCTGAAGCAACTCCTGCACCTGAGGGTCCTCTGGGAGAGCCTTAGTCGCCTCTTTGGCCTGTCTCCAGAGCTGGTTTTGAAATTTGATCATATGGACGATATCATTTAAGACCCTAATGGTCAGAGTAGCTGAGGCAATGGTCCTTTTGCCAATCAAGTCCAGCTTTCTGAACTCCTTGTCTGGAGCAAGAGAGCTGAGATGTTTATGCTTCTTAGTCCAATCGTGGGCAGCATTATTGACCACAGAATGAGCCCGAGGTTGCTCAGTAAACAAAGGTTTCCCCGTACAGACCTGGTACAACTTGTCCACCTTCCTGGGCATGAAAGAGATCAGGTTGAGTCTATACCAGGCAGCCATGGTGGCATCCTCAAAAGGTGCCATTGGGGAGGTACAAAGACAGGTGGAGAGTCAGCCAACTCCAGGTAGTGGGACAGAGTGTTGCACAAGGTCCTGTCCCTCTGCCTCGAACCGCATAGTGGCCTGCAACTGCTGCATAATCAAGATAAAAGAATTGTCATCAGCGGGAGACCGTGGATATACCTTGGGGTCTTCTCACCCCCAGAGGACACCATGGAAGTGGAATGGGAGGGGCTGGCATCTCCATCATCCCTGTCGATGCCTTCATCATCGTCATTAGAAGGAAAAAGATCCGGGTGGTACTCATCATTGTCACCCTGCCCAGGATGAGGTAGAGTGGGCATTAGGGTATGAGGCCCAGGGGGCTGCCTCGCAGAGCGAGAAGGCATGGGGGTAGGTGTAGTAGGCCCTTGCGGCACCAGCCCTTGTGGAGGGGCAAGGCGAGCTTTCATGAAATCTCAAAGGGAATAGAGCATAGATTGAAAGTCTACCAAAACTGGTGTTGGGATACCAAATGGCACCAGCTGCAGAGGTAGAAGAGCCAGTGTTGGAGGTGGGGCTGGTGAGAGTGACGGTGTAGACTGAGGCACTGGCATCACCCAATGGCCTGGGTCATCGTCCGGTTCCTAAGAGGAGAGAACAATGGAGAAATGGCCTGGGGTGATGCTGGTTGAGAATGGGACCCAGAGCCCAGACATGGCTTGTATAAGCAGCTGACGATGGCGTTGGGGGAATAGGTTGAACCCCAGAGGTCACTGAGCTGGTGCTGGCCAAGGTCATACTGGCAGAACCACCTGACTGATGGCCCAATGAGAATAATGGCCTTAACAGCAGGGGCAGAAAGGTCAGTGGGGCCAAGGAAGTACCTGACACTGACAAACCCGCGTCTGCCACAGTAAGACCGGCAAGGGGGGGTGCTGCCACAGTGAGCTCTGTGGATGAGAGGGTGTTGGTGGTGGGGGGTGGACCACTCCCAAAGTGGAAGATGGCCCCACTGTGACAGATCTCTATTCGGTGACCAGGGATGATCCATGGAAGACCGCTTCTTATCCCATTTCTTATCCTGGTGCTTGTGCTTCCTGGTGGACTTGTCCCAGGCCTTGGATGAATGGGAACCAGAGGACAAGGCCGGCGAAGCAGAGGAACTCCTGGCTTGAAGCTTCTTCTCAATGCAGGCAACCATCTGTTGGAGCAGGAATGTCTCGAAGGTCTTCTAGTGGCACCTCCTGGTAGCCTGGTTGAAGTGGCGACAGGGCTTGCAGGCCTGCATGTCGTGGTGCAGGCCTATGCAGTGGACGCAGGTGTCATGGCTGTCCTTCTCGAGGATCTTCTCCCCGCAGGCACAGATCCAAAAGAGCTTCTTCTAGGAGATGGAGTTTGGCGTAAAAAGGAGGAAGAAATCTTTTTGGAAACAAAGGAATGCCATGAGCTAGGGCGAGAAAAATAAAAATAGAAAAAGGCAATTGACAGAAGCTGGTGGTATCTTCCCTGAAATTAGATGTGTGATAGTCGGTGGTGGAAAAGGACCAAGGGGGGCATGGGGCCAACCATGTTTACATGGGAAGGATGTCATCGGTGTGTGACGGTGTGGGCGGCCTCCCTGGTAGACAACTAGCCAGAAAAGTTTCTGTGTGATCCTAGTGCCTGGTGGCTGTAGTTCTATAGGTGTGACCTGCTGCAAGAGATAGTAGTTACAAGTAGAGTGCGCACTGGGAGTGTGGTGCTTCTAAAAACCAATTAAAGTTCATTTTTCAATTCAGTTTTGAGCACTCACCACCTCATAAGAAGGATGCAGAGACCAAAGTTAGTTCTCAAAATTCCATTTATTTAGACATCACAGACAGACAGTAGTCATGCCTAACACGATTCAGATATACAGGTCCTTTATCAAAGGCAATAATACTAAATGCAATAACACTAAACTGTTCAAGATCAGGGAATTTTTTAATTGCAGTAGCAGTAATGTTGTTTATCTTGCTACATGTGAGTGTGGTTCCTTCTATATAGGTAAGACCAGCAGACCAATGAGGATTAGACTAGGGGAACATCTCCGCTCCATTGCAAATGATGGTAAAAATGCACTAGCATTCCGTGTCAACAGTACTAGAGGTGGTAGACACTCTCAAGTTCTGTGCTCTTGAAAGAGTAATATTTGGACCACGTGGTGGTAACCTTGATGATAAATTACTCTATCGTGAGTCATTTTGGATTTTTACCCTGGGGGGACTTGAACCTCCAGGACTTAATGACAGAATTGAATTGCTATCTTGCATTAAGAGAAAGACATAATTGCTCTTAATTGTTATTATCAACTTCTCTCTCTTTAAATTTCCTAAATATAGGGTCGTTCTGATATCTCTTTATGTTTGTTTTTCAGGTTATAGGATTGTTTTCTGCATATATACAACATTCTCTAAATTGCAAAAGGACATAGAGTTCATGGTGAAAGTGTGGTGGTAACGTTAAACATTAAGTATATATTTTTCTAAATATCTGGTGTTTCTAAATGATGCAACATAAATCCATGGATTTTAGGCTCTTAAAAATGCTTCATGTTTAGGCCTTTAATGATGTTTTGTATATAGTTTTTTTCTATGCCTTATATGCCATATATCCCTATGATATATTTTCAGATCTGCTAGTATGTCCTGGCAGCAATTCTCCTGCAGTGTATATAATGAGATGTATCACTGTTTTTTTTCTTTAAATTAGTATAGATTCTGTGTGTTTGTGTGAGATATGTATATATTTAAAAATACATTTTTAATTTTTTTTTTTTACACTATCACTTTAAATTTATAAGGCTTGCCGTGTTTAAAAGGATCAATCTGTTGGATTCGTTATCCTCCTGATGACACATGTTTGATTGCGAAACCGGTAGAGGGTTGTAGCTACGTTCCTTGATGCACCTTGTACTTTTGCGCTGTTTTTATGTTGCTTGCACGCATGTGCAAGAAACATAGTGCCATCATCCAAGTTTTCGGAGGTGTGTCAGCCTGTCTTCCAATGCAGTCAGTGTGTTTGCAGGCGCGGCCCCAGTTCCCCAATCACTGCTGCAGCTGTCTATGACAAGTTGAAAACGCAGTGGCATACAGTTCGAGGGAGAAGCTCCGCTTCAGTGAGCAGAGCTCTCCCCCCACCCTTACCTGGCATGAAAGCCGCATATTGTGTGCTGATGCGCTCCCCACGCACACACTGTATGGCCGATGGGGGTGCCCAATCCCCGTTGGCTCCGCCCCCAACAGCTGTCAGGTGCCACGCTGAGGCCCACCAGCATGGCAAATCTTGTTTGCGACGGGGTGCCTAATCCCGTCGGCTCCATGTCCACCAAACAGCTTTTCCTGCTGCCACGCTGGAGCCCACCCCAGTGTGACAAAGCGTCAGCGTCGTCTCTCAAAAAAAAAATAAAATTGTGAATAAAAAGCGGTCCTCGTAGTCTCCCTGCCCCCTCCCACAACCCGCACCACCCACTGTGCACCCTGCCTCCCACACCCCTCACCCCATACTTACCTCCGGGCTCGGCGTGGCGATCATCGGTGGACGGGAACACGTCTGCACTCTTCAAAGCCGACCATGAACTGAGAAATGCCGTAAGCTGTATAATGGGCTAGATAGGGTTTTTCAACTTTGTGCATATCTCAGGCATTTTGAATTTTTGCACCAAATTTTCAAAATGGGGTTTTTGGGACCCCTTCTCATGAATGCTGTCACTGTCATGGCGTTATTCGGGCACGAAGAGTGATTTTGCAGTCACTGCGTGAAATCACCTTTCCGGAATGATTAACGAAATGACACTGCCAGTGTTCATAAGGTAGAGCTCTCAAAAGCCTGTTTTGAAAATGATCGGCAAAAAAAAACTCTTTATTTCTGGCGTCATTGTGCAGTTCCTATAGCACTACGTAAGTTTGCGAATTTTCAATATTTTCACTCCAGATTTTCAACATTGCCATTTTACACACCTCCTTATGAACAGTACAGCTGTCATTTTCATCCTGCCCAAAGCGTGTTTCCGCCTATATGTACGCACAATGGCGCGAAGTCGGTGTATAAACTCAATGTATGGGACACATTAAGAAAATCACAGTGACACTGTTCATGAGCAGAGGTCTTAAAATGGCTGTGTTGAAAATTTGGTGAAAAAATTCCTGAAAATGACTGTTTCACAGTGTGCATTCGCGAGTTCCTCATGCCTTCGTAAGTTTTCCAATTTTCAATATTTTCACTCAGATTTTCAACATTGCCATTTTTCCACACCTCCTTATGAGCAATGCAGCTGTCATTTTTCACATCTTGCCCAAAACATGTTTCCGCCCATGTAGCGCACGATGGCACAGTCGGTGTGCGAACTCAATGTATAGGACACATTAAGAAAATCACAGTGTCACTGTTCATGAGCAGAGATCTTAAAATGGCCATGTTGAAAATTTGGCGAAAAAATTCCTACAAATAACTTACGAGCGTGCGTTGTGCAGTTCCTACGCACGTTCGTAAGTTTGCGAATTTTCAATATTTGCACTCCAGTGACTTCCAAATACCTAAACAGCACATAGAAGCAAGCAACATTTGGCAATGACAAATGGTTGTTTATACTGTTGTTTCATTAAAGCTGCTTTATTTGAAGTTTCCTCAGAATGGTGCGGTTTCCTTGCTGCTTTTCACTTGACTATTTTGGTAACCACACACTCTAGACCCTGCTGAGCTGTTTTGTTCTGTTGCAATTTGTAAAGATACCTCCAGAACGTCCTCCAAGGCCCTCCACCTACCCTCCCAGTACATGTACTTGTGTTGAAGGAGGAGATCCAGTCACTGCTGCAAAAAAGAGCCACAGAACCCATCCCCGAGGCTCAATAAAACACGAGGTTCTACTCCCACTTCTTCATCCCCAAGTCCATAGGGGACTTGAGGCCCATTCTGGACTTACAAAACATGAATTATTACATCCAGTACAAGAAGTTCAGGATGGTCACCCTCCTGGGCCTACTGCCCTTGCTCCAAGAGGGGGACTGGATCTGCTCCCTGGATATGCAGGATGCATCAAGGGGAGCATTACCAGTTCAGAGTTCTTCCCTTTGGTTTGTCTTCAGCGCCTCGGGTCTTCACCAAGTGCCTAGCAGTGGTGGCAGCGACCCTCAGGAGGGAGGGCCTTTATGTCTTACCCTACCTGGACGACTAGTTGCTAAAGGCCCAATCCAAGGAGCAATTGTCCTTGACTCTGGCACATACCCTACAACTGTTCAGTCAGTTGGAGATCACAGTCAACCAGTCCAAGTCAGTGTAGACTCTGGGCCAGCATCTCCAGTACATAGGAGCCATACTGGGCACAGCCCAGGACTCTGCTTTCCTGCCCCCAGACTGGCAGAATGCTAAACTGCACAGACCCCCAGAAGTCATTTAAAGCTGGTATGTCACAGCCAGGATGTACCTCAGACTACTGGGTCTGATTGCCACAGCCATTGTCATGGTCCCCCTGGCGAGGCTGCACATGCACATCCCCCAATGGACATTAAGGGTGCAGTGGGACCAGCAGACTGAAGATCTGGAGCAGATGGTCCTGGTCTGCTCGTCAGTCAAAAAGGTCCTCCAGTGGTGGTTGGAACCCAGTCATCTACTCTCGGGCGTTCCTTTCCTCATATTCTCCCCCCCATCCTATCTTCACCCTGGATGCTTCCGGGATGGGCTGGGGTGCTCATCTGGGCCCTTTCCAGACTCAAGGGACATGGACTCTGCTCAAGGCTTCGCAGCACAGTGTTCTCAAGATGTGAGCTGTACTGTAGGGCGTACAGACCTTTCAGTCTCACCTGTTCCTGGGCCCACTGCTAGTGCAGACAGACAATATCAGTGTGGTGCACTACATCAACAAGCAAGGGGGCACCCACTCTTATCCCTTGTGCAGGCAGGCAATAAGTTTGGTACTGGGTTCTGGAACATGGCCAAGAGCTGCTGGCCGTCCATGTTCCAGGCACCCAAAACATCCTGGACGGACCAGTAAAATTGGTCACAGCCCAGAATAAATGAATGGGAACTGCTCACCTCAGTGGCAGAAGACCTGTTTGACAGGTGGAGCTGTCCAGAGCTGGACCTTTTTGCATCTCCACTCAACACAAAATGGCCACTTTTCTGCTTGCTTGATCCAGGGCCTGGAGTTTTCTGGCAAGACACGTTGTCCCTCTCTTGAAAAGGGAGGTTCCTTTACACCTTCCCTCCCTTTCCTCTGATCCAGAGGGTGCTGATGAAGCTCCCTATGAAGGCTGCCACTCTCATTCTGGTGGCTCCCTTTTGGCCTTGGCAAGTTTGGTTTCCCCTGTTGCAACAGTTAGCAGTGGAGCCTCCAGTGCCCCTTCCCTTGTGCCTGGGCTTGCTGTCATGGGAAACCCTTCTCCATCTGAACCTCTGGTCTCGTCACCTGCATGCCTGGCTCCTGAAGACATAGCCACTGCCAAGTTTGGTATCTCCCCTAAAGTAGCCGACACTGGCTTCCCACCACCTGCCCAGTGAACCAGACTCAAGAGTACTTGCTGTCCTTGTCAGATGCTGGCCTGAAGTAGTCTTTGCTAAAGGTGCATTTTGGCTTTCCTTGTGCCCATTGAGGGTCGTACGGTAGCCCAGTTGGACATGGCCCGTACCTTTCTGAGAGGCATTCTGCAATTAAAGCTTTCCATTCATAACCCAATCCAGGCATGGGACTTGAATTTGTTTTGGAGAAACTTACTTTGGCTCCTTTTGAGCTGCCACGACTTGCAAGCTACGCTTTCTGTCATGGAAAGCATTATTTTCGGTTGCTATTACCTCAGCTCTTCGGATTTCCAAGCTTCAGGTGCTCATGTGTGAGCAGCCCTATTTGATTTTCTATAAACACAGGTAGTTTTTGCGTACTAACCCAAAGTTTTTGTCAAAGGTGGTGTCTCAGTTTACTCAAATCAAACCATCTGCCTACCTCCATGTTTATTATCCAGAGCATGCTAATCCAGTGGAAACATTGCTCCATACCATGGATATACATAGAATACCCATATGTTCATCGCACGAAGGACTACAGAAAGTCCTCGCAGCTGTTAGTTTCTTTCGCCCCTGGGAATGAGGGTGTACTAGTTTCTAAACAGGGTCTGTCCATATGGTTGGCCAACTGTATCATTTTCTGTTACAGGAAGTACAGTAAGGAACTTCCTGGTGCTGTAAAGGGCCACTCTACCAGAGGCATGGCCACTTCTACTGCTCATTTCAGGGGTGTCTCAGCAGTTGAGACCTGTGCTGCTGCCACTTGGAATACTGTCCATACTTTCACAAAGCACTATAGTCAGGACATCACCTCCAGAAGGCAGGAACATTTCAGCCTGGCTGTGTTACAGGCCCTCCTCCTCTCCTAGATGCCAGCCTTCCAACCTCCCATACAGGCCTCCTCTGCAGTACTGCTTGTGACTTGTCCCTTAGGTGTGACGTGCTGTAAGAGATATCCTCAAAGATAGAACAGTTTTGTAAGAACTTACCAGAACAGTAGATCTTCAAGAGAATCTCTTGCAGCAGCACATGCCGTCCCTCCTTCCTTCCCCTATAAAGTACAGTTATGTAAGAACTTACCATATCAGTAGATTTTCAAGAAGAGTTCTTGCAGCAGGCTATTACCATAAGGACTATGCCAAAAGGCA
The DNA here is from genome assembly GCA_016271365.2 of Neoceratodus forsteri. Classification (NCBI taxonomy): domain Eukaryota; kingdom Metazoa; phylum Chordata; order Ceratodontiformes; family Ceratodontidae; genus Neoceratodus; species Neoceratodus forsteri. Next base: position 746,572,277 of record CM028132.1, read on the forward strand.
CTATGACCCCACGGAAACCTTCTAGCTAGCAGTCTTCAGTTGGGACCACCCTCCGAACCCGGCTTTTCCCAATGTCGGCCAATGGTACATAAAGGGGCGGTCACCAGGCCCACCTCAGTTCACCCACCGGAGACCCGTTGGTAAGGCCGGCAGGTAGACCAGGTGAAAGCTTGACATAAAAAAGATGCAAATACTCACCAGGGGGAAGAAGAGAGAGAAAGCAGCGCCTGTTGCAAGAGGTCCTCTCGAAGATCTACTGTTACAGTATGTTCTTATGTAACTGTATTATCTTACTTCAAGTGAGAGCTCTTGCAGAAGACTACCATAAGGACTGAGTCCCAAGCAGTCCCAGAAAAAGGATCAAGATAGGTCTGGGAGGAGGCTGAAGTGCAACTGCCAGAAGAAGGCATCAGGATAGGAGACCTTGGAGTACAGCCAGGTCAAAATCTGCCCTTCTCCTAGAGGCAATGTCCAAGCTGCAGTGCTTGATAAAGGCATGCACTGAGCTCCAGGTAGCCACTGTGCAAATGTCTGCTATCGAGACATTATGCATAGAAGCGAAAGAAGTAACCACTCCCCTGGTGGAATGACCCTGTACTGAGCCCAGATGGGGTTTATTTTACTTGTCATAGCATGTAGTCTCTGTTTGCCTCGAAAATCATGTTCTGTCTTCATCTTTCTGTAAATTTCCTTTCCCTTCTTCCATTCTACCCTCTGCAGTTTTTCTTTTCCTCCTTCCATTCCTTCTCTCTTTACTCCAATCACTGTAAATCTTGAATATCTATGTTACACTAATGGCTATCAATTACTATTAGGTCACCTTACCATCTAGTGGTACATACTGTTTCCAAGTTATTATATGTGTTCCAGTGTTACCAACTGTAACCAACTGTTGCCAATTTGCTATATGTGTCTTCATATCTACTATACTTAATTGTTGTATTGTTAGCCAATGTTATCCACCTGTAATCCCTCCTGCTCTCATTGTATGCAAGTAAGCAAATTGTATTCCAATATTATAACATTTCTCTGTATTCTATACCATTGTTCCCTACCTCCTAGGTTGCACTGGGAGACAAGCAACTTGTTGCTCAGCGTGCCTTCCTGGTGAAACATTTTGATAAATAAATAAATAAAATGAGACAATGCAATTCACCAGCCAAAGGTCTGTTTAGACACCAGAGCACCTTGACAACGAGGTCTGAAGGCCACAAATGACTGATCCATCTTACAGTACGGAGCAGTACAGTTGAGATAGTACCATAGCACCCTGTGAACATCCAGAGTTTGCAGGATCACGTCCTCTCTGTTCAAGTGGTTGGGATAATACACTGGTAGGATAATGTCCTGATTAAGTGTGAAGTCAGACACTGCCTTAGGTAAAAACTTATGGTTAGTACCAAGGACACCCTGTCCTTATGGAAAACTAAATAAGGCTCCTTACACATCAGGGCCTGAAGCTCAGAAACTCTCAGAGCAGAAGTAACACCAACTATTAACACTTTCCAAGAAAGGAAGCGAAGCTCGCAGTCTGCGGCAGGCTTGAACAGGGAAGAGTAAGATTTTTGAGCATAAAAAGGAGATCCCAGGGTGGTACACGATCTCTGATGGGAGGCTTAATGTGTAGTATGCCCCGAAAAAAGTGCTGGACACGTCCAGCTGGGCAAGGGTTTTCTCCCCCATAGGTACATGGTAACCAGAAATCGCAGACCTTAATGGAGGAGTAGCTCAAGCCTTGGTTAGATAAGGAGAGGAGATACTCTAAGACAGAGTTCACTGGACAGGCAAGCGGGTCCAAGTGATGGGGTGAAGCCCACAAGCAACATTTTTTCCACTTCATGGTGTAAGTGGATCTAGTCGAAGGCTTTCTCGCTGCAACAATAACGTCCACCACCTCCTGGGAGACCCCATACCTGGACTTAACTAAGTTTGCAGGAGCTATGCATGAAGATGCAGGGATCTGAGGTCCAGATGGACCAGAGTGCCCTGATCATGTGATAACAAGTGCAAGCTTAGCAGCAGCTGTATTGGAGGCTCCACTGCCAGCTACTGAAGTAGTGGGAACCAAATCTGCCGAAGCCAACAGGCAGTGATGAGGATCATCTCTGCTCCCTTGGCCTGCAACTTCAGGAGAACCCTCTGGAAAATGAGAAATGGAGGGAAGGTGTACAGAAACCTCCCTGTCCAACAGAGGGACAAAGCGTCTGGCCAAAAAACACCAGGCCCTGGCTCTAGCGAGTAGAAACTGGGCAGTTTGGCGTTGAGTGGAGATGCAGAGGTCCAACTGTGGCAGGCCCCATCTGTCAAATAGCTAGTCTGCTACCGACTGAAGGAGCTCCCACTCATGAGCCTTGGACTGAGACCAGCTTAGGCTGTCAGCCAAGACATTTTGGATGCCTGGAACATGAACAGCGGTGAGGTCTATGTGGTGTTCCAGGGCTCAATACCAGACCCTCATCACCTCCTAGCAAAGGGGGTAAGAATGTTTGCCCCCTTGCTTTTTGATGTAAAACACTACCGACATGTTGTCCATCTGGATGAGAAGAAGGCCTGGTGAAAGGTCTGAATGAAATGCCTGAAAAGTGTTCAGGACTGCCCACATCTCTAGGACATTGATGTGGAGCATCTGCTCTTCTGGAGACCAGGCCCCCTGGGTCTGTCTGTTCTCCAGGTGAGCACCCCAACTGAGACTGGAAGCATCTGTAGTCAGAATCCATTTTGGGGAGGGACCCCTCATCCTTGTTCCAGTTTGGAGGAGTCTAGCCACCAGGATAGAGCCCTTCAGACTAGGTTGGAGATCCTGACCGACTGGTCTAGGTCATCTGACCTCTGGTCCCATTGCACCCCGAGTGTCCATTGGGGAGCCCTCATGTGGAAGTGGGCCAAGGGAACTGTAGGAATGGCCACTGCCATGTGCCCCAGAAGTCTGAGGAAGGTCCTGGCTGGGACCTGGGTGGCCATGTATACTGCTTGGGCTAAGCTCCTCAGTTGATCTCCCCTGTCTTCTGGGAGAAAGGCCATGCCCTGAACCATGTCCAGGGCTGCTCTGATGAAAAGAATCACTGACTGGGCCATGGGGATGACTTTGGAAGGTTTAGGGTGATCCCCAGCTCCCGGAAGAGTGTAAATGTGTCTCCAAGAGTGTGAAGTAGTTGAGCTCTGGAAGGAGCTGCCAGGGGCCAATCATCTAGGTAAGGGAAGATGTAATGGACCTGGTGTCATAAAGTCACAACCACCACTGTTATATACTTGGTGAAGACTCAAGAAGTGGAGGAGAGGCCAAACGGCAAGGCTCAGAACTGGTAATGTCTCCCCCAGAAGTGGAACCTCAGAAACTTCAGATGGGGAAGAAAGACCCATATGTGCAGGTAGGCATCTTGCATGTCCAGGGAGCAAAGCCAGTCCCCTTGGTGCAAGAGGGGAATGAGGCATGGAAGAGTGACCATTCTGAACTGCTTGTAATTGATAAAGAGGATTAGAGAACTGAGGTCCCGAATGGGCTGAAGAAATGAGAGTAATAGTCATGCCCCTGTTGTTCTAGGGGGACCAGCTCTATTGCCTGATTCTACAGAAGGGCCTGGATCTTGCCTTCTATAAGGGGTATATGTGAGAAGGAGGATAATGGGAGGACCCTAGTTGCTTGTCCAGAGAGATCCGAAGGAACTCTTGAGTATGTCCTCTCCTGATCAGATCCAGCACCCAGAGGTCATGGTGATGTTGCTCCATCCCTCTAGGTAGAGGGAGAAGCGACCCCCTACTGCCTCCCACATGGCCTCCGCCAGAGGAGGGGGGGCAAGTAGCGAGTCACTGGATGGATCCGAGAACAGGCAGAGAGGGCTGGGAGGGCTTGGGGCCTCTAGACTCAGAGCTCCCAGGAGTTTGGGTTGTTGCCTTCCTCTTGAAACCTCCTCTCTGCTGGAACTGGTTGTGGGAATTTTGCCCTGAGGGCTTCTGAAAGGGATGCTTCCAAAAAGGCTTCTTGTCTCCCTTGTACATTTTACGGATAGATCAGATGGATTTCTCAGACTCCTGGAGATAGGAGATCAGTTTGTCTGCCTCCTCCCCAAAAAGTACAGAACCTTGGAAGGGAAGGTCCAGGATACTGGACTGCAGATCCTGTGAGAATCCAAAGACTAAGCCAGACATGGTGCCTAAGGGAAATGCCAGATGCCGCTGTCCTAGAAGCTGTATCTGCAGCATTGTATGAGGCTCTCAGGACCTGATTGTCTACATCCAATCCTGACTTGAGGATATCCAGTAGCTTGGTCTTCTGAGCAGAGTCTGGCAAGGCCTTACCAACCTCTAGTCCTTTCTCCCACATTGAATTCTGCTACTGGACCATGTGTGTGTGAGAAAGTTTAAAGATCTGATAGAGCAGGTGGAGGCAGAATAAATTTTCTTGCCCACCTGGTCTAGAAATCTGGACTCTGTTGGGAGGCTGTGAGCTGAGGTGTTTCGGCTTCTTCGACTTATCGTGAGCAGTTGTGATAACCATTGAGTCTGCCTCAGGGTGTTCTGCCAGGAAAGGCTCATCCTCGGCACCCGGTACAGCCTGTCCAACTTCTTAGAGACTGCCAGAGTGGTAGAGGGATGCTTCCAGGTAATCCTGGTGAGGTCCTGGAATGTATCCACAAAAGGAGGAATGATCAAGGGCTTTGACTCCTTCTGCCTCAGGAACTTGGCTAACCTTCAACACTCTGGATCCAGATCCTCCGTCTCCTATCCATTGGAGGTCTGGATATGCCTCATGATGTCTATAAAGGTAGGATCATCAAGAGGTGATCTAGGGGTGGTGTTCTCCTCTGGTGGGTCATGTCTATCCCTAGAAGAAGATCAGTCAGAACTCGATGCATTAAGAGTCCAATCTGGGACCTCTAGAAGAGAGGGAAGCAGATCTAGATCTGGAGGAAGACCTGCACCCTTCATCTTCGGCTGGAGGAGCGACATTGGCAAGTACTGGGTGAGGGGGGGCAACGTCAGTGGGACTGTAAGAGTGGGACTTCGATTTTGGAGTGGGTGAGGATGGTTTGTCCCCCTGGCTCTGGTCCTTGTTCACATCTGGATTCGGGGTGACATCTGACTGTGGGGAAAGGACATCTTGTTTTACCTGGCTCCACCAGAATTGAAATATCTCCATTAGTTCCACCTTGGAAAACTGGGGAACCACTGTGCCCACTGGGAAGCGATGTGTTTGGTCACCTGGTGTGGGTGGAGTGACAGGAGGAGAGGGGAGATCCAGTTGATCCCTGGGGGAAGGGGTATACCAGTCCCCTTGGTTGTTAGGTGTAGATGGTCCTTGGACCGAACAAGTGAGGTCCAGAGAGCTTATCTGACACACGTCCCTTGGCCTGGACCATAGACTGGAGCGGTCGAGTTTGTGGACTGCGGTCAGCTTGGAAGTAGGCATTTGAGAGGCCGATGTGCGGTGAGCCGAAGTCAGTTTGGAGACAGACTCCCGACCCTGGTGCTCTTTGGTCTTACCCAGAGCCCCGGGACAGATACATGCTGGGACCTTGCTCGACAGGACTGAGGTCTCCATGCTGGTAGAAGAGGAGGTCCTGACCCCTGAGGCAGAGGGTGATCACATGGGTGTGGCCTTTGCCTGCAGGGTAACCAAGGCCAGGGTAGAGGAGCCAGATTCTTGTTTTCCACTCCTTGACAAGGGTTTTGGTGGGAGTGGAGGAGTCATGCCACCCAGAAGAATGACGAGAGGAGTGATCCGAGCCCCCGGAGTTAGAGCCCGAGGAGGTCTTTTTGTGGCGCAGGTACGAGGCATAGCCCCCTGAGACCTACCCCAGTCCTTCTCATGGAACTTGCACTGGTCTGGATCCTTTTTCTTTTCCTTATGCTTGGAAGAATAGGAAGAAGAGGCAGACTTCTCAGCTGGTGAGCTCTGCATGACAGCCAGCTGCTGCTCCTCCAGGATGTGTGCCTTAAGGTGGTGGATGAGAGTCCAGTCGGTAAAGCCACTACAGATGGGTCAGGCCCCAGGCAGTAGACACAGGCTTTGTGCTTGTCCTTGGCTGGGATCTGTCTACCACAGGCAAACTTGGTCCTCTTCTTCTTAGTAGAGGAGACAGACGATGGCGAAGAAGACATGCAGGAGATGCCAAAACCTAAGAAAAACAGACTTTTCTTTGAGGAAATAAAATTTACTGAAAACACAAATGTAGTTCTAGAAGCTGACTGAAGAGCTGAAGTAGACAGGTCGATGGCGGGAAAACATCTGAGCTGGGGCTGGAGACCGCCCCCTTATGTAGCATTGGCAGACATCAGGGTGGAGACGGTGTTGGGGGAGGTCCCAGCTGAAGACTGCTAGCTAGAAGGTTTCTGTGGGGTCCTAGTGCCAGACTACATAGTCCTTATGGTAATGGCCTGCTGCAAGAGCTCCCACTCGAAGTAAGATCTCAGAGCTCTTCTCTCCTCATTATCCTCTCCAAGACAGTAAACCTTCTGTTTCCCCATACTCCTTCTGGCAGGTCTTCCTGGCTCTCCCTAGGTTCCCTCGGGAGCCTGTCCTCATTGGATGGTCTCTGGTGGGGAACTGAGAAGGGTGTGCGGCCACCCACGGCTATATGGGGGACGTGGACATGGTGACATCACCGTGGGCAGCCCCAGACAGATGGCTTGCAAAAATGTGTCTGTGTGGCCCTGGTGCCTGGTGGCTATAGTTCCTAAGGTGTGACCTACTGCAAGAGATTTTCTCAATGATCTACTGTTACAGTGAGTTCTTACATAACTGTTCTTTCTTATTGCTTCTTCCCAACCTTTTTTTTTGCCCTGAACTTTATGCCCCCTACTCACTGGACTCCTGTCCTCTCTACAGTGTAGTTTCTAGGGTACCACCTTCTTCTGCACTCCTGAAGCTCTCCGACTGACTCCTGGCTTGGGTCATCTCCCTCAGACTCCTCTGGCCACCCAACCCTCTGGCTCTGAGCCCCCCCCGGGCAGGACCGCCAACTCCTACTGGCGCTCCATCTAGAATCTACCAGAGCAACCAGGGAGCAGAGGGAGAGCCAATCATCGGCCGGCAGGACCCAGAACTTTGCATGGGGCTGTCCCACTGGACCCACCTTTGCCTACCAGGTGACCGAGATTTTTCTGCTTTTTCTGTCCCCCCATAGGATCACCTGTGCAATGTGCACCAGTGCAAGACATGCATGCTCCTGCACAAGTTTACAGGAGTGCCACCACAGCCAATCCCCCTACTGGAGATCCTGACTGCTGCTACACTCCCAGTCTCCACCAGGGGTCACCAGACAGAGGGATCTTCTACCCCCCTCCTTCCCAGGAAAGGAGAGGCATCCTCTGGACGCTTGATCCTTTCCTTCGCTGACCCAAGTCCACTCCCGAACCCGGGTCGCCGGCGTGGCTTGAGGCAAGATGTCCAGCGCCTCAGCCCTCTGCGCCACCAGGCCGGCTGCTTCTTCCCAACCTGATTGCATAATACTCTGCTTGTGACATCACAATTATTGCCATGATAACAGATGGATGTCACAACAGAGCACAATTTCAAGTAGGGAATAAGCTACAGGTGCAGATAAACTAAGGCATAGCCAGCCCGCCAGCATAGCAGTTACATTTCCACTCGTGACGCCAGCAATCCAGGTTCAGGATCAGACCCAGGGAGTCAGAGGGCCAGCTGGGGGAAAAGGATTGAGCATCACTGGGACTGCTCTCTTTCTCTGGGGGGAAGGAGGGGCTGAGTGACTGGCACTTGATGGACCCCTGGCAGAGGCTGGGGGCACTGCAGCGCTCGGTGCCAATACATTGGAATGTGGACTCTGGCCATCATTGCATGTCCCCACCCCTGGGGCAGCAAGCAAAAAAGGAAAATGCTGATCCCCCGGCATGAAGGCCCGTTCCGTCCTGCCTCCCACTGCCTCAGATGCCTACTGGGGGCCCGCTCTTGTGGCCCTGACCCGGGGGGGGTAATATGGGATTTGCCCACAATGTCCAGTCGGGAGTGGGAAGCCCCTTGGTGGCCCCACCCGGGGGGGTAAGCCTAGGCATGGGGCCGGCGGGCATGTGGAGCCTGAGGAACAGGGGATAAGGCCCCAAAAATAGAAAATAAAAAAAACTCTAAAGGCATAAACATCTTTTGGGGGGGGTTCTTCAATTGTAAACAGAGAAGAAATCTATAAAAGATACATGAAATACAAGATGAATTGCATCCAGATATTATGTCTTCCAAATTTTTATCAAAGGCGTCAGCTGCTCTTTAAAAAATGACAAAGTTATGAATAAAAGTTCAAACCCCATTGAAATATACTAACCACACTTACTTAATTTCTTTATATCGCTGTCACCAGTTCCAGCAGCAAGATGGGTCTTTGATTGGAGAGTGAATCTACGCAATGACACATGTTCAGGTCAGTGAGGGTGTATGGGGACTGTGGGGTGGTGGGTGCTGAATGGGAGGTCAGGGTCGGTGAGGTGTGTGTGTGTGTGTGTGTGTGTGTGTGTGTGTGTGTGTGTGTGTGTGTGTGTATAGGTCAGATGTCAACAGAAGTGGTACTTGAGTGGGCACCCTAATCCACTAACAAACATTGGTGGGGGAGTGATGGGGGCAATACTGGGGGTGGGCACCCCAGTCCACTTAAGAAAAATCTTAATTATGTAGTGGATAGGTAGACAGAGAGACAGACACACAATGAGTGAGATAGAGAGAAGAGGGGATCGCAAGCTCACTGCTACAACTGAAGCCAGGAGAACGACTCAAGCCGGGGTTTCAGCATTCAAGAAAGATCTGATGTTGTCATGCAGAGAATGTGGGTCAGCGGCTCCTCTCACTAAGCTGGGCAGCCTGGATTTTGGGGTGCCCAGGTAGGGGCATCGTTAACCTGGGGTCTGAGGGGCCAGTGCCCCCAAGTGTCCTGCAAATGGCCCCGCATTACAGGAAGTACAGGCTTTTTTTTTTCCTTAAACTTCAACTATGCCCCCCCCACCTGCACTCAGTCCTGCAACTATTACCTTGCCTGTTTGTTTTGTTCTTTTTTTTTTCCCATTCAACTTTTATTAAAGTTTACAATGCAGAGAACGAATCCAGAACACATTTCACATAATAAGACTGTAATTAATATACAAAGTAATTCTGATTTATTCTCTCTCTGCCACCCCCCCACCCTCATACTCCCCCCAAAACCTAGCGCAGTGGCCTACCACCCAAGTGACGCCATGAACTATAATGTACTTGTATTTCAAGCCTGTAGAGAGTACAGGGCTTGAAAGGAACCCCATATTCTGTTAAACTTCCCAAGTTTACTAAATAGACTTGCAATGGTTCTCTCCGTTCTGAGATTAGCAAGAAGCTCCCGGAGCCACTCAAGAGAAGTCAGAGTCTTTCCAATGTCTCAAGACCACTTTTTTAATGGACATGGAGATTAATGCCATATAGTATTTCCTACACAGCACAGAAATACATGAAAAGTCCCCCAAGAGACATACTTCAGGTGTAAACAAATCAGAAAGCCCTAAAAGTGGGTCGGCTCTATGCTTTATAGTGGTCCAAAGTGGGGCAACTTTGGGGCATTTCCAAAAAATATGAAGAAGGTCCCCAGGCTGCAGCTTATATCTTGTACAGAACGGAGAGAACACAACACCCATTTTGGCCAGTTTCTGCGGCGTGTAATAAATATTATGCAAAATTTTAAATTGCATTAATCTTAATCTATCCTGCAATAAGAATTTATGGCAGTTATGCCAGAGAAGAGACCAATCTAGCTCCTTGTCTGGAAAAAGGGAAGACCAGTAAATAACAGGGGCAAAGTTATCAGGGTATGCCCATGCGAATAAAGTACTATATATCTTCGACACTGCATGGGACACTCCAGCCAGTTCTACAAGGGTAACCTGAAAACTAATGTAAGCGGGCGTGGGCGGAGTAGCCCCAAACACTTTTAACAAAAGATGCCGAAGCTGATAAATCTTGAAAATGTTTATCCCAGGTGCCGTGAATTTATGCATAATTTCTACAGAGGAGCACCATTGTCTATCCACCGTAATAAAATCTTTTAGCTGACAATTTCATATCAGAGGAAGCCAGTTAAGTAATAGAGGCTTGTTATCAAGTTGCAAGTTAGGGTTACCACTTATTGGCTGAGACAGGTCATTAATGTTGTCATATTTGAGAAATGCACACATTTGGGCATGGGTCTTAATCGACACTACAATGGGAGAGTTACGGAGGGATGCAGGGAGGAGTCCTATTTTAGTGTATAACAACGCACAAGGGAGGAATCCATGCTTCTTAATACTGTCTAGCTCCACCCTAAGCCAGATCGGAGTATATGACGGATTTTCTAGTTGCTGCTCCGCTGTCAACCACCTAAGATATTTATTGGCCTGGCTTGCCCAATAATACGGCCCCATATGAGGAAGTCTTAATCCTCCTTTTCCTTTGGGGGCAGCCAATTTGTGAAACGTCATTCTGGAATTTTTATACCCCAAATGAAATTTGAAAACATACCATGAATTTTTTTGAACCAGGACAGGGGGAGGTCAATATTCAACATATTAAGGGGATAAAATAGACAGGGAAAAATGTTCATTTTAATCAAATTAATCCTACCCCATAAAGAGAGAGGAAGAAGCGTCCATCTGCGGAGATCTTGATCAATCTTTTGGGCCAACAAATCCAAATTTAACTGCTTAATCCGAGATACACTCCATGTCAGCGTAATACCTAGATATTTAATGGACTCAGACTGCCAGGCAAGCCCAAAGGTGGTAATTTCTTGTTTGTACACCCTGTGATTAAGAGGAAAAATCACAATTTTCCCAATATTAAGTTTATAATTCGAAACCTTACCGAACCCCTTTATTATATTGAGACTAGAAGGAATAGATGTAGCTGGATTAGTGATTTGCAAAAGAAGGTCATCTGCATATGCTGCAACCTTAACCACGTGCCCATTTAGAGATATACCTAGGATGTCCTGGGCTCTCATTAACCCCCGGATAAGGGGCTCTAGGTAAATGTTAAAAAGCAGCGGGGACAAGGGACACCCTTGCCTAGTTCCCACATGCAATTTAATCGGACTGGAAATCAGTCCATTACAAGAAATTCTAGCAGAAGGGGACAGGTATAAAGAGCGAACCCAACTCAGAAACTTCTTGGGTAACCCGAATGCCTCCACTGCAGCAAACAAATAATTCCAATAAACCCTATCAAAGACCTTCTCGGCATCCAGGGAGACCAAAGCCATAGGAATAGCGGCATCCCTGGAGGCTGAGAAGACGTGAGCGAGGGTTCGTAGATGATCAACTGATGATCTTCCCCTCATGAAACCCACCTGCTCCTCCCCTATTATAAAAGGAAGAACTGCATTCAGACGATCCGCCAACAATTTGGCTAAGATTTTAATGTCATGATTAATTAAAGAAATAGGTCTATAACTTGAAACCAGGTCCTGTGGCTTATCTGGTTTGGGCAATAGAACTATCAGGGCCTCAAAAAGTAAAGGATCAGACCCTTGGCTAGAAAGAAGGAATTGGAAAAGTGACAACAAGATGGGGGTTAATTGCTTGGAAAATACTTTATAAAAATGAAAGGAGAATCCGTCAGGGCCAGGGGTTTTATCGGATGGCAGAGATTTAATTACCATAGCTATTTCCTCTTCAGAAATAGGAGACGTTAATGTAGCTTGCTGAGAGTTAGTAAGGAGGGTAGATGAAGATCTATCAAATATTTTTGCAACTCATCCCCAGAGGGGAGATCGACCATGGGACCATATAGGTCCCGAAAGTAACTAGTAAATACGTCAACTATTTCTGGAGGTGAAGTTTTAAGGGAATCCCCTTCTAAAGAGCGAACTGCTGCAATAAATCTAGCTGATTCTTGTTGTTTAACACGCATTGCCAACAGCCGCCCGGCCTTCTCCCCTTGGTCTGTGTAAACTGCGTTAGTTCTTAAAATAGCAAACTCGGCTTGCTCCCTTAACAGGTCAAAATAAGCATCCCTTGCTTTAACTAAATCCTGCTTAAAGATTTCCGAGGAGGTAGGGGAAAGGCAAGATTCCATGTTCCTAATTTGAGACAGAAGACGGGAGGCTTTATTTTCCCGCTCCTTTTTTCTTTTGGAAGCTAGGCCAATTAAAATGCCTCTCAAATACGCTTTGAGAGCACACCATACCATATCCGGTCGATGTGTAGAGTTACTATTTGAAACCATGAACTGTTGTATTTGGGATGCTATGTAGTCAACCTTGTCAGGTTCCTTGAGAATTTGGTTATTAAATTTCCATCTACCCCCCTTTTTTGGTAAGGAAGACAGGAAAATCCTACATACTACCGCCGAGTGGTCGGAAGGTGGACCTGGGACAATACTAGAATCTAAAACCCCGGACAAAAGTATTTGAGACACAAAAATGTAGTCAATCCGTGAGGAGGTGCTGTGTACTCGTGAGACAAATGTGTACTCCCGATCTTTGGGATGAAGCACACGCCATGCATCACAGAGCCCTGCAGAGTCTAAGAAATCCCTGAATGACCTTTGAGCCGGGAAAGGCCGAGGCGAGAATAACCTGACTTATCTGCAGATGGATCGAATACCAAATTGAAATCTCCCCCTATAATCATAGGGATACCCAGAAAAGGAGTGAGAACTTCCAATACTTTCATAAAAAAAACAGGAGTATCCGCATTGGAGCCATAAACACTGCCCAACACAATGTCCAAAGTGTGCAACCTGCCTCTCACAAATAGAAACCTCCCAAAGGGATCCAAGATACTTTGGGTAGGTCTAAAAGGGATCGACCTATGCAAAAGGATCATGACTCCCCTGCTTTGTGTATTACCCTGTGCAGCAAAGACCTGCCCCACCTGCTGTCTTCTAAGCTTATCAGCTTCATCATTAAGCAGATGTGTTTCTTGTAAAAACATAACCTCTGCTTTTAAGTGACTTAGATATTTCAGAATCTTATATTGCTTAATCTTATGCCTAGCCCCTTTGACATTCCAAGTGATAAACTGGATATTATTGGCCATTATTTGTTAGAATCCTAAGTAGCTTCATAAAACCCCACCTGTACTCAAAAACAGTTTTCTTGCAGCACATTATGAGGTATCCACTCGCCTGCCCACCCACCCGCACCCCTACCCATACTCAACCAAATCCCAATAACAAGCCCTGAACAAAAAGCAACCCCAATAACCTCTGTAAGCCCCAACCCCTCCCACACCCCCCTTGTTCTCCTGGTACATGACAAACAGCTCACCCAGCCATCTCCTTGCCACCCTGTCCCCCCCATTTACAACTGAAATAACTGTACTATTATACCAGGTATATCTATTCTAAGCAACCAGTGCAAAAATACACTTGAACAACAATTATCCCTATACAAAATGTCTAGAGGCACAAACTTTAAAATATAGTAAGCCCTCCAAACCATGCAACTACAGCATGGAAAAAAAAAAAAAACACTCCTGGAAACAAGATGTATCTTACCCTTTCAGATCAGCAAAGAAAAGGAAGGGGTCTTGAGAGAAATTAAACAATAACCCCTGCCAATATAATAAAATCCAGATGTGTTAAAATTACACACATAAGACTTATAATCACAGCCCATTCGGGACATAACAACAATTATTTTCATAACAGTACAGGGAAAAAACATCCAAACAAATAACTCCTTGCTGATATTGGAAAACAGCAAGTATTTGTAACTATTGAAAACATTTCCCTACCAGACACCTGTACAAGCACTAAGAAACATTAAAGGAACTGCAGTCTCTGGCGCCATCTAGTGGCGAAATGTCCATAATCCTGAATCGGATTAAATGTAGAATAACAGTACTTACTTAGAAAAAGCAGCTGCTTGATCCATCAGTTCCAGTCCCGAGTCCAAAAACAAACATAGCTTGAGACAGCAGAAAGCAGCAGATCCACAAAACCGATTCGCTCACTCTTAATGGAACATAACAGGAGACCTCGGGAGCTACGGGGCATTACTAGGTAGGTAATCACGATCGTGTTTTGATTTGGGGATCCAGCTGGCACTAATGCGGTCTGATCCAAAGCTCAAAAGCAAATCTTACGACAGGTCCCCCATCATTAACAAAACATGAAAGCCAGAAAAAAAAACCCTAAAGCATCCAAAAAGAACAGGGAAGCTCCCATCATTCGCCAATCCTTTTAAATTAGGTAAAGGACCAGTAGTGGACTCTCTTATTCAGGCGCACATCCAACCCCCCCCTTACCTCAGGGAGTATGAAACAAGTCCGGGAGAACTACCTTAAGACCAGCAGCTGCGGACTCTGCGTTTTCATACGTTATCCAGGAGCCAGACAACAAAACTTGAAGTCTGGCCGGATAGCTGACTTTAAACTTAATCGCAGCCGCTATTAACTTGGTGGCTAAGGGGTGATAGGTAGCCCATTTCTGGCGCACTGAAAAGGGTAGATCTTGCGCTACCCTCAACCTAGCTTCTTCCCATGTAAGTTCCTTATTTTCTTGAACTTTAGCAAAGAAATGTTGTTTTTCTTGAAAATTCAGAAACCGAAAAATAAAGGTCCTGGGGGCAGCTCCTTGCGGCGGCATTGGTCGCAACGCTCTATGGGCTCTTTCAATGATGTAGTCAGAGACAAAGGGGGTCGGGCCAGCAACTTTCTCGATAAATTTCTTAATGAACTTAATTGGATCTGTGCCTTCTTCCCGTTCGGGTAAACCAATTATTACCGCATTATTGCGGCGACTTCGACCCTCAAGATCCTCTACTTTATTTTCGAACTTAGATAAGTGTTGCCTCACAGCCACCAACTCGGGATCAAGTTGTTCATATTGATGCTCCAAGGAATGTAAACGGACTTCATTATCAGATGTTCTCTGCGAGAGTGATTCCAAGGCATTAGCGATGCTTTTAATTCTCCCGCGATGTTCTGGATTTCTGCTTTAAAAGGCTGAAATTCCTCCAGAAATTTAGCGAGGGTGAGAGGCTCTGACTCCATGTTTCCAGCTCCAGCAAACTGCATCTGGGATGTAGTAGAGGCCTTAGGCTTCTTCTGGGCCTTTTCAGGAGTTGCAGGAGGGGTATGGTTTGGGAGGGTTCTTCTTCATTTCCACTTCCATCCAGCCTCTGTCGGATATGCACCGATTAGTAAAAACACCTTTCACCAGTTGCAAAATAGCAAACGACTTCTACAACCAAATTTAATCAGCATAAAAACTGACGAGGGGCAGGAGCTCTTGAAGGAGAGTGTTACTCAGTGGACTGCATCACGTGACTCCCTTTGTTCTTATTGTGCTGCTTAATGCCCTGCCTCCTTCCCCTGCCCTTGCTCCAACTGTCACTTTCATTTGCCTGCCACTCCAGTTCCTCTTGAGCTCCACCTCCTTGGCTAACCATCCTCTCCAATGTCACTTCCTCTCAGGCCAGATTTTTATCGGCTCACCAACAACACTGCTGCATCTTCAGGTTGACCGCACCTCCACAGTCCCGGCCAAGCAATCATAACCTCCTATCCTGGCTGATGGCGATGTCTCTCTCGCTATGTGTTCTCTCCTCTCACTAGTCACACATCATGTGACAGACTTACAGCACATCACATGCCTTGCCCTTCAGTACTATGTAGGGTGGGCTGCATTAGTCAGTCAATCTGTCAGTGTGGGATCAGGAGAGTTGGAAGTGTGAGAGAGATAGAATTCAATTAAGCAACGAACGTGGTAGGGCAATCGAATCAGAGTCATCAACTTGCTTTAGTTGTCTTTCCTTCCTATTAAATCTAAAAACCCCTTTTAAGGGCTGCTTGGCTAAACCAAAACAGAAATAAATTAAAAATAAAACAAAATATAGGCAGCCTCTGCCTGTCTGAAGAGGGCCTTGTTTTGCTGGCAGCTGCACTGCAGACTGTAGAAATCCAGAAACAGGGACTTAGGTAGCCAGTCAAATCTAAAATGCCCTTTTAAGGTCTAGTGAGCTAAAACGAACTATAATAAAATAAAAGAAAAATGTACAGCAGCCTCAGTCTGTCCAAAGGGTCTTGTTTTGCTGGCAGCTGCAGAATGCAGGAACAGATAAGATCTAGAGACCCAAGGGAGTCAGTCAAATATTAAAAGCCCTTTGTTCAAAACTCTATTTGTAATGTTAGAGGCTCAGGACAGCCCACATTTTCACCTTTACAGCAGGTAAAACCTCAATGGCTGCGGGGGCATTGCCTCCCTGACTTCCCTCCGGGTTCACCCCAGACTCTGATTAGCCTTTAGGCCCCCAAACCCCGACATAAGTTTCTGGGCCAGAGCATCTGGTATTGCAAGAGCTTAGAGATGCCCTGTGCCCAGAAAGGTATTTCTGGCCATTGTTTTCAGAAACAATCTCCAACATCTAGGTAAAGGAGTCCCGTTTAGCTAGGTTCAGGTATTTGTTTTTTTAAATTACATAATTTGTATGTTTTTTCCGTGTTTTTTAGATCGGGGGCACTAGACTGCAGCTGCCATGATGCTAGAAGTTTTTTTTTTGTGCTGTGAGAAGAAAGTGGTGAAAAAAATGAAATGGTCTGTGACATGGAATGTTTTGTGTCATATCAGAACATTATTGTAAAACCCCTACTAAGCATGCTTAGAACCCCCCCACCCCAAAAAAAACAACTTTACAGAACTCTGGAACCATTTAACATTTTTATATGAAACCGTCAAAAGGTACTACCTTGGCACAGCATGTTTCCATTCTGTGTAGACTGCATGTGACAGCAAAGCCAAAAACCCCATGCCAAGTACAGGAAAAAAATTAGATGTCCACAGGAAAATGATTTGCATGGATCTCATAAACCACACAACCTGCAATCACAAAACTTTCCACATATTTAGACCTTGCTTACTAGGTAATGCATGCAAAACATCAGCTAATTTCATCACTCGCTGTCAAAGCTATTACGGTGCAAAGTTAGGGGTTTAAACACAGAACCTGTTAGTCAATCCTTACTATACGCAGCCCTTACTATACTAGCACTACCATGCCAACATAATGTATATGAGCAAGAATGCAAACGTTTTTGTGTCAATTCACAAACTCGTTAGTCTCCGAACTGGCAAGAATTCACCTGGAAGGTGGCCCACTGGTATTTCTGTACTCCTGCCATTCAGGCAAAGTTCCAGGAATCATGAGCAGCTATATGGAGTGTGGAGTTTCTCCCTGTGACTCGTGCATTTTTTTTGGGGGGGGGCAAGTCATGGTCTTGTTTCCTATTGGCCCCTGCTCAGTGGAGCCTTTGCTGAAATATTCCAGATTAATATACAACTGTCGCCGCTAAGGGATATACTATATTTGCTCCTTCAAGGGTAACATTAAACAGTCATGTACTTACTAGCAAGTGTATTGGTGGCTGCAACACAGAAGGCTATTACTTAAGCTACGGTTGGTACAACAGTCAACCACTC
The DNA here is from genome assembly GCA_016271365.2 of Neoceratodus forsteri. Lineage (NCBI taxonomy): Eukaryota > Metazoa > Chordata > Ceratodontiformes > Ceratodontidae > Neoceratodus > Neoceratodus forsteri. The sequence continues at coordinate 746,589,648 of CM028132.1, forward strand.
AAACAGTGGCAAATCATCATCATTGAAATGTCATATCAGATTACCTAAAGGTAAGCAAGCAATATGAGAAGGCAGTAAGGATGGCTGGGGGGATCGGGGATGTATAGGGAGAGGCATCAGCAGTAGAAAACAAGAAGTTGTTATCCCTCTGTACAGACAGTTGGTGAGACCCTATCTAGAGTACTGCATGCAGTTCTGGAGACCCCATCTCCACAAGGACAGACAGGATGGAGGCAGTCCAGATGAGGGCAACTAAAATGGTGCAGGGTCTGCAACAGAAGCCATGTGAAGAGAGACTAAAGGAGCTTAATATGTATACCCTTGTGGAAAGGAGGGAGAGGGGAAGGACATGATTGAAACTTTCAAGTACCTCAAGGGAATCAACAAAGTCCAAGAGGGTAGCATCGTTCAGAAAAGATGTGCAAGAACAAGGACACAAGTTGAAGATAGTGAGGGACGGCTCCAGGGCCAAAGTGAGAAATTTTTCACAGAGAGGGTGGTGGATGCATGGAACGCCTTCCTGAGGCAGTCATGGGGTCAAAAACATCAAGGAAATTCAAGAATGCATGGGACAGACAAGGCAATTCTGGTGGGGGGAAGGAAGAAGTAGGCTGTTAATTAACTAGGATCTGCAGCTTATCCAATAGGTAAGAAAATGGGCAGACTAGGTGTGCCAAGCAGTCCTTATCTGCCATCAAAGTCTATGTTTCCAGGTTTCTATGTACAGGATGTAAACCAGCATATACTCAATGAAGCAACAAAGAACAGTTCTGTACTGACCAAAACAGCAGATCTTCAAAAGAATCATTCATCTGGCCACACCTGTGGAACTATGCCCACGTCAGCACTAGAACCACATGGAAACTTTTGTAGTCAGTCAGGGACCACCCACGACAGAGTCATGAATCAATGTCTACATAAACACAGGTGGCTCCTCCTCTCCTCAGTTGCCCTCTGGAGATAATGCTCGGAGGACCTGCCTGCAGGGAACCAGGAGAGACCCCAGCTCTAATATAGCAGGCGAGGTGGAGTGCTGAAAAAGACAGTAATGGAGACAGCAGTACAAAGATTCTTTGTCACAACACCTAAAGGGGAAAGAGGGTGGGATGGCATGGTCTGGTGAAAAGAGATTCTCTCAAAGATAGTACAGTTACGTAAAAACTTACCGTAACAGTAGATCTTTGAGAGAAGCTCTTGCAGCAGGTAACACCTTTAGGATTAAAGCTGGCAGGTGCCAGGACAGAATGGAAAACTTCTAACTGGCAGTCTATAGTGGGGGATTGCCCCCCTGATGTATGGTATAAAAGGAGTGATCCCCCAGCCCATCCTTAGTTCCCCCACTGGAGACCCAAGCAAATGGAGTAAAATTGGAGAACTGAGGAGGGTCCTCAAAATGAGGAAAGAAAGGTAACCATGATGGAGAAGCAGCAACCAGGGGGAAGGCAGGAGGGAAAATAGTACCTGCTGCAAGAACTCCTCATGAAGATCTACCATTATGGTAAGTTCTTATGGAACTGTACTATCTTTCTTTGAGGGGGCTCTTGCAGCAGATAACACCTTTAAGACTGAATCCTAAGCAGTAAGGGAGAGACCCTGGTCAGCTGGGTGGAGGTAGAATTCTCCCAAAGAGGTTTAGGAGAGGAGGCCTTGCAGGATTGCCAGTCTGAAGCCTGCTCTGTGTCTTGATGCAATGTCCAAACTATAGTGCTTGACAAAGGTGTGGACAGAACTCCAAGTAGCAGCTGCGCAAGTGTCAGCAGCTAATACATTCCTCAAAGAGGCAAAAGAGGCAGCCATGCCCCTGGTAGAGTGGCCTTTATAGTAAATGCTTGTCATACTTCTTGTAGAAGAAAACAATGCAGTTAACCAACCATTGGGATAAACATTGCTTAGACACAGGAGCCCCTTCTATTCTGGGGGCAAAAGACACAAACAACTGGTCAGACTTTCTAGTAGCTTGGGTGAGCTCCAAGTAATAACGAAGCACCCTATGACCATCCAGAGTATGAAGTAGCGCCTTCCCTCAGTTTGCGTACTCTGGGTAGTAGACAGTAAGGTGGATGTCTTGATGCAATGTAAACTCCGACACCATCTTGGGAAGAAACTTAGGATTAGTCCGCAAGGACATCCTGTCCTTGTGGAAAATCAAATAAAGCTCTTTACACATCAGAGCCTGAAGATCAGAAATCCCTCAAGCAGAAGTAATGGCTACTAAAAATAATGCTTTCCATTACAAAAAGCCCAGCTCGCAACTTGCAGCAGGTTTGAAGGGAGGCAAGGTAAGCTTTTCCAAAATAAACCAAAGATCCCATGGCAGGACTGGGTCCCTAATGGGAGGCTTCAAATGCAGAATGCCTCATAGAAACGTATGGGGAAGATCCATCTGAGTGAGAGTTTTGCCCTCAATAGGTGCATGGTAGTCGGAGATGGCAGACAGATGCACCTTTAGAGAGGAGTAGCTCTGACCCGAGTCCGACAAGGAGAGAAGATACTCCAGTACTGAATTCACCGGGCAGGTGAAAGAGTCCAAATGCAGAGTGGTGGCCCAGATGCAGAACTGCTTCTATTTCATTGTGTAAGTGGCCCTGGTGGAAGGTTTCCTAGTGGCCACCAAGACATCAGCTACCTTGGGGGAAACCCCAAATCAGGATACAGCTAGATCTGCAGGAGCCATGCATGGAGATGCAGAGATCCAAGATACGGGTGGACCAGGGTTCCCTGCTTCTGGGAGAGCAAGTCTGAGTGCAGGGGCAGGGAGATCAGAGGTTCCTCTGCAAGTTTCTGAAGGAGTGGAAACCAAATTTGGCACAGCCAAAAGGGCACCACTAGAATCATCTACTCCCTCCAGTTGAGCTTGAGAAGAACTTAGTGCAGTAAAGGGAAGGGAAGGGAAGGAATGCTTAAAAGAACCTCCTCGTCCTGGAGAGGGACAACGCATCTCACCAGAAAACACCAGGCCCTGGATCTGGTGAGCAGAAACTGGGCAGTTTTGTATTGGATGGGGAGGCAAACAGATCCAATTCTGGACATCCCCATCTGGTGAAGAGGTATTTGACCATGAAAGGAAGAAGTTCCCACTCGTGAGCCCTGGGTCGGGACCAGCTTAGGCTGTTGGCCAGAGTGTTGTGCACACCTGGAACATGGACTGCTGTTAGGTCCAGGTGGTGATCCACTGCCCATGACCAGACTCATGGCTTCCCTGCAGAGGGGTTAAGAATGAGTGCACCCACAGGCCCCGGCAGTGTTGAGGGTTGAGGCACTGGATGCCTTACCTTGCACCATGCTGTTGACCTGGGTTTGGAAATGGATCACTCGGGGGTTGACTGGGGGAGAAACTATAGCACATTCAGAGGACTGCTTTCCTTCCTTGGGGTGGGAGGATTTGCGCTGCGCGATGTCAGCCAACACCTAGCGGTGGCTGGGGGTCAGTGCAAGTGTGCATCCATGCAAAGGGTTGGCCCACATCCAGGGTGACTGGCTGCCTCTGAGGAGGTGGAGACTGCCTCCCCACCCATTGCAGGGATGTGGGTGCGGGTGAAAATGGAGGAAAGATTCCTGGACCCGACAGGACCCGTGATGGCACAATCGCTCCAGCGGGTCCTCCCAGACACCAGATCTGATATACCGGGGTTGGGGGCGGAGGAAGAGCATGCAGGCACTCCTCGCCCAGGCCCTGCTGCAGAGGGGAAATCCATGGGGGAACCTCAGGGGATGGACTGGCTGGGGGATCATGGGTCAGAGGATGTACCCCTCTGTGGGAGAGGTCATAGCCCCTGTCGGGTCTGTGGCAGAGAAACTACATATGAAAGAAAAAAAAAAACGAACGAGTCCCCCTGGTTTGTTTATGCAGACCAGTGACATGTCTGTCTGGATCAACAGAAGGCTGGGCAGCAAAACTGACTGGAAGGCCTGCAGAGCATACAGAATCACCCGCATCTCCAGGACACTGATGTGGAGATGGAGCTTGTGCTGAGACCATGTCCCTTGTGTCTGACGGCCTCCCAAGTGGACTCCCCAGCCTTGGCCTGATGTGTCTGTGGTCAGAATCTGACTGGGAGATTCCTTTCACAGGTAAACCCCCTTGGAAAGATTGGAGGGATTTAGCCACCATGCTAGGGCCCCATTGTACAGGGTTTGACACCAAGACAGGCTGCCCTAGGACATCTGAACTGCTGGTCCCACTGGACAACCCTCCTGTACAGCCAAGCCAGGAGAACTGTTGCAATGGCCACTGCCATGTGCCCCAGGAGCCTTAGAACAAACCAGGCTGGAACTTGTCAAGAAGAGGAGACTTGCCAAGCATGCTTCTGAAGGTGCTCTGCTCTGTCTGGAGGTAAGAAGGTTTTGCCTTGTGCTGTGTCCAGGATAGCCCCTATATACTGCAGCCTGACTTGGCCAAGGAGAGGACTTGGGGAGGTTTAAAGTAATCTCTAGGTCCTGAAACAGGGAGAAGGTGGCCCACATAGTGTGTAGGAGCCAGTCCCTGGTGGGAGTGGTCAACAACCAGTCATCTAGGTAAGGGAAGATGTAATGGCCCTGTCTCCTTAAGGCTACAGCCCCTACTGCAAGACATTTGGTGAAAACTCTGGGGGCCAAGGACAGGGCGAAAGACAGAGACTGAAACTTGTAGTGATTTTCCTGGAAGTGGAAGCAAAAGAACGTCTTGTGGGGTTGGAAAACCGGAATGTGGAAGTATGCGTCCTGCATGTCCAGAGAACATAACCAATCCCCTCGATAGAAGAGAGGAAGATGACCTAGCAGAGTGACCATCCTGAACCTATTGTACTCTATGCACTGATTCAGGTGGCCAAGATTGAGGATAGGATGCAATCCCATTTTCTTTGGCACCGGGAAGTGGGAATAAAACCCTTTCTCCCCCTTTGTGCAGGAGGCACTAGCTCTATGGCCAGCTTCTGCAGTAGGGCCTGAATCTCCTCTTCTATGAGGGCGATGTGAGCCTGAGGGATGTGTGGGGGCAGTGCTGTGAGTTCTAGAGTGTGCCCCTTTTCCACCAGCTGAAGGACCCAAAGGTCTGAAGTTATCTGGCACCAGCCTTCTATGTACAAGGAAAATCGATCCCCCAATGTCTTCCCTAAGGCTTCTCCTGGGGGGGGAGGGCAACGAGTCAGGCTGAGGAACCGGGGAGGGGCCGGGAGGCCTGGGAGGTCCTGAGAGCCTGAGGGGTGGAACCTCCAGAAGCAAACACAGAAACATAGAATCTGATGGCAGATAAGGACTGCTTGGCTCACCTAATCTGCCCATTTCCCTACCTAACAGATAAGCTGCAGATCCTAGTCAACCAACAGCCTACTTCCTCCTACCCCTACCCCCTAGAATTGCCTTATGTCTGTCCCATGCATTCTTGATTTCCCCCACTGTTTTTGACTCCATGACCTCCTCAAGAAGGCTGTTCCATGCATCTACAACCTTCTTTTTTTGTGAAATACTTCCTTACATTACCTCTGAGCAGTCTCCCTGCTATCTTCAAATTGTGACCCCTTGTTCTTGCACATCTCTTTTTCTGAAAGATGCTACCCTCTTGGACTTTGATTCCCCTGAGGTATTTGAAAGTTTCTATCATGTCCCCCCTCTCCCTCCTTTCCTCAAATCTATACATCTTAAGCTCCTTTAGTCTTTCTTCATAGGTCTTCTGGTGCAGACCCTGCACCATTTTGGTTGCCCTCATCTGGACAGCCTTCACCCTGTCTATGTCTTTGCGGAGATGGGGTCTCCAGAACTGTACACAGTACTCTAGATGTGGTCTTACCAATTGTCTGTACAGAGGGTCATCTTTCTGTTGTCTACTGATGATGCCTGTCCCTATGCATCCCAGTATCCCTCCAGCCTTCCTTACTGCCTTCTCACATTGCTGGCCCACTTTTAGTTTATCTGATATGACTACCCCAAGGTCCCTTTCCATTTTTGTTGTCAGTATCTTACCCATTGTGTACTCTTCCCCTGGGTTTTTGTTTCCCAGGTGCATTACTTTGCACTTTGCGTTGAATCTAAGCTGCCATACATTTGACCATTCCTCCAACATTGCCAAGTCCCTTTTCATCCTTTCCACCCCACTGTGTGTATCAACATGTTGCAGATCTTTGTGTCATCTGCAAAGAGACATACCTTCCCCTCCAGTCCCTCTGCAATGTCACTTAAAGACATTAAAAAGGACCGGCCCCAGTACTGAACCCTGCGGTACCCCACTAGTAACCCCCCTTTCTTCACTGTGGACTCCATTTACTGTTACCCTCTGTTTCCTGTTGTCCAGCCAGTGTTTTACCCAGGCTACCACCCTGAGGCCCACTCCCAGGCTGGCTAATTTGTTTATTAATCTTTTGTGTGGGACTGTGTCAAATGCCTTGCTAAAGTCTAGGTAGGTCATGTCCACAGCCCCTCCCTGGTCTACTACTTTGGTCACCCAGTCAAAGAAATCAATTAGATTTGTCTGACATGACCTTTCTGCTGTGAATCCATGCTGCCTTTGGTCCTGTGCCCCTCTGGCCTCTAGGTACTCAACAATTCTTTCCTTCAAAAGTGATTCCATTATTTTGCCTACCACTGAGGTCAAATTGACAGGTCTGTAGTTTCCTGCCTCTGTCTTGCTCCCACTTTTATGAAGGGGAATCACATCTGCCCTCCTCCAGTCATCAGGTACCACACCATCCTCCCATGATTTATTGAAAAGAGTAGTCAGTGGTGTTACTAGTTCTTCCCTTGGTTCTTTTAGAATTCTGGGGTGTATCCCATCAGGTCCCATTGCTTTATCCACCTTCAGTTTTAGGCAGGGGTGGAAGCTTTACATATGAATCCTGCCCTATACTTCTGTCCTCTAGGTTGCTGTCTGGCATTCCTCTGAAAGGATTGCTTGGGATGTTTAGGCTGAGATTTGTACATGGTATGTATGAATCTGATAGCCTTCCAATTACTGCAGGCTGGTAATAATATTTTGCGAGTCCTGCCAAACAGGACGGGACCCTTGAAGGGGGCATCCTTTACTTTGGATTGTACATCAGGCATGAAGCCAGACACTCTCAGCCATGAGTATCAAATACAGACTACAGAGGCCGCAGCCCATCCTGCAGAATTCACTGTATCATAAGAGGCTCAGAGGACATGGTTGCCCATGTCCAAGCCCAACTTCAGGATGGGCATCAGCTCTGCCCTACCGAGGCAATCAGACATGGCCTGAGCCACCTCCACTGCCTTGTCCCACAGGGCATTATGGTACTGGACCATGTGGGCGAGGAAATTCTGAGACCATATAGCACATGTGGCTGATGAATAAACCTTTCTGGCCGACTGGTGAATATGTTTGGAGTCTTTATAGGTTGCTTGAAAGGACAGAGCAAAGAACCTTACCAGAGCAAGGATAAGGATTAAGGCTTCTTTTGGCTAGGCAGATTTTACTGTGTGTTATTTTTATTTTTTTACTCACAGGGATTGTTACTGTTTATTGCTAACATTTTATTGCTTTATTTTTCTCTGATTCAAATTGTTGTTGCTGGGTATACCTTCTGCTGCATTATTACAGGGTGTGCCTACAGGTGTGGGTTTACAGATTACTGCTATCATTTTCTGATTCAAATTGTCCTTTGCAAGGTATATCTTCTGTTACTGCTTTATGTTTCTCTGTAGTCAAGGCCCCTGGAATTCTGCGGTTCTGCGGTTGTGGAATTTGCCGCAGAATTTGTATCATGCCGCAGAATATATATAGTGCCGCAGAATTCATTGTTTTTGGTGAATTTTCATACAAATATACTGTTTTTCCATAGTGTCAGGCTTTCTTTCCCACCTTGTTTATGCTGAAGCCCCTCCTCTATGCTCAGCATATGATGTAATCGATGACATCACATCATATTTAGCCAATGACATGACTGCATTCTGCCAGAGAAATTAATAAATCTTGCCGAAGAAATCAGAAAATGCTGCTGCAGAAGTCAAGGAGCCCTGCTGCAAAAATCAGAAAATTCTGCCGCAGAACACCAGGGGCCCTGTCTGTAGTGAAGTGTTTCTTACAGGGTATATCTTCTCTGAAATTATTACAAGTGTTGCTTTACAGGTTTTACAGTTTTGTCTATCATTAGGATAAGCTTTCAGGGCTTCTGCATTTGTTGCTGGCTGATTGTTTCTGCTCTTACGTCCTTGTTTCTTTCGTCTGTGGTTCTTCTTTTTTGGCAGGGGAAGGGCCCAGCCATCCCCCCCATCCCCAACCACCCCACACTACACTCCTTTTATAGGGTAGCACAGTCATGACATTTCCTGTAGCAAAGCAGGAAGGGGTTGATCAGTATCCACACAGTAACCTCATTTGCAGGGGCACTAGTAATTTAACTTGTTATAAATATTGATACAAAAACAAACAAAACACAAAATCAAACTTTTGCTTTCATTTTCTTCCCTCTACTTTGACCAGGTTATAAACCCAGCAACTTCTCTGGAATGGATATCATTAACTGCAGGTACTGCGGAACACTTTTCAGAAGGGCAGTTTTACAGGATTTAGGACACTGTCCTGCATGCTGGGCCATTGGAGATCTAAGGGCACAGCTCCAAGCAGCATGGGCAGAGATTGCATACCTCAAATTGCATATTCAAGAGGAAATATAAGAACCGCCCACCATTTCCCCAACATCCAACAGAAGCACCTCAACCGCAGAGGTTAGTTTGTCCGGGAGGTTGGCGGGTGGCTAGGAGGGGCAAATCAGGTGCCCCATCACTCAGTGCTGTCCAACATATCACCTCCACAAACCATATAAAAACTACAAACAGGTATCTGCCTCTGTCTCCGAAATCAAACAAAGGGGCAGAAGATACTGCAGCACAGGAGCTAGCACAACAAAACTCACCCAAAACAGGAACCAAAACAAAAACAGCAAAAAGGAAATCCAAAAAGCTTCTGATCACAGGAGACTCCATGATTCAGGGAGTTGATACATATCTCCAGCCAGGGGTAATGGTCAGATGTCTCCCAGGTACATCAGTGTGGAGAGACACTGACCGCATTGCTAAAATTGTTCAGGAAGCAGGAGACAACATTGACATCCTGGTACACATAAGGACTAACGCTCTCACCAGCCGGTCAGTTGTGGAGACCAAGGAACACCTGACCAGGCTGGGTGACAAACTATCTTCCATTTCATCCAGCATCTCCTTCTCTGAGATCCTGCCAGTCTGGGAGAGGGGGGCAGATGGACGGAAGGTCAGAGAAGGGGAGCTAAACATGTGGCTCAAGGGCTGGTGCCAGGAAAAAGGACACACATTTGTAGGGAACTGGCAACAGTTTTGGGAGTGAAAGTTCTTTAAATTTGATGGACTGTATCTGACTAAGGAGGGAGTCTGTGCATTGGAGCAGAAGTTTGATTTCTTTGCAGAATATTTAAACTAGCAAATGGGGAGAGGGGTGCAGCACCCCGTACGTCGAATGCGATGAACATCCCTCCCTCCTCAGTGAGTGGTCAAACAGGAGTTCAGTATGTTTGTAGTTCATTTGCATCACCAAGTAAGGAAAAAGGTCCGGCTCCCCATACGATGCACGGGGGAAATCCCAGACTTCGCCCAACAACTAACGCACCAAAATCTGGCCAATGGAAAATCATGTACACAAATGCTCGCAGTCTGGGAAACAAGATCCCAGACCTGCAGGCAATAATGACAGAGGCTAAACTGGACATAGTAGCCATTAGCGAGACATGGTTTAACAGTGACCACACTTGGGAGACTTCAGTACCTGGCTATGTACTGTTCAGAAGAGACAGAGGTGCAAAAAAAGGGGGGGGGGCCCCTTTATGTCAATGAAAATATCAAAGCTACAGAAATTCAGAATACACATAAGGAGCCCGAAGAACTGTGGGTCACCCTGGAAACAGGAAATGGGGCAGCCATATGAACTGGGATTGTGTACAGGCCTCCAGACCAGCTAGAGGATATAGACACATTACTGTTAGAAGATATACAAAACATGACAGCTAAAGGGGAGGTTCTGATAATGGGAGACTTCAACATGCCAGATATAGATTGGTCAATACCAGCAGGGGCATCTGCCAGAACTAGACACATGGTGGATTCCCTGCAGAGGGGAGGGCCTCAAACAACTGGTACAACAACCCACAAGAGACAATGCTATCCTAGATTTAGTACTGATTAACAGGGAAAGGATCACAGATCTCCAGGTAGAAGGTCACCTGAGGGCCAGTGACCATCACATGGTATGGTTCAATTTGGCCACTAGAACAAAATCATCCCATTCCAAGATAAAAATATGGGACTTCAAAGGAGCTGACTTTGATAAGATGGTCAACAGAGTTAAGCTAGCCCTGGCAAAAAGAAATACAGGTGAAGAGGTACAGGCAAAGTGGGCAAGCATTAAAGATGCAATACTTGAAGCAACATCCCATTGTGTTAGTGAGAAAAGGAAGTGCAAAAGAAGAAGGAAACCACTTTGGTTCTCAAAAGCAGTAGCAGAAAAGGTCAGAGCCAAAAGGGTGGCCTTCAGGAAACATAAGGGAACACAGCAGGATGAAGATAAGGAGGCATACCAGACTTCCCTAAGGGAAGCAAGGAAGGCAGTAAGGCTGGCAAGGCCCAAACTGAGGAAACACTAGCACAAACAGTAAAAGAAGGTGACAAGACTTTCTACAGATATATTAGTGAAAGGAGAAAGTCCAGAGGGGGTATTGCTAAGATCAAAGGGGATAAGGGGGCATGTGAGGAGAAGGACCATGTAAAAGCATCTATCCTAAATAGATACTTCTGCTCAATATTTACTGAAGAGAAGGTAAGACGGGGCCCACAGCTCAGCACCATGGACACAGTGGAGAGGGAGGGAGGTGTGCACTAGTCCCTTCACAAAAGAAATGGTCCTACAAGGGCTTGATAAGCTCAGGGTGGACAAGGCAATGGGATCTGATGGCATACATCCCAGGGTACTAAAGGAGCCAAGGGTGGAACTAGCAGAGCCATTAGCAGAACTGTTTACTGAGTCTCTGAGCACAGGAGAGGTCCCAGAAGACTGGAGAAGGGCTCATGTAATCCCGCTCCACAAGAGTGGTAGCAGGGAAGAGGCAGGGAACTACAGACCAGTCAGTCTTACCTCAGTAGTGGGCAAGATTATGGAGGCGCTCCTTAAGGAAAGGATAATGCAACACCTGGAATCCATAGGAGCATGGGATCCAAGACAGCTTGGGTTTACGCCCCCTTGAAGGCTTGTTGCCGAGGTGCTAGGGGCTCCCACTTTGGCATAATAAATCAACAATCCAGTCAAATATCTTTGGTCTGTGTTTCATTGGAGTGCTTTTACTTCTGGGTTTACAAAAGGAAGGTCCTGTCAAACTAATCTCATAGATTTCTTTGACTGGGTAACCAGAGTGGTGGACCAAGGGGGAGCAGTTGATGGCACCTACCTTGACTTCAGCAAAGCTTTCAATACTGTGCCACATAGAAGATTAATAAGCTGGGTAGACTCAGGGTGGGTCAGACATTGGTCAACTGGGTGGCAAACTGGTTGATGAGCAGAAAACAGAGTGGTGGTAAACGGTATACAGTCAGAAGAGATACAAGTCACAAGTGGGTTACCTCAGGGATCAGTCCTGGGGCCAGTCCTCTTCAATAGCTTCATCAGTGACATTGCAGATGGACTAGAGGGTAAGGTTTGTCTGTTTGCAGATGACACCAAGATCTGCAACAGAGTAGATGATCCAGATGGGGTGGGCAGAATGAGAAGCGATCTACATAAACTAGCAAAATGGTCAGAAGAGTGGCAACTGGGGTTTAATGCAAAGAAGTGCAAGATCATGCACATAGGGAGGAGATATCCCGAAGCCACCTATAGGCTGGGAGGGGAGTTGCTAACAGTCACAAGGGAAGAAAGAGACTTGGGCGTCATCATCACCGATGGCCTGAAATCATCCAAGCAGACCACTAAACCAGTAGGTAAGGCTAGAGGGATGTTGGGGTGTATTAGTAGGGGTATCACAAGTCAGAAGAGGGAGGCAATAATCCCTCTTTACAAGACACTGGTTAGGCCCCATCTGGAGTACTGCATGCAGTAGTGGAGGCCACACCTTCACAAGGACATTAACCAAATTGAGGCAGTCCAGAGAAGGGCAACCAAAATGGTGCAGGGACTGCATCAGAAAACATATGAGGACCGATTAACGGAGCTCAATATGTATACCCTAAAGCAAAGGAGGGAGAGAGGTGATATGATTGAAACATTCAAACACCTTAATGGCATTAACAAGGTGAAAGAGTCTAACATGTTTCAATATAAGAAAAATAGCAGGACAAGAGGACACAGCATGTGATTAGAGGGAGGCCGATTAAGGGGTAATGTGAGGAAGTTCTTTTTCACAGAAAGGGTGGTGGATGCATGGAACAGTCTACCTCAGGAAGTGGTGGATATGAATACAGTGCAGGGCTTCAAATAGGCATGGGATAGGCATAAGGGAGCAATATAGATGAGAATGAATAGATAAGCCATTGACAGAGCAAAGGCCGATGGCACATTCATAAGGTAGAGAAAGAAATGGGCAGACTGAATGGGCCTTGCGGTCCTTATCTGCTGTCAACTTCTATGTTTCTATGTTTATCTGTAGGCTGAGAACTTAGGTGCCTAGGGTGCTTGGCGCGATCGTGGGCCGCATTAACAATGGAGTCGCTGGCCCTGTTGCATGGAGGGCTGAGGCAGTGATGCCTTACCTCCTGCCATGCCAGTGACCCATGCTTATGGTGTGAGCAGGTCATTGGGGGCCAGCTGGGGAGGGAGAGGATCAAGAGTCTGGAGGACAGCTCTCCTCTTCTCTCCCGGGGAAGGTGAGAAACAGAGGCTGGCATTTGCCTCACACCTGGCCCAGTATAGTGGGGTATGGAGGTGGAGCAGCCAGTGGACATGCTGCATGTGGACACACATGTGGCATGCCCACTGTCGGCATTGCACGCTCCACCGCCAAAAGAAATGTGGAAAATGGCAGCCCGGGTCAAGCAGCTTGATGGCAGTCTGACAATACACCATCTCCAGAGAGCATCACCTGTACTGAATCCAGTCCTGGTGGGTGAGCGAGGGGGCTATCACCACCCCACCATGGGGGTAAGCCATGGGGGTAGCAAGGTGATGGCCTGAGTTGGAGGACAGGTGCAGGATGGATGGCAGCAGGATGAAAAGGATGCCAGGAAGAAGGGAGCCGACCAGGGGCCAGGGGAGAAAGAGTAAGGAAAAAAAAAATAACGGAGTCTGCCTCTGGGTGGTCCCCATAAAAAGGATCACCCCTGGGAGCACAATACAGCTGGTCTGACTTTTTGGAGACTGCAGGCACTGAAAAGGACTGCTTCCAGGCCACCCTATTGACATCCTTATAGGAGTCAATAAGTGGAGGAACAACCATGGGCAGGGTGTCCTCCTTTCTAAGAAAGGAGGCTAGCCGACGTCGCTCTGGATCCAGCTCCATGTCTCAGCCATTCAGCTGCTGGATGTGCTGCATGACATCCATGAAGGTTGTATCATCAGTAGAGGAACGAGAAGTGTCTTTAGTCCCCTCTAGGTCTGATGGAAGGTCAGAGTCATCATGGCCTAAGGAGGAGGAAGAGTACCCATACAAATCCCCAGAATCTTGGGAGGGTGAAGGAGAGCGGGGTTGCTTGCGTGACCTTCCTTTTGGTTGGAGGGTACCACTGCCATCTAATGTCTGAGCAGTTCCCCTAGGTGGAGGAACCAGAGGCTTGTCAGGAGGTAGACCCTGAGGAGTATGTTTAGAGGGCTTCTTAGGGGTGTGTCCTTAAAATAAGACCACCAGGCTGCAAAAAAAAAAAAACAGGTTACTCACCTGTAACAGTAGTTCTAGGAATGGTATATGTTGTTCATCCACACTTGTTGGCATGTCCCTTTCCCCTTTAATTCTTGCCAGAAAGTCTTCAAGCTTGCTCCTCACACCCACCCAGGTGGTATAACCCTTGGGTCCACCCCAAGACGCCAGATCTTAGCACGCTGAAAGCCAGATTTGTGCGTCGCAGCTGGGAAGATCAGATGGGTCAGTGTGGATGAACATATATCACTCCTAGAAAGATCAGTTATGCAAAGACTTTTGTTGTAACAGTAGATCTTCTAGGAATGTCTCTTGCAGTAAATCATCATCATTACTTCTGGGAGTTCCCGATAGGTGGTGCTGTAACATGGCAGTCTCTTCTAGCAGTCTCCACACCAGGGACCACCCACACGACCTCACTTCCTGGGCTGTGCCTATAAAAGTGGTGGGTCCCTAGTAATCTCCGTTCCCGCGGTTTCAGTTCGGCGAGGGACCGAGGGGAACAGAGGTACCAAAGCCTCCCAACCCTACATCGTTTTCCCTGTTACAGAATGGCAAGGGCCGGAGGGAGTGAAGCTACTTACTGCAAGATACATTCCTAGAAGATCTACTGTTACGGCAAAAGTCTTTGCGTAACTGGTCTGTCTTCCACGGAATGGTCTCTTGCAGTAAATCATTACTTCTGGAAGATTCCCATGCAGTTATGTGGCAGTGGGGTGGCCAGATATGGCATTCTGCCGTACATATAGTGTGGTCTTAGGACCGATAGGTATTGAGGGCAGTATATCAGCATATAAAGATAATTTTGTATTCTAAGTACTCCATTATGGCATTCGTTATAGGGTTATGGCTGAAAGACAAGCCAGACTGGCTATTATTGGGCATCGTCAAATGAGTTAAGCAGATGTAGACCCGATCAGGGTATGGCATATCAAATACTGTGAGATTTCAGAAGAAATTCACCCATATAATGGAGTGATTAGTAGTTCTCAGTGGCATGCACTAGAAGAGACAGTATATGTGAAAGTCTGCTGGGTTCTGAATTTTGAACAGTAACTCAAATAATACAATGTTATTATTTTGTAGTGCTACAATGTAACAAGTTAATACAGATTTTTGCCATGTTTGTCAATTCATTAGAAAATGTATCCATTTTGGCATAAATAGGCTACATAAGTAGCAAACAATGATGTGAAATGAAACAATGTATCCATTTCATACTGAAATCTGGTGGCTCCCAGAGTTAGTAGTATTGTAGTCAATATTGTACTCGTTTTAGGGTAAAGACATGGAATGCAACAGAGTGATGTCAGTTCCATCGTGTCTTAGTAATCTCATTTGCAAGGGGGTCCCAAGTATGTCAGGGCCTGCAGCCTTGTTAGGTGTAAACCTGAAATGTTAGTATGTTTATAATATATATGTACTCTCCATTGTTTCTGTGGCCTTTATCTATGGCCAGGTTAAGACTGCATGTAGCAGCAGCAATTTGGTAAGAATATTACGATCCATATTATAATATCGTGATATATCAATTGTTTCTCAGCATGTGAGTAGTAGCAGGCTCTGTTCATGGGAGAGACACAAGGGTCCAGTGCACAACAGGCCTAGAGACATCCTGATGGAATGACCGTAATGGCCTGTAACAGTGATACCTCAAAAAGTGGCTGGATGTATAAAGCCTCATGGGAAAGGCCTCAGTATAATTTCGAATCGAAGCACCAGAAAAAGGTCTCAGAGGCCTAGAAGAGGAGACTGGGGCGTAGTCTGAAGGTTTTTAATGAGAGGAAGAGGCGCCCGGATGTCCTGAGGGGTGGCCATGGGTCGGTTTAGATGTGTTCCTTGTCATTCGTTCTTTGCCTCTAACGTTATCTCTTTGGTTATAGTAATTTACAGTTTTTGTATGAAGAATTATACTGAGGGCGTGGTTTGTAGTACATTTATTGTACTGATTTTAGTTGTCTGCCTGAGGCTTGTAGGTTGTCCAATATTGTCTGTGCCCCTGGGCCAAAGAGATGGTCACCAGAAAAAGGGGCATTAGCCACTTTTTGTTGAATATCGAGTGCTAGCCCTGTGAGTTGGAGCCATGCCTGACGGTGTGTAAGAATACCGACTGCAGAGGCTTTGCCGGAGCGTCGGCAATATCATATCCTGATCTTAGTAAATGTCGAGAGAGGGAAGTAAGTGTGTATTATTGATGTGAGTTGCTCTTTTTCAGGGGATGTAGGTAGTTTACTTATAATGTCCCCAGCAGAGGTGCCCACTGTACGCTGGTATTTCAGCATATGTCCCATGTAGTTAAGTATTCTAATATTTAATGTGTTTAAAGCAAACACTTCCTTCCCCATATAATCAAAATGTTTAGAGTCTTTTTCAGGAAGTACTGTACTTGTATGTTTAGGTTTGCCACTGTGGTCATGAATGGCTGCAATAACCACAGAATCTGCAGTGGGAATATTTAAATATTGATAATCAAGGGGAGCCTAATAAAGCCTATGCGCTTTTCTAGGTAGCTCCTGTGCCACTATGGGTTGACTCCATGCTTCAGTAATCACATTTCTGAACATTGTTATAAAAAGAGGGACTGCCGGGATAGGTTCTTCTGGGATGTCAAGATATTCAGCCATATCTTTACTTAATTTAGCTTGTTCAGTTGTGGTAAACCCCATTGTTTGTTGTATTCGTAGAATTATTTCTGGGAATGACGAGTCACCCGGTGGGGAAATGACCTTTAGTGGTTGTAATATTTCTTTGCCCCAGTATGATGGTACAGAATATGGGGACTCATACCCTCTTATAGTAGGGGAACCATCATAATTTGCATCTCTGGAATGTTCTGAAATTATATAAGAATCTGACGAATATTCCTCAGAATATTCATGAGGAGGCAGAAGTGGCGAGTGTTCTGGCTTTGTGCATGCCTGTTTTGATGGAGGCAGGGACACAGTCTGTGATTGAGGATTTTTACTGGAGTGGGTGTATAGCCAAAACCCATAGAATTCAACACTCTATTTACAATTTCTTCTATGTTTGGCACTTGTGAGGATGGAATTGCCATGTAAGCAGGTTCCAAGCCCTGTGTGCATGGCATCAGGGGATCAATTTGTGCCTCCCGATAAAGTGATCCAGTACGTCTTTGAAGTTTTTGTTCACCATGGACTGGTGGCTGAGCACCATGCTTGAGTGCAAATGAGGCTGGTTTGCCTCTGCATTCCGTAGTATATGATACTTTATTTTGTGGTGATGCAGCCCCATAAGTATCTTTTGATACTGTGTTACGAAAATCTTCATGGTATTTCATGGTTAATTTTTTGTAAGTATCTTCCATAAATGTATTATATGCTGGTAAAGGTGCTATTCTATGATGCAGGGGCTGCTCCGTCGACGGTGGGATCAGGCCCATCAACTGAGGAGGAATAAAAGCATGCCCCGTCGATGTAATGTCTCTTATTGATGATGGATAAATGAAAGCATGCTCCATCAATGGTGGAACACACCTCGGCGATGATGGAGGAGTCAGTGCATGCTCCGTCGACAGTGGGATGCTTGTCGTCGATGATGGAACAGTAGGTACATGCTCCATTGACGATGGAAAGTGTGTCTTTGATGATGAGAAGGCAAATGCATGCTCCATCGACAGTGGCAGACTTCTCATCGACGATGGAAATTTAGGAGCATGTCTTGTCGACGGGGGAGGTAGAGTGTGCTCCGTCAATGGAGGAGGTGTTTTCATTGATGAGGATGTCTTGTGGAGTCCTCTCGTCAATGGGGGAGTGTGCCCCATCAACGATGAATGCAACAGGACCTCCGTCATCAACTGTGCATGTGGTTTCATCGATGGGGGAGCTGAGGAATGACGTCCCATCGATGAACATTCCTTTCTATGTGAAGTTGAACTTCTATGTTCTTTTGATAAAGAAGTGCCTGCCGTCAATGGGGGGATATGGCCCGTCAAAGAATGTTTTCTTGATGATACACGTTTAGGAGATATGACCATTGAAGGGTGGTCAGGCAGGACTTTAGGTGAAGGTATTTCCTTTCCTATTTTGCTTCTTGAAGAGGTCTCTTGTTTTAGAGCCCTTTGATTGAGTACCCTGAGTCTGTAACAGGGAAACATCCATTATAAAGCTCTTGGTCGAGCACAGGAATATGGTGCTGTGTACGAAGCCCAGGCACCCCAAACTATGGGTTCAATCCACATCATAGACTACTGGCAGGAGAGTAAGCTGCTGTCAGAGCTGAAGCCAGTGGGAAAATAAATGGAGACTACCAGGGACCACCCACTTTTATAGGCATAACCCAGGAAGTGAAGTTGTGTGGGTGGTCCCTGGTGTGGAGACTACTAGAAGAGACTGCTGTGCTAGAGCACCACCTATTGGGAACTCCCAGAAGTAATAACTTACTGCAAGAGACCATTCCATGGAAGGTCTATGGTTACAGGTAAGTAACCTGTTTTTCTAGGGATGTGGACATGTTGTTCTTATCCACACTTGTTGGCAGACTGCTAGCAGTTCTCTGGGAGGAGGAGGCAAGGCACACACACCCTACTTAGGGAACAGAGACTGGAGAACTGAGGCTCCAAAACCAGCATCCCGGCATGACTCAAGGTCAATGTGGCAATGGGTGATGAAGGTGTTTGCTGTCTTCCAGGTAGTAGCCCTGCAGATTTATTGGATAGGGATGTCCCTGAAAACAGCCACCAATGCAGCGGTATGGCAGGTAGAATGAGCTCTCATCCCACTGGGAGGCTCCTTGTTCGCCAACCTAAACAAGAGATCAATGCATGATGTAATCCATCTGCCAATCCTCCACTTTGTTGCAGGCCTGCCAGGTGTGACTTCAGCGTAGGTGACAAACAGCTGGCAAACCTCTCCCCAAATTTCCACTGTCCTCTCCTTATAGTAGGAGAGAGCACATCTCAGGTCCAGAGTATGGAGCCTGTATTCGGCATCCAAGGTGTAGTTCAGGTAGAACACAGGCAGGGTCAACACCTGATTAAGGTGAAACTTACACCACCTTTGGGAGGAATTTTGGGTGGGGCGCAGGACAACCTTGTCCCTGTGGAAGACCAGATAAGGAGACACCACCAAGAGTACCTGGAGCTCCCCAGTCCTTCTGGCAGACATGATAGCCACCAGGAAGGCAGTCTTCCATGACAACTGTGACATCTCACACTTGTGCATTGGTTCAAATGGCTTGCCCATGAGCTTTGCCAAGACCAGCAGCAAATCCCATGGAGGTGGAGGTTCATGCACCAAAGGGGATATGTGATCAAGGCCTTTGAAAAAGTGCCAGACCATCTTCTCCTGTACCACCATCTGCTGACCGGCCCATGCCCGGTAAGCAGAGATGGCAGCCAGGTGCACCTTAAGGGTCGAAGATTGGAGACCCCCTTTGGACAGAGACCAAAGGTAGTCTAGGATGCTAGCCACTGGACAGGATCTAGGGTCCAAGCCCTTACCCTGACACCAAATAGAAAATCTCTTCCATTTGAAGGCATAGTATCACCTGGTCGATGCCTTCCTGGATGCTTCCACTACAGTGAGTACATCCTCAGAGAGACCCAAAACCTGTAACTCTAGCCGCTCAGGAACCAGGCTGTCAGGTGCAGGGATTGAAGGTCTGGAATGGAATACCTTCCCCTGACTGACTGAGATCAGGTCCGGGTGTGCTGGAAGACCCCGCAGGAACCTGTTGCTGAGACTGAGGAGATCTGGATACCAGAACTGATGGGGCCAGTCTGGGGCTACCAGCATCAACTGCACCTTGTCCCTCCTCACCTTGAGAAGCATCCTGTGGATCAAGGGAAATGTAGGGAAGAAGTAGAAGAGGCCTGGGGTCCATGGCCTCAAGAAGGTATCCCCCTGCAGCGATCCCTGCTGGGGGGGGGTAGGCATGAAACAACCTCAGCTTAGTATTTTCCCTGAAGGCAAACAGGTCCACCATCGGTTTGCCCCAGTGGGAGGACAGACTGCAAGCCATCTCTGGATGAAGAGACCACTCGTGGGATGTCTCGCCTATATGGCTGAGAGCAGAGAGCATCTGCCAGTTGATTCGAGGCTCCTGCCACATGGATGGCTAGGAGATCTGCCTCCAGTTGGCTCATGAGTGTCCAGATGTGGAGTGCTTCCCTGCACAACAGCCGGGAGTGCCACCATGTTTGTTGAGGTAGCACATGGTCATGGTATTGTCTGTCTGGACTTGAATCACTTGACCCTAAAGCTGCTGAATGAATGCTGGCAACACCAGTCTGACTGCTCTTAGCTCCAACAGGTTGACATGGTATTGGGATTCCTCGGGGGCCCAGAACCCATGGGCCCTGTTGTTCCCCATGTGGGCTCCCTTCCTGCAACCGGTCTAGGACGGTCCATCACTGGAGAGTGTCCCACATCTTCTGGGTCACAGTGATCAGCTGTTTGAAATGACCTAGGTGCTGAGTCCACTGGGTGGCCAGCTCCCATTAAAGGGGGTGCATATGCCACTGGGCCCAATGGACCACAGTGGTGCAGGCCGCCATGTAACCCAGAAGGCATAGAAAGTCCTGGGCAGGGCACAAGTGCCCAACCAGAAATGATTGGGCAAAGGAGAGAACCTCCACCCTGTCTGCCAGGAGCCGTGCTCTGGCTTGGCAAGAGTCGAGTTCTATCCCAATGAAACATATCACCGGAGATGGCATGAGCTCTGACTTGGCCTTGTTGATCAGCAGGCCAAGTTGAGAGCAGGTCTGGAGAGCCAGGTCCCTGGACCTCTCCACCTCTTGCTGGGTGGAACTGCCAAGAGCCAATTGTTGAGGTAAGGGTACACTCTGACTCCTCGACACCTGAGATGGGCTGCAATCACTGCAATGCATTTGGTGAAGACCCGTGGGGCCAATGACAGGCTGAATGGCATGGCTCAGAACTCATAGGATTCCCTCTGCTCTGAAGCGGAGGAACTGCTGGTGGGATGGACAGATTGGGACATGAAAGAATGCGTCCTGGAGATTCAGTGAGCAGAACCACTTGTTTTGCTCCAGGAATGGTATGATCTGGGACAGAGCTACCATCTTGAAGGTGTGTGGCCCCGAGATACTGATTCAAGTTGTGCAGATCTAGAATGGGGTGCCAGCCCCCCATCCACTTCGGGACCCAGCAAGTACCTGGAAATGAACCCTGGGTTGACTGGAGGATCTGCCACTCGAACCACTGCCTCCTTGAGGAGGAGCTGGGCTATGTCATCTCTCAGAGCCGACTGTGTGCACGCTGATACTTTCTCCTCCCATGGGGCATGGGCTCTGCAAGGAGGGTACTGCTCGAATTCCAGAGGCAGACCCTGGCCGACCACTTCTAAGACCCACCTGTCCATGGTAACAGCGGACCAGGTGGAAAGAAAGTGGTAGAGCCGACCTGACGGGGATAGGGGTAGTGGCCCCTTATCCCGTCACTGAGCAGGCTTGGAGGAAGAGCGTCCAGGGCCTGAACCCCAAACTCCTTGTCTGCAGGCCACTGGAGGCCCGGACTTGGGCCGAGGGCACCAAGCCTGTTGCTGCCCACCATAAAAGGAGGGCTGCTGGACCACAGGAGCAGGGTGTTGAAAAGGCTTTTTCTTCTTCTGCCACCAAACGGGCACAAGAGTCCCTAAGGTCCAAGGCCATCTGAAGCTGCTGCTTGGAAATGGCACTGCCCTGGTCCCAGACCTGCTAGACTGTAGTCTGAAGGTCCATGTGGAGGTGTGGGAGAACTTCATCCAAGGACCCCAGAAGGGCATGGGAGAAGTGTGCCACGATGACGGCCGAGCTAGCCTGATAGAGGCCTAGAGTGAGGCTGTGTAGACCTTCCTGGCAGAGTGGTCCAGTTTTTTGGACTCCTTGTCTGGAGGTCTATCTGGGTCAGCAGAGCTGCCTGTGCATCTGAACACATAAGTGGTCACTAACCCCTCAGCCAAGGGATGTTCTGTGAACCCAGAGAGGGACCCGATGGGCACCACATACTTGTGGGTCATCTGGGCAGATAGTGCTGGGCAGGAGGCAGGATGCTGCCAGAGCTCCAAGGCTGGGTCAACAATGGCCTCGGCCACTGGAAAGGCCTCCCTAGGAGTATCCCCTCTTAAGAATATCTGTAAGAGGATACTCTGCCCATTTTTGAACAGGTTCCAGGGGCATCCCCATGGATTCAGAGATAAGGCGGAGAATCCCCATAAAAGATGAAGGGCCCTCCTCCATCAACAGACTACCAGCCGACGCATCATCCAGCGGGTGAGAGTGGAGGTCAGTGTCGTTAGAGTCTGAGGTATCCAGATAAATTGGTCAGCTACCAAGGTCCCCCTGAATGCACCTGGGATGGTCAGGCATAAGGGTGACCGATAACCTGCGAGGAAGACCTGGGACTGTTCAGGAATCCTTTGTAGGAGCCCCTCCCGAGGGCTGTTTTGGTGGTGGCTCCACCAGTATCGGTGGAGAGACTGGTTTAGGCCAAACTGGGGCAGGTTTCACCGGCTCTGCCGGCGGCGGAACAGTTTTCATCGGTTCCAAGGGAGTTGGCTTTGGCCTGGGAGATGAAAGCTGTGTAATAGCCAGGGTGGAAACCAAGGAAGGCTTCTGCCTGGACAGAATGAGCTGTTGCCACATCAAATCTTCATAGCATTGATGGAGTTTCGGCCAAAGCCTCTCATCATCCGAGGACGAAGATGATGAGCGGTGACATCGCCTCTTTTTGGCCCGCTTATGCACCTTCCTCGGCCTGTCGGTCGAGGGAGTCCGAGATCTTGACCTAGATCAGACTGGTCGACTGGGTCGCTCAGGAGACACCGGCAGAACCGGTGATTTTCCAAGATCATGGACTGATTCCTCGATGGGATTGCCAGCAGGCTGGGTCTCATCAGGGATAAACAAGACCGGAGTTTTGTTAAGAGAGTCATCAACCTCCTCGGTTGACAACCAATTGACAGAGTCGAGAGTTATCTCAACTGCATTGTTGATAGAGACTTCGGCTGGCTGACCAGATGGTAGGACCGAACAGCTGGCAGCTAAAGCTGCAATCTCACCCGAGGTTGAGACTGGAGATTCCTGGGACCGAGATTGCTCTCTATCCCAAGAACGTCTTCGCTGAGATGAGGAATCTCAGTTCCTTGTACTTTTTACAGGACCGGGAGGTATGCAAGCCCAAAGGTCCCTCGCCCTCAGTGGGGGGAGAGAAAGGCTCATCTCCCTAAAGGAGCCCAAGAATGTGCAGCCCAGGTTGAGTGGAACAAAAATTGGCTGAGAGGAATGCTCTGCGGTATGCACTGCTTCTTCCTTGAAGGCCTGCATCTATTCTAACTGCTCAGTAGATCCCGCAGCCACGGAGACTGAGCACCAGGCCTCTTTGGATTTCACTGGTGGAATCTGTTTCTCGGGCCTGCCCCACTTCAAGCATCAAGGACATTCAGTTGGGACGCGAGGCAAAACTCACAAGCCTGGGTGTCATGGCCGACAACCAAGCAGTAGATGCACGCGGAGTGTGGGTCTGTGTGCAACATTTTCTGGCCGCATGGGCACTGGTGAAAACTGGGGGAAGATTCATCTTCCATTGTCGAGAAGCAAAGGTTACAATCGCTAGCTCGGATGAGCGTAATCTTCAGCGGATCTGAAGGTTTTAGAGCCGGGGCCTGGAACATGCAGTAGCAGAGAGGAAACAACCTGTGTCTTCCAGTGGAAAGGAAGATCTGGTGTCATGGGGCAGAGCTGAGGGTTATACCACCTAGGTGGGTGGGAGGAGCCAGCTTGAAGACCTTCTGTCAAGAATTAATGGGGAAAGGGACATGCCAACAAGTTTGGATAAGAACAACATATCCACATCCCTAGAAAGCTCATTTAAAGCCTGTGGAGGATCGTGTGGCAGGGCAGTTGGGTTCGGCATCGGGGGGGGGCTTGGCTTAGAGGGCCCCAGCATCTGGTCATCAGGCTGGGGTAATCCATGCATCAGTGCAAGTTGATCCAGGTTACCTGGCATTGGTCCCTGGGGGACAGAGCCATCCGGCATCAGATAGGTTGGACCAGGCATCAGGCTGTCAGGCATCTGGTCCTCAGGCATCAGTTGAGGGTGGGCATTGGGCCCGTCCAGCAACTTAAAAGGATGAGGTGGTGACGGGGTCCCCAGAGGAGATTGAGAAGCCAGCATCGAAGGCTTAGGTGGGTGCCGGACTGATGACTCAGCCGGCATCCGCCTAGAAGTCGTCTCCTGAACTGGGTAGCTAGCTCCGAAGTGGGGTGAAGGTGCCACTCATGGGGGAAGGAGAGCACCTGTCCTGGGTGTTGCCTGGTAGAGTCAGCCCCCCGATGTCGGGGAGGACTCGGCAGACACCCTGGCTGGGAGAGCAACAAGCAAAGACCTGCCACCCGAAGAACCACCGACCAAGCCACCTGGCTTAGGACCCACAGGAACTAAGGGCCTAAGCTTCAGGGGCTGAGAAGTGGGGAACAAAGTCCCGAGCCCTGAAGAACCTCTTTCCAAAACAGTAAGAAGGGAGGGAGGTTGACCCCCTGTGGGGGGGAGGACCCAGAAGTGGTTGTTGACTTAGTCAGAGACCTTGAGCGGGAAGCTGACTGGGTTTTCTCCCTATGCTTCTTCCGGTGTTTATGCTTGCCACTCAATGACTTCTTATGGGAAGAAGTTGAAGCCCCGGAGGCTGGGGAAAAATGATCTTTTCTGGTGAAGCTCCTTCTCCATCTCAGTTAGATTTTTGGAAAGCAGGAAGGCTTCCAGGGTCTTCTGGCAGTGAAGCCGAGTGCACTGGTTGAAATCTAGGCAATGCTGGCAGGCCTGTGTGTCGTGGTCTGGGCCTAGGCAGAACAGGCAACCCGAATGGCCATCCTTGTGGGGGATCCATTTGCTGCAGACACACTTTGATCACCACCGTTCGATGGAAGATGATGGAGAAGAAGACATGCACAAGAACCTGTAGGAAAAAAATACTTAAAATAATAAGGTGCGAGTGGTTGTGAAAATGGTGGTGACTTGGAGCAGAAGATTTCCATGGAGCCAATGTACATGGGCTGATGGCGGGAAAAGAATGGAGGATGGACTGAGGGACTACCCCTTTTATACCATACATGACATCAGGGGCAGGCAGACATCAGGGGTGGTCCCCCGCTATAGACTGCTAGGTAGAAGTTTTCTGTGGGGTCCTGGTGCCTGCCGGCTTCAGTTCTAAAGGTGCTGCCTGCTGCAAGAGCCTCCTCAAAGAAAAATCTACTGTTACGGTAAGTATGTAACTGCTCTTCAGGGATATCTCATCAGGCCACACCTTTGGGATAAGCCCTGAGCAGTATCAAAAGCTTACAGTCTGGGCAGCTGGAGCATATAGGCTTGTGACAAAAGGCCTTGTAACACAGCTAGGCCAAACCCAGCTCATCTATGATGGACAATGCCCAGCCTATAATGTTTAGTGAAAGTGTGGACAGTACTCCACGTGGCAGCTGTACAGATTTCTGCAGTGGAAACATTTTGAAACAAGCTACAGAAGTGGCCATACGTCTAGTGGATTGACCATGGACCACACCAGGAAGTTCCTTACTATACTGCCTGTAACAGAATATAATACAGTGTGCAAGCCATTTGGATGAACACTGTTTAGAAACTGGAGTGCTCCCTTTTCCAGGGGCGAAAGGAACAAATAGCTGTGAGGACTTTCTGCAGTCCTTTGTATGAAGTGTGTAGTACCAGAGTATTCTGTTCACATCTAAGGTACAAAACAATGCTTCCTCTGGATTGGCATGCTCTTGATAATACACTGGCAGGTGGATAGTTTGATGTAAAGTAAACTCGGATACCATCTTTGGTAGAATCTTAGGATTAGTGCACAATTGAGGCTCACACATTAGAGCCTGTAGCTCTGAAACTTTGAGCAGAAGTGGTTGCAACTAAAAAGAAAGTTTCTTTACATTTTCTTCACATTTTTAATGTTTGTGCAACTGTTGTCTGGTTGGTAGAAATTGTATATATCTTATGTCATAAGAATCTGAAAATCACTTAACATTATGTACAAAAATAAGTAAATAAAAAGAAGGTTTTCCAAGAAAGAAAGCATAAGCCACAACTCACAACTGGCTCAAACGAGCCATAGTCAGCTTTTCCAAAATTCAGATCCGAAGCAGAGACTGGATTTCGAATGGGAGGCTTCATGTGTAAAATGCCTCTCAAGAACATACAGGCTAGCTCCAGTCAAGCAACAGTATGGCCATTCACAGGCACAAGGAAAGCTGATATAGCCGCCAAGTGCTCTTTGACTGAGGAATACTGCAGGCCTGAATGGGCAAGGACAACAGATACTCTAGAACCTGACTGAGCAGGTAAACAGATCCAACTTATATGAAGTGGAGCACAAAACAAGCCGCTTCCATTTCATGGAGTGTCTTTGGTGGATGGTTTTCTAGCAGCCACCAGAACATCCACAACTTTCTGTAACACCCCAAAGCAAGCTATGGCTAGGTCTTCAGAAGCCATGAATGCAGATAGATGTAGGGACTTCAGGTCTGGATGGACCAAGGTTCCCTGTTCCTGTGATAGTAGACCCTTGCACAGGAGTAGAGGTATTGGGGTTTCTACTGCCAGCTGTTGCAGCAAGGAATAACATATTCGCTGAGGCCATAGGGAAGCAACAAGTATCATAGTTCCCCCCCCTCCATCTTCAGCCTGAGTAGTACTCTCTGAATTAGTGGAAAGGGAGGGAAGGCACAGAGAAACCTCGCTTTCCAGAAGGGGGATAACACGTCTTGCCAGAAAGCTCCAGGCCCTGGAGCAAGCAGCAGAAACAGAGCAATTCTGCGTTGTGTAGGGATGCAAAAAGGTTCAACTCTGGACGACTCCATCTTTCGAACAGGTTTTCAATCGAGGTCAGTAGTTCCCACTTGTGCATCCTGAACTGTGACCTGCTTAGTTTTGTCTGCCAATAAATTTTGGGCACCTGGAACATGTACTGCTGATGGTTCTAGTTCGTGTTCCACAGCCCAACACCAAACTCGCACTGCTTCCCTGCACAGTGGGTAGTAATGAGTCCCCCCTTGTTTGTTGATGTAATGCCTCACACTGACATTGTCCATCTGTATTAATAGAGGACGTGGGGACAAATGGTTCTGAAAGGCCTGCAGTCCATATAGGACTGCTTTCATTTCTAGAACATTTTGCAAAGTGCACTGCAGCTGGTTCCATGTGCCTAGTATCTGAAGAGGTACCAGGTGGGCTCCCCAGTCTGATCCCGAAGCATCTGTGGTGAGGATCTTATGTGGGGTAGGAATCAAGGATGGGATGCCCTTGAGCAGGCTGTTGCATTCCATCTGCCACTTTAGGGCTTTGCAAGGGAGATGTTACTAAAATCATCTGTTCTAGATCAGTCAGCTGGTCCCACTGGACTCTCAGGGTACACTGTGGGATCCACCACCACGAGTCCTAAAAGGTGTAGAAAAGTTTGTGTTGAGACATGACGGCTGTCATGTACCAACTATGCTTGAGCAATCAGGCAGTCTGCCCTGTCCGCTGGCAGAAATGTGGAGCCCTGGGCCACATCCAGAACTGCTCCTATGTACTGCAGTCATTGACAGGGTGTCAGTACAGACTTTGGCATGCTGACTGTCACCCCCAGAGCACTGAATATCTGTCTAATTCAAGCTAATGTCTGCAGCAGTTGGTCCCTAGAGTGGGCCTTTAACAGCCAGTCGACCAGGTAAGGAAAGACAGAGGCCTTCCCTGTGAAGGGCTGCTGCCACCACTGCCAAGCATTTGGTAAAGACTCATGGCACAGAAAATAAGCCAAAAGGGCAACACTCTGAACAGGTAATGCTCCCTCTGAAATAGAAATCTCAGACACTTTCTGTGAGGTTTCCAAATTTTGTTATGGAGGCAGGCATCCTTCATACCCAAGGAGCAAATACAGTCCCCTGTTTGCAACAGGGGAAGGAGACCCTGCAGAGAGGTCATCTAAAACTTCTTGTGGGTCAGCCCGGTGGTGCAGAGGGCTGAGGTGCTGGCACCTTACCTCGCACCACACTGGTGACCCGGGTTCGGGAACTGACTCGGGGTGCTGGGGGTTGGCAGGGAAGGAGAGGATCGAGCATCCATAGGACTACTCTCCTCTCCTGGGGTGGGTAGCAGGGCCACATCACTCTGCAGCAGCCCCTGGTGGAGAGCGGGAGCACTGCATGAGGGCTGTAATAGGGGAAGCACCAGAAAAGTGGAAACCGTTCCAGGATCGGCCGGATGACTGCTACCAGTCTGCCAACACCTCTAAAAACTCCTAATGGAGCCATGTCCACCTCAGCAGCACCCAGAGGCCAAATACAGAGTGTGCTGGATGCCCCCCCCCGTGCCTTCCCCCTCAGAGTGGGACCCACCTGGCGAAGGGTTATGCCAGGTTACCCCGGGGAAGGCTGCAATATGAGGTAAGGAGGCTCGAGGGAGTAGTAGGGGTTGTGTGAGACCATGGCCTCTCGAAGGAATGGCAGGTCCCAGAGTACGTAGGGGGATAAAAGAAATGCACACACACAAAAGGAAAAAAACTTCTTGTATTCTGTTAGCAAGTTGAGGTCTCCTAGATTTGGAATAGGCCTCAGATCCCCTGTCCACTTTGGGAAGAGAAGTATCTGGAGTAAAAGCCTTTGTGCCTCTGTGTCGGAGGTACGGGTTTTGTAGTCCATTTTGAAGGAGGGTCTGCACTTCCTCTAGCACCAGGGGCATGTTGCCTGGTGGGTATGTTGTCATAACTGGTGGATGATCTGGAAGGTTGTCCAGAACTTCCAGAGCAGGACCCTTTTCTATAATCTTCAGAACCCATTCGTCTGTAGTCAAAGTCCTCCACTGTGCCAAGTGGAGGGACAGGTGATGCCATACAACCACCCCTGGAAGTAATGATGGTTTGGAGGGTGTATAAGGAGTCATTCTGAGTGTGGGGGGGGGAGTGGAGCAGAACCACTGACCCCACTACACTTACGTGCTTTTGTAAGGGCACCTGAGGTTGGGAGGGTGACTGGCAAGGCCCTGCACATCTGCCTCTACCCTGCTGTTGGTAGGCCTGATGTTGTCCTCTGACAGCAGATGGATGAAAGTTGCCCATTTCCACCCATTCAAGGTATGGTACGGGGGATTTCACTGATTTTAGAGTGTTGCCAGATGTTTGAAGATTTCTCAAGACTACTTCTACATCATGGCCAAACAGTTTCTGCCCTCTGAATGGGGCACTGAGAACTGTTTGCTGCACATCAGTAGCAAAACCTGCAACTCTGATCCACGAATAGTGCCCAAGACATATACCAGAAGCAGCAGCCCTGGCAGAAGCATCCAAAATATTTGCTGTGTGGATCAAATGTTTCCCCACATCAGCACCAGCATGAAGAGTTCTAACACCCACCTAGCAGAACCCTCAGCTAAAGCCTGTACCACAGCTATGGCCTTCCTCCAGAGGGTGTTTCAATATTTTATCTTACAGGCTTGGTAACTGGCAATATGCAAGCCCTGCAAGACAAAGGCATAAGTATGTTTGCCTAGGACATCCAGCCTCCTGGAATTTCTATCAGGAGGAAGGAAGCTCAGGTGCCTAGGTATCCTAGACCTATCATGGGCAGCTGTAATTACCACTGAGTCAGACTCAGGCTGGGTAGCATAACAGGGTTTTCTGAAAGGGAAAGAATACATTTCATCTGCCTTTCTGGGCACAGCTGGTATGTTAGGCCTATACCAGGCTGCATAAGCAGCATCCTCCAAAGCTGGAAACGGGAGGAACCACAGCAGAAATTCTGGCATTTCCAGAAACTCCAGCAGGTTCTTCTTGGTAGAATCCTGGTCCTCCAAGGTAAAGCCATGACAGCCTGCATTTGCTGCATCATGGTAAAAAAAAAGATAAAAAATGAGGGATCCTCTGGAAATGATCTTGGTGTATTCACTACAGAGTCCTCACTGCATGAGGAAACTGTGGAACTGGTGCCATGTCAATACTGGCTCTGCTCTGCAGAGTCTTCCTCCTGCTCCTCTATCCTCAGCCATTATAAGGGCAGGATTATATCCATATTCATTGTAGATTCTTTCATCAATGGCAATGAAACACTGAGCCGATGATGTCGGCAGCAGCGGGGGGCGATCTAGTCTGCAAGGCATTAACTTGCAACGTTGATAGGGTGGTTGTAGGAGACCCCATCAATGGGAGGAATGCCTGGCAGCAGTTGCCATACCATGTCAGAAAATGATAGAAGTACTGCCCGTGCATCAGCACTGCTTTGGGTAGTGGGCATAACTGCAGGAGTAGACAGCAGAGGTTGAGACTCAGTCGATGATGTACTAGCCATAACAGGCCTGATAGTGCCTACAGCAAGCCCAGAGCTTGATGTCTGTTTGATGGTCAGTTGGCACTGCCGCTGGAGAGGACAGCATAGTAGAGGTCAAACTTGATGTCCACAGGAGTGACCTGGATTTCACCAA
This sequence comes from Neoceratodus forsteri, assembly GCA_016271365.2. Lineage (NCBI taxonomy): Eukaryota > Metazoa > Chordata > Ceratodontiformes > Ceratodontidae > Neoceratodus > Neoceratodus forsteri. Next base: position 746,619,862 of record CM028132.1, read on the forward strand.
GATGGCCTCTGTCCTTGTCTCAGTGTTTGTGGCTCCTCTAAGATTTTTCTCAGGACTTAGACGACCATGATTTGCTCAATAGAGCTGGCGATGCAGATTTTGCATGTAGCTGCTACTCCATGACCTTTACAGTTTTCTGAAGGAGGAATTTCTCCAAAGCCCCCTTTCTGTGTTGTCTGGTAGTGGAGTTGAATCGCCAGCCGATCTCACAGGCTTTCACGTTGTGAGAGGCCTAAGCAGCAGACACACACGCGTCATGGGTGTCTTCCTTGTAAATTATTTCTCCACACTTGCAGTAATGGAAAAGTTTGAAGAGTTATTCAGCGGCATACAGGTCGCTGAAGATCACTGTAAAAGTGATTAATTTAGATGAAAAAATTAAAGTGGCTTTGTGCAGCGACGTTTCCGGTAAGTCTGATCAGTGGTGGGAAAAGAACTGAGGAGAGGAGGGGCCACCCATGTTTATATAGATGCTGATGTGTGATGATGTCATGGGCAACCCCTGGCTGATTGCTTGCAAAAGTTTGTGGTCTTAGCGCGGACGAAAGTATGGTTCCAAAGGTGTGGCCTGTTGAAAGATATATCCTCAAAGATTTAACTTTATTTCATGACATGTGGGTGCCCTGGATTCATTAGATAATGAAATACTGAAATTACTTTGTGCCATAAATATAGGTGGTGCCTGGATGTGCTTCTTCCTGTGGGTTGGTCCCTTGGTCCTCTCCTAGATCAGGCATACTGCGGTTCATACTGTGAAGTTCCCATCGAGATCCTTACTCAGGGACACATCGTGTTAACCAGTTGTCAAGTCTATTTTTAAAAATGTCTTTACTTTTGCTGATGGTTACATTTAGTGACAGAGTATTCCAGGCTTTTATAACTCTGTGTAAAGAAGAGTTTTATTTATTTATGTATTTGTACATCAGTTTACAACCTTTGAGCCAGAGGCTCATTTCCAAAGGTACCTCGTCACATTGAGGACAAATACATTACATTACAGATTCATTGATACATCACAGAGTTTCAAGTTGTAGTAAAAGACAATCACATGTATTTACAAACATTTGTAGAGCGAGAGAACCAGTCTTGTTACAAAGGTGCTGCTCATATGAGCTTTGTCAGTATGTCATAGACTAAGTCACAACTAGCGACAGGTGCAGTTACGAGTATTAAATAGCTGGTTCCGCAGTGCAGTTTTGAAAGTGGAGATTGTGGGAGTGTCTGAGATGGCGGGAGGGAGCACATTAAACCAGGATGGGGCTCTGTAACAGAAGGACCTCTGTCCATGGCTTGTCCTGGTTCTTGGGATCAGAAGGTGGCCTTGCAAGAGGTTCAGGTGTAAACCAGTGGTTGGGCTTGGCGGATGGAGGCTGTCAGCCCGGGAGAGGAAAGCCCGAGAAGGTTTTTTTTTTGTTATGAGGCTGGTTTGGTATTGAAGTCGTTCGTCTAGATTAAGCAGCCTTGCCATGTCATATAGCTGGCATGTGTGAGTGAGCCTGGGGGCTCCTGTAATAAGCCTACATGCCTTATTCAGGATAAGACAGATTTTATTGAGGGCCGTTGAGTCAGCAGCACCGTATACAGGTAGGCCATAGTCCACCAGGGACAGTATCGAGGAAATAACCACTAGTCGGAGGGCAACGGGGTGGGGAGACAGTTTTTATAGCGGTAGAGGATACCTAGCCGCACATTCATAGCAGAGGCAAGTGCATCAATGTGGGTGTGGAAGGAGAGGGCTGCGTCAAAAGAAACCCCAAGGTACTTGTACGAGTGGACTAGTTCAAGGGGTTGTTTGGAGCTCAGGAGGTTGTGGAGAGGGAAGTTACTGGCTTTGTTTTGGGAGTGGGCAAAGAGCACTGCTTTAGTTTTTTTGAGATTGATGACAAGTCTGTGCTCTTTAAACCAGGTTTCGGCATCATTAAAGGAGAGTTGTAAGGTGTCCTGAAGGGCGTTGGGGTTGCGGTGGGTGGCAAAGAGGATGGCATCATCTGCATACAGCAGAATTCTACCAGTGCATGCACTGGGTAGGGGGTTAAGGAAGATTGAGAAGAGTAGCGGTCCCAGGATGGAGCCCTGAGGGACACCTGAGCAGGTGGGACAGGTTGTGGAAAGTGTCCCTTTGATTTTGACACATTGCGAGTGGTCAGATAGGTAGCTAGTGCACCAAGAGATCGGCCCAGTAGAGAGGCCAGTGCGGGAGAGGGCATCCAGCAGGAGGGGGTGGGAGACAGTGTCGAAGGCCTTTGAGAGATCTACAAACACTGCCCCGGCTAGGGAGCCGGCATCCAGGGAGGAGTGTATGAAGTTTGAGAACTCAATGAGTGCCATACCGGTACTGTGCCCTGCATGGAAACCATGCTGTTCTGGGCAGAGGATGTTGTATTTGGTTAGGTACTCAGTGATTTGCGTGGCCACCAGCTTTTCAAGGACTTTGGAGAGGGGTGGGAGGATGGAGATAAGTCGGTAGTTCCGGCAGTGGACCTGTCACCACCTTTGTGTATGGGTAGTAACCTGGCCGTTTCCATGTAGATGGGAATTGCCCCAGGCAGAGGGATTTGTTGAGAAGGGTGGTGAGGGAGAAGTACCTGATCCAGCACCGATGGAGAATGCTGGGGGCCCAGGAGTGGCTGCCGGGACTATTGCTCTATAATGCTTTGAGCAGGTGCGGTCTGGCTTCCTGGTCAGTTACCCTGCGTAGGTGGAAACAAGGACGTTGGATAGCAGGGGCCGGTGGGGGTCAAAGAAATTACTGGGGAGGACTGAGCTAAGGTCCGTGAAGGTTGTGTTTAGGAAGCTGGCTATGAAAGCCGGGTCAGTCGAGGTAGTGCCACCAATGGTGATCTGGGATGGGGGAAGGGAGCGCGTACTCCCATTCTATTGTTCAACGTTGTCCCAGAAAGTTTGCGCACACCCCCAGGAGGAGGTGAGCATGGCCTGGTAATGGGCGGCCTTTGCCTTACGGATAGCCCAGGTGCACTTGTTCTGCGCTGTGTTATATGCCTGTCTGTCAGCTATCTGGCCTGTTTCAGTGGCAAGGTGCCATAGGTTATCCCCGTGCTTGAGCAGTTGACGTAGGGCAAGGGTAACCCAGGGTGTACTGAGCGTTTTGGTTCGGGTTCCAGTAAGGGGTGCAAAGATGTCACAGGCTTTGTTGAAGGTTTGGGAGAAGAAGGTGAGGGCAGTATCTATGTCAGGTGCATGCTGTATGGGTGACCAGTTTATCTGGGCAAGAAGTCATTTGAGACTTTTTAGCCCACCAGGTCTGAGGTGCCGGCGGAGTGTGGATTGGGCTTTAAGTAGGGGTGTGGGGGTCGTCCAGTGGAATAGGATAGGTGAGTGTTCACTAAGTGAGTCCGGGAGGACCTGAATATCTTGGATTTTTTTAAGGCAGTTTGTGATGACTACATCTAGGAGGGTACTGGTACCTCTCTTAGTGTTCATTCTAGTGGGTTGAGAAATGAGTTGCATCAGATCCGTAGCCGCGAAGGTGTCCCAGGTGGTGGAGGAGGAGGCACTGCGCCAGTTCACGTTTAGGTCCCCCACAAGGATTTGATCAACCTTGTGTTGGAGGGTGGCAAGATAATCGGTTAAGGATAACATTGCCGGATTTTGTTTTTTGGGGGGGAATGTATGCAGTAGTGAGATATAGGGGGCCCCTGGTGGGGTCAGGCGTAAGTTTAAGGGTGAGGGCCTGTGCCCCATTTACAAGAGCTGGGGCAGGGAGTGCTAGTCCAGTAAGTGAGTCCCTGGTATAGATAGCACAGCCTCCCCCACGTTTGCCTACACGATCCTCCCGGTATAGGGTGTATCCTGGTAGTGAGACAAAGTGATCGGGGGTGGATTTTGATAGCCAGGGTTCCACCAGAGCTATGACATCTGGTTTACACTGCATGACCCAGCATTGGAGGGAATCAAATTTTTTGAGTATGCTGCATATATTCATGGAGGCTATGCGGAGACGGGAGGTCCCAGTTGGGGGGCAAGTCAGGGTGGGGCCTGGGTTGGGATGTATATTGCCTGAAAGTAGTAATAGGAGGATCATGGCTCTGGTTAGGGGGGCAGTGATGGGCGAGCTTTCAGTGGGTATCCAGGGGTGGGGAGGAGGCTGTCTGGGAGCAGGGGATGCGCAGGGTCTGCAAGGCTGGGAGGGCGAGGGCGATTAACCACCTGAGGGAGCCAGGGTAGGCAGTGGGAAGGTAACCTGGGGATGGGTGCTGAGGGTAGGGGCACATGGTCATTGCAGGGTGGGTTCTTATTAAGTCCGGGAGAATTGTTGCTAGGGCCAGTGTACCAGGGGGCTGCCTGGTTGCTGGGTCATAGGTACCAGAGTGAATACGAGGGGGAGGCATTTTAGGAGGAGGTGGACTAACATGGTGCTTGCAGTGGCAGCAGGGCAGAAAGGAAGACGACTTTTGGTTGCCATCCAGTAAGTGTAGATACCACTTTGGATTAGTGGTAGTGACACGGACTCTGGTGGATAGGGTGCAAGGTTCTAGTCTCGGCCAGGGCAGCTAGGGGAGTGCCTGGGTGAGAGCAAAGATCCACGTTCTAGGGGTCTGAAAGCAGGCTGGGTTGGGCCAAACACAGGGTACAAAATAGCGACTCCTAGTGGTCACTGGGTGTAGGTATGGGGGTGCAGTTAGGAGTCAGGGTGTAGGGTGAGCTGTGGGTCTGGGTGCTGGGAGAGGTGTGGGCAGAAAGGTTGGTGTGGGTTGCAGGGGGGAGGAGTAGCACAGGGGGTAATAGAGGTTCCAGGAAGTTTGGGGGGAGGAAGACAGGTAGTGGAGCTTGAGGTGTGGGTCCCCCTGGTGGCTGGCAGGTATAACCTGCAAATGGAAAAGTGGGGACTTAGTAAAAACAAGACACAGGAAGTGATGTCACAAAGCAGCGACTATATAGCTAGTGCCGAGCCAGGGTGGGTGAGGCAGTCGATGCGCACACTGTTGCTTGAGGTAAGTTTAATTACCTCTATTGGCACCCACGAGGTCCACTCCAGGAGGGAGCTTGCTTCTGTTTTATGCGAAAAACTGTGTCATTGTAAAGGATGCCCCCTTGTTTCTTTGATGTTTTGCTTGAACTCAAAACCCATTTCCATAAAGACAGCTGTGGGTTGTTTACTACAGCCCACAGAAACAACAAGTCTCCGCTGTATCTTCTTGTCTCCAATGACATGAATTTCAAGGATTTTAAATGGGCTGTTATAGTCAAGATCTTTTAATCCAGTGATTTGTTTTGTGGCATGTGTTTTGTAACACGACATGAGCTGGTTGTAATGTCTAAAAGGTTAACTCGAGTATATCACCCTTTTTCCAGTTTCCTGCTCTTTTTATTGTTACATATTCAAGTACTGCCAATAAAGTAAACTTTGTGTATTCCTTCTTAAAACTGAATATGCATAGGTCTTGAATACGTTCCATGAGCTATACTATGGAAATTAGCAAATGCATTTACTTGCTTTGGAAAAGTTAATAAACTTCAAGTTTAAAAAAAAATGTATATGATGAAATCTTTTGCTGACTAACATCAATCAACCAATCAGGCTTTATGTATAATGTGCTTTTCAAATATCAAAGTGCAAATACCATGTAAAAACAATAACAAACTTTACAAAACAATTTTTAAAATACAATAACATTTTTAACAAAGGCAGCCAAAACAAAACCAGCTAAACATTTTCCCTGAAGGTAAGACTGAATAAATAAGTCTTCAGGGAGGACGTAAAGGTCTCGGTGGACAGGCACTCTCTAATCTGACGAGGTAGAGAGTTCCACAGGGCTGGGGCTACAAATGAAAATGTCCTAGCACCAGAAGTCTGAAGACGGACCCTGGGAACCTCTAGTAATCCCTCGTTGGTGGAACGGAGTGGGCAGAGGGGGCAGTAGGGCCACAGGAGGTCTGGCAAGTAAGCCCAGTCCCCGTCCGTGTAGGGCCTTATAGGTCAGCAATGCAACCTTGAAGATGATCCTCCATCACACAGGCAGCAAGTGCAGTTCGCAAAGCACAGGAGTGACATGGCTAGATCACGGCAGCCCTGTCAACAACCTGGCTGTAGTGTTCTGCACCAGCTGCATGCAATGGAGGTCCACTCCCGGTAGCCCTAGGTATAGAGCACTGCAGCAGTCCAGGCGAGAGGACACAAAGGCGTGGACCAATGTAGGAAGGTCCTCGGGAGGAACCAGGTGCTTTATCCGGGCAATATTCTTCAGATGGTAAAAAGAAGACAATGACTGCTGACACCCAAGCTTTTAGAGTCAGCTCATAGTCTAGTACTATGCCCAGATTCCGCACCTGTTGAGAGGGTCTCAACTGGTTGCCCCCTAGAACAAGGCCAGATGACTGACCAGGAGTCAACCTCTCTACCCGATGACCTGGGTCCACCACCAGCACTTCGGTCTTATCCAGATTCAGTCTCAACCAGTTAGCACTCATGCAGTCCTGAATTTCAGCGAGGCAGTTAAAAACCAAGATTACATCATTCTGATTGGGTACAAAGGACATGTACAGCCGAGTGTCATCTGCATAGCAAATACTGCGGTTTTAACAACCTCAATGAATGTACCTTTAAGAATACTGACATATACACAATTACAAGCGTGCGGATTCTCATTTTATTAATTACTTTGTACTGTGCGTAACCTGAAAATTCCACTTAAACCCAAACTGCTTAAAAACTGCTCAACTGTTTTAAATGGAAATATCAGACGTGACTATAGAAAGGTAAGCATTATTATCCTATCGGTATGCTTTCATCTTTTGTAGTTCTGGCTGCATACCACTCCTCTCCAAAAGTACAGTTACGTAAGAACTTACTATAACAGTAGATCATCAAGAGGAGCTTTTGCAGAAGGTAACTATTAGGACTGAAGCAGCAGGTGGCAGGACCCCATGGAAAATTCCTAGCTAGCAGTATACAGCGGGGGACCACCCCCAGTGTCCCATGTGATATAAAAGGGGCAGTCCCCCAGTGTCCCTCAGTTCTCCCAGAGACTCCGGCACAGAAGAATGTTTGGATGAAGAAACTGAGGATCCTCCCAAGACCTAGGAGGCAGATGTTCTTGCTGTGTATGCAGAAGGAAATCCCTTGTGGGGAAGGCAGGTGGGAAACAGTACCTGCTGCAAGAGCTCCTCTCGAAGATCTGCTGTTACAGTAAGTTCTTGCGTAACTGTACTATCTTACTTCAAGATGTAGCTCTTGCAGCAGGTAACATAAGCAGGACAGAGTCCCAAGCAGTTCACAGTCCTTTACTTACAGGGTGGAGGAAACGGAGATACAGACAGAGTCCCTCAGGAGAGAAGGCCCTGCAGGACCGCAAGGCCAAAGGCGATCCTGCACCTAAAAGCAATGTCCAGACTGTAATGTTTAACGAATGTGTAGACTGAATTCCAAGTGGCTGCTGCACATATGTCTGTTGCAGACAAGTTCCTCAAAGAGGCAAAAAGAGGCTGCTACACCTCTGATTTAGTGGACCTTCATTGGTCCCAGTAAGGGTTTGTCGTACTTCTGATAACAGAATGCAATGCAATTCACCAACCACATTGAAAGGGTTTACTTTGTAACAGGTGCCCCTAACATAAGTGGGACAAAGGAGATGAACAGTTGATCTGATTTTCTAGGTCCCCGGGTTCAGGTTAAGTAATACCCAAGAATGCAGTGGACGCCCAAGATATGTAACAGAGCTTCTCCTCGATTTGAGTGCTCTGGATAATAAACCGGCAGGTTGATGTCTTGGTTAAGGGTAAGTTCAGACACCACCTTTGGTAGGAACTTAGGGTTTGTTCACAAGGACACCCTGTCCCTGTGGTAAATTAAACATGACTCTTTACACATCAGAGCCTGAAGCTCAGATCCTCCAAGCAGAAGTGACTGCAACCAAAAATAACACTTTCCAAGAGAGAAAGCAAAGCTTGCAATCTGCGGCTGGTTCAAATGGCAGTAACGTTAATTTTTTTCAGGACAAAAAGAAGGTCCCATGGAGGGATGGGAGGTTTTATATGAAGGATGCCATGCAAAAAAGTGTGTGCAAGATCCAACTGTGCCAGGGATTGTCCCTTCACAGGTGCAGAACAGCCAGACACTGCAAAAAGATGCACCTTTATGGAAAAGTAGCTGAGGACTGAGCTGGAAAGGGAAAAGAGGTACTCTAGTACAGAGTTCACTGGACAAGTGAATGGGTCTGCTTGACGGCTGAAGGCCCATAGACAGAAGTGTTTCCACTTCATTGCGTATGCGACTCTGGTGGATGTTTTTCTGGTGGCCACCAGAACGTCTGCTACTCTAGCTGAGACCCCATAGTGGGAAATGACCAAGTCTGTAAAAGCCACGTGTGCAAGTGTAAGGACCTCAGGCTTGGGTGAACTAAGGTCCCGTTGTCCTGAGATACCAAATGTGAAGTGAGTGAGAATGGAAGAGGTAGTTCCCTTGCCAGTTGCTGGAGTAGTGGGAACCAAATCTGTTGAGACCAGAAGGGTGCACCCAGTATCATGTCTGCCTCTTTTGACTGAAGCTTCAGAAGAACCCTCTGTATTAGGGGAAAGGGAGGGAAGGCATAGAGAAATCTCCCTGTCCAGCTGAGGGACAGCGCATCTCACCAGAAAACACCAGGCCCTGGATCTAGCAAGCAAAAACTGGACAGTTTTGTATCATGTGAGGATGCAAAAAGGTCTAACTCTGACGGACCCCACCTATCGAACAGATCTTGTACAACAGATTGTTGAAGTTCCCACTCGTGGGTTCTGGATCTTGACTGGCTTAATGCATCCGCCAATGTGTTTTGCACACCTGGGATGTGGACTGCAGAGATCTCCCTCTGGTGATCTATGGCCCTTTTCCAAACTCTCATTGCCTCACGGCAGAGTGGATACAAGTGTATTCCCCCTTGTTTGTTGATGTAGAACACCACCGACATGTTGCCCATCTGGACCAGAAGGTGTCACGGGAGTAGGTCTGTATGTAATACCTGTAGAGCATACAGGATGGCCCTCATTTCCAGTGTGTTGCTATGTAGGGACTCCTCAATTGGGGACCACAGTCCTCGAGTCCTGCGGTCTGGAAGATGTGCTCCCAGACCTGTGCCTGAGGCATCTGTTGTCAATATCTGGGTAAGCTGTATCCTCTGGAAGGGAGTACCCACTGACAGATGGGATGGGTCCAGCCACCATTGGAGGGCTTGCTGTACAGATCCTGGAATTGAGACGAGCTGATTGAGATCGTCCCAGTGCTGATCCCATTGGGTTCTCAGTGTCCATTGGATCATTCTCATACGAAGTCTGGCCAATGGTATGGTGGCAATGGTTGCTGCCATGTGGCCGAGAAGTCCGAGTACTGTCCTGACTGGGACTTGTCATGAAGACTGGATGTGGAGGGCAAGATCCCTTAGGTGGTCCGCTCTTCCTCTAGGAGGAAGGCTTTCCCCTGAGAGGTGTCAGGAAGTGCTCCTATGAACTGGAGCTTCAAAGTCAGCCAGGGTGATGATTTTGGCATGTTTACTGTGATTCACAATACTGTAAAGAGAGAAAAGGTATCTTCCACTGTGTGTTGAAGAGCCTCCCTGGATAGGGCTGTGAGAAGCCAATCATCCAGGTATGGGAAGACATAATAGCCTCTCCTGCAGAGGGCCACTGCCACCACTGCCAGGCACTTGAAGACCCTTGGTGCCAAGGATAGGCTAAATAGAGTCCTAAATTGGAAATGCAGGCCCTTGAATTCAAATCTCAGGAACCTCCTGTGGTGTCTGGCTATCAGGATGTATAAATACGTATCCAGGGATGAGAGCCAATCTCCTTGGTGGGTCATGGGAAGCAGGCTCTGAAGGGTGACCATCTGAAAGTGCTTACACTCCATGATGATGTTGAGGTCCAGGACGGGCCTTAGGTCTCCTGTTTTCTTTGGTACTAGGAACAAGTGTGAATAGAACCGTTGTCCCTTCTGAGTGGTTGGAACCGGCTCTATTACTCTTTTGTCCAGCAGAGTTTGGATTTTGCTCTGGATAAGAGCAGCGTGGGATTGGGAGTAGTGTGAAAAAAAGAGGGGTTGTCTTTCTGGAGGTATTTCAGTAAATTCTATTGTGTGACCCCACCGAATCAATTGCACAACCCATTGGTTAGAGGTGACTGCCTTCCAACCCTCTAGATGGAGGGAAAAAGCGGCCTCCAATCACCTCTTCTGCTGAAACTGTCTGGACAGGAGGGTTCAGCCAAAAGTCAGATACTGGTGGCTGAGGGCAGAGTGGCCTGGGTGGGTTTGGCTGACCGTTGCCCTGAGTTTCCGGAACCATGAGAGGAGCCTTTGCGGCTGTAACCTCCTCTTTGTTGCTGTTGCTGGCATTTGGATTGTTTTGCCCGACTTGCCACTAAAACGCTGTTTTCAAAATGGCTTCTGTCTGGGCTTGTACATAGTTTGAACTGTGCATACAGCTTTCCCAGAGTCTTCTAGTGATAATCTTTTCGGATTCCTCTCCGAAAAGAACAAAGCCCTTAAAAGGGGCATCCAAGATTCCTGCTTAGACATCTTGGGCAAAACCCAAGACCCTAAGCCAAGAGTGTCTCCTGAGGCATACCCCAGTAGCAGCTGTTCTAGCTGCAGTGTCTGTGGAAGCAAAAGCAGACCGAAGTACGTGGGTGCCTATGTCTGATCTTGTGTGCATAAGCTTCTCCAACTCAGCCTTTTGGGGACAAACTGGTAGATCCTGAGCTAAGTTCATCCCTTGTTCCCACATGGCATTCTGGAACTGCACCATGAAGGTCAGGAAGTTCAGGGACCAGATAGTGCAAGTGGCAGAAGAATACACCCGCCTGCCCGAGTCCAGCGGTTTGGATTCTCAGTCCAGTGGTTGTGTGCCACGGTGTTTTGGTCTCATGGACCTATCGTGAGCAGCTGTGATGACAGTGGAGTCAGCTATAGGATGTTCATCTAGGAAGGGTTCCTCTTGTGGTGCCCTACAGAAGTGATCTGCCTTCGTTGGGATGGCCGAAGATGTGGAAAGATGCTTCCATGCCGCCTTGGAGACATCTTGAAAAGTGTCCACCAGGGGTGAAACGACCACCGGTTTTGGGTCTTTTTTGATACAGTTAGTTTGCTAGCCGGTGTCTTTCAGGGTCAAGGTCCTCTGTGCCCCAGCCCATGTTCAATTGATTATGACTCATTACCTCCATAAAGGAGTAGTAGTCAGGTGGAGGCCTTGGTGTGTCCCTTGGGTACAGCGATGGGAAGACAGCCTCTGAGGAGAACCCAGAAGAGGAATAAGATGAGTGGTCCAATGTCTCAGAGGAGGAGTACCTGGAACGTTTGTGTTTATGCTTGTGACCCTCTGTGGAACGTGATGAGCTCCTGCTCCTAGTCCAGGAGAGAGAATCTTGTGGACTGAGTGACTCCTGCCAGTGGGTGGAGGGGTTGTCTCCGGGCGGAGGAGTAAGTTCTTTAGGTGGAGGAGTAGATTCCCTGGGGTTAGGCTCCTCTACCCCTGTTCGTTTGGCTGGGAGAACATCAGCCTTGATAGAGTCCCACCAGGAGGCAAATAGGCCCTTGACCTTTGACATATGGAGTCTTGGTTCCCGACCCAGTGTCGGATGGTTCAAAAGACCTGGTGTCTGGCCTGTCTGGTCCAGTGCCGCAACAGGCAATGTTGGTATCTCCATCAGCAGCCCTGTGGGTGGCGACAGTGTTTTGGCCGGGGGGCCTGCTGGTGGCATCGGGGCTTTAGGCGGGGGTCCCACTGGTGGCGATGGGGCCTTCGGTCGGGATCTGATGTCATCGGCTGGAGTCTGGGGAGAGGCTGACGTCAGACTATCCGACAGCAGATCACTGTTGTCATTGTCGGGCATTGGCAGTGTGGCTGTTGATGCTGAATCTGAGGTATTCAGAGCCTTAGACTGTCTGGCATCAGGCTCCCTTACCTGATGATGGGTGTCGGACTCTGAGGTCATCGTCCGCTTATGGGACGTCAGGGCCTGGCGGTGGAGAGTATCCTCAGCAGACGGCCATTTCTCCATCACCCTTTTCTCTGGCATTGGCTTAAGCACAGTTAGGCCCCTGCGGGGGTTGTGAGACGGACCTTCCGGAGGAGTGGCCCGAACCCCCCGCGTCTGTACAGGGAGTCTGCTCCCGAGAAGACCTGACGGAATCTGAATGCCAGCCTGAGAATTGGGATTGTGGCCAGATCTTCAGAGGCTGAAGGGTAGAGAACCCTTGTGTGGTGCTCCCTGTTGTCCTTACCTGGGTGGGTGGTCTCACTACCATTAACCTGGTAGGAGAACACAGTCTTGGAGGCTGAGTCCTAACTCCCCCTGGAGACCGATTGGGAGTCGGATGACCTAGATCCAGATGGGGATCTGTCTCTATCCCTCTCTTTCCTTTTCTTCTTATGGTGATGTTTTCCCAATTTTTTGAGAGGGGCCTTCCTTAGCAGAGTAATCCTTCTGCATGGTGGCTAAAGTACAGTTACGTAAAAACTTACCATAACAGTAGATCTTCGAGAGAGGCTCTTGCAGTAGGTATTCACAAATAGGACTAAGCTGCCAGGCACCAGGACCCCATGGAAAAATCTCTAGCTAGCAGCCTCTGGCAGGGGACCACCCCACGTCAGGTGACTGGTGTCAGCCGACGTCAGTATAAAGAGGTGGTCCCCCACGCCCGCCCTCCAGTTCTTTGCCGCCAAGAGCCAAAGGTCTGATAGGATAGAAGAGAATATGCCTCAATAGATGAAAAGCAGAGACTGAGGGGGATGGAGGGAGGGAAGGTAATACATGCCGCAAGGGCCTCTCTCGAAGATCTACTGTTATGGTAAGTTCTTATGTAACTGTACTATCTTACTTCGCGAGGGCTCTTGCAGTAGGTATTCACAAATATGACTGAGTCCCAAGCAGTCTGGAACAAGGATAAACCAGGAGGAGGAGGAAACATCATCCACAAATAACTGGATTCTAAACAGGGCTCATGAAAGGAGTCCCTGTAGAACAGCCAACCTGAAGCCTGCTCTGCGGCGAGAGGCAATGTCCAAACTGTATTGTTTTGTGAACGTATGGATGGAAGTCCAAGTTGCAGCTGCACAGATTTCTGCCGCTGACACATTCCTGAAACAAGCAGCAGAGGCAGCGACCCCTCTGGTGGAGTGACTTCTGACTTGACCCGGTAGGGTTTTGTGATACTTTTCATTACAGAAAGTGATACAATTCGCTAGCCACTTAGCGAGGCACTGTTAAGAAAAAGGGTTCCCTTCTTTTTTGTGAGTGAAAGAAACAAAAAGCTGATCAGTTTTTCTGAGATCCTTAGTCCTGTTAGTGTAGTATCTCAGAATCCTGTGGACATCCAATGTATGCAGAAGGTATTCTCCCTGATTGGAGTGCTCCACGTAAAAGGCCGGGAGCGAAGGACTGATTCAAAGTCGATTCAGCTACCACTTTTGGAAGAAACTTGGGATTGGTATGCATGACCATCCTTTCTTTGTGAAAAATCAGATATGGTATTCTACACATTAGGGTTTTCAGCTTGGAAATCCTCCGAGCAGAGGTAAAGGCCACCAAAAGTGTCTTCCAAGAAAGAAACCAACTCTGCCTCTGCTGCCGGTTCGAAGGGAGGCAGTGTGATCTTTTCCAATATAATGTTTAAGCCCCAAGAGGGAGCAAGATTGTGAACTAGGGGCCTTAAATGAAGAACCCCTTTTAAGAAAGTCTTGGAGACTTCTAGTTGAGCAAACGCCCCGTCTCCGAAGGGGATAATGGTAGGCTGAAATGGCAGCCATATGGACCTTCACAGAACAGTAGCTGAGGTCCAAGTCATAGAGATGTCTCAGGTAGTCCAATACCTTCTTAGCTGGGCAGGAAAAAGGTTCCAAATCCTTGGATCCAGCCCAAATAGTGAAGCATTTCCACTTCATGGCACAGGTAGACCTGGTGGAAGGCTTTCTAGCCTCCATCAGGATGTCTGCTACCACGGGGGAAACTCTGAAATGAGTCTTGGCTACATCTGAAGGAGCCACACATGAAGGTGAAGAGACTTGAGGCCTAGATGGACCAGGGTCCCCTGCTCCTGGGTCAGCAGGTGCTGCGACAGTGGTAGAAGAAGAGGAGGTTCATCTGAAAACTGCTGCAGAAGAGAACCAAACTTTCCTCGGCCAAAAAGGAGCGATGACGATCATTTGTGCTCCTTCCAACCTTAGCTTGTTGAGCATTCTCAGGATCAGAGGGAATGCGTTAACGAATTTGTCTTTCCAGCACAGAGACAGCACATCCTGACAAAACACGTCTTGCCCTGGAGCGAGCGAGAAGAAAATGGGAAGTTTTGCATGGTCGGGGGAGGCAAAGAGGTCTATGTGAGGAGTCCCCCAGAGCTGGAAGATGTAGTCTAGTACAACCTGGTTGAGCTCCCACTCGTGAGACTTGGCTGTCTAGCGGCTTGAAGCATCCGAGAGAGTATTCTCTATCCCGGGCACGTGGATAGCCATCAGATGGAGGCTGTGCTGGGTCACCCAGTACCAGACTCTCATTGCTTCCCTGCAGAGGGGATAGGAATGGGTTCCCCCTGGTTTGTTGAGGTACCAGACATCACATTTGTCTGATTGTACTAGGAGGTGACCAGGAAGAACAACTGGGAGAGGAGCCCAGAGAGCATAGAAAACTGCCCTCGGCTCAAGAACGTTTATGTGCAGTCTTTGTTTAAACTGAGGCCAACTGCCCGGAGTCCGGTGAGACCCAAGATGGGTGCCCCAGCCTGACCCTGATGCATCTGTCATCATGGTCTGGGTGGGTGGGGCGGAACACAATGGGGTTCCCTGATTTAGGTGTTCTGTGACTGTCCACCACTGCAGGTCCCTGGCCATTGGGTCTGACACTAGGATCTCCGTCAATTCACTCCCGTTAATTCACTCCAGACCGCTCGCTCCAGAGTCAATTCACTCCCTCCCCTCCCATTCCGTGTCAACTCGCTCCCGCTTTAAGCTGCGCTAAACTAAACAAATTCAGTGTAAGCAGAGAACTTCTGTTGCAAGTCTCATATGCACTTGGCCTGTCATATATAATATTTTAGGATGGCACAAATAACTTGACAAGTACTATTGATCCAGAGAATAAATGTAATATCAAAATGTAATTAGTAGTCTGGAATGTTAAGCGGATCTCATTTTCTTGGGTACATTGCTTGTGTTAATGTATGTTTTAAACTAGGTAATTAGTGCACCAATCAACTGCTGTCTGTATACTGCATCAGCCAGTCTTACAGCCATTCGGATGCATTAATCTGTCAAGAGTGTGAAGAGCACAAAACCCACTTATGGATTTAGTTCCAGTGCCGAGCCCAGTACACAGGTAGGAAACGCCACTCCACAGTCAAAAACTCTCTAAAAATAAGATAACTGCTGCCTCTAACTCGTAGCCCTAACTAAGCTACCCATCGTACTCCTAATCACTACCTAAAAGACTGAAAACAAGTACAAACGAAATGAAATTGATAGACATCACATGCAGGGCTACAATTATTAAACTAAGACATTCCAGTTCTGTGTGTTCTCTGTGCAGCCTTTGTTTTTTGCTAGGGAAGTACAGTTAAAGCGGGAGGGAAAAGAGTGAGTACAGTTAAAGTGAAAGGGAGTGAAAAGGTAATTATGTGTGTTCTCTGTAAGGTATGTTCCAGATGCTGTTGTACTTTGGTTTTTCCTCGGGGACTACAGGGAGTGAAAAGGCGAGGAGTGAAAAGGGATGGGAGCGAATTAGTTGGGAGTGAACTGTCGGGAGCAAATTGATGTGCTCCCAGATCTCGTGATCCAGGTTGTCCTGAGACTTATCCCATTGCGTTTGTAGGGTCCAAAGAGTGATCCTCATGTGGAAACGAGCCAGTGGGACAGTAGGGATGGCGGCCACCATCAGGTCGAGGAGGCAGAGGACCTTCCTGGCTCCGACCCTTCTGAGCCCCAATAAGAGACAAGCTTGCTTTGACAGTGTCTCGGCTCTGTCTGGAGGCAAAAAGGCTTTGCCCAGGGTCATGTCCAGCACTGCCTCTATGAACTGCAGCCGTTAGCAAGGGATCAGATGGGACTTGGCAAGGTTGATAGTACTCCCCAGGTCGGAGAAAAATTGGGAAGGTGAGGGAAAGGAAGTCCAAGAGTTCCTCCCTGGAAGGGGCAGCCACAAGCCAATCGTCCAAATAGGGAAAGATTTGGATCCCCTTGGTATGCAGAAAAGCCGCCACCACCACCGCTAGGCATTTGTTAAATACTCAGGGTGCTGAGGATAGACCAAATGGGAGGGCCTTGAACTGGTAGTGGGACCCCCCGAAAACAAAAGCAGAGGTACTTGAGGTGGGAGTGGCAAATGGGGATATGGAGGTAGGCATCCTGTATATCTAGGGCGCATAGGCACATGCCTGGCTGAAGCATGGGAAGAAGGCTCAGGAGGGAGAGTATTCGGAATTGTTTGTACTCCACAAACTGATTGAGGGAACTGAGGTCAAGGATGGGCCTCAGGTCCCTGGTTTTCTTTGGCACTAGGAAGAAGTGAGAGTAGCAGCCTGTCTCCTGGAGATGGGAGGGGACAGGCTCTATTGCCTCTTTCAGTAGAAGAGAGTGGATTTCTTCCATTACCAACTGCAGGTGTGTGTGGGAGTATGATGAGGGGGTCTGCAAGTTTTTTTTGTTTTTTTTTTTGTTAATAAACTATCAAGTTGTCCTGCTGAAATCAGCTGGAGCACCCAGGCATCTTCCGTTACCCTCTCCCAACCCAGTAGATGGGAGAATAATCTCCCCCCTACCAGTTCCTCTGGACTGGACAGAGGCATTGGGAAAGGCAGGGAGTCAGGACGCAGAGGGCAGGATAGCGGCCGAGGCTCCAGGAGCTTTCTTGCCGGGGGGGGGGAGCCTTGGCGACTGATGCGGCTTTATGTTTGTTGGGATGTCTGGGTTGTGTCCGTTTGTTCTTTTGGTGGTTGGGGTGCCAAAAAGACCGTTTATGCCCTGGAGAGGGTTTGTACATTGTCTGAACAGACTTCAATGCCAAACACTTCTCCTACAACTCGGTGATTATGTCCTTGACATCACCGCTGAACAGTACAGACCCTCTGAAGGGAGCATCATGAATAGCAGACTACACTGCAAGGGCCAGACCTGACAGCCGGAGTCAGGCATGACGCCGCAAAGATATGGCGAAGGCAGAGCTCCTGCCTACTGTGTCCACTGTATCATATGTAGCACGGAGCATGTGTCTACAGGCCGAATGCATGGAGTGGACAAGTTCTTCCAGTTCCTGCTTGGTCTGGGAATCTGGGAGGGAGTTCAGTTTTGATTCTGACAAAGGGTGGCCTTCTGGTAATCTCCCATGTGGCTGACATAGTTGAGGGCCCTCATACCCAGGGTAGAAGAAGCGTAAATCTTCTTCCTGTACTGGTCCAGAAGATGGGACTCCTTGTCATGGGGTGACGAGCTTAGGTGTTTTGGGTTAGCTGATCAGTCATGTGCGACACTAATCACTACTGAGTCAGCCTTTGGCTGAAGGCTGAGGAAGTCCTTCCTCTCAGGGGCCTGATACAGCCTGTCTGCCATCCAAGGAAGGGAGGCCAACGAGGAAGGTTGCTTCCAAATGACGGAAACAAGATCCGCGTGAGGCACTATCCAGGGTACTTCTTTCACTGGGGATCTGGCTCCACTGATTGCCACTCACAGGCAGCCTGGATTTTCTTTAGCAGCTCCAGAAAAGAAGGGTCTTCCAGAGTAGACTTTGGAGAACCTTGTGGCCTGGGTCTGTCTGGAGTACAGGGCTCATCCTCTAGGTCAAAGCATCCAGAGTCCAGGTCAGACTCTGAAGACTCCAATAAAGAAGGATCATCCTCCCTAGGAGGGGGAGGAGAATCACCCTCTCTGAGGGTTCCCTGGTGAAGCGTGGCCTCCCTGGCTCAAGAACCAGATGGTTCAGATCTGCTATCAGGCATAGGTAAGGGAGTCTCTTCTCGCCGACGCAGGGGGTCCGGCGTCAGGACCAGCGTTGGTAGACGTTTCTCGACCTCTTGGGTGATCTGTGTTTTGGCTTCAGCCCACCAGGAGGCCAAGACCTCCCTCAGGTCCCATCTGTGGCTGCAGGGTAGGTGGAGGAGGGGGAGGAGGCGGCGGGGGGGCTCGGATACGGGTAACCTAGGAGCCCGTAATAGGAGTACCCATACCCTGATGGTGGGAGGCCCAGCATCTGGTATTGAAGCGCCGGGTACTGTGGCATCCGGTACTGAGGAGCCGGATACTGTGGCATCTGGCATCCTGGCTCCAGGAGCTCCAATGCAGTCAAAGGTCCCGGCGTCAGAGCTGCAGGCAGACCGGACGGGTCAAGCATCAGCCCAGAGGGCATAGGGCCCAAGGGGGGACCTGTTGGAGGGTCCGAGAGCCCGGATGGCTCTGATGGTGTATCGTCAGGAAGCAGAATGCCGGAGGGTGACATCGGGTTGTCTGACGTCGGGTCTGCACCCCCAATGGCAGCGTTCCAGATTCCTCGACCACAACCGGGGAGGAAGGAGTAAGCTTCTCAGGAGATGCAGGAACCTCAGTGGGCAATGCAATGGGTGTGCATTATGGCAACTCTCTGGCATCAGGCATGGAGAAAGAGCCGTCGTGAGTACTGCTGACCGACTTATCAGCCGTGTCCGGACTGACGCCAGTGGGACAGATGCCCGGCTTATCAGATGCACTCTGACTGGTAGGCCTGGGTTTAGAGGCCCATAGCGGGAGTGCGGAGCCTCCGTCGGGCCTGAGCGCAAGCCAGACGGGGAGAGGGGGAGAGAGTAGATGCTGGCTTAGAAAACACTAAGGCGGCCGAAGGATGATCCCCAGAGGTAAAGTTACCTAGAGGGCTCAGATTCCAGCCGAAGTTGCGGCCACTGCAGATGGCATGTCCCAGTCCCAGTGTTTATCCTTGTCCTTTTTCTTATGATGGCCCTCCGGAAAGTAGATGCCTGCCTCAATTTCTTCAGTTCCTTTTCCATGGATGCCATTTTCTTTTTGAGTACATGGGCCTCCAGGGACTGCTGCCTTCATTTCCGGGTAGCAGGACTGAATTTTCGGCAGTGCTCACACTCCTCCACATGGTGGTCTGGGCCCAGACAGAATAGGCAGAGGGAATGGCCCTCCTTAGGAGGGAGCTGGGATCCACACAAGTCGCACTTGTTTTTATGAGATTCCGATGGCATCAGGGATGACATGCACAGCAAGGTAGTAAAACACAATTATCAGAATAATGCAGAAAACGAGACTTTTACTTATCCAAAATGGCAAGATAAGCGAGAGCTGTCCTTCCGCGAGGTACTATCGCAAGCAGAAGGCAGGAAAGAACTGGAGGGTGGGCGTGGGGGACCGCCTCTTTATACTGACATCAGCCGACGCTGGTCACCTAACATGGGGGCAGTCCCCCGCCAAAGACTGCTAGCTAGAGATTTTTCCGTGGGCTCCTGGCACCTGAGTCCTATTTGTGAATACCTACTGCAAGAGCCCTCTCGAAGCAAGATCTTCTGCTCCGTTAAGTAGGCCTGGAGGGTCTTCTGGTGGTGAATCCTCAAGTATCCGTCTCGTGACGGTATTTGTTTGCCGCAGGCACACAGACTGGTGCCGGTCTAGATGTCAACAGGGAAGTCGACATGCAGGAATAAATAGAGGTAAAATAAATTCGAACTTATCGGAAATAAAGTGTTAATACATGGTTGAAAGGTGGTCGATTGATAGCTGAAGGCATCCGTGGATCCGATGCGAGCGAGTAGACGGTGGGAAAAGAACTGAAGGACGCTGGGAGACCACCCCTTTTATATCACATTGGACGTCAGGAGCGGGCTGACGTTAGGGTTGGTTCCCCACTGTATACTGCTAGCTAGAAATATTTCCATGCAGTCCTGCTGCCTTCAGTCTTAATTGTACTACCTGTTGCAAGAGCTCCATCTCGAAGTAAGATCTGGCATTTTTCAAAAACTTAAAGTTTTATGTTTTCACGTATACTGGTGATTGTCTTGTTTGGATTAGGCTATTTTCAGGGTTTTCACCCTCTGGCAGTATGTACACACTCTCCAAATTCCAGCTCAACCTTCTAATGGGTTCCCGAGATACCGGTGTGCAAAGACTGCAATTTATGTATAAGCTACCAACAAGCCCTAACTATGGGAGTGTGACAGTGCTTCCATACTAGATGACAGAGTACAGTGAGATCACAGGCCTTGAAAGTAAGCCTGGACACATTTCTCACTGGAAGGCCTCAGTATAATTTTGAATCCAAGCCCCAAAGAAAGGCCTCCGAGGCCTAGGAAAGGAGGCCGGGGCAAAATCTGGTGTGTTTTAATGAGAGGCAGAGGCACCCGGTCAGACGGATGGGTGGCCACAGGCTGGAGTAGACGTATTCCTCGTCACTCTTTCTTTGCCTCTGAAGTTTCCTCTCTGGTTATAGTAATTTCCAGTTTTATATGAAGTATACAGAGGATGAGGATTATGGTACATATATTGTACTGTCTTTAGTTGTCTGCCTAAGGCTTGTAGATTGTCTAGTATCGTTTGTGCCCCTAGACCAAACAAATGGTCGCCCAAAAAGGGGTACTAACCACTTTATGTTGAATATCAGGTGCTAGCCCGGAGAGTCGGAGCCATGCCTGATGGCGTATAAGAATACAGACAGCAGAGGCTCTAGCCGAGGTGTTGGCAATGTCGTATCCGGATCTTAATAAATGTCGAGAGAGGGAAGTAAGTGTATTTATCATTGATGTGAGTTGCTCCTTTTCAGGACATGCGGCTAACTGACTTGTGTCACCAGCAGAGGTCCCCACGTACGCTGGAATTTCAGCATATGTCCCATGTAGTTGAGTATTCTAATATTTAATGTATTTAGAGAAAAAACCTTCTCCCCCATGTAATCAAAACGTTTAGAGTCTTTTTCGGGAGCTACTGTACTTGTATGTTTTGGTTTGCCAGTGCAGTTGTGAGCGGCTACAATAACCACTGAATCCGCAGTGGGAGTATTTGTTAGATAATTGATAGTCAAGAGGAGTCTGATAAAGCCTGTGTGCTTTTTTAGGAAACTCCTGTGCAGCTATGGATCGACTCCAAGCCTCAGTAATTGCATTTCTGAATGTTGGTGTAACCCCCTAATAAATGGGGTTTCCCAGAAGTCTTCCGGGAGCTTGTTGGGTGCTCCAAGCTGGAGGGTGTCCAGTGGTTAAGCCGTTTTAACAGCACCATAGTGAGTGATGCTAGAGCCTCTGTGTACCATTTCTTTAGGAGCTGCCTGCTTGCAACTTCAGTGACAGTGCAGGGGGGGGGGAGTGTGTTCCCTTTCTCGAATCCCACCTGAGCTGCGGTTCACTCGCCCCATTTGGTAGTTGCTGAAAAGCGCGCCATGGAAGCCCAGACAGATGTTACTGTTTGACTGTAATTGGTTAGAGTATTAGTGAACTTACGGTTTGTTTAACCTGCTTCCATTGCAGCTGGGACTGTGTGTCTGGCCCTTCCATTTTGGACCTGGACTTTCTAGATTGGCCAATGAAGAGGGGGAGAAACACTAAAATGGAGATCTTTTAAGCCAACCAGGATTAGGACTCATTTTGGAGCCAGCTGGCCATAAGGAATACAGCCTGTAATTCTGGGAAATCAAGTTCTGGGCTACGGTGCCCTTTTTGCACCAATGGGGACTGCCTTAAGTCATTGGTGTCTGCAGCCCACCAATGGGATCAGGTGGCGCCCGAGCTATGAGCCCTTGCCCAAACTGCCAAAGGAGAGAGGCGCTGTGGTGGTGAGCGAGGAAGGAGCCTGGGCTCCTGCGCTAAGTGTTCGCGCAAGAAGCGTGTGTGGAAGGCCCGAAGTCGGCAGTTGCAACGCCCGCCAGTGTCGGATTAAATCCGCTAAGTAGCAGTCAGAGGAGGCTGTGCAGGAGCATGGCTACCTACCAGGCTCACCCTGGAGAATCTGCTTGAATCACGCGCGGTCTGTCAGGACTAGTGAAGCTGCGTCGGTTTGGCCCAGTGTATGCAGTGCAAGCGATCGGGAAGTACAGCAGCTGCCTGGTATGGTACCCCTCTGCCTTTCCATATAAATGTGTGGGGAAGTGTTCGAGTTCCAGGTTCAATCCTGCGATGGTGTGAGAGCGCTCTTCCCACTGGAGTCGTGAGTACTAAATCAGGGTCGCTCCCTGTCAATTGCTCCTAGTGAGGGCAAGGGCTGTTGGTTTCTTTACTGGCTGCCATAATTGAGCCCGGAGGCTCTGCCTAACATTCGTAGGGATCAACTGCTCATTTCTGTGTTAGGGCCCCAACCAGCTGCACCGAGGGACTAGCCTTCATTGTTTGGGTACCCAGAGACCGTGATTTATAGGTTAGGCCTGTGCACAGTGTACTAGATAGATACTTATATATTACAGTGGTAAGCTAATTAACCTGATCACCCCAGTCCTTGTTATTTCCCCGCTAAATAAATCAGATTGATCATTTTGCAAATGTATACTGGCTAACTTGTGTGTTTATAGTGAATTACTGTACAGTGATTATTGAGTAACAGCAACTGACTTTTCAGGGGGTCCCCGGAGCAAGCTGATTTGTTCAAGCTGGGGGGCAAGTGAATATGGTAAGGGCACTGTGATTGATTTGTGTGGGCCACTAGTGGGAAGAAAGGGTGGTTGCAGCAACCCAGAGGGCTGTGACCAAGTCATACTCGACTGTCTTAATCCCGACCTCTGGGTGAAGGCACCCGGCATTGGATCCAGGCCCCTCAACCTGTTGGTGGCAAATCAAGCAGGGGTAGTAGCCCTTAGGATAGCGCCCCGGGGGGGGGTTACATTTTTGAGGCACCGCTGGGATTAGCATCCCCTAGTGGCCAAGCAGGCGAAGTACCTCAATATGGATAAATTAAAGGAAAAGCTGGAAGGGGATATTATGGCTAAGATTAAGTTGGACCCTATTAAGATGATGGTACATAAACTGATGTGGTGGGGTGAAGCCGAAGAGTTGGACTCCCAGAAAATTGTGTTACTACTAGATGTACCTCTGGGGACCACGAACGCTGACATTATTTCTGCAGTGGAGCGTATCAAATGTTTAGGCAAGGTAGAGATGAAGGGGCGCATGGCTGACCTGCTCGATCAGACCTTGCAGGTGTTACTTTTGTGTAGTATAGCCATCGACCCTGAGAGGGTACCCCCAGTGATTTACCCGGAAAGTGCCCAACAGGGGTGGAGGGTCATTCACATCCGGAGGGGGGCAGTCACCCCAGGGGGTCTCCCCAGACCAATAGCTTCAAAGATAAACTGCGTAAATTGCTAGCTGTGGAGGGGAGGACTACCCAAGAGTTACTGCAGGCATTGGACCTTTCTAGTGAACCCACCCCACAGGCTTCCCCCGGTACCTCTCCCGGGCCCCCCAAGAGTTCTATTTTGGCCCCACCACCCCTAGTGGTTCCCTCTATACAGCTAGATTCTTACTGTAGGCTAAAACTTTTTTCTGGCACAGTGCCAGTGCCCTCAGGGGAGCATGATTTGGAGGCGTGGATGGACTATGCCACCCCCCTAGTCCAGGAGTGGCAATGCTCTGAGGGGGAGAAATGAAAGAGACTGATGGAGAGCCTGTCGGGCCCAGCTTTGGAAGCCATTCGGTTCTTGTGGGCTACTAGCTCGGAAGCTACCGCAGTGGAGTATCTTTCTGCTTTAGAGGGAGTGTTTGGAAGTACAGAAACTGGGGAAGACTTATTATGGAAATTCAAGTCTGCCAAGCAATGAAGGAATGAGAAGTTGTCCGCCTTTGTTACTAGGGTGAAAAGGGCCTTGGAGAAGGCCTATCAAAAAGGGGGGGATCACAGCCACAGCCTTGAACCAGGTCAGGTTGGAGCATGTTTTGAAATCTGCTAGATTTTCTAGTGTGATATTGTTAAAACTTAAGTTACATGATTGACGGGCAGCCCCGCCAGAGTATTGTCAATTGATGAGGGAGATTCGAGAAGTAGAGACTGATGAGGAGGGATGGGAACCCTATGTGGGGGCTGTGAATCTGTGCCAAACCCCGGAGTCTAGCGAACCAGATGAGACCCACCTTTCGAGGGGCCTGATGTTTTCCTGTATCCCCAGAGTCACAAGGAGGGGTGGGGGTGCGTGCCATTTCCTCTGATCCCCGAGTAGAAAGTGAGTTGAGGGCCGAGATTAGAAATTTACGAGAACTGGTGAGAGACTTGAAGCAAACTGCTACCCACCCTGTTACGTTTGGGGAACCAGAGTTATCTAGAAACAAATGCCCCAGCCAAGAGGAGCCCCCTCACCCCCCAGGATGGCCCCCAGCAGGCGAGGTATTCCCCTCCCAATAAAGACCCCCGGGACCCCAAGTTCTGTTACCATTGTGGGGAGGATGGACACTTTCAGACTGAGTGCCAGTTGCCGGAGAATTTATGGAAGGTCAACAGCAGGCTGATCACCTGGCACCGCAGGGCCTACACCCGACCCCCTAGGAAGAGTTTTGTGACCCAGGCCAATGCCCAAGCAACTGCCAATGCTGTGCCCCATGAATGGTCTGATGTGGTGGGACCTTCAATGGAGGCCCCGGTGCGAGTGAATGGGATACCCACCCGGGCTCTGTTAGACAGTGGCTCTCAGGTGACCATTATGTTCCAGGACTGGTATCAGACGCACCTGCCTGAGGTGCCACTACAACCCTTGGATGGTCTACTTGTATGGGGGCTGAGTGATAATGCCTACTCAGATACTGAATGAATACTTTTGCTCAGTATTCAGAAAAGAAGAAGAGGAGGAGTTACCTAAACCAAACAGTAGAAGCACTCTGTATAGTGGGGTTGACGCCAGTCCATTTACAGAAGAGAGTACTGAAAGAACTCCTAAAACTCAAGGTGGACAAAGCAATGGGGCCTTACGGGATTCACCCTAGAATCCTAAAAGACCTAAGGGAGGACCTAGTGACACCACTAACCACACTTTTTAACAAATCATGGGAAGATGGGGTGGTACCCGAGGACTGGAGGAGGGCAGATGCGATTCCCCTTCACAAAAGTGGGAGCAAGGCAGCAGCAGGAAACTACAGACCTGTTAGTTTGATCTCAGTGGTGGGAAATGATGGAATCACTTGAAAGAAATAATTGTCGAGTACCTAGAGGAAGAAGGGCACAGGATCCAAAGCAGCATGGATTCACAGCAGGACTGGTCATGTCAGATTTAATCTAATAGATTTCTTTGACTGGGTGACCAAAGTAATAGACCAGGAGGGGCTGTGATATGGCCTACCTAGACTTTAGCAAGGCATTTGACACAGTCCCACACAAAAGATTAATAATCAAGTTAGCCAGCCTGGGAGTGGTCCCAGGTTGGTAGCCTGAGTAGCAAACTGGCTGCACAACAGGACACAGAAGTTAATAGTTAACAGTGAATGGAACACATTCTGAAGAAAGGGGGGTTACTAGTGGAGTACCTCAGGGCTCAGTACTGGGTCCAGTCCTCTTTAACGTCTTTATAGGTGACATTGCAGAGGGTCTGGAAGGAAAGGTATGCCTCTTTGCAGATGACACAAAGATCTGTAACAGAATTGATACACGGGGGTAGAAAGCATGAGAAGGGACTTGGCAAGGTTGGAGGAATGGTCAGACATATGGCAACTTAGATTCAATCAAAGAAGTGCAAAGTAATGCACCTGGGAAATAAAAATCCAGGAGAAGAGTACACAATGGCAGGGAGGTACTAACGACAACAATAATGGAAAGGGATCTGGGTGTAGTCATATCAGATGACCTAAAGTTGTAAGCAATGTGAGAAGTCAGTAAAGAGAGCCAGGGGGATACTGGGATGCATAGGGAGGGGCATCACAAGTAGAAAAAGGGAAGTGGTTATCCCTCTATACAGACAGTTAGTGAGACCCCATCTGGAGTACTGCGTGCAGTTTTGGAGACCTCATCTATGCAAGGACATAGACAGGATGGAAGCAGTCCAGAGGAGGGCAACTAAAATGGTGAAGGGTCTACATCAGAAACCATATGAAGAGAGACTGAGAGAGCTTAATATGTATACCCTTGATGAAAGGAGGGACGGGAGGACATGATAGAAACTTTTAAGTACCTCAAGGGAATCAACAAAGTCCAGGAGGGTAGCATCTTTCAGAAAAAGAGATGTGTGAGAACAAGGGGGCACAATTTAAAGTTGGAGGGGGGACAGCTTAAGGGTAATGTGTGGAAATTCTTTTTCACGGAGAGAGTGGTAGACGCATGGAACCGCCTTCCTGGAGAGGTTGTGGGGTCTAAAACAGTGGGGGAATTCAAACATGCATGGGACAGACATAAGGCAATTATAGTGGGGGGTTGCAGGAAGTAGGCTGTTGGTTAACTAGAATCTGCAGCTTATCCAATAGGTAGGGAAATGGGCAGACTGGGTGGGCCAAGTGGTCCTTATCTACCGTCAAAGTCTGTTTCTATGTTACCCGTATTTGGGGTATATCCGGATCTGGTTGTCTTTTCCTACTTCTGTTGCTGGGGTGGACGAACAAGTGGAAACCCTGGCCTTAGTATGTCCCCCCCACTGGACTGTATGATGGGGTACCCTTGTTGACTGGGACCAATGCTCACATGTTTGGTCGATTAGCACAATTGTGTTCTGAAAAGCAGGTGTCCAGGACTGGGCGAGCTCTTAGAATACCCGCCTTGATCCAGAAGGCCTATGAGACTCAGAGAAAGGCTAGCCAGTAGGAACCTGAAGACCCAGTGGGTGTCGCCTGGAGGAAGGATCCGGAGCCGTTGCTATTAGCCCCAAATGCCCAGTGTGTTTTGCAAGGGGAAGTCCAGATTAAAAAAGATGTTAATAATAAGATATTGATGCTGGATGCACCTGGGGAGGGAAAGTTGCCTGAGGGGTTGCTGGTTAAACCCAGTATCTTGCCTGCTAGAGCCCATGCTTATGCCAGAAGGGTGATGGTTCAAGTTCATAATGTGTCTGACAAGGAGATTCGAGTAAATAGAGGTTGCACCCTGGCTAGTGTGCATTGTGCAGACACTGCAGTGCTACCCAGTAGCAAGGGTTTCGGGAAGGATGACAGAGTAACGCCCGACTTGTTTGATTTCGTGACTCCCTGCCCACTGAATGGAAAGTGAGGATCAGTGAGAAGCTTTGCCCAAAGAGACCAGGTATTTTCTCCTAAAAGAATGGGATGGGATGTGTGCAAGGAGCTGAGCACCACATCCGGCTGCATGATGAAAGGCCCTTTCGAGAGAGGTCCCGGCGCCTGGCCCCTGCTGACACAGATGATGTGAGATGGCATCTGCAAGAGATGCTTGCTGCTGGTGTGATACAAGAATCCAGGAGCCCCTATGCTTCCCCCATTGTAGTAGTGAGGAAAAAGAATGGGGCCGTTCGGATGTGTGTGGATTACCGTACCTTAAATCAGCGGACCATCCCAGACCAGTATACCATGCCACGCATACAGGACGCCTTGGACTGTCTAAATGGCAGTAAGTGATTCTCTGTGTTAGACCTCTGCAGTGGATACTATCAGATCCCGATGGCTCTGGAGGATCGAGAGACGACTGCGTTTATTTGCCCCCTAGGCTTCTATGAGTTTATACGGATGCCTCAAGGAATTTCAGGTGCCCCAGCTACTTTTCAGCGCCTGATAGAACGTGCTGTAGGGGATATGAATTTGCGCGAATGCTTGGTCTACTTGGATGATGTTATAGTGTGTGGCAGCTCCTTGGAAGAACATGAAAGTCGATTGTTTAAGGTTCTGGATCAGCTGGAAGAGTTTGGTCTCAAACTATCTATAGACAAGTGCCAGTTCTTTCAAACCTCTGTAAAATGTGTGCGCCACTAGTATCCACGGAGGGCATAGAGACTGACCCCAGCAAAGTAGAAGCTTTGACCACTTGGCCTCAACAAAAAAATTTGAAGGAGCTACAGCGGTTCCTGGGATTCTGTGGGTACTACAGACGATTTATTAAAGACTACTCTCGGGTGATCCGGCCCCTGCTGAACCTCAAGCAAGGGTACCCCCCAATCCATAAAAATGTTCAGATCTCAGCCAAGCTGGATGCCACTGGTCATAGGTGTCTCTCTGCATTATCTACCTACAATTAGGCTGTTGAATATAGAGCAGGCCTAAACCATATAGATGCTGACGCTTTATCCCGGAGACCTGTGTTTCGAGCCGATTGGGTCCGGTTGTCAGAACCTGACAGAGCCCTTTGCCAGAAATTCAACAAGGAAGAACAAGTGTCTTCTGATGCTGTGGATTGCTTGGGCCCCTCTGAGAACTGTATACCTGCTGTGTATTGCCATTTTTCTGCGTTGGACACTAGTACGCTGCCTCAGTTCAATAACAATAGTCTCCAGTTGGCCCAGTCCCGAGACCCTATGATAAACGCTGTTTTAGAAGCGCTGCAAGTGGGGAGAGATGTGTCACAACTGCGCTCCACTGATCTGAAAACTGCCCTGCTATACAAAGAAAGTTCAAAGTTGAAGTTGATCAATAAACTATTATACCGGGAGACCCTGGATAAAGATGGGCGAGTACACAAACAGCAGCTGGTACTGCCCACTGCTTTTAGAGAACTGGTGCTGAGGTCCCTGTATGACCACATGGGCCACCTTGGCCTAGACCAAACTCTTGACTTAGTGTGGACCTGATTTTACTGGCCCAAAATGAGTGCTGACGTGGAGCAGTATGTTAAGACCTGCAGCCGCTGTTTACAAAGAAAAGCCCTGCCTCGGAGAGCTGCCCCTCTGGTCAATATCACTACTAGCACCCCTACAGAACTGGTTTGCATTGATTTCCTGAGCTTAGAACCTGATCTGAAGAATAATTAGCAACATCTTGGTAGTCACTGATCATTTCACCCGATACGCCCAGGCTTTCCCCACTAAAGATCAGAAAGCAACCACGGTGACTAAAGTCCTTGTTGAGAATTTCTTCGTTCACTATGGGGCCCCCCAGCAAATCCATTCCGATCAAGGGAGAGATTTCGAAAGCCGTCTGATTAAAGAAATGCTATCCTTGTGGGGGGTGCAGAAATCAAGAACCACCCCGTACCACCCCCAAGGTGATCCCCATCCTGAGAGATTCAATTGCACCTTGCTCAATATGTTGGGCACCTTGCACCCTAAAGACAAATCTAGATGGAGCCAGCAGATCAGTGCCTTAGTCCGTGCCTACAACTGCACCAAGAGTGATGCCACTGGGTTCTCCCCATATCGACTGATGTTTGGAAGGGAAGCCAGATTGCCAGTGGATGTTTGTTTTGGGGTCTCTCCTGATGGGGTTCGGGCAGCTAATCATCTACAGTATGTGCAGAAGCTGAAGGCCCAACCAAATCATGCCTACCAACTAGCCCAGACCATGGCTGCTAAGCGGAATTTGACCAATAAAGAAAGACATGATAAGAAAGTGAAAGCAGTGGAATTGAAGGACTAGATAGAGTGCTATTGAGGAACCTGGGGCTGCACAGAAAACATAAGATTGCTGACAGATGGCACCACCTCCCTCATATTGTCATGGGAAAATTGAAAGATTTGCCTGTGTATAAAGTGCAGTCTGAGAACAGTTCAAAAGATGTGAAAACTTTACACAGGAATCGCCTGCTGCCCATTGGACAAATTTTGATAGAGAGTGAGCCTTCCAATGATTCCCCCTCTGGGCCTATAACTAGAGCTGCAGCAAAAAAGAAATCCAGAGGGGTCGATTCTGCAGAACTCAAACCCCAGGGCCTTTCTACCCCCCCCCCCCGATGAAGTTGATCCTCAGTCTGTGTCTGATGATAGTGAACATGATGTTGAGTATTACCCCTCTTATGAGCCGAGTCAACTCTTTAGGGGCAATCCCCTAGCTAACTCTGGGGATGAAGTTGGGCTTCCTGAGCCCCCAAGTTTGCCCCTGGAGTCCGAGCTCCCAGAGGATGAAGTGGGTGGCCCCCAGGGTGAAGAAGTGGGATCTTTGAGCCTGGTTGAATTATCTGGGCTGGCTGAACTACCTGACTTTTCAGAAGAGGGAAGTGATGTGGGGGACCTGTTAGTGATATGCTCGAGCAAGAAGAATACTTTGAGTGCCCTGATAGCATCCTAGTAGTGCCAGAAATGTCCCTGGCTGGGCCAAGTAGTGTGGGTCCTGATATAGAGGGTCCTGCCCTTGAAAGTCTTATGGGACCTGGGGCCCTTTCCCCTATGGAGGTTCCCCCTACTAATCTAAGTAAGACTGAAATGGAATCAGGGCCGGTAGTAGGTTTCATTGAGACCCCTAGGCACACTGGGCGAGAAGTATGGCCTGTAGTAAGGTTGAGTTATGAGTCCCTGGGCCAGCCTGTGGATCTGCTGTTACATGTAGTCCATAAAGGGATATAGGTGTCCCCAAGTTCCTTGCCCAAGTTAGTCTTGGGAGAGGATTCCCAACTGCTAGTGTTACCTGCTGAGTGTGGGACTACTACCCCAGTGTGCTCTCAGATAGCTGATAGGGAGGGGTTACCCCTATCCAGGCATCAGGGGCCAGAGGTAATGACCTGAGTTATAAATGAAAACGAGGTTGGCTGTGTGTGTAGATTGTATAAGAAATCATGAACCTATGTATTACAGTAGTTAATGTGTATAACCTAAGGTCTGATGTTCTGTCAGTGTAAGCTGTTTGCCTTAAAGTGATTCAAGGGTAACTGCTTGGCACGGACGCCAAGTTTTTCCAGGCCAGGAAAGACTGTAACCCTTCATAAATGGGGCTTCCCAGAAGTCTTCCAGGAGCTTGTTGGGCACTCCAAGCTGGAGGGTGTCCAGTGGTTAAGCCATTTTAACAGCACCGCAGTGAGTGCTGTTAGAGCCTCTGTGTACTATTTCTTTAGGAGCTGCCTGCTTGCAGGCTTCAGTGGCAGTGCGGGGGGGGGGGTGTTCCCTTTCTCAAATCCTGCCTGAGCTGCGGTTCACTTGCCCCATTTGGTAGTCGCTGAAAAGCACCATGGAAACCCATCAGACAGATGTAACAGTTTGTAATTGCTTAGAGTATTAGTGAACTTACGGTTTGTTTAACCTGCTTCCATTGCAGCTGGGACTCTGTGTGTCTGGCCCTTCTATTTTGGACCTGGACTTTCTAGATGGGCCAATGAAAAGGGGGGGGCACGCTAAAATGGAGATCTTTTAAGCCAACCAGGATTAGGACTCATTTTGGAGCCGGCTGGCCATAAGGAATACAGCCTGTAATTCTGGGAAATTAAGTTCTGCGCTATGGCGCCCTTTGTGCACCAATGGGGACTGCCTTAAGTAACTGGTGTCTGCAGCCCACCAATGGGATCGGGTGGCACCCGAGCTATGAGCCCTTGCCCAAACTGCCAAAGGAGAGAGACGCTGTGGTGGTGAGCAAGGGAGGAGCCTGGGCTCCTGTGCTGTTGAGAGTGTTCGCGCAGGAGCGCGGTGGAAAGGGTCTGGTTGGCGGCCACGACTGCCAGTGTCAGATTAAATCTGCTAAGTAGTGGTCAGAGGAGGCTGTGCAGGAGCATGGCTACCTACCAGGCACACCCTGTAGAAGACTGGAGAATCTGCTTGAATCACACTTGGTCTGTCAGGACTAGTGAAGCTGCATCGGTTTGGCCCGGTGTATGCAGTGCAAGCGATCGGGAAGTACAGCAGCTGCCTGGTATGGTACCCATCTGCCTTTCCATATAAATGTGTGGGGAAGTGTTTGAGTTCCAGGTTCAATCCTGCAATGGTGTGAGAGCGCTCTTCCCACTGGAGTCGTGAGTACTAAATCAGGGTCGCTCCCTGTCAATTGATCCTAGTGAGGGCAAGGGCTGTTGGTTTCTTTACTAGCTGCCATAATTGAGCCTGGAGGCTCTGCCTAACATTCGTAGGGATCAACTGCTCATTTCTGCGTTAGGGCCCCAACCAGCTGCATCGAGGGACTAGCCTTCATTGTTTGGGTACCCAGAGACAGTGATTTACA
Organism: Neoceratodus forsteri; assembly: GCA_016271365.2. NCBI lineage: Eukaryota > Metazoa > Chordata > Ceratodontiformes > Ceratodontidae > Neoceratodus > Neoceratodus forsteri. The sequence continues at coordinate 746,651,729 of CM028132.1, forward strand.
GGTTAGGCCGGTGCACAGTGCCCTAGATAGATACTTAGAGTGGTAAGCTAATTAACCTGATCACCCCAGTCGTTATTTCCCCCCTAAATAAATCAGATCGATCATTTTGCAAAGGTATACTGGCTAACTTGTGTGTTTATGGTGAATCTACTGTACTGTACAGATTATTGTGTAACAGCAACTTACTTTTCAGGGGGTCCCCAGAGCAAGCTGATTGGTTCAAGCCAGGGGGTAAGTGTATATGGCAAGGGCACTGTGATTGATTTATGTGGGCCACTAGTGGGAAGAAAGGGGGGTTGCAGCAACCCAGAGGGCTGTGACCAAGTCATACTCCACTGTCTTAACCCCGACCTCTGGGTGGAGGCACCCGCCATTGGTTCCAGGTCCCTCAACCTGTTGGTGGCAAATCAGGCAGGGGTAGTAGCCCTTAGGATAGCGCCCCAGTGGGTTACATTGGTATAAAAGGAGGGACTGCCCAGATAGGTTCTTCTGGTATGTCCAGGTAATCCGCCATATCTTTACTTAATTTATCTTGTTCGATTGTGTTAAACCCCATTGTTTTTTGTATTTGTAGCCTCATTTCTGGGAATGAGGGGTCATCCGGTGGGGAAATAACCTTTAGTGGGTGTAATACATCTTTGGCCCAGTATGATGGTATAGAATATGGGGACTTGAACCCTCTTCTGGTAGGGGAACCATTATAATTTGCACCTTCATAAGGTTCCAAATTTACATGAGAATCTGATATAGTCCTCCAAATATTCATGAAGGGGTAGATATGGCGAGCGTTCTGACTCTGTACGTGCCTCTTTTGATGGAGGTGGAGACGCCGTTTGAGTTTTTTTTTGTATATAATCAAAACCTACGGAATGCAACACTATTTACGATTTCTTCTATATTTGGCATTGTGAAGAGGGAACTGCCATATAATTGGGGTCTGAGCCCTGTATGCTTGGAGTCAGAGGGTTGATGTGTGCCTCCCGATAATGTGATTCAGTAAGTCTGAGAATTTTGTTCGTCATGTACTGGTGTCTGAGCACCCTGCACGAGTGCAAATGAGGCTGGTTTGCCTCTGCGTTCCATAGTATGTAATACCTTATTTTGTGATGATGCGGCCCCATAAGTATCTTTCGATACATTCTTATAAAATATTTCATGATTTTTCATGGTTAAATTCTTGTAGGTTTCTTCCACAGATGCATTATATGCTGGGGAATGTGTTTTATGATAGAGGGGCTGCTCAGTCGACGGAGGGATCACAGTCATCAACGGAATAGGAATATGAGCATGCCCCGTCGACGATGTATTGCATCTTACTGAAGGACGAGTGAATGCATGCCTCGTCGATAGTGGAATACTTCTCATCGAAAATGGGGAAGCCCAGGCATGCTCAGTTGACAGTGGGATGTCCTTCCTTGATGCTGGAACATTATGGACATGATCTCTTGACAATGGAAACTGCCTTGGTGACTATGAGAATGTGGATGCATGCTCTGTTGACTGTGGCATACTTATCGACGATGGAGGTTCAAGAGCATGTCTCGTCGACGGGGGAGCAAGTAGAGTGTGCTCAGTCGACTGAGTTATTCTCATCGATGATTATGCTCTATGGAGGCCCCTCGTCAACGGGGGAGTGTGCCCTGTCGACGCTGAATGTAGTCGGGCCTCTGTCGTCGACGGTGCACTCCGTCTCATCGATGGGGAAGCTGAAGAATGATGTCCCATTGACTAGGAACATTTCTTTCTATGTGAAGTTGAACTTTTATGTTCTTTTGATGAAGCAGTGCATGCTGTAGATGGGGGGATATGGCCAGTCAACAAAGAATGTTTTCTTGATGATACATGTTTAGGAGAAATGACTGTTGATAGGTGGTCAGGCAGGACTTTAGGTGAAGGGGTTTCCGTCCCCATTTTGCTTCTTGGAGAGGACTCCTGAGGTTTGGAGTCCTTTGATAGAGTACCCCTAGTCTAACAGGGAAACATCCATTGTAGAGCTCTAGGTCGAACACAGAATATGGTGCCGTGTGTGAAGCCCAGGCACTCCAAGCTGTGGGTTCAATCCATGTCAGACTGCTGCTGCAGAACAGTAAGCTGCTGTCAGAGCTGAAGCCGGCAGGAAAATGAACAGAGACTACCAGGGACCACCCACTTTTATAGGCTCAGCCCAGGAAGTGAGGTCGTGTGGGTGGTCCCTGGTGTGCAGACTGCTAGAAGAGACTGCCGTGTTAGAGCACCACCTATCGGGAACTCCTAGAAGTAATGACTTGCTGCAAGAGACCATTCCGTGGAAGATCTACTGTTACAGGCGAGTAACCTGTTTTTCTAGGACCGTGGCTATGTTGTTCATCCACACTTACTGCAGACTCCTAGCAGTTCTCCATGAGGAGGGAGGCAAGACGCACACTCCCTACTTGGGAAACAGAGATTGGAGAACCGAGGCCCCAAAACCAGCATCCCAGCGTGACTCAAGGTCGATGTGGTAGTGGGTAATGAAGGTGTTTGTAGTCTTCCAGGTAGCAGCCCGACAGATTTCCTGGATAGAGATGTCCCTGGAAGCAGCCACCGATGCAAGTTTGACAGGTAGAATACACTCATCCCTTTGGGAGTCTCCTTGCCCGCCAACTTGTAGCACAGACTAATGCAAGATGTTATCCATCGAGCAATCATCCACTTTGCTGCAGGTCTGCCAGGAGTGGCTTCAGCATAGGTGACAAACAGCTGGCGAACCTCTCCCCGCATCTCTGCCATCCTCTCCATATGAAAGGAGAGAGCTCGGCTCAGGTCCAAAGTATGGAGCCTGTACTCTGCCTCCGAGGTGTAATTGGGAGTAGTACACTGGCAGTGTTAATACCTGATTAAGATGAAACTCCAACACCACCTTCGGAAGGAATTTCGGGTGGTGGCGCAGGACAACTGTGTCCCTGTGGAAGACCAGATAAGGGGAGTAAACAGAGCGCTTGGAGCTCCCCTGTCCTTCTGGCAGATGTGACAGCCACCAGGAAGGCCGTCTTCCATGACAAGTGTGACAGCTCACACTTGTGCATCGGTTCGACTGGCTTGCCCATGAGCTTTGCCAGTACCAGCAGTAGATCCCACAGAGATGGAGGTTCACGCACCGAAGGGGACATGTGGATCCAAGCCTTTGAAAAAGTGCCTGACCGCTGTCTTCTGTGCCAATGTCGGCTGATCGGCCCGCGCCTGGTAAGCAGAAATGGCTGCCAGGTGCACCCTAAGGGTCGATGACCGAAGACCCCCTTTGGACAGAGACCAAAGGTAATAGAGAATGTTAGCCACTGGACAGGACAGAGGGTCCAGGCACTTGCCCTGGCACCAAATGGAAAACCTTTTCCATTTGAAGGTATAACATTTCCTGATCGAGTCCTTTCTGGATGCCTCTACCACTGTGAGGACATTCTCAGAAAGACCCAAAGCCTGGAACTCTAGCCGTTCAGGTACCAGGCTGTAAGGTGCAGGGATTGAAGGTCCAGATGGAATACCTTCCCCTGGCTGACTGAGATCAGGTCCGGGCATGCTGGAAGCCGCTCCGGGGGCCTGTTGCTGAGGCCGAGATGATCTGGGTACCAGACTTGGTGTCGCCAGCCTGGGGCTAGCAAAATCACCTGTGCTTTGTTCCGCCTCACCTTGAGGAGCACCTTGTGGAACAAGGGAAATGGAGGGAAGGCGTGGAAAAGGCCTGGGGTTCATGGCCTCGAGAAGGCATCCCCCTGCAGCGAGCCCTGTTGAGGAGGGTGGGAATGAAACAGCCTCAGCTTGATGTTTTCCCTGGAGGCAAACAGGTCCACCAATGGTTTTCCCCAGTGGGAGAAGAGACTGTAAGCTACCTCTGGATGAAATGACCACTCGCGGATGTCTTGCCTATGTGGCCGAGAGCATCCGCCAGTTGGTTTGAGGCTCCTGCCACGTGGATGGCTAGGAGATCTGCATCTAGATGGCTCACAAGTGTCCAGATGTTGAGTGCTTCCTTGCATAGCAGATGGGAATGTGTGCTGCCCTGTTTGTTGAGGTTGCACATGGTCGTGGTATTGTCCATCTGGACTTGAACCACTTGACCCCGGAGCTGAGGTGTGAAAATCAGACAGTGCCAGTCTGACTGCTCTGAGCTCCAACAGGTTGATGTGAAAACAGGACTCCTCAGGGGTCCAGAACCTGTGGGCCCTTTTGTCCCCCACGTGGCTCCCCAGCCCATGAGAGGCATTGGTCCTAAGGACGGCCGTCGTCTCAGGGCGGACAAACTGGACCCCTTCCTGCAACTGGCCTGGGACGGTACAACATTGGAGAGCGTCCCACATCTTCTGGGTCACAGTGATCAGCTGGTTGAAATGACCGTGGCGCTGAGTCCACTGGGCAGCCAGCTTCCACCGGAGGGGGTGCATGTGCCACCAGGCCCAACAGACCACAGAGGTACACGCCGTCATGTAACCCAGAAGGTGCAGAAAGTCCCAGGCAGGGCACAATTGCCCAACCAGAAATGATTGGGCAAAGGAGGAGAGAACCTCCACCTTGTCCACTGGGAGCAGAGCTCTGGCTTGATTAGAGTTGAGCTCTGCCCTGATGAAGCACATCACCTGAGAAGGCAAGAGCTCAGTGTTGGCCAAGTTGGGAGCAGGTCTGGAGGGCCAGGTCCCTGGACCTCTCCACCTCCTGCTGGGTGGAACCTAAGAGCCAATTGTCGAGGGGGGTGCTGTGGAGCCCGAGCAATGAGCATCAAACTACATCAGCTCTCTATAGTTACGAGGGAATTTGCCTAATCTCACTCTTTTGTAGCCTCCAAAACTTCTTTTCGACCCCACCATCAGAAAGAGCAACTTAGAGTTATCAAGGATGGGTAACCCTAAAAAAGAAAAGGGGTCTGGAGGAGCCAGAAAGACCAAAGGAGCTGGAGGATTCGAGATGTCAGAAGCGACCATGTTGCCGGATGTTAGGCCTGAGTCAGGAGACACTATAGCTACCCTTGGACACAAGCTGCAAACTGATTGCTTCTATGTCCATCCTTAATCAAAAGGTGGATGACCAATGGTAGTGTCTTAACTCTGGAATCTGCAGTGGATGGCCTTAAGGGTGATCTCCAGGATGTCTGCAAGCAGATCGAAGCTTCCTCCGGAGCAACCATGCTCTTGTTTCAGGAAAATCAACATCTCAGGACAAGATTAGAGGCTCTTGAAAACCACGCTAGAGTGACCAATGTTAGTATCATATGGCTCCCCGAAGGTTCGGAAGGGAATCACTCGACCCTGAACATTAAAGAGTGGCTTACCAAAAAACTTTCGAGGCCCCAGATGGTGACTAGGAAATACAAAAAGTATACAGTCACCCGCTGTGGACGCATGCAAAATTCTGAGGAACCCTGAACATTGATGCTGGTTACTTCGGGTGCTGCAGCCCAAGACAGATTATTAAGATGTGCCTGCAGAGCAGCTCCCCTGTTCCAGGGAGAACGTCAGGTCCATCTCTTCCCGGACATTATTTATACGACGAGACAATGCCGCAAGAGACTTGAGGGAGTGAAGCGGGTCCTGAGGAATCTGGGTGTACCACACACTTATTTTTCCAGCCAGGCTGCGGATCATGTTTCAGAGCAAGGTATATCTGTTCTCAGATCCTATTGAAGCCGGCAAGTGGGCAGACTGGAGGGTTGCCGAAGCTCGCAGATGCACTGAAAGCTCGGATGAGGATGACGACGAAGCAATAAATTGATTTGTATCCCTCGGGACACTGAAAGCTATTCTTAGGTGTAACTGTATGTACAACATTTAAATGCAGTTTCCCGGTAGGGTTTGTTCAAGTGATTTGAACATGGTGTTCAAAAGTTATTACAGAGTGGAGAAGAACAGGTTACTCATCTGTAACAGTAGTTCTAAGAGTGGCATATGTTGTTCATCCACACTTCTTGGCATGTCTCCTTCCACTTTAAATTTTGCTGGAAGTCTTCAAGCTGGCTCCTCCCACCCACCCAGGTGGCATATACCTTGGCTCTGCCCCATGACGCCAGATCTTAGCCCACTGGAAGCAAGGTTGTGCGCCCGAGCCAGGAAGGTCGGGTGGGTGCATGTGGATGAACAACATATACCATTCCTAGAACTACTGTTACAGGTGAGTAACCTGTTCTTCTAGGAGTGTGGATATGTTGTTCATCCTATCTTGATTCAGACTCCAAGCAGTTCTCGGGAGGAGGAGGAGGCAAAGGCGCCACACCACTACTTAGGAAATAAAGATTGGAGAACAGAGGCCCCAAAACCAGCATCCCGGTGAGACTCAAGGTCGATGTGGTAGTGGGTAATGAAGGTGTTTGCTGACTTCCAGGTAGCAGCCTGGCAGATTTCCTGGATAGGGATGTCCCTGGAAGCAGCCACCGAAGCAGCAGTATGGTGGGTAGAATGAGCTCTTATCCTTCTGGGAGGCTCTTTGCCCGCCAACTCATAGCACAGACCTATGCATGATGTAATCCATCTTGCTATGGTCCATTTGGCTGCAGGCCTGCCAGAAGCAGCTTCAGTGCAGGTGACAAAGAGCTGGCAAACCTCTCCACGAATTTCCGACGTCCTCTCCTTGTAGTAGGAGAGAGCATGTCTCAGGTCCAACGTATGGAGCCTGTACTCGGCATCCGAGGTGTAATTAGGGAAGTAAACCAGAAGAGTCAACACCTGGTTAAGGTGAAACTTTGACACCACCTTCGGAAGGAATTCCAGGTGGGGGCACAGTACAACTTTGTCCCTGTGAAAGGCCAGATAAGGGGAGTCCACCGAAAGAGCCTGGAGCTCCCCTGTCCTTCTGGCAGACATGTTAGCCACCAGGAAGGCAGTCTTCCACAACAAGTGTGAAAGCTCACATTTGTGCATGGGTTTGAATGGCTTGCCCATCAGCTTTGCCAAAACCAGCAACAGATCCCATGGAGGTGGAGGTTCATGCACCGGAGGGGATATGTGATCCAGGCCTTTGGAAAAGTATCCTACCACTGTCTCCTGCGCAAATGTTGGCTGACCGGCCTGGTAAGCAGAAATGGCTGCCAGGTGCACCCAAAGGGTCTATGACCGTAGACCCCCTTTGGAGAGAGACCAAAGGTAGTAGAGAATGTTAGCCACAGAACAGGATAAAGGGTCCAGCCCCTTACTGTAACACCAAATGGAAAAATGTTTCCATTTGAAGGCATAACATTTCCTGGCCGATTCCTTTCTGGATGCCTCCACCACGGTGGAGACATCTTCAGAAAGATCCAGAGCCTGGAACTCGAGCTGCTCAGGTACCAAGCTGTGAGGTGCAGGGATTGAAGGACCGGATGGAATATCTTCCTCTGGTTCAGAGATATCAAGTCCGGGCATGTACAAAGCCGCTCCGGGGGCCTGCAGCTGAGGCTGAGGAGATCTGGGTACCAGAACTGGCGTGGCCAGTCTGGGGCTACCAGAATCACCTTCACCTTGTCCCTCCTCACCTTGAGTAACACCTTGTGGATCAAGGTGAAATGGAGGGAAGGCGTAGAGGAGGCCTGGGGTCCACGGACTCGAGAAGGCATCCCCCTGCAAGACAGCCTTGCTGAGAGGGGGCAGGCATGATACAGCCTCAGCTTGTTGTTTTCCCTGGAGGCAAACAGGTCCACAAGCAGTTTGCCCCAATGGGAGAACAGGCTGTAAGCTACCTCTGGATGAAGACATCACTCATGGGATGTCTGGCCAATACAGCTGAGAGCATCCGCCAGCTGGTTCGAGACTCCTGCCACATGAATGGCTAGGAGATCTACCTCCAACTGGCTTACGAGGGTCCAGATGTGGAGTGCCTCCTTGCACAGCAGATGGGAGTGCGTGCTGCCCTGCTTGTTGAGGCAGTACATGGTCGTGGTATTGTCCGTCTGGACTTGAACCACTTGACCCCGGTGCCGAGGAGCGAAAGCTGACAGTGCCGGTCCGACTGCTCTGAGGTCCAACAGGTTGATGTGGCATCGGGACTCCTCAGGTGGGGGGGGCGGTCCAGAACCCATGGGCCCTGTTGTCCCCCATGCGGGCTCCCCAGCCCATGAGAGAGGCATCGGTCGAAAGGACGACCGTCGGCTCGGAGCGGACAAACTGGATCCCTTCCTGCAACTGGTCTGGAGCGGTCCACCACTGGAGAGTGTCCCACATCTTCTGGATTATGGTGATCAGCTGGTCGAAGTGACCATCCCCGAGTCCACTGGTCGGCCAGCTCCCACTGGAGGGGGCGCATGTTCCACCGGGCCCAATGGACCACTGAGGTGCATGCCGCCATGTAATCCAGGAGGTGCAGAAAGTCCTGGGCAGGGTGCAAGTGCCCAACCAGAAATGATTGGACAAAGGAGGAAAGAACCTCCACCTTGTCCACCGGGAGCAGAGCTCTGGCTTGACAAGAGTCAAGCTCTGCCCCGATGAAGCCCATCGCCTGAGAGGGCATGAGTTCCGACTTGGCCACGTTGATCAGGAGGCCGAGTTGGGAGCAGGTTTGGAGGGCCAGGTCCCTGAACCTCTCCACCTCCTGAAGGGAGGAACCTGCCAAGAGCCAGTCATTGAGGTAAGGGTAGATTTTGACTCCTTGATGCCGAAGGTGGGCCGCTGCCACTGCTATGCATTTGGTGAAGACCCAAGGGGCCGATGACAGGCCGAACAGCATGGCTCGGAACTCGTACAAGGTCCCTTCGACCCTAAAGTGGAGGAACCGCTGATGGGATGGATGGATTGGGACTTGAAAGAAAGCGTCCTGTAGATCCAGTGAACAGATCCACATGTTTCGCTCCAGGGATGGTATGATCTGGTTAAGAGTGATCATCCGGAAGGTGCGGGACTGGAGATATTGATTCAGGTCGTGGAGATCTAGGATGGGGCGCCAACCCCCCATCTGCTTGGGCACCAGGAAGTACCTGGAGACAAAGCCTGGGTCTGTCTGAGGATCCGGCACTGGAGCTACTGCCTCCTTGCGGAGGAGCTGAGCCACGTCGTCTCGAAGAGCTGATTGAGTGCATGCTGAGATCCGTTCCTCCCGAGGCGCGGGCTCGGCTGGGACGTTACTGCTTGAATTCCAGAGGCAGTCCTGACCGACCACCTTAAGAACCCACCTGTTCGAAGTGATAGCGGACTAGGTAGATAGGAAGTGGCGGAGCCGACCCCCCATGGGATGACTCAGCTGGCGTGATGGTTGTAGAGGTGGCAACCCCCAACCTGTCACTGAGCAGGCTTGGAAGAGGAGGAGGAGGAGGAGGAGGCGGCTCCAGGACCTGCACCTCAGCCTCCTTTACGGGGCTGTTGAGGACCCTGCTTGGGTCGCGGGTGCGAAGCTTGTGCCTGCTGCTGCTGTTGTTGCTGACCTCAATAGGACGGCTGCCTGACTGCAGGTGAAGAGTGCCGAAATGGCTTCTTCTTTCTCTTCTGCTGGTTCTTGCCCGAAGAACCCTTGGCAGAAGTAGCATCCAAGGTGGCACTGGACTGCTCTATATGCTGAAGGTGACCAGCCACTCCTGGACCAAACAAGTTGGTCCCCAAGAAGGGCACATCAGCAAGCTTATGTGGAGTATCCACCAGGAAGGAGGAAAGCCTCAGCCAAGCCCTGCGGCGAGAGGCCACCGTGGCTGCCAACAAGTGGGCACAAGAATCTCCAATATCCAAGGCTGTCTGGAGCTCCTGTTTTGCGACAGCACAACCTTGGTCACGGACCTGCTTGACTGTAGTCTGCATGTCTGGTGGGAGATGAGGGAGGACCTCGTCCAATGACCCCAGGAGGGCATGGGAGAAGTGTGCCATAACAGCTGAGCTGGTCTGACAAAGGCCCAGAGAAGAGGCAGCATAGACCTTGCGGGCAGAGTGGTCCATATTTTTGGACTCCTTGTCAGAGGGTTGGTCAGTGTCAGACGAACTACCTGTACACCTGAACACTGAGGCGGTCACCAGGCTCTTGGCCGAAAGGTGTTCAGTGAACCCCACAAGGGACCCCATGGGCACTGTGTACTTGCGGGCCATGCGGGCAGATGGTGCTGAGCAGGAGGCAGGACGCTGCCAAAGTTCAAGGGCCGGGCCAACGATGGCCTCGGCCACTGGAAAGGCCTCCATCGGGGTATCCCCTCTTTTGAGAATGTCAATGAGAGGGTACGCTGCCTTTTTCTGGATGGGCTCCGGGGCATTACGGTGGAGTTGGTGATCAGGCAGAGGATGCCCTGGAAAGAGGAAGGGCCTTCCTCCAACTCTGCACCAACCATTTACTCACCATCCCCGGGATGCAAGTGCAAGCCGGTGGCGTCAGAATCTGAAGAGTCATGGTAGAGCGGTCTGCCGCCTAAGTCACTCTCCATGTACTGAGGGCAGTTCGGGGTGACAGTTATTGACAGACGTTGGGGAAGCCCGGTGTCTTGTCGGTCCTCTTTCAAGGGCGTTCCTCCCTCAGGCTGTTTAGGCAGGGGTTCCACCAGAATCGGTGGAGAGATCGGGATAGGCAGAGCGGGAAGACTGACTGGCCCTACAGGTGGAGGAACTGGTTCCGGAGGGGTCGGCTTAGGAGGTGGGAGCCAAGTTCTGTCCGGGGTAGGCAGCGGAGCTGGCTTCTGCCCGGTCAATATCAGCTGTTGCCACATGAGGTCTTCATAGCACCAGAGTTTCTGCCTGAGGACCTGTGTACCTCTTTTTAGAGCGCTTATGGCTCTTTCTCGGCCATTTGGCCGAGGGGGTTCTAGACCTCGACCGAGATAGAGGCAGCCTCAGTCGATCGGGAGACACTGGGGTCGGTGAAAACAGAGGGTCCAAAACTAGGTCCTTGATGGGGACACCAGCGGGCTGGGTCTCCTCATCAGGGAAGACAAGGACCTGAGTCCTTTCCAAGAGTAGTCGGCCACGGCCGGCGACAGAGGGTCTATCGGGTCGAGGATAATTTCGACCTCGTCGGCCGCTTCCTCGGTCTCCTGGCCAGAGGGAAGATCTGTGAAGCCAGTGGCTGAAGTTACGATTTCGACCGAAGTCGAGACCGCATGCTCCTGGGATTCTGACTTCTCTCGGTCCCAGGAACGTCTTTGCTGAGACGAAGACACGAGGCATCCTCTCTCTTCCGAGAGTGGGAGAAGTGCGAGCCTGAGGACACTTCACCCAGGGTGGGGAGAGACTGGCACAACTCCTTGAAGGAGCCCGTAAAGGTGGAGCCAAGGTTCAGGGGAACAAAGAAGTTTCGATTGGCCTAAGCTCGAGCTGCTTCCTCCTCAAATGCTTGTTTGTTCCAGCTGCTCGGCAGATCCCATGGCTACAGAAACCGCCTGCCTCGCCTTCTTAGATTTCACTGGCGGGTTCCTTTTCTCCGGTCTCCCCAGCTTCAAACGCGCCTTGTGGTCATCCAGGATGTTGGGATGGAAGGCCAGGCAAAAACTACACGATGAGGTGTCGTGTCAGACACCTAGGCAGTAAAAGCATGTTAGATGGGGGTCAGTGCGTGACATCTTCTGGCCGCAGGGTAACCGGTGAAATCTGGGGGAAGATTCTTCCTCCATAGTGGATGCGGTGAATGTGCAATTGCTAACTCTAACGAGTTTGAGAATGAGTTTCAGTAAAAACCAACAAGTAGAATCCAGGGCCTACGATATGCTTTGAGAGCACGAGAGAATCGGTATCTTCCAGCGGAAAGAAAGATCTGGCATCATGGGGTGGAGCACAGGTATATACCACCCGGGTGGGCAGGAGGAGCCAGCTTGAAGACTTCCGGCAAGATTTAAAGTGGAAGGGGACATGCCAAGAAGTGTGGATGAACAACATATCCACGTTCCTAGAATTTCTTTTTTGGGTCTCCTGGTTATAGTATATTCTACTATCATTTAGACTTCGAACAGATTTAACTATTCAATTTGGAATGGGTAACATTTGCTTTCTAGTCATTGGGGAGTAAATAAAAGGGAGATGGGCAATGCTGTTCTCCAAATTTAGACAATATTATGCTGCTATTTGTTTAAGAGAGAAGTATTTTACATCAGGATTAAATCATGACACCAATTGTCTCTTTTAGGGACACTGCTCCATTCTTGTACTGGAATTGTTGGACAATTAGACCACATCCATTTTAGCCATGTAGCTCATGGGCTCTCTAGTCAGCACACACTGTTCATTTAATTTTGGAATACCTAGTTGAATCCCCCTCATGATGTACCTCTATATAGTATATGCATAGTATTACTTTAAAGGTGACCTGCAAAGACAATTCCCAGCCTGCTCCCGTCCTCACATACCTTTAAAAACAGTTGCAGGAGTCCGGGCTGCTGTGAACATAATTTTGATGCAATCCACATATTTAAACAAAATGCCGAAACTTTTTGGCGAACACGGAAGCGCCGTGCGCGTCCTGATGCAGCAGGCGCAAGTAATTATGGGTAATCCACCCTTTTTGTGACGTCTCTAACACCACTACCCTTATTGTAGCAGCAGTGGTGGTAACCTAATTTACTTATTTATTGCTTCCACGGAGGTCTCGATACCTGAAATGTCACATATGGCAACACCTGGACGGGATTTTGCCATGCGTGATATAAGTGTTGGGGAGGGCATAAATCTAACTGAGATATAAAAAAAATAGGGAGTAAAACTTCTTAACTATCAAAACTCGTTTCTTTTTCCCTAATTTCCAAGTCTTCCACAGTTGTACCTTATTTTCCCCAATAATAAGTCGTTTCTCCCAATTAAATGCTACTACATCTGCAACATTGAACCCGATGCCCAATATCCATTGCGGATCAGTGCTCATTCGAATTCCACCCACCTCCAGGATAGAGGTGGAATCTGTATTCAAAGGAAGAGATACACTTTTTTGTAGGTTAAGGGTCCCCCCCAAAACTAGTGTAAAGTCCTGAAAGATCCGGATTGCCCTATCTCCAGAATCTTTATTTTGCACAAATAAACTACATCATCTGCATATGCAGAAACTTTCTCTGGAAGTAAAGTGGAACAGGGAGCCAACCCAACAATCTGAGTGTCCCATTTAATTTGTCGAATTATGGGGTCCAAAGCAAAAGTATACAATAAAGGGCTTAATGGGCAGCCTTGTCGTACATCAACTTTCTGGGGGTATATTAGCCCCCAAATATCCATTAATTAAAGGGGTAAAATTTGCTATGGAAAATAAATGAGTACGCCATGTGAGAAACACATCTGGGACACCATATAATTTCATGATCTGGAATAGGTATGGGTGATGCACTGAATCAACGCCTTTGCTTGATCAAGGAAAGAACAAAACCAGTGACACGTTCAGTCTGTTTTGCTTCTAAAATTTCCTAACACAAACAAATTTGTGTGAATAGGCGTCCAGGAACAGCACAGGACTGTGAAAGGTCTATAGCATCAGGTGCCATCTGTTGTAATCTAGTACTAAAGTTTTGCTAAAATCTTATAATCAGTGTTAAGGAGATGGAGCGTTCTCCAATTATGCAGTGAACACTTATCTCCTTTTTTATAGATAAATTTCAAAAGAGACAACCCAAAACCAGAGGTCTCGTCCTGTCCTTGTAAAACATAATTACAGACCTGCATCAAAACTTCCGCTAAGTCTTCCTGAAATGTCTTATTGAATTCATGGGTTAGACCATCTGAACCAGGGGCTACTCCTACTTTCAGTTGAGAAATGGCACGAGCCACTTCCTCCTGTGTAATTAAGGCTACAGAGTCCAAAGCATGGTGTGCAGAGACTTGTGGAACAGGTGCCGTAAAAACATCAGACAAGACAGTCTCACATCAGGGAGCAACACCAAATTGTGACTGTAGATGGGATGTAGCAATCGAGAGCATACCCGAAATGGAGTAATCAATGATGTCCTCTGGGTTATAGAGACCTTGCATGACCGTAGCTTGCAGCCATTCTTTACACACTAAAAAGGGGTTAGCAGAGGGGCAGACTGAAGTACCCACTCTCATCAGAAACTCCAAGGTGCGGGCACTATCATATTGATGCGAAAACATGCAACTGCATAATTTTTTGATTTGAGAAGTGTAATCTATAGGGGAAGAAACAGAAAGCGACAAAGTTTATATAATTGATCCCTGTAACCTAAATAGGTAAGGTATTTGTCTCTATACACGTTTGCCTACAGTCTGAAAAAATCTGTAAATCAATTTCGTGTCCTGCCACCATGTCCAAACAGAATCATAGCAATGAAGGACAGAAATTTGGGCCTGAAAAAGTGACCGTACTTGTGCCAAAACAATAGAATGGGAAAAACGAATTTTTAATCTTCCACATGGTAGTTTTGAAAAAGGACCAGAGGTGCAGAACCCAGAGAAATATTCCAGTTAACAAATGATGATCAGAGAGCTCAGAAGGTCGAACCGACATCTGATGTGGGATACAATAATGTGAGGAAAAAAATAGTCAATTCTAGTATGGCATATGGAGCTGTGATAAGTGTAGCCAGCATCAGATTTCAAAGCACGATAGGCATCGGTTAAACCTCGTCCTTCACCAAAGTACATAAGGCATGAGAATCACAATATATTTTCTTGCCAGCCGCTGTCCTACAGGAAACATCTATAGAGCAGTTGAAATCACCACCCCATAAAATATGTTTGCGGGTACAGAGAAAAGGTTTAATTAGTTCGAGCAAACTGATTCTCGCAGCTTTTGTCTGCGAAGCATAGATATTGATAAGGCAAAAGGAATGGCCCTGAAAGGTGCAATCTGAAACCAAGACTCTACCTGGGAAAAGGTCTACAATACGTGATATGGAAAAGGCTGTGGATGTGAACAGTATTGCTATACCATCTGCTAAATCCTCACCAAATGTCCAGTATGAGGGACCCCATACCCAACTCCTTTTAACCTGCTTAATTTCAAAAATGGACTGCAAACGAGTCTCTTGGATGAAGAGAATATCAATATGGAGTGAAGCAGCAAAGTGAAAGAAAGCGATCTGTCTTTTGTAGCTTCGAAGACTACGGACATTAAAGGAGGAAAGCCGGAGAGTAGCCAGGGTCAGGAACTAGAATCAGCCACTACCATCCGTGATAGCCATGTTCTTGCATTTTTTACTCCCCTTCTTTTTACTATTAATTTTTTTGTGAACAACATACGGAGGCCTGGAGCCAGAGACTTCCATATCTGAGGGTAAAATGGAGGTCTCTGAATCCCCGTCAGAGTCCTCCCCTCCCCCTTTCAACAAGTCAAAGGTATTGGAAATTGATATCTCACATACCTTTTGGGATTTGCACGTAGTCACCCTAGTAACCCATCCACATTGAGAAAAACCCTCCTGGTCCCCAATAGGTTGGTCAGAGGCCTGTGTAGGATTAGGGTGCGACATAGTATCTACCACACCCTGTGTTGGTGAGGAGACCTCTGTAGCAGTGGGAGGTCTACCTGGGGGTAGCCGTAGGTACGGCAGGTGTCTGGGAGGGGGAGGGGGAGGAGCTTCCGAGGGATCAGGGACTGTGGCAGGTGGTGGTATCTTCTCCTGTGCCTTGTCCTGTGCCTTCTGTACTAAGGTGCCTGGATTCCAACCCTCATTGCGATTTTTGATAGCCCAGGGGCATTGATGATAGGCATGACCCTTCTCGTCACAGAGGTTGTACTGGAAAACATTTTCACAGGACACACTAGGATGGCCATACCCCACATAAACTGCATTTCAACATATCACAGGTGCTACTAAGGTGGGTATGTGCCCGCACTTATAGCAGACCCTAGGCTGGCCACCATAAAACAACGCCTCTATCCTTGCCTAAAAAGAAACTATTGGGAAGATGTATCACCTCAGAGTTGACTTGGAAAAGTTTAATCCAGAATTTCCACCCCAGTCCACAAACCTTCTGCATCAATAATAGCCTCAGGGGAGATAGGACCATACATCTATTCTGCAACCAATGGTAAATATCACTAACGCTCACACCTTCATTCTGATAAACATAACAGTAACAGTTCTCACTGCTGGTTTTGTTAAAGGGATAACATAAAAGGCATCCATAAAGGAGTGTGCTTCAAAGTTGCATATTTGTTTCAAAACCTATCCAACCCACATTAGTTTTAAAGCTGATATCAAAAGTTTCTTCTCCTGAAATGTGAATCAAAGCATATGTCTCCAAGCCTGAAAATGCATAGAGCCCTTCAGTAACGTTCTTGCAATATAATAGCGATCCGGGAAGTCACTAAGGCCTCCCCTATAATGAAGGCAAACTGCATTACGTCTGGGAGCCTGTTCTAATATATTTTTAAACAAGTCAGAAAGAACATGACCCCTACTAGAGGGTGGAGGCTGGGCCGAGGGTGGAGGGAAGGCCGAGGGGCCTTCCCCTGGATCATCCAATGGGGGGGTGAAAAAACTTCAGCAGGATGAGATATAGGAACATGTGGAAAAGTAGTAGGGCCTAAAGCAGGTGGCTGTGTGGGTGTAATGGGGGGAACAGGTGCAGGGGTAGAGGGGACCAAAGTGGATGTGGGAGGAACCGTCTGAACACCAGGCAACACCATAAAAGGCACAGGCATTTAGGAGGGTAGTACAGTAGGGGAAGAATCCGCGAAAACACGACTGTCACTGTCCAGTTTACTATGCCCCAATACCCGATGAGAAGATACAGCCCCAGGTGCAGAAACATGCATAACCACCTCCAGATTCAGCAGTTTCACAATATCCCCAGTCCTTCACGGGTAAATCAGCAGCTGGTGAATTAACAATGTCTGTAGAGACAATACTGTCCCTAGAAAAGGTACCTCGTTGGAGCTCATGCAGGCCTGTGCGGTGAATATAGTACTCCATCCTTCTCAGCATCCCATGACAAATCCGTGTCCATGAACCCGAAACAGTTCTTGTCCAGCCTGCGTGAACAAGTGCATCCGAGGCAGTCCAGTGGGTGTCCCGAGTCTCAGAGTCAGCCGGTAAACCAAAGCAGAAAACGATGAGGTCGGAGGTGGTAGCTGGGCAATCCACCGGCAGCACTGGGTGAATGACTCCTGAAAGCGACTCTGAAACCGCAACAGCAATCCCGGACCCCTGACCGGAAACAGCAGGGGGAAGAACTCGTGCAACACAGTCTGCAGCCACTAAACCTGGTTCCACCTCTAGAGACTGAGTATCCTGGTGTTGGGCAAACAAAGAAGAATCCAATGCCATAGATGCTGGAAGCGGCATAACAACCGCATGACTCACTGCAGGCAATTCCAGTGGCAACTGCTCTGACAGAAAGACAGTATCAGGGACTACCGTGGGCGGCAGCAGAAAGGTGCCTTGCACAACCTCTCTCGAACAAGACGAAGCACAAACTGAGGTCTCCATGGTGCAGACTAGAGATCCCCCACGGAGAGTAGGGAATTTCCTCAGTGCCCTGGCCAAATTCCCTCATTCACTAAAAATACCACCAACAGCTTAATCTGGTACAAGGTCAGTTGGCATTCATCTGTATCCCCCTCCCCCGGGTCGTGCCTGAAAATAGGCAGGATTTATCTAGTGCACTTACCCGGTCAACAAAAACTAAATAAATAAATTTGTGGATAGAAGTCACCACAGCCGACTTCCATTTGCTTAGGAATTGTGAGAGCATAAGAGAGCAATTGAGAATTTTTGTAAGGGGTGGCAGAACTTCATCAAAGGTGAGGATGATGAGTTTCAAATCAAGGGAGGCAGCACTATGCCTAGACTTCCCGAGTACTTTGAGTAGATGTTTCCTGACTAGCCCTTCAGTGATAGCCTTAAAATAAAATGGGGGTCACGGCTGGGCTGCCTGAGGGATGGTGGGATGGGTTACTGTTGGTGTGGGATCAAAGAAGTTAGGTGGGAGCACATGACTGAGGTCACAAAATGTTGAGTTGAAAGCGTTAGCAATGGTTACTTTATCCAGGGTGATAGTTCCATCAGTGTTGAGCATTGCAGGGGAAACTTTTTTTTTCCAGTTACCTCGAAGAGTTATTCCCAGAATTTCCTCCCATCATTCCAGGTGTTTGCAAGGGCATTCCTATAGTAGGAGGCTTTCACCTGGTGGATAGCTCTTGTGCAAGCATTCCATGCTGATCTGTAGGCCTGAGTATTCCCTAGGGAATGTGCAATCCCAATACTGAATATAGCATATAGTGTAGTGGTTAAGAGCACTGCTGGAAGGTTTCTTACTCTGGGAGTGGGTAAACAGCCTTCCCATTGGTAAAGACCTCCTGTTATTCAGCAGGGAGGTTCTTTCTGTCTTGGCTGCTCCTTGATGTCTAGTATAGCGTACAGCATAGTGGTTAAGGGCACTGAGCTGCAAACCTGGAGAACTGGGTCTGAGTCTCATAGCCACCATTTGCATACTGTGTGGCCAAGAGCAAGTCACTTAACTTCCCCATGCTCCCAGGACACACCTGGAAGCAAGTCTTGGCTTAGTGTGTCTTTCCTGGCCAAAATTGTAAAATAAAACAAAAAATAAAAATAACTGTATCCGCTATGACATCACCTCACAGAGCCATTGAAGGCATTCTGATTCATGTGGTTACAGGGAATATTAAAGTCATTGTAAACACAGTAAACATTGCTTACCTATATAGTAGATATCCTTATAAGAAAAAGTATTCATATTTTGATTAAACTTATTATTTGCGGTATTAAGGAATTAATATCCATTACACGATACCAGTTGCATACCAAAGAAACATAGAATGTGTCAGCAGAAAAGGACCAGTAGGCCCATTTAGTCTGCCCTATTTTCCCTGCCTATTGCTACACCCTGGATCCTATTTGGTCACAGGTGTCCCTCCCTCCTCCCTACCACATGCCTATCACATGCATTTTTGAAGCACCCCTCAGTGTCTTTGCCCCTTGCACCTCTTCTGGCTGGCTGTTCCAGGTGTCCACCACTCTCTCTATGAAGAAGATGTGTCCAGACATCCCTCTTAACCCCCCTCCCAGCCTCGTAGCATGCCCACGTGTTCTGGTGCTCCTCTCCTGTAAAAGAGACTCATCTCCTGCACCTTGTTCACCCCCCTATGAGGTACTTATAGGTCTCAGTCATATCCCATCTCACTGTCTTCTCCTCCTCCAGAGAGCACTTGTTGAGCTCCCACAGTCTCTGCTCATATGGTTTCTCATACAACCTCAACACCATTTTGGTTACCCTCTTCTGGACCACATCCACCTTGTCAATGTCATTTGCGAGGTGTAGCCTCCAGAACAGGACACAGTACTCCAGGTGGGGTCTCACAGCTGGGCGATTAAGAGACAGCACCACCTCCTTCACTGACTAGAAATCCCCTCCCTCTACACTCCAGCATCAGGTTTGCCTTGCCCATTGCCTTGTCACACAGCCTTGCCACTTTAAGGTCATTAGATATCATTACCTCAAGATCCTTTCTTACTCAGTAATTGTAAGTACCTCATCCATCTTATACACAGCCCCAGGTTTCCCCACCCCAGGTGCATAACTTTACAATTTCTGGCATTGCAACTTGGTTGTCACTTCCTAGACCACTTCTGTAGTTTCCCAGATCCCTTTGCATTCTCTCTAACCTCCTGGGTGTCCACCCTGTTGCAGATTTTGTGTCATCAGCAAAAGAAGCACCTTCCTCTCCAGTTCCTTAGCAATGTCACTTATGAAGAAGTTGAGAGGAAAGGACCCAGTGCCAATCCTGTGGTACTCCACTGGTCACTCTCTCATCCTCCAAGAGACTGACATTTACCACCACCCTCTGTCTCCAGTCTTTCAACCAGTTAGATACCCACCTCACCACCTGCTCCCCCACCCCCTGGCTGCTAAGTTTCTTTATCAGCCTCCTATGTGGTACAGTGTCAAAGGCCTTACTGAAGTCCAGATAGGAGATAGACCATGTCCACTGCCCTCCCCAATCCACTTCCCTAGTTACCGAGTTAAAGAAATCTATGCAGTTTGTTTGACATGACCTTTCTGTTGAAGCCATGCTGCCAGTTGCCCTGCAGCCCATTTGTCTCCAGGTACTCCATTAGTCTCTCCTTCAGGAGGGACTCCATTAACTTCCCCACCACTGTTGTTAGACTAAGTGGTCTGTAATGGCTACCCTCTTCTCTGGTGCCACTCTTGTGTAGAGAGACCACAGTGACCCCCCTCCAGCCCTCTGGAACTACCTCTGTCTCCAATGAGGTGCTGATCAGTATTGCCAGAGAGGCAGCTAGAACCATGCTCAGTTCCTTTAGTACCCTTCCATGGACCCCATCAGGCCCCATCACCTTGTTTTCCTTTAGGGCTTCCAATCCCCATTGAACTCTGTCTTACATAGGGAAACTGTGCCCCCCCCTCCACGACCTGTTAATGCGTGTACATTAGGCATCACACAAGTTACCAAAGAGTCTTTACCTCCTAAAATTTTTTCTAATGTAGAAATTATTTTGAATGGTGGCAGTGAATCTGAATACTTCAGAAAATATCTTATGTCAATTTAAAGTCATAAATTATGTCTGAGGGCTAGGGCTGGGCAAAGTTGCTTTGCACATTTTTTGGAATTATTTCCATGAAAATCGCAAATTCCCAATGAAATCCCTTCAATTTGCAGGAAGAAATTGCACGAAAAATGTAAGTTTTCACACAAGTAAAAAAAGACTCAGTCCAGAGTGTGCATTGAGCTAAATCAATAACCTTCTCAGGTGGTTGAAAACACTTGGCTATGCCTGGTGTCTCCAGGTGTGTTGATTTAACCAGATGCAAGCCCTGTCTTCTGTTTTGCTTATTTATTTATCAAGGAGTCTAATCTTACCATACTAGAAAAGAAAGTGTTTCAGAAGGATCCTGAAATGCTTTTATCTTTATTTTCCAACCCAAAATAAATTACAGCTTGTGGTGATGACATTATAACATGGTAACTTAAGGTCCAAAGGGACTCTAGGTTCATCATGTCTGCCCTCTCCATAAGCCAGAAAGAATATGTATGATGATGTTCAAGCACATATTAATCCAAAGGGGTTCCCCTGCCACCCTACAACCTAGGGCTCTCTGTGATTCTGTTAAGCAGGAATTTGTCCAGGCTTACCAAGGGGCATATTCTGTCATCTTGTTCACTGTCTTCATTGGTATACTGTTCCATAGGTTCACCACCCTCTGGGAGAAGCCGTACCTTTCATTAATCATATTTATTGACATATCTCATCTGATAAAATGAACACCCATACATTGGTTTTTAATCAGTTCACATTTCTTACATGCCCATTTTCAAGCATTATGTTTGAGCAGATGGTACTAAAATATAGACAGAAAGAATCATGAAGTTCTTGTAAATTTGTGGTCACCTAAGCAACTGAGAGATAAAACTTTCTCCAGGTTGGAAGAAGTTCTGAAAAGTTACTATGTTCTCAAAACAAACTTTATGGCTGAAAGGCATACATGTAAGACTTGGAATACTCTTGAAAGATAGTCAATTGTGGAGGATGTGACTGACAAGCTTGTAAACCCTGCAAGCATTAACCAGTTTTAGAGGAAGTTCTTATAGAACAATTGAACATCTGAATGCAGCATTTACAAAAGATTTGAAGATAGTGGTATCTTTGCATCTGGTCCTATCCTTTAAGGTGCTGAAATGTAATGACTCTCAGATTAGTGGGGATTTGGGGAACATATTGATGTGCATACTGTGACACAGAAGAAGCAGAAAGGAGAAAAGAAAACCTTGTTTTTACTGTGGGAGTTCAGTTCATGGCACAAAAGAGATGTAAGTTCAGAATCTTCCTGCAGGGGCAGCAAGGAGGTTGGCTACGTAGGAAAGTTAGTGTTAAAGATAACGAGCTCAATTCTCAAAGATCAACACAAGCTGCACAAATGGCAGCTTGCGCTGATCCTTGGTGTGCCTGGGACCCTACACCCACTTCCCATACGGGAGGGGTCCAAGCACCAAACACCTGCAGACTGCGGCAACCGCTCCCATGCACCACACATTCGGCACATGGGAAGAGTTTGATGGACAGTGCAATATGGGGGCATGGACCGCCAGCCCCACCACACAGAACAAGTAGATGCATGATACCCAAAGAGCCAACATGGGCTACATTGACAGAGGGGGTAAGTGGCAGATGGGGATACTACCATGCCCAGGACATCCACAGTACTACCACTGGGCATGTCTGCTGTAGGTCCAGTTGGCAGGTGGGGCACATGTCAGGGGACTGGTGTAACATCCTGGTGCATCCTGCACCCAGCTGCATTGCTGCAGTCCCCTGCCATGCTTATCAGACAGCTGCCCATTTGTCGGGGCACCAGGCTGGCCCCTGCTCCCACCCAGCACTGTCTGCGGGGGTGGCACAAGGACTGTTAGACCACCTGTTTGATGGTTTAAGTCCTGGTGGGTCCAGTTGGCTGTCAGATTCCCATTTAAGGGGCTGTTGCATCCTGCATCTGCCACAAGCCCCCTAGCACCCTGGCACACCCCTGACCTTGGAACAGGTCTGGCACATGGCTGGTTTGGCACACGGGGTCCCCAATTTGCCACAGCTGACCTTCCAGAATCAGAAACTCCACAAGTTTTGACACAAGGTGCCCTGCGTCAGTTCTGTTTGATGCAGGCACTTTGCATCAAATTCAGACTTTGAAAATCTAGCCCATGGAGAGTGCATTAAGGTCCTATAAAGAGGCCTGCCCAGACCTGAACCTCATGAGCAGGTTCTGGAATAGAGTGAT
Source organism: Neoceratodus forsteri (assembly GCA_016271365.2). NCBI lineage: Eukaryota > Metazoa > Chordata > Ceratodontiformes > Ceratodontidae > Neoceratodus > Neoceratodus forsteri. Next base: position 746,674,288 of record CM028132.1, read on the forward strand.
AAAAACTCTGGATTAGGAAAGGTCCCCAACGGTATGCTACTTTGACAATATATGGCATTTTTTTTAGTTTTAAAGACTTCACTCCCAATTTCATTTGTATAAGTACAATACAGGTGTCAGCATGGCTCAATTGATAGTGCAGTTACATTTGGGCTAGAAGGTCATGGGTTCTTGTCCCACACTAGGAACTAAGCTCCTATCCCCAAATGCTGACTTACCGATGCAGTATGGGGGAGGAATGCTGTACTAAAATGGGCCATCTTTTGAATCAGTTGTTAAACTGAGGTCCCTTCCTCCCATCTCTGTTGTTGTCCTGGTGGGTGTCCACACGAAAGTTAAGAGTACATGGCCTTTTTTACAAGAGTAGAAGATATTCCCCAGTATCCAGACCAACATTCCCCTTGCCACCAAAACCAGTTCGGCAATTGTCCATGGCTGCATGTCGATATTGATGAATTGAATGGCTGTCACTACCAGGTTCCAGTCACAACACTACCAGTATTTCTCATAGTTCGTAGAAACTTTGGGATAAAGGTGCAAGAAAATGCTGCGTAAATGCAAATTATTCTTTTTCTGCAAAAATACAGTATAGATTGAGTTTTATGCATTTCTACTCTCTTTCATGAAATCTTTATTCCTTTCACAGATGAAAACCGAAACAGAATCATACAAACCCACAGTATATAGGAAATGATGGTAGAAAACAGCCTTGAGGCCCTTCTAGACTGTTTAATTTGGGAACTGTGCCCATGTCAACCATCTCTGTCAGTCCTTTATTACTAACTGCCCAAAGTTATAACCTGATTTTGTTTATCGATAGACATATAGTAGTAGTAGTAGTAAGCTTTATTTATAAAGCGCTTTTCAAATGTCAGAGCGCAGTACAATACAACAGTAAAACCACACAATCAAATGAATAAATCAGTAAACATTAATATAACAAGTAAAAATGCAACAAACAAATAAATAAACTATAAATCATCAGATTCCTAAAAAGAATAACTGATAGCTGTCAAAGAAAAGCTTGTTAAAAAAGACAGGTCTTTAAATTAGTTTTAAAACTTTCAACGGTCAGACATTCTCTTGACCGATGCGTGAAGAATTCCACAGGGTGAGCACCACATACAAAAAGCTTGGGCACCAGAGGTTTCCAAACGAACCCTGGGAATCTCTAGTAATCCCTCGTTGGTGGATCAGAGGGGGTGGATGGGGCAGTAGGGAGTTAGAAGATCTTTCTGGTAGTTGGGTCCCTGTTCATGTAGGTCTTTAAAGGTTAGCACACCAACCTTAAAATTGATTTGCCACTGAACAGGCAGCCAGTGCAGTTCACGCAGCACAGGCATACTATAATTGGCCCTAGATGTGCCACTCAGAAGCCTGGCTGCTGCATTCTGCATAGCTGCAAGCGGCAAATATCAACAACAGATAGCCCTAGGTAGAGGGCATTGCAATAATCTTGGCAGTTGGTGACCAAGGATGGACCAGAGTAGCCAAATCATCCAGGGGGGACCAGGTGTTTCACCTGGGTGATATTCCTCAGATGGTAAAAGGAGGACTTGACGACAGCCGACACCTGAGATTTCAGAGTCAGACCGTCATCAAGAATAACACCAAGGTTCTTCACCCAGTCTGAGGTGGGCAGCCGGATACCATTAAGCCATACGCCCGATGGTTGCCCAGCCCCCAAACCTATCCCCGGGTGACATGGGTCCATGACTAACACCTTGACCTTCTCCAGATTCAGTCTCAGCCAGCTGGTGCTCATCCAGTCTTTGATTTCGGCAAGAAAGTTGTTGAAGATGGAGACTGCATCCACCTGTTCAGTTAGAAAAGACAAATACAGCTGAGTATCATCTGCATAGCAGTGAAAACTCAAACCATATTGTCTGATGATATCTCCTAATGACAGTATTTACACTGCGAACAGCATGGATGACAAAATGGAGCCTGTGGGACCCCACAAGACAGGCGATGCGTCAGAGGAATACATTCCTGAGACAACCCTCTGAGATCTGCCCATGAGGAAAGATTCAAACCACTTAAGAACTCACCCGATAGTCCACAAAGAAATGCAGGCACTCCAAAAGCACACCATGGTCCACAGTGTTGAATGTTGCAGAGAGATCAAGAAGGACCAAGATGGTAAGCGCCTTTCGATCTCTCGCTATTAGGAGGTCATTCAATACCCAGACAAGGGCAGTCTCCATACATCTTTTCCTAAATCCTGACTGGAGAGCCTCATAGATACAGTGAGGTCCCAGGTAAACCTCCAATTGTAATGCTACCACCTTTTCAATAACCTTGCCTACAAAAGGCAGGTTAGAGATAGGCCTGTAGTTAGCTAATTGGTTTGGATCTAGGGAGGATTTTTTAAGGAGTGGTCAAATGACCGCCTCCTTGAGGGGATCAGGAAAGATACCCCCTCTCCAAAGAACCACAAACAATTTCAGCTAGGATCAGGCGGATAATGCAGCACAACCCCTTAATAAAGGGGTTGGGCCTAGATCCAAACTACAGCTAGTTGCTCTCATACCTTGGATGATTCAGACGATATCCAAGAGTTCCAATTGGCAAAAGTCCAACCAGGTAGGCCGGGTGCTCATCTCCTCCCGCCAATCAATGTAGTCCCTCATGGGGAGTGCCGGGCTGGTGCTGGTGCTGATGTTGGCAACCTTATCTGTGAAAAATCGGTGAGCTCATTGCACTCCACCTGCGAAAAAGTTCTTCAGGACTGGAGACAGATTGGATTGCATAATCTGTCTACAGTCCAGAAGAGCTGAGCTGGTCAATTTCGAGCAGCAGAAATCTCCCTGGACAGGAATTCTGCCTTCTTATGGGTGATTTCCAATTGATAGATTTTATAATGCTCCATCAATCTAAGCCTGCCAACATCCAAGCCAGTCTTCCACCAGGCTCTCTCCAGCCTTCGACCTGCTCTCCTCAGCTTCTTCAAGTAACCATCAGACCAGGGATTCCTTGGGTGAAGAATGAGTGGGCGAACACGAACAGGTATCTTGTCCAGGGCATCTCCCCCTACCCTATTATAGGCCAGATCCCCCAGACTCATGCATTCTCTCGATAAACCCAATAGATCCAACACCACCATAAGGCCTTCAGGAGTAATACCCCTTAAAGGCGGCACTGGATCATCTCGTGAGGGCAGGCCTTTTAGGGGGCAGTAAACTTTATGTTGTGATGGTTAAAAAACCAACTGGTTCCACCCCAAATCAGTGATCTCCATCCCAGGAGGAACACCAGGTCCAGCGAGTGACCCTTTATATGGTTAGTGGAGGTAATAACCCATGTGAGGCCCAGCATAAGCTGAAGGAGACTCTGTCCAAAAGCGAGTTCATTGTTGACCCAGGCATTGAAATCCCCAGATGTAACCATCTGGGGACTCCAAGACCATGTTGACGAAGAAATCCACAAACTCATTCAGGAATTCTCCACCATCACCTGGTGGACAGTAGCTGAGGAGTGTCCTGAACCCCACACCCGCTCAAGGATACACTCAAAGGACCTGGTGGTCCCCACTGGTACATCCACAAGGTTCAGTTCTAACTTAAATATAATGGTAATACCCCACAATCCAACCTCAGGCAGTGTATCACCAAGTACCCGACTGGGACTGCTGAGGCCAATATAGAGGCCAGCATTTTCATCCAGCCAGGTCTTGGTGATGCAAGCCAGGTCAGTTGTTCCAACAAGATCAGCTATGATAGCTGTCTTGTTTTTCATAAACCTGGCATTACAAAGCACTGCCGAGTTGGATGAGTTTTCAAGGAAGATCTCAGCTCCTGCCCACTAACTGTGGAGCCCTTGGGTATGGGTACAAGACAGGGGGACCCTGTCCTGACACCATTTCACCCCAGGGTGTCTTCTAGTCCCTATCACCTCAGTCAACCCCCTTCTCCCTTCCCCCACCAGGACCAAAACCCCTCCTTGTCCCATACTGTTTAGTGATCCCAAAGACACAACATTTCCTGTAAATTTCAGCAGGCAAAGGAGGGCAAACAAAGGGGCGAAATTCCCTGAGCGTAGTGGGGGAATATTGCCTGACCATCTGAACACCTATCCAACACATGCCACCCAACAAAGTAAAAAAAACACCCTATTTTCTAATCAACTTTAAATAATCAGTTCCCATCTTCTCACTCCCAGAAATGATTTAATTAGGAACTCTGGTAATTAAACAAGTTGCACATATTGGGCTCCAATTTCAAAGCCCCCAAATGCCGCAAGCCATAGGGGCACCGAAGATGTGGCGCACGGGGCTTGCAGCCATCACCCAACTGGTAAAGGGGAGTTTCAACCCATGCACTGTGTGCTGCAAATTAGACCAACTTTTTCTGGTCTCGTTTGCGGCATTCCTGAGGCTATTTTTATGGAGCTTGCACCAGACATTTGGTGCAAGTCATCATAAAACATGGAAACTGTCGCATCTCCACCCAAGATTTGAGAATCGGGTAAAGTTGTGACAAAGGGCTTTGGCAAATTTCCAGAAGCTAAGTGTCATGGTGCAGGTCTTGAGGAAGCCCTGCGCCATGCTTTGAAAATCTAGCCATTGTTTTTAACTTGAGTTTCTGACATGTCCACACATGTGTAACAGACACATTTGACTTTATACTGTAAGTTTGCACTTCAGATTAGGTGATAGGTTTGGTCCTGAAATCCCTTTACCCCCAGTGCAGTTCTTTCTTTGTACTTTTCACTTTTGATCATTTCACCACTTACAGTTTTAGTATTATGTTATGACCAAGAAAGTAACTTGAAAGGGAATGTGTACCATTCGCTACATAGTACATACTAAAGTTATTAAAAAACAATCACCACCGTCATCCAGTTAATGAATTGCAGGAAAGACTTAGCAAATGCATTCAATAAAACACAGAAACACCTTTTAAATAGTGAAGTGATATGAATGTATTTATTTTGTTGACTGGAAGTGCAGTACAGTGATATCATATCCTGTCCTCTCCTACCAGTGAGTAATGAGGTTGGTAAGAACAGATTGCTCCCAGTGCTAAGGAGGACCCCACAGAACTGTTAAAGGGAACACTGGGTTTTCTTTGGTCAAAGCAAAAGCCAGCATTTTTATCTTCACGATTTGCTAGGATCCCTGTCAGCACAAGCATTTTCCACACCTGCATTACTGTAACTGTTTGAACTAGCAAGGCTGTGACATCATTACAATCCCTTCATGTCCACAAAGGGAGGCCAACCACAGTATTACTCCTTGTTACTATTTAAAATTATTTCCAAGATATTAATTAACTTCAACATCATGATTTAGTTAGGTTATGTTGCAGCTCAGTTACAGGGAAGCCTTAAAGGCACGGTTTGTGTTAGCACTTAGCAGTTAAATGTTTAAAGAAAAATACCTGGATCTTAGGAGAGTTAGGTCTCAACTAATAAAGTTACCTTCAGGGCATAGCCAGTGTTTGGGAACCCAGGGCACGAAACAATCCCATAGTTTAGTCCTGGTGTACAAAACTTTTTATGAAAACTTAATGGAAGCAAAATGGGAGGGAGTTCTGGGCACCCAGGCTCTCCCAACCCCCACTGGCTATGCCTATGACCTTGATGTGGAAAAGAGCTTAAGGAAAGTCTCCTCAGCCTTTTATTCTGTTTCTCTGTGTGGTTGTAGGCATGCACAATAATTGCCTCTATTGCACTCTAATTTCATAAAGATTTCAATGTAAATAATGGAACTTAAGTCTGGTGTGAAAACTGCTTGACTCCATTGCAGAGGTGATGACCTGACTGATGTAAGGCATCCTGATTCCTGGAATTTATGATATTTTAGTTCTAAAGCCTGCAGTAGTTACACTGTATTAGTCACTGCTATTGCTGTCACTGGCAGTCCCTGTGTTCTTGTATTATGCTGTCAACAAATCTTTTCAAGGCTTAGTAAGTACTCTGCTGTTTTCCTTAGTTTAAAGGGTATCTGAGTTAGAAAAAAAATATGTTAGAGAATACAGGGACTTCACAAGACATTCACCTCCCATGATGCCTTGCATGAGTGGGGTCATGACCTTTGGAAAGGAGACAAACAGGTTTTCACACAAGGGCAAAACAGAATAAAGCAACCTTATTTATTTACACACACACACACATATATATATATATATATATATATATATATATATATCACATTTTATCTCCCACTGCCAGCAGGGCTCGGTGGGGGTAGTACAGAGTACAGATCATCTGTGCTCCGTCCCCCCTCCGACTGGTTGGGGATCATGTGGCACAGCAGTGGGGGCTGGCTTTTTTGTATTTTTCCTATTACATTTTTTTTTTGTTCCCAAAATCCCACCCCTGAGGATGCCTGCATGAAGGGTGAAAGTCCAAGCTGGAGATGTGCTGGCGCACGTATCAGCCAAGGGCCTACTGGTGTCCTCCCTGCCCCACATCGTGAGTCCTGTGCCACCACCCATGCATCCACAAGTGGTGGTAATGGGGTAGTGTGACAGCCTCCCCATCAAAGAGGAAGCATCTGTGGACACTGAATCTTCCTCCCACGGCTGGCCCCCCAGTAGCCGTAAACAAATCCAACCCAGTGCTGAGTTGTGGTGATAACATTACCTGTGCACCAACGGGCCTACCCCTTTCTTATTTTTAAATTAGGATGCCATTAGGTGGATGAAAGAGAGTGAATCACTGTTAATGCCTACAAACTACACAGAAACTATTCAGAAAATAGGCTGAGGGGTCTTTCTCTTTAAGATTTTAATCCGTGTTTGAATCCATGAGGAAAAGACTCCTGAAATGAGTTTCAGATTTAGTTTTACAGGTAAATATGATGCAGAGTTTCTCATGTATTTTTTACTTAGTTTGAATCTGAATTTAGTGATAAGGAGGTAAGGACTGCATCAGCTATATGATGATTCTTTTTCTGAACATTTCAATTCACCCATATCCAGGTTACTTGAACCTGGTCATGTTCAGTAGCTCAGCAGCAGTGTCAGTGACTCAGCAGGTAGCACACTCACTTCTGAGGTAGGAAGATCAGAAGGCTGTGGGTTCTATCCCCACACCTGGCACTTGGGTTAAATACTAATACTGACACTTCAGCGCAGCATGAGGGGGGTGCTGTATTTCAGATGAGATGTTAAACTGAGGTCCCATCTGCCTGTTCTGGTGGTAGTTCAGATGGATGTTAAAGATCCCATAGCACTTCTCAAAAAGAGATGTGGAATTTTTTATTACAGGAAGCAAAACATAATACATAATACAAATAATAATACTCATAATGGTATGCAGGTAAAAGATATCTACAAAGTATGTACAATATGTTCAAAATTAATGTGATATCTAAGAAGAATTAGTTTCTAAATTCTATTCTACAAAGGGGAAAACAAAAACATCAAACCTGTGAGCTGAAACAGACATATCAATGTCTTGTGCCTTAAGCACATTCTAGATCTGCTTGAAAATAATTTACTTATATTTGATGAAGAAAGTTAGGTCTTTCCACCACTTTTTAACAGCGATATATGGAGCCATTCTACATGTCTGAATCATATACTTCAAACAAAGCATTTTCACATAGTAACTTGAAAATAGGAAATGTTATTCGTTGCTGACGTAACACCCATTGAACTCTTGCCTGCATAAATAAAATTTTAATACAGCAAAGAAGACAGTTAACATGCCAGTATGAAAACTTGATAACCTATTTCTATAATTGCCCAGCATGATATTTTCATAGGTCAGGTTCACTAGCCAGCCTAGTTTCCAGGTGTATGCAAGGAAAGTCCATAAGTTTTAGAAATGGAGCAATCCAATACAAAATGTTCTATAGTTTCCACTTTGTTGATACACTCAGGATATGGACAAGTCCTCTCATTTAGGGCCTTGTGCTTACTGTTACCACATACATTTAACTTCCCATATGCACATAACCATATGATTTCCCACATTTTACTGGGATTCTTGATTCATTTAACATGTTTACTTTAATGTTGTAATGTATGGGTGTGCAATTTTGTACTCAGGTTTGGTAGGCATAGTTTCTCCAGAACCAGGAGTATAATTGTTTTCTATTGGAGGTGTTTACTGTTTGTCTAGTAAGATCCCATTTGTGTAATTTTTGGATTGCTGATCTAAAGAATTCAGGAGACTTTAGGTATTTGGAAAATTTAGGGGGTTGGTCTATCCATTTGTCTAAGAAAGTTTGCCAATTATTGGATACACAACTAATTATTTTGACATCAGATGACGTAGCAAGGGGCTTGACAGATGATGACAGGAAAAGCATGTGAAGGAAAACTACTGGATCTACCATGCCTAGTCCACCTGGCTTCTGGAAAGATATGTTAAACCTCTTTTATTGGGTTGGCGGCTACCCACAGCGTGTGGAAAAATATACTGTGCATTCTTGTTTCTAAAGTGATTGCTAGAGAACAATTGCCCTACATACACTAGAAGAAGTTAGAAATTGTTTAATGATGAATACCCATTTAAGTTTGGCCAGTTTCCAGTTTTTCCAAGGTTTACCTTGGTCTCACATCTGGACAGGGCTAAATCCCAGTTAGCATATGCTGGGTCTGAAAAACCAAACAATAAGTCTATTATTTTCACTTGTTGTGCAACTACGGGAATGTTTGTAATATGGGAGGGTATAGTGTCCCAACTTCCAAGGGCTGCCTTACATTTCCAAATATTTAGTTTGGCATTGGATATAGCAGACAACTTATCTAGCACTATTTTTGCCTGAAGCATACTTTCTTAGTTCTTTAATATAAGGCACGTGTCATCTGCATAAGCTAATACATTAAGTACATCTAAGTCATTGTTGCCTGAAATACCCTGTATTAATGGGTTCTTGTTGATTAATTCTAAAGCAGGGTGAGTGGAAAAGATATATAGGCGTACTGAGTGGACAGCCTTGGCATACTCCTGTTTGTTATTTATATTTCAGGACTAGCCAGCTCTTGGATATTGGTACTAAAATGGGCATTGCTATATAGAGATTGGATTCAAGCTACAAATTGTGACAGGATACCGTAATGTAAGTGTATAAAATAGGAATCTGTGATTAACCCTATCATAAGCTTTTGATTGGTCTAGTGAACTAACCCATCCTTTGGTTTGAAATTTAGTAAAGTACTCCCATAATTCTCAAGTATTATTAGAGGCTGATGTATATTTCTATCTGGCAGTCCACAATATTGTTATGGGTTAATGAAATAGGTTGCAATCCTATGCAACAGAAGGTGTAAGATCAATGTCAAAATTTTAAAATCCACATTAAATAAGCTTATCGGTCTCCAATTGTGTATTTCCATTTTATTACCAGTTTTAAAAGGAATATTACCAAACTCTTTTGCAAAATAAGACGCTATGTTTTTACGTTGCAGAAAAGAGTTACAAACTTTTCCAGGCAGTGTCGGATTCTTCAGGAAGGCTTGGTAAAATTCATATGAAAGACCATCTGAACCTGTGTAGAATGAGCTTTGCTTTTTTTATTAATTCTAATATTTTGTGCTTTGAGATGGGATGTACTATGTGCTCCAATTCTGTTTGGGGATGTTATTGGAAGGTAGTTATGAGAAGATCTGATCTGTGTCTTGAGAGAAAGTGTTACTGGAGTTATCTGGAGGTTGTAAATATTATAATATTATTCAAATCAGGGAATTTGGGGATGAGGCAGGAACTCCATTTTCATCCAGTAAGGATATAATGGTAGAATTATGTTGACAGGGTTTGCATGCTTTGCATGGGTCACTATATCGAGTCTTTTGGGTATCATAATTTAGTTCTGTCCTAATGGTAGTTGTCCTATCATATTGTACCTTTGTCATTTCAGCTTTTATGGCATTTATTTGAGCCATAAAATCCATGCTTCTAGATGGAGGCAAGGCTAATATATATTGGAGTTGAGGCATAAGTGCAAATAGGAAGAAACCCAGTCTGGTCTTGCATTTCCCAAAACTTTGAAAAAAGTGTTGTATGTCAGATTTTGTATCTAACCACCATTCTCCAGGGTCTTCATATAAATGAAAACTGATGATCCAGTGGCAAAGAGTTGTCTAATGTGATGTTTTACTTTATTTTCTCTTAGCACTGATGAGTTTAATTTCCAGCGAAGGATAGGTTGAAATTTCTGAGGATCACGACCAATGTGGGATAGCACCATGAGATGGTCAGAAAACTCCACGGTCTGAGATTGGTGGAGTATGATTAGGTGTTTTGAATGGAAAATATAGTCAATTAAAAAGTGAATTTTGATCTTTTGTAGGAATAGGAGGGCCATGTTTCACAAAATCTATAATGTTTGTAAGTTCTGCTAGTGTTATGGATTTGTTTAGCACCGTTGAGTTCAATATACTTTCTTTAGGTCTCTTTGCCTCTAGGTATTGTGATGGTACAGTTAAACTCACCTACCATAATCAGGATTTTTGCTGTAGCTAAGAAAGGCTGTAAGCTTTCCAAAAGGTGACTCTATCAGCTTTGCTTTGTGTGGCATAAATTTTAATCAGTCTACAGGGTTCCTTATCCCAGTACCCATCCAGAATAAGGGCTTTACCTGGGACTAAGTCTATTAGGCAGAAAATAGAAAATCTTTCACCAGTAAACAAAATACCAAGCCCATCGGCCCTATTAGCTCCAAAGGACCAAAAGGACGGTCCCCACAGCCATTTGGATCTAAAGAGGAATAGATGCAAAGGTGATTCCAGCCATGTCTCTTGCACAAATAAAATATCCAAAGACATGTCATGTGCTAGTTGAAAAATTGAGAGATGTTTCTCAGAGTTCAATATGCTGTGGCAGTTTACTAATCGATTTTAGTCCCATGCATATAAGTACCACGGAAAAAACACTTAATTTTTTTCTTTTCTTTTCTTTTCCCCATATATTTTCTCAGCTGTTTGGGATGCATCTGTATTAATGTTCATTGTGTCAATGGTATCATCCTCAAACTCCATTTCAGATTCCCCCCAGTTTGACCCAGCCAATACTTCAAAGGGGGTGTCCAATTCGATGTTATGTGGGAGAAGTTCTTTCTTTGAAGATCTTGTGGTTCTCCTGTTTTGAAGGGGTGCTGAACATGGCTGTGACACTTCTAAAGGTAGTTGTTTTTCTGGAGGGTCTTGTTCTGTATTGTCATTATAACAGACTGGGAATAATACCTGGTCAGTGGCTGTATGGGAGGAATGTGGTTCTAAGTCATCTGACTTATCTAAGATGATTATGGTGTTCTCTTGCTGGTCGTGTTTGGTTTCTTTTTTTTTTTTCGTATTTGTGTCATTGGGGCTTGAAAAGAGGTCCACTTGTGCTTTATTGATAAGGTCTTCTGGATCGAGATTGTGTGATTTGTTTGCATGAGCCCAAGGGCAGTTTTTGTATACATGTCCATGTTCTTCACAAAGACTACATTTTGTGTGGTTCATACACTGGAAACTTGTATGGCCAACTTCATTAAATAGGCTACATCTCAACTTGTCACATACACTAGATAGGTGTGTACGAGCTCCACATCGGTAGCATGCCTTTGGTCATCCTGCATAAAGGGGAGGCAGTATAGCATAGTGGTTTAAGGCTCTGAGCTACAAATCTGGAGATCTGGGTTGGAATCCCACAGCCCCACTTGCATACTGTGTGACCCTGAGCAAGTCACTTAACTTCCCTGTGCTCCCAGATTGCACCTGTAAACAAGCTTTCAGCTTAGTATACCACTCCTGGTAAACAATTGGAATTGGAAAAACATATCCCATGGTCGCAACCTAAGAAGAAGCAGTTTGGTATGTGACATATCCCTTCTTCTGTTTCTCTAAGTTTCATTTTGAAACACCAGCCACCAGTCCAGAACTGTTCCCCATCTAAAATAGCCTGGGGTGCATTAATATGTCACACTTTTTGTTGAAGCCAGTGGTAGAGATCCCCAACTGGCATGTTTTCATTCCTATACATTATGGTGATGTGTTTAACCAAGGGTTTTGTTAGAGGTATTGCAATAAATGAAATCCACAGTGGTGATAGTTTGAATTGATTATATCATGACCAAAACAGTTCTAACAGATGTGAGGTAGAAACTAATGTCAAAGGTGTCTTTGCCCGAGATATGAATAAAGCGAAGACATTGGCAGACGAGAATCGTAGAGTCCTTTATGATCTGTCTGCCTACATATTGTCAGTTGGGACAAGGATCTAGTCCTCCTTTGTATTTTAAATGTACTGCATGTCTTCGGGGTAAGGGTTCTGTTTTATTTGCTTTAAATAGATCCAATAACAGGGGTCTGGATGTAGATTCACTAGCATTCTGAATGTTAGGAATGTCAGCATTTGGTTTAGATGTGGTATCTGTATTTGGTGGAATTGAAAGTTGTTCGGACTGAATACGTGGTGAAGTTTTGTTATCAGGGGTTTGTTTAGTAGTGTTATCAGAAGGAGGTTTCCATTCAGGAGATGAAGGTAGCTGGGAAAGATTGTTCATATCCCATGCAGGATCAGCCATCCAAGAACCATCATTCTGTTGCTGCTAACCGGCAGATTTCAAAGCTTTTTCTGGTGACCAATCTGTGTCAGTTGCCAGTATAGATTGGGATCCAGACATCGAACTGCGTGAGTCATTTACTGCCGGAATTGTATCAATATTTCTGTTGGACAGCATCACAGTGTCCCGTTTCTTCCTAAATTCTTCTTTCTTTATTTTGGAGCCATCGTCATCGTCTGTGATATGTTTTAATAATGCTGTTTTTCTGTTATGTAGAGCATCATCTAGTGAATCGTTCACCACATTTGCAGGGATTGGAGCTCATTGTGCTATTATCTCAACAGGGTGGCTTGTGCTAGGTAAAGTTTCCATGTTTGTAATTTTCAACATGTGTTTTGCTTTGTACTGGGGAAGTGAGGGCAGTACCTGTATCTGATCATTCTAGGAGTACAGGTTGTTGTACTGTAGACAGTTCATGTTCCGCCACAGAGGGCAGCCCATCCAGGTTCTGGAGTCCTGTTTCATGGCTAGTTTGCATCGAGGGGAGTCTTAGGCCAGGGCAGAGTTCGCCTGTATGTGATATTCCGGGCTGCCACTTGAAAAGGTTCAAATCAGGTTGTAAAAGGCGAAAGATTTATACGTTCTGAAGAGAAATCAGAGTATGTGCTTGCTTACTTGCTTGCAGATCATGCGTGATATTCGGATTGCTCTCACTATTTGGAATCCTGGCACACTGTGCAATAGAGTTGGGTGTAACATCAGCCTGTATTGCCATGGAACCAGCCTCACTTTGCAGTGCCATCCCAGCCATTCGGTTAAAGTGTGGAACATCAGGTAAATGTTTGGAAATGCCTGAAGTACTCCACAGATTTCTCAGGAAATGTACTCTGGACTGTTTAAATAATACAGTCTGTGCTGGTCAGACGCGTAAGTAGTGTCTGTATTACCTTAAACTGAAAGACAGTTGCATTTTGTTGATCATTCACAGCTGTTTGAAAAATAATGTTAAAAGGCTGTACCTGTTCAATTGTCAAACATTTTTCAGGATGCTCTGCAGTTTTCTCAGTACTGTCAGGCATATTAGCTTGTAAGGAATCTAAGGCAGCCTGTAATTCTTTTTGCAATTGTATAAAGTTCTGTTGCTCGAGTTTCATTTTAGCCTGTATCTCCTGTATGCAGTTTTCTGGTATAGAATCCATGTGTTGACGTGTAATGTCCATTACTTGATTATTTTGGTCTTTGTTATGTTTTCCATTCAGTTTTTCTGTGGTAACATCTTCATCTGATATCCTTGTGGCATCAGAAAAGTCATCTGTCTCAATAGCTACTGAGGCAGGGGGGGTAGGAGACCAAATCCCCAGCCTCCACAAAGTCCACCCTGTTCCTCTTCTCAGCCAGACTGGCCACCTCCTCCATCCTGACAGAGTATCCCCCTACAGGTGAATAGGGGAATTTCACCAGTGCCCTGACAATATTTCCCCCCATTCACTACTTAATCTGGTTCAAGATTACTTGGCATTTATCTGTATCCCCCTCCCCCGTGTCGTCCTGAAAATAGGCAGAATTTGTCTATTGCACTTACTCGGTCAACAAAAACTAAATAAATAAAATGTTTAGTCAGGCTACTAAAAGCAGGTACTCTTGTCATTTAAAACTGGTACTCTGGCAAGGTGGCATTGAGGGTTGAGGTGCTGGATGCCACACCTCGTGCCATGCTGGCAACTTGGGTTTGGGAACAGACCCAGATTGTCGGGGGTTGGCAGAGGGGGAGAAGAACTGAAAGTCCCAATGAATGCTCTCCTTCTCTGAGGAGGGAGGGTCATTCCAGGCAGCATTTTCACCCATAGTCCTGCCACCGGTGGAAGCATGGGTGGCACGGGCAAAGATGGCTCAACTGCAAGTTGTGGGAGGGGAAGGCACTGCCAGGCACTTGTCTATGATGTGCGTCAGCACGTCATCAGTCTGGACATATGTCCTTCACCCCAGCACTCTCAGTGGTGGGACAGTAAAATGGGAAAATCACAAACACTCACTGCGTCGAACAACATGACACCAGGATCCCAGTATGCTGGGACCTAGCTGAACACACCAAGGGAAGGTATGGTACCCTCAGCGGTCAGACAAAGGGACAAGTGGTAAGCCAGAAGGCATCCTAGGCTGCTCCCAAAAAGGGTTGTAACTTGATCTAACTAGACTGTAAGTTTAGATTTTAATAACTGTCTTTATAGAAAAGTACCCTTAACATAGTAAAGTGGCAGTAATAGGGTTGGGCTTCCATTCTGAGGATAGTCTGGGGATCATGATGAGACTGTGACTCTTGTGACTGAAGTTACCACAGCATTTGCTATCTATTGCATCTAAGGTGGTCTTGATTATACTGCAGTTGCTGCTATGATTGTTGTGCTCTGTTTTTGTTGTAATTGTCAATTTTATCAACTGTCATCATGTTACCACATTTTGTATTATCATATAACCATGGTTTCATAGTTCATGTTGCGATGTTTTTACTGAAACATACCCATCAGGTCATGACTGAAAATGGGCATCTTTATGCCTACAGCAGTTACTGATGAACAAAAACAAGCAAACAAATAAATAAGCTGGTTCCTTTTATGTTTGCTTGCACACATGCACAAAGCACACACAATAAACATCTTGCAACAGTACCACATTTCAGAGGTGTGTCAGTGTTGTGGCCAATGCATTGGACGCTTTACTGGGCACGTCTCTCAGCCACCAGTCAAGGAGAATCTGCCAATGACAGTAGCTTCAAAGAGAACCAAGGAGTTGAAACTAATCTGCCGCTGCAATCACAAAAAGTTTTATCACTGCAGCAGCACCTCTCCCCTCCCTTGCAACCTTATCAGCTCCTGCCATCCAGCACTCTGACCCTGGCCCTTGCTCCGCCAACAACATCTTTGTTCTGTGTGCCTTTCTTGGTGAAACAAGTAATCAGCTGTGGCTCCTGCCACCCACCACATGCTCCAAGGAAAGCTGACACCGGGGTGCCCAATCTCCATATTGGCATGTATCCCCCCTCCCTCCATTAATGTGGGACACTAGCAGCCCACCCCAAAGTGCCAAAAGGTTTCCCACACTGGGGTGCCCACTCCTGGTGTCGGATGTACCCCCCTAAAATCTGTCTGTAATCTGCTGACATTGGGGTGTACAATCCCCGTGTTAGCATGCCCCCCACCACCACCACTATTGTGGCACACTGGGAGCCCACCCCAGTGTGCTGAAATGTTTTTTTTAAACCTGTAAAAGAAAGAAAACCATCTCCCTGGTGTTTTCGTTTGTTTACTTGTAAAAAAGTAAACAGTCCACCATTGTCTCCCTAAGTCCCCCCTCCCACTGAGCACCCACCTCCCTACAACCCCCTCCTCACTCATACTTACCCTCCGGAGGTCAGGAACTGCAATCTTCTCTGGACCAGGACACGTCTGCACTCTTCAAAGATGAAGTGCGAACTGAGGAAGCAGGTAAGTGTTATATAATGGGAGTCAATGGGGGTTTCAACTTAGGTTGATATCTCAGCCATTTTTAGGAATTGTGGCCCCAAATTTTTGACATGGGGTTCTTGGGACCCCACCTCATGAACATGTCACTGTCATTCGTTACTCAGTCCTGAAAGGTGATTTTTGCTGTCACTGCGTGGAATCACCTTTCTGGACTGATTAATGAAATGAAAGTGACACTGTTCATGAGGTGGGGTCCCAAAAAAACCATGTTGCAAATTTGGGGAAAAGATTCCAAAAAATGTTTGCATAATGTGTGTGCATTGCACAGTTTCTACACAAGCTCACAACTTCACCATGTTTTCATATTTTCACTCCAGATTTTCAAAATTGCCATTTTTTCACACCTCCTCATGAGCAGTGTAGCTGTCATTTTTCACATCCAGCCTGAAATGTGCTTTCCCACCTGTGGCACAGAATAACATAGTCACTTTGCAAAATCACTTCTCAGGATTGAGTAACAAAATGATAGTGCTACTGTTCATGAGGTGGTGTCCCGAAAAGCTCATGTTGAAATCTGGAGCAAAACTACCAACAAACACCCGGGGCATTAAGGTTTCCAACCATAATGCCCCACCCTGTAGAGACTGACAGACATTGGGGGGGTGACTTGGGGTCATCTGCCATAATGCTCAAGCCTTTCTACCCCCACCCTGCAGCCAGTGATAGGCATCAAGGTGTGCCTTGGGGTCTTCAGCTCTAACATTCACCCTATTGTTGTATACTGCACCCATCTCAGCTTATTTACCTATAGAATGGGGTGGGCATAAGGGCTGAAGACCCCAAGGCACACCGTGACATCTGTCAGTGTCTGCAGGGTGGAGTGAGGTGGAATGTCATGAGCATTACGGCAGATGACACAAAGGCACATTCCCAATGCCTGTCAGTCTCTTTAGGGTGGGGGTGGGGGTTGGCGTTAGTTCAATACTTCACTGCCATTCCTATTATGCATCTCTCTAACTCCTGCACTACCAATGCCAATGCCAGCAAGCAAATATTCGACATTGACAAATGCTTGTTTTCTTAGCCACCAAGCCAACAGGAAGTGTTATCACTGGGGAGGAGACTAGTAGGCTCTGCGTGAGCAGGTAACTATTTGAAACATAATTTCTGAATCTGAGACAGGGAGAGTTAGGTCTCACACAAGATTTTAATTTCAATTTATTAAAAACACCACATATGGCAAACAAAGGTTGAACATTTTACATAGATATATATAGTATAGGGGTGCGGTAGCACCCCCATAGCCAGGGCTGAGTAGCCTGTTTAATGTTGAATCTCAAATTTTGCACATTACCATCTTTGGCTCTCTTTGACCAAATGAGCTGATATTTTGTATGTGTTGTCTAGGATACAAGTTCTTGATGTGTGGAAATGTTTGTGACAGCAGCTTGTGCAGTTTCTGAGATTCGCACGTCATTTTTGGAAAAAAAAAAAAACTTTTTCCTATACTTAACATAGTAATTTTCTTTTGCTCTCGCTTACTCCTATATGGAATAAAAATTTTCCCAAAACTTACAGGAAATGTGTGTCATGTCCTAAGGTAATGCCTTTGATAGGTCTGGTGAAAAATGTTCTAGAGTTACAAGGCTTTAAAATTTAGTGTTTTCCTACCTGTGCATGGCCAGTAGGGTTTTTCAGATAGCGTTCTGCGACGTAAAATCTGATGCCAAAAATCAGCGTTTTGATTTTGTGCTACTTGTTTGGCAGGGCACCAAACATTTTTTGTGCTGTGCCAACTCCATCTTTTTCCATGAACTAGCAAACATGGAAAATACATAAAAATGCTGGGATTTTAAAAAACTAACATAAGAACCTAGCTAAAAGGGACCCATTTACCTAGATTCTGATGTTTGTTTCTTTTTTTTTGTTTCATCTTTTAACCCCTCCTCTCTTGGCCCAGCTGCCCACCCCTTCAAGCAGCCAACCCTCACCTTCCACCACTTCTTCCCATTCCATCATCTGCTGCCCCACTGCTTGACTGACTTGACATATCCCTTCACCGGGGGCCCCCCTACCCACCGGGGCAACTGGGAGGGAAGATCAAAGTGCACTTCCTTGCATCTGTGCCAGGCAGCAGGAGTAAGCTTGGGGGTTTCCCAGTTTTGCAGTGAGGGGAGGTGGGCTGCCATCACCTGGCCAGCATGGGTGAAACATTTTTGCCTTTTTCTGCCCTCCCCCTTATTGGGCCTGAGTGAAGCAGTGACTTGGGGCGGAGATGTGCTGGGGGGGGTGTCGGGGCTACACACCACCTAGTATGTCCGCCAATCCACCACCAGGTGCCAAGGCCCTCCCACCCACCCAGGAGGAAGCATTCAATGGATGTTCTGAATCCTCCTGCCAGTCTCTGCTCCTGACATACAGGCTTGGTGCATGAACTTTCGGGTTGCCAGCGTGCCAGTGAACCCCTTTGCTCGGTGCCATGGAGCTGGCTATGTTTGTTTCTTAACATTATGGCCACAGATACTTTTCTGGGCATCCAAAATCATGGATGCCCAGATTAGTGAAAGGCATTTCCCGTGTTCTCTGTATGAGAACAGTGGCAATTCCTGACTTCTGCAGCCACAGCTGGAACTTGTGCTGTGGTCTGCAATATAAACTCATGAGCTACTGTTTCCCTGCTGTCTAGGGCCCCCCCACTGCTTGCCATCCCTGGCAATGTGTAATGTGCCCTGGTGTCTAGTGGCACCCTCCACCCTTCCGATCACTGTCCTCTAACTTTATAATCTTTCTCTTGTGTCTAGTGGCACCCACACCCACCGATGCTGATCCTGCATGAAATAAAGAAAACAGTCCTAGACTTTTTTTAAGAAATAGTCCTCGATGATCTGACCTCCCCCACCTTGCACTCAGCACCCACCACCCCACACTTCCCAGTACACCCTGCACCCCCTCACTCACCTGAACAGGTGCCGGGACAAAGATCCACTCTCCAGTTGAAGACACATCTTACTGCTGTAACCGCTGACTGCAATATGAAGGAACTCATAAATGCGGTTCAGTGTAATTCAATGGAATTTTCTACTTTGATGCATAAGTAGCCACACTCAGGATTGAATGTAATGGCTCTACCATGACTTCCCCAATGCCGATGAAGCACTCACTTTTGCTCAGACTACCTGGGATGCCAACTTAGTACCATTTCTTGACAAATCCTGGCCGGCAGCCTGATCCTTGCCAGATGGACACTGCCACATACTCGCCAGCTCCCTCTACCAGTACTGCTCCTCCAAAGATGTGCCAAAAGAGAAGGAGCAGAGCAGGAAAAATGATAATCACCTTGCTACTGTCAATACATATGCGGCTTAGAGTAGACCCCTTCCTAGCAGAAGCAGGGGTTCAAGAGACTCTCACAAGGACCCGTCTTCTTCTAGCCCACCCCCAGAAAGACCAATCCTGGCGACCCTAATGCCCAAAGCTTCTGCCATTTCTCATGACTCAAAGTATACTCACAGTGTTACCTAAGCAAGTGCAGAGGTGGTGGGACAGGAGTCCCAAATATCCTGGGTAGACATCACTCACAGCAGCTAGAATCAGGAACCACTGCAACAGTGCAGGAACTAGTGACTTTTCTTTGTTTCTTTTTGCTTTTAATTGCTAGCTGGTAAACATGATGTGCTCTGCTTACTATTACAAGCTTTTGCATATGTATCTTTCCCTCAGTTACAGAGTTACTGGTGTCTAGAGGTGGAGGCTATATAGTAATTTTCTCCTAGGGAATGGTTTCACTGAGTTCTTTATCTCTTAGTGGATAAGACTTTGGGGGATAATCTGCAGCTTGTCTGCTTCCAGCCGTGTTCACCTTTTTATGTGTGCCTGAATACTTCAAGTGTTATTGTGTGATAAATATTTAGTGTGAATCAATAGGAATACAGTGAGTAGCAGTAGTGAGTAGCTTCTCCTTACACTCCTATGTTATGCCAAGAGTTGCAGCACTGGATCTTAGGTGTGAGGTGGCCAAAGTATGTAAAGGATCTTTACTTTGCACAAGTCACTGCCAAGCACTGCTTTTAATGACAGACTATGTAATGTAGGGAGCATTTTGCACTATATCTTTCTTCCCCCATCCTTCACTGCTTGTGCATTTCCCACATTGGTCTCGCTGTTAAGTTGCTGGCTATAGTGAGTCCATGTTATTCGCTCATCTTGCAGCATCTGGACAGAATTAGCAGCTGCTGTCTGTTACATAGAATATCTTCAGTTTTAGGCACTAGAAAATTCATCACACCTATTCAGGTAATTTCTGTCTAGACCGCATTGTAACTGGTTGTCTCGTCCTTACCTGCTGAAAGTGAATGGGGCCTCATTGTTCCTCCCTCTCCCCACCCACTTGATTCTCTCCTCCCCCTCCTTTTTCTCTCTGATGAAGATTTTGCTTAAGTAGATCCCATACCGATGTGCACTCCTGGATACACATGGTCTTTACGAGGGTTCAGTTAGAAAAGGTACTTAATCATAGAGTTCTCAGGGGTGTTGACAGTCTGTCATAAAAAGCGACCCTATCATGGCTACCTTTGATATTTACAGTAGTAACTGACATGAGGTCCGCTAGCACCATACTTCCAATAAGCCTGTATTGGTCACCTGGCTCAGCAGGGAAGGAGAACAGGGTCTGCTTTGTAGCACTCTTGGGTGTGCATCTGTTTTCTATGGATGAAAACCTATTGTGCTCTCATTGGTTGTCACCCCAGCTTAGAGCTCCTGTCAGGGATGCTGGCAGGGCTGCATGAAATCCCTGTGGTCACCCTTTACTCCATTCAATAGACAACAGAGCCCTGTGTCCATCTTCAGGGGATACATACCGCAGCAGATCCTGGAATGTTGTTTTCAGGCATAGCATCAGAAGACATCTCTAGAGTAAGTAATGATCTTTGCTGTACCTTCAGGCTGTGGAGCACAAGCAGTATAGAATTCTGGAGCCTTCCCTGAAAAGCATGCAGCCATAGGCAGGGAATGCAGGACAGCCTTCACCCAAAGTCATTAATATGGAGTACCTTACAGGTTTGTGATGGTTTTGTGGACCTATGTTTAAGTTTACTATTTAGTATCCTGTGACTGTGCTCTTTTGCACACCTTGCACCTTGTTCTATCCTTGCCCTTGCTGCCAGTCCTGGGGTTTAGGTAGGGCATGAATACACCTCCTTCCCAGTTAAATTCTTGATGAACAAGGTTGCAGAATGACTTGGCCTATGCTTATTGGGGTGCAGGAGGGAGGGCTATCAGATGTCTTTTAAACATAGAAACATAGAATTTGACAGCAGATAAGGACCACTTGGCCCACCTAGTCTGCCCATTTCTCCTACCTAATGGATAAGCTGCAGATCCTAGTTAACCAACACCCTACTTCCTCTTACCCCCCCACTAGAATTGCTTTATGTCTGTCCCATGCATTCTTGAATTCCCCCACTGTTTTTGACTCTACGACCTCCTCAGGAAGGCTGTTCCATGTATCCACAACCCTCTCTGTGAAGAAATACTTCCTCACATTACCTCTGAGCTGTCCCCCATCTTCAAATTGTGCCCCCTTGTTTTTGCACATCTCTTTTTCTGAAAGATGCTAACCTCTTGGACTTTGTTGATTCCCTTGAGGTATTTTAAAGTTTCTATCATGTCCCCCCTCTCCTTCCTGTCCTCAAGGCTATACATCTTTAGTTCCTTTAGTCTTTCTTCATATGTCTTCTGATGCAGACCCTGCATCATTTTGGTTGCCCTCCTCTGGACAGCCTCCACCCTGTCTATGTCTTTACAGAGATGGGTCTCCAGAGCTGTACACAGTACTCCAGATGTGGTCTTACCAACTGTCTGTACAGAGGGCCCCAAACTTCCTGTTTTCTACTGGTGATGCCTCTCCCTGTGCATCCCAGTATCCCCCAGCCTTCCTTACTGCCTTCTCACTTTGCTGGCTCACCTTTAGGTCGTCTGATATGACTACCCCAGGTCTCTTTCCATTTTGTTGTTGTCAGTATCTCACCCCCATTGTGTATGCTTCCTGGGTTTTGTTTCCCAGGTGCATTACTTTGCACTTCTTTGCATTGAATCTAAGCTGCCATACATTTAACCATTCCTCCAACCTTGCCAAGTCCTTTTCATCCTTTCCACCCACCTTGTGTATCAACCCTGTTGCAGATCTTTGTGTCATCTGCAAAGACATACTTTCCTTCCAGTCCCTCTGCAATGTCACTTATAAAGACATTAAAAAGGACTGGCCCCAGTACTGAACCCTGCAGTACCCCACTAGTAACCCTCCTTTCTTCACTGTGGACTCCATTTACTATTACCCGCTGTGTCCTGTTATCCAACCAGTGTTTTACCCAGGCTACCACCCTAGGACCCACTCCCAGGCTGGCTAATTTTATTAAACTTTTGTGCGGGACTGTGTCAAATGCCTTGCTAAAGTCTAGGTAGGTCATGTCCACAGCCCCTCCCTGGTCTACTGCTTTGATCACCCAGTCAAAGAAATCAATTAGATTTGTCTGACATGAACTTCACACTGTGAATCCATGCTGCCTTAGGTCCTGAGCCTCACTGGCCTCTAGGTACTCAACCATTCTTTCCTTCAGAAGTGATTCCATCATTTTGCCTACCACAAAGGTCAAACTGACAGGTCTGTAGTTTCCCGCCTCTGTCTTGCTTCCACCTTTGTGAAGGGGAATCACATCCGCCCTCCTCCAGTCCTCAGGTACCACACCATCCTCCAATGATTTATTCCAAAGGGTAGTCACTGGTGTTACTAGTTCTTCCCTTAGTTCTTTTAGAATTCTGGGATGAATCCCACCAAGCCCCATTGCTTTATCCACCTTCAGTTTTAAGAGTTCTTTCAGAACCCTTTCTTCTGTGAAAGGACTAATATCAACCCCCTATCCAGAGTGCTTCTATTGACTCGATTAGGTATTTCCCCCTGCTTTTTCATTGTGAATACTGAGTAGAAGTATTCGTTCAGTATCCCTGCTTTTTCACTGTCACTCTCTGCCCAGCCACCTTCCTCTTTGTTCAGCCTCAGTATCTCTGTCTTAGTCTTTCTTTGCTCCGTAATGTACCTATAAAAGGTTTTATCCCCTTCTTAACCGACTGGCTATCTTTTCCTCAGTTTGGGCCTTTGCTTTCTGACTGTCTTACCCTTCCTTCTGATTTAACTGGTACAGTTCTCTGTCCTGCACCTTCTGTGTTTCCTTATACTTCCTGAATGCTATCTTTTTTCCCTTACCTTCCCCGCCACTTCTTTTGAGAACCAGGTTTTTTCTTTGTTTGATTTGTTTATTTGCTTCACACAAAGGCTTGCTGCCTCTGTGATGGTGGTTTTGATGTTTCCCCATTGTTGCTCACCCACTTTCTTGCCTGTTTTCTAGTGCTTTTCTGAGGCACTCTCCCATTCTGACAAAATCAGCCCTCCTGAAGTCCAGTACCTTCACTTTTGTGTGGCTTCACTCTACAGTTAAGTTTATCATGAACCACACTGTTTGGTGGTCGCTTGTTCCCAGATGGCTACCCACTTCAAGATCAGAGTTCCTCTCTCTGTCCCCATTTGAGATTACCAGGTCTAAGATTGCTCTCTCTGGAGTGGGTTCCAAAACTAGCTATCTGAGGCATGCCCCCTGTAGGGCATCGAGAATGGCCCTGCTCTTGGATGTGGCTGCCGCAAAGGTGCTCCAGTCAACATCTGGCATATTCAGGTCCCCCATCAGCAATATCTCCCCTTTCTCTGCCATCCCAAGGATGCCTTCTATCATTTCCTTGTCCATTTCCTCCCCCTGAGACAAGGGTCTGTACACAACCCCTGTGCGGATTGTGGAGCCATTTCCAGTCTCCAGGGTGACCGACAGTGCCTTCTCTCCTCCCTGTTTACCCATTAGTTCTGTTGCTTTGATCCCTTCCCTTACATAGAGAGCTCCTCCTCCTCCTCCTCCTCCTCTTCTTTCCTCCCTTTATCCTCCTGTAGATTGTGTACCCAGGTATGTTGACATCCCAGTCCTGGTTCTCTGTGTACCATGTTTCTGTGACTGCCGCAATATCCAGGCATCACTCTTCCATCAAGGCCACCATTTCAGGAGCTTTTTACCTAGACTACAGGCATTGATACTCATTACCCTCCATTTTTATGGCTTTATTTCTTTTGACCCATCCCTGTCCTTACTGCCTTTGTCTTTTTTCTATTTACCCTGTCCTTCTCCCTATCAACTGCTCTATTTTGGTGTTTACCTCACTAATTACCCTGATTTTTGGGGAGCTAGAATTCCTTCTCCTCTTCAGTGCCTCTCCCCTTGGCTAGTTTAACCTGTAAAAAATAAGGCTAAATCAGGAGGAGAGGAGAGAAGTAAATTGGAGATGTGGCTTGAGCAGTAGAAAAGTGGGTGTCTCAAATTACAGCTTCTTGCTGCTAGTTTCTAGCAGTAATGAATCTTGCTTTCAGAGCATGTAGCAGCTGGCTAAGAAAGCTACAACTTTTCTTACTAATTACCCTCCATCCCACCCTCCACCCTCCCACCCTAAGCCAGTTCTACTTTATAGCCACTGATTTGACTGACAACAGGAACTTCCTGTTTGGCAGTAGGAAGGAAGGATCACTGAGACACATTAGTTTCATCAGCCTTGAAGGAAAAAAAATAGCTCTTTCTCTCCCCCTTGCTGCTGGAGGTCTGAGTCTGAGCAAGGAAGAAGTAGACTACTGAAGACTACAGGAAGTTCCTGTCCCAGAACAGGAATTGTGAGAGTTGTAAGGCCACATGGACAGTAGGAAAGTAGGCATAAAAATATGTAGAGGGAGGAGAGAGTAAACATACAATGCAACAGGAGAGGGGACACAAAATATGTCATGATGGGAGTGGTGCAGTGCAATGGCTATGGGGTAACAGTGTTCCAGGAGACATTCTGGAGGTTGTGATGCTGCCCTATTCGCAGGTCCCTCTCTGGTCTGAGGGAGGAGGTTGCCTGTCTCCAGGCTGACCTGGCTAGGTTCCATAAAATGTCTTCCGCCACCCAGGGACCAGCAAAGCAACTGCCGCTACCTCAGAGGTTGCCAAGAAAGAGGAGCAGTTGGACCAAGGTGGGCTTAGGGAGGGAAAGGGTGGTGGAACAGAGGTGCATCCCTACAGCTGTACCACTCCACAATTCATATGCTATTCTGGTGAAGAGTGGTCCCTCTATGGAGGCCCTGCAGTGGAGACCAAGAAAGATGCTGGGAACCTCCACAAAGGAGACCCACAGGAGGGTGGCACGAGACCACAAAAGGGAAGGAAACAACTCCTGGTGGGGGACTTAATCATTAGGGGGTAGAAGTGGGGGAGGAATGGGGTAGAAGTGGGTAGGAAAGGGAGGTATTTAGAAGTGGGTAGCCGTCAGGGAACAAGCGACCACAAAACAGTGTGGTTCACAATAAACACAGCGATAGAGTCAAGCCATACAAAAGCAAGAGTATTGGACTTTAGGAGGGCTGACTTTGGGAATGAGAGAGTGCTTCATATAAAAGCACTGGAAAATGGCAAGAAAGAGGGGTGGAGGAACAATGGGGAATAATCAAAACAGCCATCACGGAGGCAACAAGTCTTTGTGTAAAGCAAATCAATAAAACAAAATGAAGGAAAAAAACACTATGGTTCTCAAAAGAGGTGGCAGGGAAGGTTAAGGAGAAAAAGACAGAATTCAGAAAATATAAGGAAACACAGAAGGAGCAGGACATATAACTTTATCAGTTAAAGCAGAAGGAGGCAGGGAAGACAGTCAGAATAGCAAAGGCCAAAACCGAGGAAAAGATAGCCAACTCTGTCAGGAAGGGGGCTAAAACCTTTAATAGGTATATTAGGGAGCAAAGACAGACCAAGGGAGGGATAATGAGGCTTAATGAAGGGCAGAGAATGTGGGCAGAGGGTGACAGCGAAAAAGCAGGGATACTGAATGAATATTTCTGCTCAGTATTCACAATGGAAGAGGAGGGGGAGGTACCTAAACCAAACAAGAAAAACACTCTGGATAGGGGGTTGATACCAGTACATTCACAGAAGAAAGGGTTTTGAAAGAACTCTTGAAACTGGGGGTGGACAAAGCAATGGGGCCAGATGGGATTTACCCCAGAATTCTAAAATAACTAAGGGTAGAACTAGTGACACCACTGACTACTCTCTTTAAAACATCATGAAGGATGGGGTGATACCTGAGGACTGGAAGAGGGTGGATGTGGTTCCACTTCATAAAAGTGGGAGCAGGGCAGAGGCAGGAAACTACAGACCAGTTAGTTTCACCTCAGTTGTAGGGAAAATGATGGAATCACTTCTGAAGGAAAGAACTGTTGAGTATGTAGAGGCCAGTGGAGCACAGGACCCAAGGCAGCATGGATTCACAATGGGAAGGTCATGTCAGATGACTCTAATAGATTTCTTTGAGTGGGTGACCAAAGTAGTAGACGGGAGGGGCTGTGGATATGGCCTACCAAGATTTTAGCAAGGCATTTGATGCAGTCCACACAAAAGATTAATATAAAGTTAGCCAGCCTTGGAGTGGGTCCCAAGGTGGTAGCCTGGATAAAAAATTGACTGGACAACAGGACACAAAGGGTAATAGTAAATGGAGTCCATAGTGAAAAAAAGGAGGGTTACTAGTGGGGTACCACAGGGTTCAGTACTGGGACTGGTCCTCTTTAATGTCTTTATAAGTGACATTGGAGAGCACCTGGAAGGGAAGAAAGTCTCTTTGCAGATGACACAAAGATCAGCAACAGGACTGATACACAAGCAGGGGTGGAAAGGACGAAAAGGGACTTGGCAAGGTTGGAGGAATGGTCAAATGTGTGGCAGCTCAGATTCAATGCAAAGAAGTTCAAGGTAATGCACCTGGGAAACAAAAACCCAGGGGAAGAGTACACAATGGGGGGGGCGAGATACCAACAACAACAAAAATTGAAAGGGACCTGGGAGTAATTATATCAGATGACCTAAAGGTGGGCAGGCAAAGTAAGAAGGCAGTAAGGAGGGCTGGGGGGATACTGGGATGCATAGGGGAGAGGCATCAACAGTAGAAAGCAGGAAGTTGTTATCCCTCTGTACAAACAGTTGGTGAGACCTCATCTGGAGTACTGCGTGCAGTTCTGGAGATTCGATCTCTGCAAAGACATAGTCAGAGTGGCAGCTGTTCAGAGGAGGGCAACCAAAATGGTGCAGGCTCTGCACCAGAAGACTTATGAAGAGAGACTAAAGCAGCTTAATATGTATACCCCCAAGGAAAGGAGGGGGGGCATGATAGAAACATTCAAGTATCTCAAGAGAATTAACAAAGTCCAAGAGGGTAACATCTTTCAGAAAAGAGGTGTGCAAAACAAGGGAGCACAATTTGAAAGAGGGGAAGGCTAATGTTAGAAAGTATTTTTCAAGGAGGGGTTGTGGATGCATGGAAAAGTCTTCCTGAGGAGGTTGTGAAGTCAAGAACAGTGGGAGAATTCAAGAATGCATGGGACAGACATAACACAATTTTAGTTGGGGGGTAGGAGGAAGTAAGCTGTTGGTTGCCTAGGATCTGCAGCATATTCATCAGGTAGGGAAATGGGTAGACTAGGTGGGTCAAACAGTCCTTATCTGCTGTCAAATTCTATGTTCTATGTTTCTGTATTTTTCCAATCCACCTCCCCACCTCAACTTCCCACTGAGCACCCACCACCTTGAATCACCCCATCCCCCAAACACCTTCACTCACCTGAATAGGTCCCAGAATGAAGATCCACTCTCCCATCGAAGACATGTCTTGCTGCTTGAACCAATGACTGCAATATGAGAAACTAAGGTAAATGCGGTTCAATGTATTTCAATGGGGGTTCAATTTTTATGCATAACTTTGCAATTTCTTAACATTTTGACCCCAAATTTTCACCATGGCCATTTGGAGCCCTATCTCATGAACAATAGTACTATAATATGCAACACATGCCCAAAAGGTGATTTCACAGTTACTTGGCATATTCACCTTTCGGGTTGGATTTGGAAATTGTTTCTGCCCTTGTTCATGAGGTGGGGTCATAAGGCGGCTATGTTGAAAATTTGGGGTCAAAATATGTATGAATGGCAAAGTTATGAATATTCTTTGCAATTTCACTATGCATGCTCATAACTTTGGAAATTGTAAATATTTTCTCCCCAGATTTTCAACATAGCCTTCTAATTACCCCACCTCATGTATGTCACAGCTGTCATTTATAAAATCCTGGCCAAAATGTGTTTGCACCTGTGACTTGAAATGGCATTGCAGTTGTGCAGAATTACATTTGGCAGAAATTCAAAGTTTCGGTACCAGGTACATGAGATGAGTAATAAGTTGGCTATGCTGACAATTGGTCACTGTTTCCACAGCTACATGCATACATATCGCATCTATAGATGGCTGGAGCACAGGACCCAGAGGGTCATTTACTCCCACAGGCAAATAATGATCTGATTATACTGTCTCAAAAGTAACTACTGTAAATAAATTGCAAAAACTTTGTTACTGCTCTAGTTAGGGTTAAAGTGACAAAAGTAGGAAATGTGGCATTAGGGTTTCCAACCTACCACCCTGCACCACACCAGCAGGCCCGAGGGTTTGCCTTGGGGTCGTCAGTAATGCTCACCCTATTCTTCTGTACTGTGCAAATCTCAGCTTATTTACTTATGGAATGGGGTTATCATAAGGGCTGACAACGCCAAACACACCCATACTAAGTTATCTAGACAGGAGAAGGCATATGCCCATTATACCTGTCTCCCACCAATGTGGTAGTTTTAATTCCTTTGTGTAAGTAAATATATCTAATCTTTTTGAAGTCACTTAATGTTTTAACCTCCATGACTTCCCGTGGTAAAGAGTTCCAGGCTTTTACAGCCTCATATGTAAAGAATCCTCTTCTATTGTTGTTATGACTATGGAACAACTCTATCTGCTTTTAGTGGCATCTTAGTCTGATTTTGTTATTATATAGTTTTAGACCCAGTGTAGTTAGTAATTCTTGATCTCCAATAACTTTATACATCTGTAGCATGTCTCATCTTATTCTTCTCCTCTCAAAATAATACAAATTTAGTTTTGTCATCCTATCCTCGTATGCAATTTCCTCAAATCCTCTCTCACTAATCTAGTCATTCTGTGCTGGACCCCATCTATTCTGGCAACATCCTTCTTTAGATGGGGCTCCAGATCCCTAAACAGTAATCCAAATGGGGCCTTATGTAGGATGAATAGATTGTTCTAATGAAGACAGGGTCTCTAGAAACAAAGGCATTTTTGATGCAACTCATGATATAATTGTTTTTTTTTACTATTTTGTACAGTGTTTTCCAAATTTGAAGTCCTTGTTTATTATCACTCCCAAATTGGTTTCACTCTCAGTGTTTTTTAATTTTTTCCCATGAGTATGTAATTGTTTAATTTGTTATTTTTACCCATATGTAGGGTTACGCATTTGTTATTGTTAAAGTTCATGTTATTTGTTATTGCCCATTTTTCTGCAGACAAGAAAACTTTTTGGAGATTTTCTATTTGGATATTTGTTTGGACCACTGCTCCTAATTTTGAATCATCAACAAATTTTATGAATAAGTTAAATAAAACAGGCCCCAAAACAGAACCCTGGGGCACCCCACTACTAACCTCCCTCTTCCCCAAAGTACTTCCACTTATTCTTACTATTTGAATCCTTTTGTTCAACCAGTTATTAATCCAAACTAACATAGCAGTGTCAATATTTAATGAATTAAGTTTATTTATTATACATTCATGTGGTACTTTATCAAACACCTTTTTGAAATCCAAGACGATGATATCCACTGGCTGATTGTTTGACATAGCATGGCTGACTTTTTCATAAAAAGCTAACAGGTTTGTTGCATATTACCTGCCCCTTTTAAAGCCATGTTGATTTTTGTCCAGAAAAGATTTATGTAATAACTCTGTTTCTAACCTATTTTTATAGTGGTTTCCATTACTTTGCATAAAATGCATGTGAGACTCATAGGTCTATAATTAGACAGATTTGATTTGCTACCTTTTTTATATATTGGTATTATAATAGCATTCCTCCTGTCCTCCAGTATTTCTCCTGTCAGTAGAGATTTAGTGAAAAGAAAATGCAAGGGAGCAGCTATATGTGTCCTTGTTTCCTTTAGTAACCTTGCACATAGTCCATCTGGACCTGATGACTTACAAATATTGATTTTATTCAGTTGCTCTAGAACCTCTGTCTGACTGATGATCAACTTTCTAGCTACACCAATGATAATTGTAATCTTTTTTTAATACTGGTGTTGCTGTTTTTGGTTTGATAAACAGAAGCAAAAAAATCATTAAAGACTGTAGCCATTGGTTCTGATATACTAATTTAATTTTCATCTCTTATTAATGGTCCTAGTGAGGTATCACAACTTTTTTTGTTGACAGAAGCATAAAATGCCTCCCGATTATCTTTTGTGTAGGCTATTTTAAATTCTACCTTATTTTTTCTTGTCTTATTAGTTTTTTGCATGTATTTAAAGCCACTTTATATTTTGATATATTATATTCACTATACGTCTTTTTCATTGCTCTATAGGTTGAATTTTTTTTTTATTAATTGCTTTTTTGATTTTGTTGGCTAACCATATTGGTATTTTGCCCTTTTTATTACATACTTTTTTATTGGAGACATATTTACTCTCTGATGTCTAACAGATATTGTTTTAATTCTTCCCAGAACTGATTTACATTGTCGATGTTTGGTGATGTTCCCCATTTCCATAGCACTAACTTTCTAGTAAAGGGGGCTAAATCGGCCTTAGCATAATTTTTAACTGTTGTATTGCCTTTGACTGGGGCTATGTATAAATTTAACGAAAAGTACTAATCTCATGATCACTATTGAACAAGGGGTCCCAGATATTCAAAACTTTGCCCCAGGGCTAAATTAGCACTGCCTGGTGGGCAAATTTAGCCCGGAGCACAAAGCAAGCTATATTGAAAAGAAAATAGCCCAGTGCTAATCCTGCTGAATATAGCAGTCTAAGGAAGCTGGGCAAACCAGTCTGGGAGTACAGGGCAAAAATAGCCCAGGAATAAGACAACACTGAATATAGCAACAGGGAAGTGCAAACTGCAACTGCAGCTCATTAGACTCTGTAGCAAGCTAGTTTTGCAGGTGGAGAACATTGTGTGTGATTGCACAGAGATGTCTCACATCTACTGCAAGCACACCTCTCAACCTCCTGCCTCATAAATCAGGGACAAGGCTTAAAACAATCAGGGAAAAAGGTTTAAAATCAGGGACACATCTTAAAAATTGATGATATCCGCTCAGGAAGCTGGTAGAATAAGTGGTTTAGTGTAAAATGCATTTTCTAAGGAAGAACACATCAGTAACATTAATGTTTGACATTATTTTATGCTTACAACCCCCATGGTTTGATCATGGAAACACAATTTTTAGGAGGGACAGAGTAAACTGTTAAGGTAAAATCAGGGACATTTCTGAAAATCAGAGAGAGTTGAGAGGTATGACTGCAAACAACAATGTAAGCCACACACTGCAGAACTGTGCTATGCTGAAGTGAGGTTTGCCCAGGGCAAACCTGACTGCACAGTGCTAACACATTAGCCCGATGCAAACTGGTTATCCCAGAGCAAACAGGAGCTATATTCAAAGCTCCCATGCAAATGAGCCTACTTAGGTAATCTGTGGCAAACAGGTACATTTGCATCTCATTATGTTGTGCTTAGTATACATTACCATGCAGTTAGCCTGGTGCTACTGCATGGAGCACACAGCACCACCTATTGGTTGGAATGGAAGTACAGGCAGGACGCTGCAGGGAAAGGCATACCCACAGCATCCCCTGTTGGTCAGAATAGAAGTACAGGGTGGAAGCAGCAGGAACTGTGTGGTGGCAGGCACAGTCAGAGCATACATACCTCACAACCCCTTGCCTTCTGATAAGGGACATGGCTTCAAAGGATCAGGGACAAAGACCCATAATCAGGGACACAGTTTAAGAGGTATGCACTCAGAATGCTGATAGAATAAGGTGATTTGTGTAAAGAAGCAGTTTCAGAAGCAGAACCAGTCTGTAACAGTCATGTATGACATGACTGTGTGAAGTTAATCACCACTGTTCTGCCACAGTAACACATATTCTGTGAGGAACAGAGGAACATTTGGAGGCAAAATCAGGGACCACCCTGAATAGTAGGGGCAGTCAGGAGGTATGCATGTATACAATGCACCCATACATATGTCTGCTTGAAATACACAAGTGACCCTGGTAGTCTAGTGGACCCCCCATCCCCAAGCATGACTCTCAACCCCTGATCCAGCATATAACATTATTGTTCCCTGGTAGTCTAGTGCCCCCCATCCTCTAGCATGATCCCCGACCCCCGTAGCTGCAGTAATTATATAATTTCCCTGGTGTTCTAGTGGTCCACCCACCACCAAGCATGATCCCCAACCCCAGTAGCCATGGTAATTTAAGAATTTCCCTGGTGTTCTAGTGGTCCCCCACCCCCAGGCACGATCCCCAACCCCGTAGCCATGGTAATTTGAGAATTTCCCTGGTGTGCTAGTGGTCCCCCCCCAAGAATGATCCCCAACCCCCATAGCCATGGTAATTTAAGAATTTCCCTGGTGTTCTAGTGGTTTCCCCACCCCCAAGCACGATCCCCAACCCCCAGTAGCCCTGAAAAGACAGAAACACCTGGTGGTCTAGTGGCCCTCCCACCCGGAAGTGCGCTGCCCATCCTCCCATACACAGATTAGGTACGGCACTGATGACTGACTCAGCCCTCCTCTCACCACCATAGCCGGCCAATGACTGCAGTATGCTTGAGTGCTGAGTAGTTTAAATTTTTATTAAAGTAAGTGGAAATCAATTTCCCCAGTACAGCACTGCCTTTTCTGTTCAAATGCAGTCCATCTCTAGCATACATCCTAATGTTGTCTTCAAAGTGTTCCCAATGTGTAAGACATTTCAGGCCATTCTGAAGACACCAGAGCCTAAGCCAGTTATTGAACTGCTTGATTTTCTGATTTTTATATGTACTCATTTGTGGTGCTAGTAATATTTCTGAAAAACAAATATTGTTTGTCCAGTTAGAAAGTTTATTTTTAAGGATTTTAATTGTTTTTCATTACCTCTAGTGGAGTCCTATGTATGTCATTTATCCCCACATGTATAATCGATAATGATTTTTCCTACATATTTTAATATTCTATCCACTTCCCCACTATATCAGAGATTTAGCACCACTGTATGCACTTAAGGTTCTATTTTGTTTATCCATATTACAAATTGGTCTCTCACAATACCTAATAATAGAGTCTCCCATAACCACACATTGCTTCTGGTTTGTTATGTTATTCGTTTTGGGAGAGGGAGCTATATCCTGATTTCTTGTAAAATCTTCCCCTAAAAGATCCTGCCATTGTGGGGTCTGATTTGTTTCTACTGGTATTAGTTGTCACAAATGCACTCTGCAGATCAGGCCCTCTGCTCCCACAGTGCCAACCTCAGAGCGCAATAGTGTGAATGGGTAACAGACAGGGTAACCCTCCTGTTTGCTTTTGGGTCTGAATCAGCTTTAGTCTCAAGTTCTGGGGGGATTTAAACTGGGAAACTTATGCTTGCGTAACTAAATGTTCAGGCTCAGATAACATTCTTTTCAGGGGGATGCAATATATCTTTCGCCTAAGGGCACCTAATCAGGTATCCAAAATTAACCCTTAAAACTCTGTAAGAGACCTTAGGTATATTCTTACCTTTTTTCAGTTCAGTAACACCATCAGGCCCTTCAAACAGCTGTAAGACCGAACCACGTATACATCACATGCAAAAAGAACTTGGAAGACACACAGGCAGTATCTTAAGAAAATGTGGTTTACTAAAATTGTAAAATAAATACAATAAAATACAGAACACATATCAAGAGCTTACAGTTACAAAATAAAATGGGAAGCTTATAGAATAAAACTCCTACCACAATACATTTAGATCTTTGCTATCTAAGGTATTACCTCTGTAAGTGTGTTTTAAAGTTATATCAGAGAGCTGTGTCTCTCTATAGTCCCACAATGAAATGACAAACAGTTCAGACACAAGTATTAGTTTAACTCTGTCTCTCCAGCCACTTTGGGAGTCATCTAGCTCCTCATGTTTAGAATTAAAAAATCACATACATGATTTCCTACCAGGAGGCATGTTAATAATGTAACATCAGCAACAAGTCATTTGCCAAAGTATGAGTCTTTGATCAACACATCCCCTTTCATGTTTGACAGTTTCACACTCTGTCACCAACTCTCAGCTAGGTGATAGAAAGCATACAGGATCAGCCTAAATGACGTCCCTTTCCTAATATCATAAAATGTATATTTAGTTTCCAACTTCAAAAGCAAGAGGTCATAAAAAGGCCAAAAATGAAATTTCTCAAGGAAGTTAATTACATTACAGTGATCTCCTGGTCAGTGTAATACATCTTGTGATTTCAGCTGCTGACATCTTGTAATTTAAAAGGTCCAAATCTCACAGACTGACATTTTATACACTGACCATTTATTTATAATACCTATATCATACAATAATAGTAACCAGCTGGCCAAGCATCACACTGGCATACTACCAGTTTCACTACTGGAGGTAAAGACTAAGCTGTCATTGTCAGTAACCTGAAACATGTGTTCATTGTTGCCTGGTTTGTCATTTGTTCCTAGTGACTCGTCATAGTTTAATAGGGAGTATCTATTCTCTGTCTTTGCCTCGTTATCATATTGTGGTCCACATATTTGTTTGCCCCTTCTTTTCTCTGGATTTCCCTTAACTAGAGTTCAATCATCATCATTATTTTCTGTTTCTGCACTGCATTTCTTTTTGCTTGGTCTAACATTATTACTTTGTTTATTCAAATCATGCTGTCCTGACTGCTTACATTGTTTCCATGTTGTTTTGTGATTTTTCTAGCCGAGAGCAAATCTGGTACTGATGTCCTGTAGATCACTGACCATTTGTCTATTGGATACACATTTCAAACATCGAATCCCCGTAATCATCATAATTATATCAGGAGCTGTTCTTATTGAATCAAGTATCACTGTTGGTAATATATTATTACTAGTGCTTGATGAAGCAAGCATCATGTTGGTAACATATTATTACTAGTGCTTGATGAATCAAGCATCATGTTGGTAATATATTATTACTAGTGCTTGTCTGGCCCTCAATAGTATTTATATTGATTTCTAAACATGGTTCAGGAGAGTTCTAGTGGTTTTAGTGGATGACAGCCCATACTACAGGCTTCACTCAGTGTTTCTTGGGTCATGCTTCTTGGTGAGTTGGCTACAAAGCTGGTGCTAAGCAGCAAGTATAGCTCCCATGTGTTTCAGCCCTCCATACTGCCACACAGTGAAACTGTCACTCACCATAGGCAAGGCAGTCAAAACACACATTTACAGCAGCTTGCAGAGGGGCGAGATATTTGTACTAGGTGACCCGGAAGTATTGTCCTGGGTCACACTCCCTTCCCTGACAAGTTAGCTTCACAGTGCCACAAACAAAAAAATATTTAAAAGACTAAGAAGCCTTGCAATGCAGTACGTACACAGAGTGCAATATATACTAAAAACAGATGCACAAAAGCAAAGCTGTGGTTCTAGTGGTTCTAGTGGGTGATAGCATATACTACAGGCTTCACTCAGTGCTTCCTGTGTCATGTTTCTCAGTGAGTCTGCTGCAAACCTTGTTCTAATCAACAAATATAGCTCCCTATGTGTTTCAGCCCTCTGTACTGCCACACAGTGCAGCGTAGGCAAGACAGTCAAGACATATATTTGTTGGTATGAGCAGGGTGGGGAGGGGTGTTAGGGTTGGAACCCCTAATGCCACATTTCCTACTTTTGTCACTTTAACCCTAACTAGAGCATTAACAAAGTTTTTTTGCAATATATATATATATATATATATATAGAGAGAGAGAGAGAGAGAGAGATTTGTTCTATGCAAACAACTTTGTTAATTCACCATTAGGGTTCACCTTAATACCACAAAAGTAAAGAAATGCAGTTTTAGGGTTTTCTGCCCTAATTCCCCACACCCACACCCCAAGCAGCAAAAGGAAAAAACAGAATTGTGTGCCTATGAAGTCTTGGCAAATCAGCAGTGGGGTCTTCCTGGGGGCTGTCAACCCTAATGCTCCCTCCTCCCCCCAGCCCATAGCCTCCTGTCTGAAGCAGAAGGTATAGCTCCAAGCCAGTGCCTCATAGTGATACACTCTTCAGAGGCTGAGAACTATGCCTCATCAGATGTTGCCAACACAATCTGTTATTGCCTTCTTGATGCAGGAGAAGATCGCATCTGACATTGTTTGTTCAGGGAATGACATGGGCATTAGTGTTGGCAACCCCAAGAAAGAGCCCATCACTTATGTGCCAAGACTCCAAAGACCAAAAACCCTAGTGTTTTTTCTTACTTTTGCTGCTTGGGGGTGGGGATGAGGAGTTCGGTTAGGAAACCATAATGCCACATTTCCCTACTTTTGTGGCATTAACTTGAACCCTAACTGGTGCATTAATGAATTTTTTTGCAAAGAATGTCCTTTCTTTTTAAGATAGTAGAATTGTATCCTCATTCATGCCTTGTGGGCCCTGTACTTCTGTGCAGTGACAGATGTCAGGAATTCATAGGGCTGTCTGGTGGGCTCAGGAAGCACAGGACCCTCTTGTCCCTGTGCTTCCATGTACATGATACAGACACACAGAGGGCAATGAGTCCATATGTTAGCCAATGCACAAGGCCCTCTGCCACCCAGGGGTGCAAAGGTGCATGGCCCTATGCCAAGAGAACAGTTGTCGTCACTATATGGTAATTTTCAAATCCCTGCCAAATCATAATTCTGCACAACTGCAACACCATTCTGAGCCACAGGTGCAAGAACACATTTTGACTAGGATTTGAAAAATGACAGCTGTGACATACCTGAGGTGGGGTAATAAAAAGTCAGTGTTGAAAATTTGGGGTCAAAGTTTTTTAAATTTCCAAATTTTCAAGCGTGTGTAATGAAATTGCAATGAATGGTCATAACTTTGCCATTGTTACATGTTTTGGCACCAAATTTTCAACATAGCCTTATTATGACCCCACCTTATGAACAATATGACTATCATTATGCAAATCCTGCCTAAAAGGAGAATTCACCACTTGACCGTGAAATCACTTGTAAGGCAGGAGTTGCATAACAACACCCCAATTGTTCATGAAGAGGGGTCTCAAAAAGGATATGTTGAAAATTTGGTGTCAAAATATGCAAAAATTGCAAAGTTATGCACCAAAGTTGAAAATCCCATTGAAATACATTGATTTCCCATATAAAAACACACTTTTTGTGAGTCATCATATGAAACAAGATCTTTTGTAATATGGCTGATCTGAAAAAGAATTTCAATGCTAAAAAACACATTTAAGGGTATTTCTGGAGCAGTAAAGTGCAAATGCAGCTAAGAGGGTCCCAATAAGCAAACTACATGTGTTGGTTCCTCCCAGAATATCATGTTTAGGGGTTCCAAATTTGAATTTCACAGGCAAAACTGAAACAAGAAGGCAGCCATACAAAAAGGATTTTCCTCAATGAAAAGGATGATATCTTATGAAAAATAATTATATTTTTGTTTCATACAGCTATCTTTTAGTACTTACTGAGCATGCTCAAAACTATTTTTTCACATTTTAAAATGCAATAATAAATATGTCTCATTATTTTTCACCAGACTAGCAATAGGCATATATATGGGATAGTCCCTTTTCCCTGAACATTTCAGACCAAGATTCCAAACTCTCTGGGCTGCAGGCAAGTTCAAAGAAAAATCCCAGTAAAGTCAATGAGTGAAAAAATGCTTTTTTTTTTTTTTCACCTCTTTAGAAATCAGAAACCACCACATATGACTGGAACGTAACATGCCACATCCAGAGATCTACCCTGGGCGACGGTGCATGCAAATTTGCATGTAAATCCATTGAACGGTTGCAGTTATTAAAGTGCAAAATTTTGACTTTAACATTGAAGTGCCTACTCAACCCTAACTATAGGAGCATGCACACATGTGTGTGTGTATATAGCTAGACCATCTTAGGGTAGCTGGTTCATTCCACTGGGGTGTCAAACAGATGAGGCATACTGATGAGTCCTGGTAGGATGAAACACGTGTCTATGTCTTCTGTTGGCACCCTTTGCAAACTGTGTGAGAGGCCTTCCGGCATCACACATTTCTGCTTAAAGTTGAACCAGCATAATATTCTGTTGTGATTTGCATATGCAGCCCATGATGCTTTGCATGGTGGGGGCATGTGTGATTTTATATGTGTGTGTGTGTGTGTGTGTGTTTGTGTATATATATATATATATATATATATATATATATATATATATATATATATGTGTGTGTGTGTATATATATATGTATATATATCTATATATATATATTTTATTATTATTTTGAGCCCAAATTTTCAAAATACTCATTTTATGATTCCCCTTATAAACATGACATGTAGCAGTTATAGTACTGTATATTGGCCGAATGTCATTTCACACCAGAAGTGTGAAAACATGTCTTGTCAGGGATTTAAAAAATGACAACTGTCACACTTATGATGTGGTGTGGAAAAATAGTTATGTTGAAAATTTGGAGTCAAAATATTGAAAATTAGCAAAGATATGAGTGAACATTGAAATGATGCAATGTTCACTCATAACCTGTGCATTCTACTGTATTTGTACACCAGATTCTCAGCATAGCCTTCTTATTACCTCACCTCATGAACCCGGTAGTTGAAAATTTTTAAATCCCTGCTGAAATATCATTCCACGCCTACAGGTATGAAAACATTTTGTGGGATTTGGAAAATGACAGCTGTCATTTATGAGGTGATGTGGAAAATGGTCATGTTGAAATATGGGGTCAAAATATTAAAATTACCAAAGTTATGAGCAAGCATAGAGAACAATTTCAACATATGCTCATAACTTTGACATTTTTACAGATTTTGACCCCACATTTTCACCAGCTGTGAGATATTCCAAGGGTGATGTATCATTTATAGATCAATTAAGGTGTTCCTCCCTCAATAGGACCAATTAATCAGGGTTACTGAAGGGGGGATCCAAAAACTTCTTCATAGCTCACTTTACTGGTCAATATTTGATTTTTATTATATTCACCCTAATGTTTCACACATTAAATGTGCTTTGCCAAAGGGATTTCTGTTATCTAGAAATCATAATAATAATATGTTAGTTATAACTGTTTTATACATCGTATTTTAACATTTTAACATTCATATTGTGTGAAAAAGGTTTTTTTTTTTATTTTAAATGTGAGACATTCACCATCTTTATAACACTTGTGTAATTCTCCCTGTGTGTGCTGCTCCTTCCGTATGGCCTTAGTTATAACCCCATCTCATGAACATGGGTGGTGAAATGCTCAAATCCGACACAAAAGGTGATTTTGCAGAGCAACTGTGTAATCACCTTTTAAGCCAGATGTGCATAATTCCACTGTCATTGGTCATAATAAAAGGGTCCCAGAAAGGCCATGCTGAGAATTTGGGTCAAATATATAAAATGACAAAGGTATGAATCAAAGTTCAAAACCTGACTGAAATACATTTAACCACACTTACCTGATTATCTCATATTGCATTCACTGGTTCCAGCAGCATGCATCTTCAATGAGAGAGGATCTACATCATGGGACATGTTAAGTTAAGTGAGGATATCGGGTGTGGGGGATTGGTGAGGGACCATTTTATTTCTTGCAAGGTAAACACAGACACAAAGAAAATTTAAGGATGTTTTTCTTTATTTCAGGGATACATTTCTGACACTAGAGATTGGGTATCCCAGTGCCAGGATACTGTTCAGTGACACAGGAGGTGGGTACCCCAATGCCACCAGGTATATTATGGGAATGGGGTGAGCAACCTGAGGAGGGGGTCAAGAGAAGCAGTACTGGCAGTGTGCACCATTGTCTGCTAAACAAATATTTTAATCAATTAGTGTATAAAAATATTTAACTCTGCATGTAAATGGAATACGTGGTCTAAAGTTTTAAACAGTCAAAAATAGGGAACTCCCAAGTCTGTAGACAGTGATTATGGTAGCAATTGTACTGAGGTTGCAGCCATGTTAGGTACACCGACTGTTCAAAGGCTGACTATCTTATCTTAACAGACTTAAAAACTGTCAAAATGTTAAAAATACCTGACAACCCTAAGCTACACTAACTAACTAGACAACTACAGTTACCAATAGACTACAATCTGTACAGTCTCATTACTGTCAAACTAAATGAATCTGCTAAAAAAGCTAAAAAGGCAGTTCAAACACAGAACTGGTTAGATGGACTATCCAGCATGGCAGTCATCTTCCTATTGCTTCCAGAGAGGTCTGGCTGAGCTTGGGGGGAGGAAAAAATAAGTAAAAACTATAGATAGACAGACAGACAGAGCACAAAAAGAGTGAGAGAGAGAGAAAGAGACACACACATACACAGATAGGAAACAGGGATCACCAGCTCACTGCTTCATCTGAAGCCGCAGCACAGCTTCAAGCTGTGACTTCAGCACTCAAGATAGTCCCGTTATTCTCACACAGAGAACATGGGTGAATGGCTCCTCTCACTCACCTGGGCACCTTAGATTTTGGGGTGCCCAGAAAAGGTCTTTCAGGCCATTTAAAAAAAGTCAGACTCTAACTAAATGGGTCCATTTGGCTAGGTTTGGGTGCTTGTTTTTGTTTATTTTTATTACACAATTTTACGTATTTTCTATGTTTTTTAGTCTGAGGGGAAACAACAAGATGGCGGCTCTCACAACACAAAAAAAAAACTTTCCGTGCTGTGAGAAGCAAGTGATGAGAAACCAGAAATTGTCTCGTGACACACAGTTTTTAGTGTGATGTCAGAACATTATCCCCAACCCACACCCCCCCAAAAAAAAATTAAATCCTTATAACTGTGGAAGTGTCCAATATTTTTTCACAAAACTCTCTAAGGTTCTACCTTGGCACAGCACTCTTCTACCCTAAAAGTTTCTGAATAAAATTATTTTCAAGTAGGCTGCACATGAGAGCAAACCAAATGCCATGTTAAGTATAGGAAAAAATTAGACTTCTACAGAGAAAATGACATGTGCAGATCTCAGAAACCGCCAAGCTGCTGCCACAAAACTTTCCATAGATTTAGACTTTCCTCTTAGACAACACATTCAAAATTTCAGCTAATTTTGTCAATAACTGTCAAAAGCTACTAAGGTGCAAAGTTAAAGAGTTTAATATAGAACCTTAGTCAAACCTAAGTACGGGTGCTACCACACCCCTATGATACCAAATTCATGGTTCCACCATGCCACAGTGACAGGAATTCTGTCAATGGCCATTAGCGATGGCAAATGCTGACAGCTGGCATTCTGCCACCGGGACATAGTGTCTTTGCGGGGGCTTGCCATTCTGAGGATTTGCCCCACACTCCCACACTATAGATTTCCACCTGAGTTGAAGTTGTTTGGGGAGGGTGAACACCTTGGTGACAGTAGCATCAGCACAGCAGACTAGTACAATGAACAGCCGATTCTGTCGCTGTACTGGTCTTCACTGTGTTACCGCTCACTGTAGCAATGGTGTATGCAAATACATATACATATATGAGATATATACATATAAAAAGAAAAAGTGAAAAAATACCCATACAAACAGTTAACATACAGATACACATTTAACCATTAAAATACATCACCCATGGAATAAAGCTGAGGCCAAATCTATTTGTGGATATCTGTCTCTCAAATCCACTCTTTGTCTTCATTGTCTTCTTCTTCTTCTGCTTCTCCAGCCTTCCACAACATAGAAACATAGAAGTTGACAGCAGATAAGGGCCACAAGGCCCATCCAGTTTCCCCATTTTTTCTACCTTATGAATGTGCCATAGGCCTTTACTCTGTCAATGGCCTATCTATTCATGCTCATCTGTATTGCTCCCTTATGCCTATTCCATGCCTGTTTGAAGCCCTGCACTGTATTCAAATCCACCACTTCCTGAGGTAGACTGTTTCATGTATCCACCACCCTTTCTGTGAAAAAGAATGTCCTTACATTACCCCTTAATTGGCCTCCCTCTAATCTCATGCTATATCCTATTGTCCCTCTATTTTTCTTATATTGAAACATGTTAGACTCTTTCACCTTGTTAATGCCTTGAGATGTTTGAATGTTTTGATCATATCACTCTCCCTCCTTTGCTCTAGGGTACACATATTGAGCACTGTTAATCTGTCCTCATGCTTTCTGATGCAGTCCCTGCACCATTATTGTTGCCCTTCTCTGGACTGCCTCCATTTTGTTAATGTCCTTGTGCAGTTGCAGCCTCCAGTACTGTATGCAGTACTCCAGATGGGGCCTAACCAGTGTCTTGTAAAGAGGGATTATTACCTCACTCTTACGACCTGTGATACCCCTACATCCCTCTAGCCTTACCGACTGCTTTAGTGATCTGCTTGGATGATTTCAGGTAATCTGTGATGATGATGATGATGCCCAAGTCTTGTTCTTACCTTGTGATTGCCAGCAACTCCCCTCCCAACCTATAGGTAGCTTCAGGGTTTCTCTTCCCTATGTGCATGATCTTGCACTTCTTCGTGTTAAACCCCAGTTGCCACACTTCTGACCATTTTGTCAGTTTTTTCAGATCTCTTCTCATTCTGCCCTCCCCATCTGGATCATCTACTCAGTTGCAGATCTTGGTGTCATCTGCAAAGAGGCAAACCTTACCCTCCAGTCCATCTGCAATGTCACTAATGAAGATATTGAAGAGGACTGGCCCCAGGACTGATCCCTGAGGTACCCCACTTGTGACTTGCATCTCTTCTGACTGTATACCATTTACCACCACTCTGTTTTCTGCCCGCCAACCAGTTTGCCACCCAGTTGAGCAACCTCTGACCCACCCTGAGCCTACCCAAGCTTACTAATTAATCTTCTGTGTGGAACAGTATTTTTTTTTAGTTACATATTGTTCATTCCTCTAAGGTTGGGGAGGTGTCAATGGTTCCTCCCCAATCCAGTCCGGTCACACAGCCCTTGCTCCACCCAAACCCCAAGCTTACCCTTTTCGGTACTTACACAGTGATCTTAGCACGTTGGCACACCAGAGCCACCACCGCGAGGATCCGGGGGTCCCAATCCAAGGAGCATCCAGGAAGGA
The DNA here is from genome assembly GCA_016271365.2 of Neoceratodus forsteri. Taxonomy (NCBI): domain Eukaryota; kingdom Metazoa; phylum Chordata; order Ceratodontiformes; family Ceratodontidae; genus Neoceratodus; species Neoceratodus forsteri. The sequence goes on from CM028132.1 coordinate 746,717,468, forward strand.
GTTGGCGGCACCACACAGCCAATCATACAGCCTGTTGAGGTATTTTTCCTTCTTCACCCCATGCACAATCGTGCAATGACGCCAATGCGAGTGGACATCCATTGCGCGCATCCCCAACATGCTTCCAACGTCGGTGGTACCTCCTGTCACCACTAGAGGCCACTACCGCATCAGGATGCCCCAGATCCCACCCCAGGGAGAGGAGAGCTGTCCTCCGGATGCTAAATCCTACTCCCTCCCCGCCGACCCCAGGTTGATGGCGCGATGCGAGGTGTGGCATCCAGCGCCTCAACCCTCAGCGCCACCAGGCCAGACACTGTGTGAAACAGTATTGAAAGCTTTGCTGATGTCAAGGTAGGCAACATCAGCTGCACCCCCTTGGTCAACCACTCTGGTTACCCAGTCAAAGAAATCTATGAGATTAGTTTGACAGGACCTTCCTGATGTAAACCCATGCTCTCTTGGATCCTGTTTCTATGGATTCCAGGTGTTGCACTATCCTTTCCTTAAGGAGTGCCTCCATAATCTTGCCCACTAGTGAGGTAAGACTGACTGATCTGTATTCCCTGCCTCCTCCCTGATGCCACTCTTGTGGAGCGGGATCACATGAGCCCATCTCCTGTCTTCTGGGACCTCTCCTGTGCTCAGAGACTCACTAAACAGTTCTGCTAATGGCTCTGCTAGTTCCACCCTTAGCTCCTTTAGTACCTTGGGATGTATGCCATCAGGCCCTACTGCCTTGTCCACCTTGAGTTTAGTAAGCTGTTGTAGGACCCTTTCTTTTGTGAAGGGACTTGTGCACACCTCCTTCCCCCCTGTGTCCATGGTGCTGAGCTTTGCCAAGCAGTCCTTATATGCCATCAAATTCTATTTCTATGAAGTATTTTTCATGGGAGGGTTGTGGATGCATGGAACAGCCTTCCTGAGGAGGTTGTGGAGTCAAAACAGTGGGGGAATTCAAGAATGCATGGAACAGACATAAGGCAATTCTAGTGGGGGGTAGGAGGAAGTAGGCTGTTGGTTAACTAGGATCTGCAGCTTATCCATTAGGTAGGGAAATGGTCAGACAGGTCCTTATGTGCCATCAAAATTCTATGTGGGCCCTGCAATACCTTCTCCTCAGTAAATACTGAGCAGAAGTATCTATTTAGGATAGAAGCTTTTCCTTGGTCCTCCTCCACACCCCCTCTGGGCTTTTTCCTTTCACTAATGTACCTGTAGAAAGTCTTGTCCCCTTATTTTAGTGTTTGTGCAAGTGTTTCCTCGGTTTGGGCCTTTGCCTGCCTTCCCTGCTTCCCTTAGGGAACCCCTTTTGAGAATGAGTAAATGATTCAGTTCATGCTCCTGACATTTCATCTCTTAAAAAATTTAGAACAAGCCACCAATCTCCTATCAGTAAGTGGAACTATGGTATACATACTGACATGGATGTATCATTGGTATATCTATGTCATACTCAAAATGCAAATGTAATTCTCATTGCCCATTTGTGAATATCCTCCAATACCAATGGAGTAGCCTTGATGGGGTGCTGAGTACACAGCCATTTCAATTTGAATCCACGAGAGGGAAGACTAAGCATAATGCAGTATTTCTCTTATGTTTGTTCTTAGTGTGTGTATGTATTCTGTGTTTGGGAGATAAGAGCTAAATAATTCTTATGTTGAAACCTTCTGGGGAAAAATCCCCTTAACTGAGGTCCATGTTATCTGAATCTGTTTTTTCTTAAATTCTATTAAAATTAAACATTTTGGTAATTTCAACTATTAATCCTATTCCTTTGTTTCAGAATCACCTTCCCCGATGTTATTTGGCAGGGTCATCATCACCTGGGATGAGAATAAGAGACCCGGTATGAGCAGTTCAATACATAAAACAAAATATCTGGATTTTAGACAAAGAGAGTTAGGTCTGAGCAGATGAAGTTCAGTTCACTTTATTTATGCTACTATAATTTAAGATCCTTAGCAATAGGATTAAAGTATTAAACAAGGTATAAAACGTAAAACAGCAACAATACATGAAACAAAATGGAGTGCAATAATAATCAATATGATAATTATAAATGGGACAAAAGATCAAATACAGTTACAACAAGCACAACAATCCTTCAGCAGTACATTAATCTTTTTCAGATCTCAATTGCCATATTAGCAAAACATTACTATCGTTCTAGTGATGATTTCATTGTCATTTTTGTGTCAATTAGTCACCACTGAAATTGAGTCCAAAAACAACTCTAGGCAGTATTACCCCAACAAAAGATTTCCTGATTGAGAAATATAGTTTACATACTGTATGAGAAGAAAATAACATAGGTTCTCCATATGTTGACCATTACATGGGCAGATGTGAGAGGTCAAATGGGTGCCATGATATCTGTTCATATTCATTATAGAGGGAAGGTCCCCAAAGTTGAAAGATTTGCCTTGCTGAGGTTCTAAGCTGAACAATTCATAGAAACATAGACTTTGTCGGCAGATAAGGACTGCTTGGCCCACCTAGTCTACTCATTTCCCTACCTAGAGGATAAGCCGCAGATCCTATTTAACCAACAGCCTATTTCTTCCTACCCCCACAAAAATGCCTTATGTCTGTCTCATGCATTCTTGAATTCTCCCACAGTTTTAGACCCCACACCTCCTCAGGAAGGCTGTTCCATGGATCCACCACCCTTCTGTGAAAAATACTTCTCACATTGCCCTGAACCATCCCTCTCTATCTTCAAATTGTGTCCCTTGTTCTTGCACATCTCTTTTCTTGGACTTTGTTGATTCCACTGAGGTACTTAAATGTTTCTCATGTCCCCCCTCTCCCTCCTTTCCTCAAGGGTATACATAGTAAGCTCCTTTAGTCTCCCCTTGTATGGCTTCTCTTGCAGATCCTACACTATTTTAGTTGCCTTCCTCTGAACTGCCTCCATCCTGCCTATGTCCTTGCAGAGATGGGGTCTCCAGAACTGGATGGAGTACTACAGATGGGGTATCACCAACTGTCTGTACAGGGGAGATAACAACTTCCTGTTATCTGCTGGTGATGCCTCTCCCAATACATCTCAGTATCCCCCCAGCCCTCCCTACCACCTTCTCACATTGCTTGCCAACCTTAAGGTCATCTGATATGATTACCCCAGGTTCCTTTCCAATTTTTGTTGTCACTACCTCCCCATTGTATAATCTTCTCCTGGGTTTTTGTTTCCCAGGTGCATTATTTTGCACTCTTTGCACTGAATCCAAGCTGCCCTACTTCTGACCATTCCTCCAGCTTGCCAAGTCCCTTCTCATCCTTTCCATACCTCCTTGTGGATCAACCCTGTTGCAGGTCTTTGTGTCATCAGCAAAGAGGCATACTTTTCCTTCCAGTCCCTCTGCAATGTTACTTATAAAGACATTAAAAGGACTGGACCCAGTACTGAACTCTGCAGTACCCCACTAGTAGCCCCTCTTTCTTCAATGTGGGCTCCATTTACAATTACCTTCTGTGTCTTGTTGTCCAGCCAGTGTTTTACCCAGGCTACCACCCTGGGACCCACTCCCAGGCTGGTTAATTTGACTATTAATCTTTTGTGTGGGACTGTGTCAAGTGCCTTGCTAAAGTCTACATAGGCCATGTCCATAGCCCCTCCCTAGTCTACTACTTTGGTCACCCAGTCAAGGAAATCAATTAGATTCATCTGACATGACCTTCCCACTGTGAACCCATGCTGCCTTGGGTCCTGTGCCCCACTGGCCTCTAAGTACTCAACACTTCTTTCCTTCAGAAGTGATTCCATCACTTTCCCTACCACAGAGGTCAAACTGACAGGTCTGCAGTTTCCTGCCTCTGTCTTGGTCCCACATTTGTGAAGGGGAATCACATCTGCCTTCCTCCAGTCCTCAAGTACCACACCATCCTCCCATGATTTGTTAAAAAGGGTAGTCAGTGGTGTCACTAGTTCTCTGCTTAATTCTTTTAGAATTCTGGGGTGAATTCCATCTGGCCCCATTGCTTTGTCCACCTTCAGTTTTAGGAGTTCTTTCAGAACCCTTTCTTCTGTGAAAGGATGGATCGAACCCCTATCCAGAGTGCTTCTGTTCATTGGATTAGGCACCTCCCCACCCCCTCCTCTTTTGTGAATACTAAACAGAAGTACTCATTCAGTATCCCTGCTTTTTCACTGTCCCTCTCTGCCCACCCACCATCCATTCTATTCAGCCTCACTATCCCTCCTTTGTCTTTCTCACGCTCCTGATATACCTATAAAATGTTTTATCCCCCTTCTTAAGCAGGTTATTATCTTTCCTCAGTTTGGGCCCTTTGCTATTCTGACTACATTCCCTGCTTCCTTCTGTCTTAACTGGTACAGTTATCTGTCTTGCTCCTTCTGTGTTTCCTTATACTTCCTAAATGCTATCTTTTTCTCCCCAACCTTCACCGCCACCTCTTTTGAGAACCATAGTGGCTTTTTCTTTCATTTTGATGTGTTTATTTGCTTCACACAAAGGCTTGTTGCCTCTGTGATGGCAGTTTTGATATTTCTCCATTGTTGCTCCACCCCTCCTTCTAGACTGTTTGCTAGTGTTTTTCTAAGGCTCTCTCCCATCTTGTCAAAGTCAGCCCTCCTGAGGTCCAGAACCCTCACTTTTGTATGGCTTGACTCTGTAGCTGAGTTTATCTTGAACCACACTGTTTGGTGGTCACTTGTTCTCAAATGGCTACCCACTTCTAGATTTGATATCCTCTCACTGTCCCCATTTAAGAGCATGAGGTCTAACATTGCTCCCTCATGAGTAGGTTCAAAACTAGCTGTCTGAGGCATGACACCTGAAGGGCATCGAGAATAGCCCTGCTTTTGGATGTGGCAACAGCAAAGGTGCTCCAGTTAATATCTAGCATATTAAGGTCCCCCATCAACAGTATCTCCCCTTTCTCTGCCATCCTAAGTATGCCTTCTATCATATCCTTGTCCATTCCTTCCCCCTGAGATGGGGGTCTGTATACAACCCCTGTGTTGATTGTGGTGCCATTTCCAGTCTCTAAGGTGACCCACAGTACCTCCTCTCCTCCCTGTTTGCTCTTTTGTTCAGTTGCTTTTATCCCTCCTTACATAGAGAGCTACTCCACCCCACTTCTCCCTCCCTGTCTCTCCTGTGGGTTGTGTACCGGGTATGTTAACATCCTGTCATGGTTCTCTGTGTACCATGTTTATGTGACTGCTACGATATCCAGGCATCTCTTTCCATCAAGGCCACCAGTTGAGGGAGCTTGTTGCCCAGACTATGGGTGTTGGTACTCATTACCCTCCATTTCTTGATGGCCTTACCCTTTTGCCCCATCCCTGTCCTTACTGCATTTGTCACTTTCTCCATTTACCCCTGCACTTCTCCCTATTGACATCTCCTATTGACATTGACATTAAGGCAGTATAGTGCAGTGGTCTAAGACTCTGAGCTGCAAATCTGGTGATATCCAGCAGACCAGACCTGGGTTTGAATCCACAGCTTCCACTTGCATACTGTGACCCTGAGCAAGTCACTTAACCTCCTTGTGCTCCCAGGTTGCTCCTGTAAAAAGCTTTCAGCTTAGTGTGCCATACCTGGTTAAACAACTAAATAAAAATCTCTATGTTGGTGTCTGCCTCACTTAGTATCCTGATTTTTGGGGGCTGGATTTCTCTCCTCTCCAGTGCCTCCTCCTTGGCTAGTTTAAATGCTTGTCAATGATGCATTTAAACCTATCACCTAGGATCCTGATTCCCCTCCTGGACAGATGCAGACCATCATGCCAGTATAGGCCTGCATCCCTCCAGGTTTGAACTCAGAAGACTAAAGACTCTTGAAACAACTCAGATTTGCTTTACTCAAGTTAATGGATCAGTATAGTAGTAGCTTTTAATACTTATTTATAGAGCAGGTATCCACTTCAGTCTATTAACTGAAGAACATACTGTGTTCAGCTATTAATCTTTATGACAGAACACACTCAAATACAGAGTCTTAGTAGTGCCTCTATGTCAGGGCTGAGTTAGTGTTTGTGTCAACAGTGGAGGTTATGCCGCGTATATCTTGACAACCTAGGGCTGTGAAATTTGGTGTGCACATTCACAGAACTAAGGAACCATGGTTTTGCAAGTTTGGTGTAAACTGGTAATTATGTATGATTCCCCAAATTCATTTACATATAGATAGCCCCAAAACTAGACTGATTTAAATTAGGAAATGAATAGGTTTGTCAGATCTCATTAAAAATGCAATCCTTTCATGATTTAAAATGAATTGATGTGTAGCATTTTAGTTATAAGGTTTTCAAGTTTTAAAATGGGGCACATGTGCAGTATGCCAGAAAAACAAGCATTTGTTAATGACAGATGTTATACGGGTATAGAAGCCCTGGGGTACTATATGCATTGTGCTGCAAGTCGTTGATTATGTATTACATAGTTAGGAGCCTGCATTCATAAATTTCAATGCAGACTCATAACTTTATTAGTGTTAACATTTTGCCCCAAATTGTCAACAATGCCTTCTTATGACCCCACCTCATGAACACATGCAGAAAAATTTTCAACTCCTGCCTGAAAGTTGATTTCATGCAGGGACTGTGAAATCACCTTTTGGGATGCAAAAACACATTTTGACCAGTTTTTTGAAAATGACAGCTGTCACATTCATGAAGTGATTTCATGCAGGGACCACAAAATCACCTTTCTGGACAGATTGCCTTCTTCTCTGCAACTGTTCTTGAGTGGTGGTCCCAAAAAGGCATGTTGAAAATTTGGGGCAAACCATTGAAATACATTGAAACGTATACCTGATTTCTTCAGTTCATGGCAACTTTAAAGAGTGAAGACATGTCTGCAGTCCACAGAAGATCACAGCGTTGGACCCCTGGTGGGTAAGTAAGGGCTTGTGTGGTGGAGTGGTGGGTGCTCAGTGGGAGGGTCAGGTGGTGGGACAGAAACATCCGTTACAGACATCAATGGACATTTTTCTTTTCACAGGGTTTATTTAACAAAAAAACTGTGAGGGAAAGTTTCCTTTATTTCAGGGTGTGAAACTGGGGGGATTTGGAAGGCTAGGTTTCTGGCCAAGGCACCTATCTTTACCTGGAGTTCTTTCCTTCTAGCTTGCTTAAAAGGACAGAACTAAGAATCTTACCAGAGTAAGGGAAAGGATTAAGACTTTTGGCTAGGCAGATTTACTGTGTGTTGTTGTTTTTATTTTGTACTCACAAGGATTGTTACTGTTTGTTGCCAACATTTTATTGCTTTATTTTTCTCTGATTCACATTGCTGTTGCTGTGTATACCTTCTGCTGCATTATTTCAAGGTGTGTCTACAGGTTTGTGTTAACAGATTACTGCTGTAATCTTCTGATTCGAATTGTTTTTTGTAAGGTATATCTTCTGTTACCACTTTATTTTTCTCTGTAGCAAAGTGTTTCTTACAGGGTATATCTTCTGTGAAATTATTACAGGTGGTGCTTAAATTTTTGTGACTTTTTACCATTAAGCTAAGCAAAATTACTGTCTGACCCTATTTTATTTATTTATTTTTTGCAGAAAAGGTTGTTTATTTTGTCTCAGAAGTGTTGCAGTCTCCTTCTCACATTGAAGACAGGGAGAGTAAGAAAGTAGCCACAGCTTCCTTGAATCAAGGAGGTCATTTTCTAGACTACACTGAACTGAATTATTACTTTTTGGACCTGTGTAAGTAACTAGTATTGATTCTGTTTTTGGGGTGGACTTTTCTTAGTTTTAACATTAATTTGCCATGGAGGAACTGTAGCTGGGAGATATTTGCAGTCAGTTGTGACTAGACCTGTTACTTAGCCTTTGTGAAACAGGTATCTGAAAGGAAGGAAGGCACTCCCTGGGGTAGAGGGTAAGAGTTGTAGGTGATTGTTTCTGAACAGCATAGGTTTACTCCCACCCACCCACCCTTCCCTCACCCCACCTGCCCCAAGCGCATAACTTCCTTTATAGCAGGGGCTCTGACATCACTTCCTCAAAACTGCTAACAACATACACCTGTTCATATCCTTAAAGGCACAGCACACTGAATAGGGGTAGAGATACTCACAAGCTTGCACACACTTAAACAAGAACAAAAAACAAAAAAAGCATCTGTAACTGGAAGGGACACAGACATGTAGGGAGTGGTGCAATGCACTGGCAGTGGAGTATCTGTCTTCTGGGAGACATTCTGGAAACTGCATTGCTGCCCTATTTGCAGGGATCTCTCTGCTCTGAGGGAGGAGATTGTTCATCTCCATGCTGACCCAGCAAGGATTTGGAAAACCTGCTCACCTACCCAGGGACCACCCAGGCCACCGCCACTACCTCAGAGGTTGCCAAGAAAGAGGAGTGGTTGGATCATGGGTGGGCTCAGAGAGGGTGAGGTTGGTGGAACAGAGGCACACCCTCCAGTTGCACCTCTCCACAATTCATTCACCACTCTGGCAAAGCATGGTTCCTCTATGGAGGCACCTGCAGTGGAGACCAAGGAGGATGCTGGGAACCTCCACAATGGAGACCCACAGGAGGGTGGCCCAGGACCCCACAGGGGAAGGAAACAACTCCTGGTGGGGGACTCAATTGTTAGGGGGTAGAACTGGGGGAGGGAGGAAGAGAGGTAAGGTGCCTGCCCAGCGTCAAGTCTTGGAGGGACAGGAAATGAATCCTCAGGATCGTGGAAGCAGAGGCAAGGGTGAGGGAGCTGGATGTCATTATCCACTTAGGGATGAATGACTTAGCTGAGAATGGGATCAGAGTGGTGCAACAGGAGTTTGTGGAGTTGGGAGGGGCCTGAGACAAGTAGCACACATGGTAACTGTCTCAGAGGTGCTACCTGTCTATGGCATGGATGAGGCTAGGGGATGCAGGCCTATACAGGCACAATAGTCTGCATCTATCCTGGAAGAGAACCAGGATCTTAGGCGTAGGTTTAAACTAGCTGGGGTGCACTGAGGAGGAGAAGGAAACCTAGCCCCCCAAAAAATCAGGTTAATTAGTGAGGTAAACACCAAAACAGAGCAGTCGATAGGGAGAAGGGCAGGGGTAAATGGAGAAAAAGACAAAGGCAGTAGGGACGGGGTGGGCCAAAAAGAAATAAAGCTATAAGAAAATGGAGGATAATGAGAACCAATGCCCATAGTCTAGGTAAAAATCTCCCTGAAATGGTGGCCTTGATGGAAGAGGGATGCCTGGATATTGTGGCAGTCACAGAAACATGGTACACAGAGAACCATGACTGGGATGTCAACATACCTGGGTACACAATCTACAGGAGGGATAGGGAGGGAAGAAGAGGAGGAGAAGTAGCTCTCTATGTAAGGGAAGGGATAAAAGCAACAGAACTAAAGGGTAAACAGGGAGGAGCGGAGGCACTGTGGGTCACCCTGTAGACTGGAAATGGCTCCACAGTCTGCACAGGGGTTGTATACAGACCCCCATCTCAGGGGGAGGACATGGACAAGGAAATGATAGAAGGCATCCTTGGGATGGCAGAGAAAGGGGAGATATTGCTGATGGGGGACCTGAATATGCCAGATGTTGACTGAAGCACCTTTGCTGCAGCCACATCCAAGAACAGGGCCATTCTCGATGCCCTACAGGGGGCATGCCTCAGACAGCTAGTTTTGGAACCCACTCAGGAGAGAGCAATCTTAGACCTGGAGCTCTCAAATGGGGATGGAGAGAGGATCTCTGATCTTGAAGTGGGTAGCCATCTGGGAACAAGTGACCACCAAACAGTGAGTTCACGATAAACTTAGCTGTGGAGTCAAGCCACACAAATGAAAGGTACTGTACTTCAGAAGGGCTGATTTTGTTAAATGGAGAGTGCCTCAAAAAGCACTAGCAAACAGGCAAGAAGTCAGTGTTAGTGGCTCAGTAGGTAGCACACTTGCCTCTGAGGCCGGAGATCATAGTGCTGTGGGTTCAGTTCCCACATCTGGCACTTAGGTTAATATCCCAGTACTGACATTGTAGTGCAGCATGAGAGGGGAGCTGCACTTCTAAGGTGCCGTCTTTCAGATGAGATGTTAAACTGAGGTCCCATCTGCCTGGATTGGTGGAAGTTCAGGTGGATGTTAAAGATCCCATGGAACTTATCAAAAAGAGTAGGGAAATTTTATTGAAAAGTAGGGCTTCATAACAAAAAGCTATCAAGGAATACAAACAAAAACAAACATAAGCAAACATGGCAGGTCAAAAATACAGAACAAGAATAACTAAATACAGAAAAATAAAAATTAATACCAGGAAGTAAAATGAAGCCATAAACAATCAACTTTTTCAGTGGGAAAATTTAAAACATTATTGTGCAAAATTTCTCCTAAGGATCTCTTAAAGCCTGTCAAGATATCCACATGTGAAATCTATTTTTGCTGTAAAACCCCTAAACATCTTGCTTCCCATAAATGATAATGAATAGCAACTAAAATCACATACATATTGGCCCAGATATTCAAAAGGGTTGTGCCATGCGCAATAGGGTTGTGCCTGCACAAGTCCGAACTTGCACCATTCTGCGATATTCAGCAGGAGGCAGTTGCACCACAGAAAACATGCTGAGCAACAGCGCAATGCAAATGAATGCATGCTGAACTGGAGGGGGAGGAACTATGCATAAACTGCACAGCCCGATATTCAGCAGGGCTGTGCAGAGTTGTGCAGGCTCAACCCCAACCTGCACCTGCACAACTTTGAGCCAAAAAGGCTTAGTCGAGGCCACCCACAGGTGAGCTGCTGCATTGCAGGGTGCAACACAGCAGCTGCCACCCGTGGCTGGCCCCAACACACTCCTTGTGCCCCCTGCAGCCGATCGCTGCGAGCGACTGTAAATCCCCACCACCACCCCCACTGGCCTGATGGCGGCATAGTTTAATCTCCCCGCCAGCCCGATCACAGGCAGCAATGTAGCTCCCCGAATGTATCCCTGGTGATCCAGTGGACCGTAAATCCCGATCGTGGGCAGTAGTGGTTTAATAAACCCCCATCTCCTGAATTCATCCTGGTGGTCCAGTGGCAAATCCGATTCGGGCTGTAAAGTAGAACAAACACCCCCGAACATAGCCCTGGTGGCAGTGTCCCCACCTACCCATCCACAAAAGCCCCACCACCCCGCTCCCCGGGAGCCAGCGGAGCATCACAGTCTGCCGCACCACCTCACTGACCGGCTGCCCGGTAGGACTCATGCCCGTAGTTGCGGTGCAAAGCCAATGGGCGTGCAGCCCATGCACATACATGACGGTCCAGATTTGTGAATGAATACATTCGATTCATTCACCAAAACTGGACTGTCTTGTCGTATGGGCTGCACCATTGGCTCTTGCTGCACTAATGAGCGCAGCAGCCCTCACCAGGCAGTCAGCCGGTGGGCGGCGGGCCGCAGGCAGGTGGGATGCTGCTGCCCACCGGCTGCTGAGGGGAACGGGTGGTGGGGCTCGTGGGTAGGTGGGGTGGGGACACCAGCCACCAGGGCTGTTCAGGGGTGCTTCTACCACATCCCATGTTTGGGATTTGCCACTGGACCACCAGAGATGGTGGGAGGAGGTGGCTTGTAAGCCACACTGCCAGCGATCGAGCTCGTCACTGGACCTGAGACAGATGGGAGGAGCCATATTGCCAGCGAGTGGGCTGGTGAGGAAGATAAACTATGCCCATGTCGAGCCCAGTGAAAGTATTGAAGGGATTCTGCTGTTTGCCCACGATCAGGCTGCAGGGGGCTTCAGTCCCCGATGGCTGCTGCCTGGCAGGGCGCCAGGTGCAAGCCCTCGGGGATCGGCACACCTGCATGCTAATGGCATGCAAATGGGGCCATAATCAGATGCAAATGGCTCCCTGTGCCTTGCATGAATTATGGCCCCATTTGCATGTCACCTTTTGAATATGGGGATTTTGCGCATGGCGCAATGGTACTTGCGCCACCACAAGTTGAATGCTCCAATCTGATAACTTGCAGTGGCGCAAGTTCCACTGCACCATGCACAGTGGCTGTGGCCGGGGGGTGATATTCAAAGGAGTTGCTCAAGGGTGCAACTCCTTTGAATAGCGCTCTGGACACACCCCTGCGCAACTATTTTGTGCAGCGCAAGGGCTTGCGCCACAAAATAGCGCAGTTTGAATATCCAGCCCATTGTCTGCATTGTATTTGGAACACAAAACCTGATTACCACCGTACATTATTTCAGAGTAATTCAATAAAGAAAATTCAAGTTCTCCCCCAGCTGGCACTTAAATAATCCCAAAAACCTGCCACAAATATACAATCCTTGAAGAGATGAATTTGAGTCTCAACAATCTGAGAACATGATATTCGTGGACAAAACCGCTCAGCCAATTGTTTGTGTGTATGATTGCCCGGACACTAAGCCTACCAAAATTCTCCAACCACAAACAGTCTCACAATTTGGCAGGTATTCTTGGATTACGTAAATGCCACAGAACAGAGGAATGCTGCACAGAACTACACATGGGAAATTCCACAGAAGAAAGACACTCATCATCCAAAATTTTATGATAGACAGCCTTCCTATGTAAAACTAAAAGATCCTGTGAATGAAGTTTCCATTTGATAGCCAATTTAAAACTATCCACCCCATAGTCAGGCAACAATGATTTCTTCACAATCTAGCATTACCTAAGTCCCAAAGTTTGAGATGTGGGGTAATCCATGCCAAAATCAAAGGACGCCATAAGGCAGTACCGGGGCAAAGAGCTAAACTGAAATTAGAGCAAAAAAATATACTGTAATCGAAAGCAATAGGATGAACTATACCAACACCTCTTCTGAAAGAGGCTTATAAACAATATCACGCCTTTATCGGTTCAACCTAGAGCCCCAAAAGGCATGAAAAAATACTCAACAATCTGGTAATAAACCCTGTGGAGGTGGAAAACATAACTAATATATAAAAAAGATAGGCAGAAGCAAAGATTTAATCAAAAGGACCCGTTTCTTCTTACAAATCTATTTATTCTGCCAACCCTGAACCAGGCGTTCCACCTTTTCAAAGCACAACATCCAATTCTAGTAGACATGTCCCGACCTCCAAAATGTACCCCAAGGATCGGCATACTCCATCTGTCATACTAAAGCCCCCAATAGATCCAGAAGTGGGAAGTGGAGTACAGCCCAGGGGAATACCCAAACTCTTGCTCCAATTAATCTTGGAACCAGAGACTGCTGCATGCCTTTGCAATACTGAAGAAAGGGCCACATCCATCATGTCAGTCCCCAATGTAAGTACCATATCATCAGCAAATGCCAAAGCCTTAACCAAAAAACCAGAGCCAGGAACTCGTATACCCTTAATATCTGGAGCAAACTGAATAAGTCGAAGAAGAACATCTATACAAAATGCATATAAAAGGGGACTAAGAGGGCAACCCTGTCTTACCCCTCTCCTGACCAGGACTTTATTACCATACAACCCATTCACATTAGGGCACAAAGTGACATCCATATAAAGAGCATAAGCCAAGAAACAAATACAACAGGGATACCAAATGCTGTCAGAACAGAAAATAGAAAGTCATGCAAAATCATATCAAAGGCCTTTTCTTGATCCACACTCACCACCCACCCAGAGAGATGTAAAGAATATGCCTGCTGAAACAGCTCTCAAAGTACAATCAGGTTATCCCTAATCTGTTCATAGGGACTGCACATGTCTCAAGAGGACTAATTAAACCATCAGAAACTGTATTTAATCTATTCAATAAGATCCTGGCCACAATCTTCCTATCAACATTAAGAAGACTCAATGGTCTCCAATTCCAGTTCAGCATAAGCCCCTTTTTATGCAGTAATACCTAAAACAGCCTCCTGCATAGAGGCAGAAAAATGAGCAGAATGCAACATATGATTAAAAAGGAAAACCAAAGCAGGGGCCAGGTCATCAAGAAAAAAATGATAAAATCCCACCCCCAACCCATCCAAACCAGGAGCAGCATCTGAATTCATGTGAGTAACAGCTGTCCAAACTTCAGATTCAGTAACAGGAGCTGTCAACTGAGGAACACACTGGGTAGGTACCTGTGGCAACTGTAAATCTGTCAGAAGACCTGACAGATCATCACTCGGTGCCGGAGGTTGAAACATAGATCGAAACTTATGCTCCAATATGGATAGAATTCTCTGAGGGGTAGAAACACTGTGACCCGTAGAAGAAAGCAGTTCTGAAAGAAACCTACATTTGACCCGATCCTGGCAACTAGTATATGGATCTAAAGAAGATTTCCTAAGCTGAGTACCAAATCTAGCCTCTTGTACCAATGCTTGAGCATGAGAGTATTGAAGAGACATCATTGTCTGCTTCACATGGTGAATCTGAGTACCATAATCCTGTCCAGTAGTAACTGATAAAGATATCAAATGTTGTAAGTGATGACGTAATTCCAGATACTGTAAGTAATCCTGTTTACTCTGGGATGTAGCTGTGGATTGAAACAAAACTTTCCAGCCTTTTTTAGAATCCTCCCACCAGTCTGAAATATCTTCATAACAATCACTAACCGATAATCTGGCAGTCCAATCATGACGCCAAGCCTTCTGTACCTTAACATTTCGTAATAAGGCATTATTCAAACGCCACCCATTTTTTACGACATCTAGGAGTGTCTTTCCAAGAAATTTTAGACTGTAACAAAACATGATCTGAAAATTCCACCACCCTAGTACAAGAATCAAGGACCCTTAACACATTAGAGGCAAAAATAAAATCAATACAGGTCTTAAATGTACCCTTAAAAAAGTATAACCCCCTGTAGAATGTCTACTACAATAAGTATCTCATAGACCAGCAGTTTGCACAATCCTATTAAGAGCAATAGTATCACGAAAAAGCTTTGAAGTCTTTAAACCCCTATCTGAATGCTGGAGACCACAATTGAAATCACCAACCCAAAGTACCAACCTGGAAGTATGTAAATATTGATGTACGGCCTCAAACAAATCGACCCGAGAGGCTTTAGTTTGGGGGGCATAAACAGCAATTAAACAAAACCTTTCCCCTGCAAAAGAAAAATCAAGTAACAGAGCCCTCCCAGGAGACACCTCAACTAACCTAGTTACTTGAATAGCAAAGTAGCAAAAAGAATGCCAATCCTATCACAGGTATCAGTACCGGTAGACCAAAAGGAAGCACCCAGAGGCCAGGACCTCGAAGCAGCTTGTAATTCAGCATGGGACTTCAATCTGGTATCCAGTAGGCAAATAATATCACAATTAGTGGCCTGAAAAGAAAATAGTGTACTGGTCAGTTTTCTACTCCCTTTAATACTATTAACATTAATAGTAGCTATAGAGAGAATATCCATAAAGAAGTAGAGAAAAGTATAAAACAGAAGAGAAACCTATTTTAGCCTAGCTTTCCTACATTGCCTTGTCCGTTTAGCTATAGAATCTGTTCCCCCTCTATCCTCATTATCCGTATTAGACAATAAGGAGGAAATGTCAGTGCCCTCATCATCCATTTCCCTATCAGTGGGATCTGAATGTAACACCGCAAACTTATTACCCTGTGCCCAATCTACTGAGGTACCTTCAGTGTCTGGTTCTTCAACAAAGGATGGTTTCACATGTCTCCCTAAATGAAGTCATTTTTTAGACACAGTTGTAAAATCCAAATCTTCCTGAAGGGGAAGGGGGTTGGGGGAGAAGGAGGTGGCATAGCAGAGAGTACCACAGAGTTAGAGTCAACCGGAGCTACAGAGTCAACCTGAATGTCAACAGGTTGCTCCACTATAAGTGCAACTACCCCAACATCCTGCGTAACGCCGACAGAACTCTCAGCAACTGCCCCAGTAGTCTGTTCTGGGAAAGTAGCAGAGTGAACTGCTGTCTAATGTTAGTGGAGTACCTCAGGGCACAGTACTGGGTCCAGTCATCTTTAACATCTTTATAGGTGACATTGCAGAGGGTCTGAAGGGAAAGGTATGCCTCTTTGTAGATGATACAAAGATCTGTAACAGAGTTGATACACAAGGGGGGGTAAAAAAGATGAGAAGGGACTTGGCAAGGTTGGAGGAATGGTCAGACATATGGCATCTCAGATTCAATGCAAAGAAGTGCTAAGTAATGCACCTGGGAAACAAAAACCCAGGAGAAGAGTACACAATAGCAGGGGAGGTACTAACAACAACAAAAATGGAACGGGACTTGAGGGTAGTCATATCAGATGATCTAAAGGTGGGTAAGCAATATGAGAAGTCAGTAAGAAGAGCTAGAGGGATACTTGGATGCATAGGAAGGGGCATCACAAGTAGAAAAAGGGAAGTGGTTATCCCTCTGTACAGACAGTTGGTGAGACCCCATCTGGAGTACTGTGTGCAGTTTTGGAGACCTCATCTACACAAGGACATAGACAGGATGGAAGCAGTCCAGAGGAAAGCAACTAAAATGGTGCAGGGTCTGCATCAGAAATCATATGAAGAGAGACTGAGAGAGCTTAATATGTATACCCTTGATGAAAGGAGGGACGGGGGGACATGATAGAAATGTTAAAGTACCTCAAGGGAATCAACAAAGTCCAGGAGGGTAGCATCTTTCAGAAAAAGAGATGTGTAACAAGGGACACAAATTAAAGATAGAGGGGATGGCTCAGGGATAATGTGAGAAATCTTTTTCACGGAGAGAGTGGTGGATGCGTTGGAACTGCCTTCCTGGGGAGGTTGTTGGGGCTAAAACAGTGGGGGAATTCAAACATGCATGGGACAGACACAAGGCAATTGTAGCTGGGGGTGGCAGGAAGTAGGCTGTTGGTTAACTAGAATGTGCAGCTTATCCAGTAGGTAGGAAAATGGGCAGACTGGGTGGGCCAAGTGCTCCTTATCTGCCATCAAAGTCTATGTCTATGTCTATGTTGTGCTTTAGAAATAATGTCTTCATGAGAAGGACAATCTTCTATTATGAGAAGCCCAAGGACAAGAACCATAAGCATGGCCAGTATGTTCACACAGGTTACAATGAAAAAGATTCAAACATTTGGAAGAGCTATGCCCAAATTCAAAACAATGACTACAGTGAAGAGTATCACATGCTGAACTAATATGCTTCCAGGAGCCACACTTAAAACAGGACTTGGCTGGCCAACATAAAAATAGCACCCCTATCCCTGCCGAGATAGAAAGAACTAGGTAAATGGATAGTACCAGAGTTCATGACAAACAGTTTCACCTGAATCCTCCAACCCCATCCCATATTTGTTCACTATCTAAAATAGGGTGGGGTATCCAGCACCTCACAACATTTATGAAGCCAGAATAAAATGTCCTCTATATTAACACCTTCATTTTTAAACATAACAGTAATCACCCTAACAGCAGGCTTTGTAAGAAGAATTACCAAAAACGGAACCCAAAGGGGGGAATTTTTAAGGGTATTATAATGGGCCCAAAACCTATCCAAGCTAGACCTAGTTTTAAAACTGACGTCAAAGTTAGAGTTACCACTATTAATGAGAGCAAAAAAAAAATTTCATGGAGTTTTTCAATAATATACGAGCAATATAAAGTCTATCTGGGGATTCCTGTAAACCCCCTTTATACAAGAAATGGACAGCATTCCTGTGGGGCCAGGCTCCTGCCTATTCTGAAAAAGATCAGAAAGTTTAAACGATGAACGCTGCTGAGTGATAGCCCGAAAGGAACAGCCTCAGGAAGAGCACCCACCTGATTGCCACCACCCAGAAACCCCAGAAGTCGAGGCCCCAACCCCAAATCCGAATCCTGTAAACCCTGAGTAGCAACAACAGTATTATTGTCAGTAAAAGTAGAAGACCCCCAGGAACAGACACATGAGAAGTAACAACAGGCATGTCATTAGCAGCAGGAAAGAAAGCATACCCCAGGGTGGAACACTGGAGCTCATATCCACAGAGTCGGTGGCCACAGCACAAGCAACAGAGTCCAGCATCTTCACAAAAACAGGGTCCTGAGAGTCCAGGGACCAAGAGCCATTCAAGTCTGTTCCCAGCCAGCCTCCCGAAGTGCCCGCTGAGGAGACCAAGAAGGACCGCCAAGTAGCTCATGCAGGTGGCCAGATGAAACCTTAAGCAAAACCAGAAGTATAGAAGGAGTAGCACAAACCGGAGTCCTACCCGTCAATGAGAATTCTCGAAACCACGAGGCAGTTGCAGCAGAACAAGCAGTATCCAAGGCAGAAACCGTGAGGGGACTGGAAAGGAGGTTTGAAAACTCAGTGGTCCACCGGCTGTAGGCACATAGTAGGGTTACCGGAAGAACTGCCAGCCAGAACTGAAGCTGAGGGATAGCAGGAAAAGCACAATATCTAGCACAGCAGGAGAAGCAGCTGGTTCTCCTCACAGGTACACCAGTAGAAAAGTAGAAACAGGCATAGCAGAAGGAAGGGTTTGCAAGTCGCGTCCAACTGTTGAATTTGTAGTGACAGCTGTGATCTCTGCCACCGCAAAGACACAGCATTGTTGCTCACCAGCATCACAGGGCTGTTCCCCATGAATCCCCAGGGAAAGCTCAGAAACAGAATGAGGAACTAAATCCATAGTGAGCAGGTCAGGTCCCGAGTAGCAGAATCATACCTCAGCAACAAGCACATCGCCTGTAGCCTCTAGTAGAATAAGAACAGGAGAGAGGCAAACTCTCCTGCACCCGTGACATCCATCTCCTCTGAGGAAGCAGCAACACTGGCCATCTTGCACAGATGACCAAGGGTCTCCCACCGCAGAGTAGGGAATTTCCTGGTGTCCTGGCCAAATTTCCTCATTCACTAAAAATACCACCAACAGCTTAATCTGGTTCAAGGTCAGTAAGCATTCATCTGTATCCCTCCCGGGTCATGCCTGAAAATAGGCAGGATTTGTCTAGTGCACTTACCCGGTCAACAAAACTAAAATAAAAAATAAAAAGAAGGTGGGGTGGAGCAACAGTGGGGAAACATCAAAACCACCATCACAGAGGCAACAAGTCTTTGTGTGAAGCAAATAAACAAATCAAAATGAAAGAAAAAAACACTATGGTTCTCAAAAGAAGTGGCGGGGAAGGTAAGGGAAAAGATAGCATTCAGGAAGTATAAGGAAACACAAAAGGAGCAGGACAGAGAACTGTACCAGTTAAAGCAGAAGGAAGCGGGTAAGGCAGTCAGAATAGCAAAGGCCCAAACCGAGGAAAAGATAGCCAACTCAGTTAAGAAGGGGGATAAAACCTTTCATAGGTACATTAGGGAGCAAAGAAAGACTAAGGCAGGGATACTGAGGCTGAACAAAGAGGAAGGTGATTGGGCAGAGAGCGACAGTGAAAAGCAGGGATACTGAACAAATACTTCTGCTCAGTATTCACAATGGAAAAGCAGGGGGAATACCTAATCCGGCCAATAGAAGCATTCTGGATAGGGGGGTTGATAGTAGTCCTTTCACAGAAGAAAGGGTTCTGAAAGAACTCTTAAAACTGAAGGTGCTTAAAGTGATGGGGCCTGATGGGATTCACCCCAAAAATTTAAAATAACTAAGGGAAGAACTAGTAACACCACTGACTGCCCTTTTTAATAAATCATGGGAGGATGGGGTGGTACCTGTGGACTGGAGGAGGGCGGATGTGATTCCCCTTCACAAAAGTGGGAGGCAGGAAACTACAGACCTGTCAGTTTGACCTCAGTGGTAGGGAAAATGATGGAATCCCTTCTGAAGGAAAGAATTGTTGAGTACCTAGAGGCCAGTGGGGCACAGGACCCAAGGCAGCATGGATTCACAGCGGGAAGGTCATGTCAGACAAATCTAATTCATTTCTTTGACTGGGTGACCAAAGCAGTAGACCAGGGAGGGGCTGTGGACATGGCCTACCTAGACTATAGCAAGGCATTTGACACAGTCCCACACAAAAGATTAATAAACAAATTAACCAGCCTGGGAGTGGATCCTAGGGTGGTAGCCTGGGTAAAACACTGGTTGGACAACAGTGGGTAATAGTAAATGGAGTCCACAGTGAAGAAAGAAGGGTTACTAGCGGGGTACCTCAGGGTTCAGTACTGGGGCCAGTCCTTTTTAATGTCTTTATAAGTGACATTGCAGAGGGACTGGAAGGGAAAATATGTCTCTTTGCAGATGACAGAAAGATCTGCAACAGGGTTGATACACAAAGTGGGGGTGAAAGGATGAAAAGGGACTTGGCAAGGTTGGAGGAATGGTTAAATGTATGGCAACTTAGATTCAATGCAAAGAAGTGCAAAGTAATGCACCTGGGAAACAAAAACCCAGGGGAAGAGTACACAATGGGGGTGAGATACTGACAACAACAAAAATGGAAAGGGACCTGGGGGTAGTCATATCAGATGACCTAAAGGTGGGCCAGCAATGTGAGAAGGCAGTAAGGAGGGCTGGGAGATACTGGGATGCATAGGGAGAGGCATCACCAGTTGAAAACAGGAAGTTGTTGGCCCTCTGTATGGACAGTTGGTAAGACCACATCTGGAGTACTGTGTACAGTTCTGGAGACCCCATCTCCACAAAGACATGGACAGGGTGGAGGCTGTCCATAGGAGGGCAACCAAAATGATGCAGGGTCTGCATCAGAAGACATATGAAGAAAGACTAAAGGAACTAAAATGTATAGCCTCGAGGAAAGGGGGGGACATTATAGAAACTTTCAAATACCTCAAGGGAATCAACAAAGTCCAAGAGGGTAGCATCTTTCAGAAAAGAGATTGCAAAATCAAGGAGGCACAATTTGAAGATAGAGGGGGCAGCTCAGAGGTAATGTGAGGAAGTATTTCTTCACAGAGAGGGTTGTGGATACATGGAACAGCCTTCCTGAGGAGGTCGTAAAGTCAAAAACAGTGGGGAATTCAAGAATGCATGGGACAGACATATGGCAATTCTAGTGGGGGGTAGGAGGAAGTAGGCTGTTGGTTAACTAGAATCTGCAGCTTATCCATTAGATAGGGAAATGGACAGACTAGGTGGGCCAAGCGGTCCTTATCTACCATCAAATTCTATGTTTCTATGTTTCAATGTCAGTGTTATGTGTGTGGGTGTGTGTGGGGTGGTGGTTGCCGAGAGGGAGGGTCAGGTGGGCAGGACAGCTACAGGGATGGCAGCAACAGAGAGTGACAGAGACACTGGGGGATTGGGCACCTCCAGTGTCAGTGTTATGTTGTTGTGGGGGGGGTGAGTGCTGTGAGGAAGGATCGGTTGGGTGGGACAGTTACAGGGGCAGAAACAACAGAGATCAATGGACACCTAATCAAATGAGGGGATAGAAATCAGGTTATTTTAACCCAAGCCACGATACCGGGCATACACAAATGCATATGCACATTCCCGGAATATGCATATGCAGTCATGCATACCCCTTATCACGGCTTGAGTTTAATACCCTGATTTCTATAACTTTAAGTCCTTGTTTCATGTTGGCTTGCACTTTCCTGAGTTAAGCTTTCTAAATACTTTTTAGAAATCTCTTTAGCTGAACTCGGGTGTGCTGAGCTGTGAATGAGCCTTCTGGCACTTCAGTGCCTAGAGATGGGACTGCATTGGGAGCAGCACCATAGTGGACCACAGGAGTTTCGCTTATGATGTGGTGAAACTGTGGGAGGGGATTAGGCACTCCAGTGTCATTTTATGTTTGGGGGTAGTGGTGCTGAGAGGGAGGGTCAGTGGGGGGCAGTTACAGGGTGCCAGCAACAGACGTCAGTGGATGGTTTTCTTGTTACAGCAGGCTTCTGCAACAGCAGGGCTATTCCTGGATGTATCAAATTCTCAGCAGGCTGTCATAACAGATTAGCTTACTGGGTGGCATAGATCAAAGGGAAGAACCGACCCATGATTGAGTCAGCTTTTTCTTTTCAAGTACAGGATGTCAATGCCCAGCAAGCCAAAACAATGTCATGATCAGCTAGGCTGATGATTGGCATGGCACTGACTCACCCCTTAAACTCTGCTCTGCATTGGATGGACAGTGTCACACCCATCAAAAGGCACAACCATAGCAAGATGTTCGCTGCACACACATGCGTATGGTGAACATAAAAATTACTGAAGAAAACACAACTGATTTTTTAGCTGCCATCAAGCGTAGCTTGTAAGCACCTATTGTGGTCATGCATAATCTTTTTCTGCATTTCAATCAAGTTTAAGGAAACCTTTTACGTGAGTTTTTCTGTGCATCGTGTTCTGTGGGTGATGTGCCGTGCTTCAAGGTAGACAGAAATCAGACTGATATGAGATCAGCCGAAACACCTGTTGCTGCAGCCCCCCCTCCCCCATTACAGTATTGGAGCCTGAGATTCACAGATGTGCTGGTATTTCCACCAGTGTTTTTTAAACAAAAATTTGCAGGGGATTTGGCACCAATAATGGCATTGTGCATGGTTTCCTATGCCATATAGGGAGTTCCGCATAAATAGTGGTTCGGCATCCATGTAGAGATTTTAGTGATGGAGCAGTACTCCTTGTGTGGTATCCATCACCTCGCCCATGCAGATCAGCTGCTTACCAGAAAAACAGACTAACAAATATCTGAAGCTAATGCGGAGAATAAGTGCTTTGAGTGCTGAAACACTTCACATTAATTATCAAAAGTGTGTCATTGTTACCTGGGTGCTTAGGGCTCTGTTCTTTCATTTCGTGCTAAATGATATTATGCTCAGAAGAGTGGTACCTTTTCTGTATCTTTTTATAGAAAAAATATGGCCCCATAATGCAAGGAAGGGTGATTACTCCAAGAGGAAGAGAGAGTGTGAAGAGAGACTCGTGGAAAGGAAGTGTTGATGGTCTGGTTGTTACACTGCTTCTGATAAACTGTAACAGAGCCATAATGTTGCTGCTTCCCAGCATGTCCACTGTAACAAAAAATCCTAGTCCAACTCCAACCTTACAAGCATTGCTAATTGTATAAATGTGTCTCTGAATAGACCCATAAATAGAGATGCAGCGAATTTAAATTTCTGCTGGCGAAGTGAACACGAAGTGGGCACTTCACGTTGCCAATCTGCTATGCGTAGTGGGCAATGCAAAGTGCTCATGCCTGGGCAATGCAAAGTGCTCATGCTGCCTTGTCATTACCACTTTGCGTTAAGGCAGAATGGCAATGCAAAGTAAGGCGAAGTCATTGTTTTTAATGGACTTCGCATTCCTCATTATGATTCTAAGTGATCTACTCGGTGTTTCAGATTTGGCAGCCCCCCACACACATCACATGGCTTGTAGTACTGTAAGTCACATGCTCTTTAACTAGGCAGGAAGAAAGTGACTCATACAAACAGACACTTTTACTTTCTCCTGTGCAGATGGAGAGAGAGTAGTGTGTTTTGTGACTGCTGATACTTTGAGATCAGAGCGAGGAGGAGATTTAAACTTCGATTTAGACCTAACAGCTTTTTTAAAAGCTACATTTTTTTGTATTTTCTGTACTCTTGTTTGCTTAATTTGTTCTTTCTGTAAATTTAATTTTTCTTACCTTTATAAGTAGTTAGTTGTCTGTGTGACTGTGTGTGTGTGTGTGTGTGTGTGTGTGTGTTGTATGACAGTGTGAGTAGTAATTGCTCTGACTGAGGGAGCTCAGTAGGAGAGATGGACAAGGGTGAGGGAATGTCTGGGGTGGGGGCAGCTCTGGGAGAGCATAGTAGTGGTAAGCATCATACAGTGTGCATGTGTGGAGGGCATGGGCATCCATTCCTGTTGGACCACTCGATACTTGTGAGTGTCCCCCCTCCCCAGATGCAGGACTAGCACCGCCTCCTGTCCTGATTCCGAGGCAGTTGAACCACCACCACCACGAAGTCCAGGTTCTCTGAAGCAGGATGTGCCTATTCCCCCGGGCCCAGGTGTCGATCCCATCCCTGTTCAGCACTGTGACCAGCCAGCTGCCAGTTCATCTAGCCATCCCTTGCCTGTTCCTCCCCGCACCTCCATTGTTTGGCAGTTTTTTACTGTGTGGGGGGGACAGCAGTGTGGTCAAGTGCTGCCTATGTGAGGTGGAGGTGCACCGTGGCCCCGGGGGGACTCACCTGGGGACTGAGGGCCAGTGCACCCATATGCTCAATCACCAGCAGTTGGAGTGGCAGGCTGCCACAGAACAGACCATGCCTGCACCTGCTGGCCATTCTGTGGCAGAGGATGCGGCTGTGCATTGCGCTATCCCTAAGAAGAGGAGGGCCACAGCAGCACCTGCTGCTCCACCAGTACCCCATCCCCCCAACCACCACCACCAGCAGATCAGCCTGTAGAATGTATGTACCCCAGAGAACTGTACGCAACACAGGCTGACTTGGCAGTTCTCTGGAGTGCTGTTGAGGATAACAATGAGAAGGTGAGTGCTGTGGAGCAGCGGCTGGATCACATAGAGGAACATCAGTTGCAAATTATGTCCATGCTGGAAATGCTGCTGGATCACCATGGCATCCCATATTATTATTTTTTTTTCCTCACACCATGTGCCCCCCACAAGTTCCTTGCTGTGTTATAAATTGTATTCCTCCACCATCCCCGACCCTTGTATGTAATTATACCCTTTTTTTGTTGTCTTCCGTATGCGTGACACTTTGTATTCTGAGCAGTGCAAGTATACTGTACTAAACTGCATGTGTGCATTCAGTCTTCTTTCCAGTTTGTGTATGTACTGCAGACACTATCCAACTCCCTGACTTAAAAACAAACTTCAATAAGTACAATGGTGGGGTGGTGAAGCATGGAGAGATACCACAAAACAGGCTTACAATACATCCAAGTAACTATTAAAAAAAATGAATGTTGTGATTCATGACATGATCGTGAATCATGATTTGTGACTGCACTTGTGGCCATGATGAAGAAACGTGAATGCCTACCATCTATGGCTGTACTTCCCCAATGAGCTGTAGCTTAAAACTCCCAGATTTAAAAACACGTATCTATAAGTACAATGGTGGGGTGGTGAAGCCTAGAGAGATACTACAAAACAGGCTTACAATACATCCAAGTAACTAGAAAAAAATTAATGTTGTGATTCGTAATGTGAATGATCATGAATCGTGATTTGTGACTGTATTTGTGACTGTGATGATGAAGAACGTGATTTGTATCACAAGTGACTCGTGATGATGGTCCTGACTTAAAAATGCATATTAATGAGTACAATGTTCATGCAGAATTAAGCACCTCACCTGTCCAGTACTCTGAAGGGAAGTCAAAGAAACAACTGTGACTTAAGTTACAGATGGAGATTGGGTCCTAAAGAGATGCAAATGCACAGACAGATTAAGATTGCACTGTGCACTGAAGAGATGCAGACGCAAAGGCACAACACCTAACCAGTGCTCGCCATCAGAAATTCAAATCTGGAAAAGAATACTTTTGCCGGTTGGGGCGGCCGGGGGGCGGGCAGTGTAATGCACTGCTGCACTAACAGTCACTAGTACTAGTACCAGTAAAGATACCACAAAGAAGTACAATAAAAATCACACAGCTGCAGTGGATAGCAGCTTCACATTGCTGAAATTATTTGGCATAATAAAGGTGTCTGATTTGATGACACGCATCACACACACTACTACATACATACACCAAGTAATGCATAGCAAATTGAAAACTTCGTAATATAACCACATATTTTAAACAGACTAAAATTATGCACTGCGGCAGTAACGGTCACTAGTACTAGTACCAGTAAAGATACCACAAAGTACAAAAATCACACAGCTGCAGTGGATAGCAGCTTCACACTGCTAAAATTATTATGTGGCACAATAAAAGGTGCCTGATTTGATGACATGCGTCACACACATACTCACACACACACACACTAAGTTATGCAAGCAAATTGAAAACTTCAGTAATATAACCACATACAGTATTTTAAACAAACTAAAATTATGCACTGCTGCACCCCAACAATCAGCAAAAAAAAGGCAAGAAATATTGAAAATATTACTGTGTGTACATTAACACAGTTATACAAGAAAAATATCACCAAAACAGAAAGCACTCTCTTTTTCTCCAAGTTAATCTACCTACACCACAGATACACCCCTCCCCCAAAGCACACTTCCACTGTCTCTCAGTACACAGACTGAATGTTGTACATTAACATTCAAAATCCATACATAAACAATAAACACTCGATGATATGAGCACAGGAGGGTTTCCTATAATCGATGAACTAAAGTTTCAGCAAAAAAAAATGACTCAAAAGTTTTTTTAACAGCTTTTGAAGGTTTGAATTGCAGAGAGATCACAGAGCAGATTGTCTCCTACAGCTTCCTACACACACTACCCCAAACTGAGGCTATGCAGAACAATCTAGAGCCCATGTGACCTGAAATCCCATGAAACACTGCAAAATTCACCTTTGGAGCTTAAAAACAAGATGAAGTAAGGCAAAGTACATTGTTTTCAATGTACTTCACCTTAAGAATTGGTGGAGTAGTGGTTTGGGAAGGCGGAGTAAGCGAAGTCATTGTTTTCAATGGACTTCGCATTACTCATTAATAACATGAAGTACTCTGCTTCACGTTGTGGTGCACTCTGCGAATCCCTCCGTGGAGCGAATTGGGGCCACTTAGCCCATCACTACCCATAAATTCAGTTCATTCAAAAGCCCCAGTTTAAGTCAAATAACTGAATATGTTTCAGTCCAGCTTATCCCTAGTACTGTAGCAAGACAGAAACTTGTAATAAGTCAGTTATTTTTCAAAATAAATGTATTACAGTATGTCTATCTTAATGAAACTTCAGTTTGTATGTAGAAAGCAAATACCTGCATAAATGATGAAATAAAGAGTTGTGGGTCCATTTCTGATACCCATAAAATATGTGCAGAACCAGTAGCTAAAATAGTGTATTTTGGCTAGGTTTTCAAGATTGCTTAGTCCACAGTGACAAATTCCCAGGACATTTTAATTTACATATTCTATAATACATCATTTGCTTTCTAGGCATCAACAAGAGTGCCTAGTAAGTACCTATTATGTGTCACGTACTCTTCTCTGCATTTCAATCAAATTTAAGGAGATCTTTTCAGGAGGTGATTTATATAGAAACAGAGAATTTGATGGCAGATAAGGACCGCTTTGCCCATCTGGTTTGCCCATTTCTCCCTACTGACACTGTCACTATTGTACCTGAAAATAAGCATATGTTTGCCTAGTGTAGCCTACCTAGTAAACAAAAGCTAAATAAATAAAATCACCACAGACCATGCCTGATCTACAGTTCTTTCTCGCTCCCTTCCTTTCCACTATGATTCCCTTGTGCCTATCCAATTAATTCTTGAACACCACTGTTTTTGCTCTCACCACCTCTGCTGGAAGGCTGTTCCAGGAATCCACCACTCTTTCTGGACTTCCTCACATCTCTCCTGAATCAACCCCTCAGTTTCATAGCATGTCCCTTTGTTCATGAGCACCTTTTCTTCTGCAAAATACTTCTTTCCTGTACTTCATTTCCCTCATGAGATATTTAAAGGTCTCTATCATATCCCCGTCTCCCTCCTCTGTTCCAGGGTGTACATTTTGAGGTCCTTTGGTCTTTCCTCATAGTGCTTTTGAACCAGACTCTGCACCATTTTAGTTGCCCTCCTCTTGGACCACCTCCACTCTGTCTATGTCCTTCAGAAGGTGTGGAGGTCAATTCTCAAATGAGAGAGAATACTGCAAGCCCCAAGTGCGGTGAACATATGGCACATGGGGCTTATGGCATTCCCGGGCTGGCCATTGGGATTCTTGATCCCATGTGCACCATGCCCCTTGTTTGCTGGTCTAACTTTGGGGACCTTTTTACAGGGTTTGTACCATATCTGCGGTGCAAGCCATCATAAAGGGGATAACATGCCACAAATACATGCAACCTATGGGAATTGAGCACATGGTGTAGCAATGAGTTTGGGGCAGCCCAGGGTTTGACGCAGGACTTCAGAAAGAAAAGCCCTGTGTCATTCTTTAAGAATCAAGACTGTGGTCTCCAGAACAGTACTCTAGGTGAGGTCTTACCAGTGATCTATACAGAAGCAATACCACCTCCCTCTTTCTGCTGGTGATACCCTTTCCTATGTACCCCAACATCCCACTAGCCCTCCACTGGCTTGTCGCACTGCCAGGCCACTTTTAGGTAATCCAATATGATTAATTACCCACAGGTCTTTTTCTTACTTGGTGGTCAGCAATACCACTCCACCCATTTTGTACTCTGCCTCTGGGTTTCTGCCATGCATCATGTTGCATGGTAGCTGTGATGGGCATCAAGGCACACAGATAGTGGATTGTTCTAAGAACAGCTGAAACATCTGCTCCCCCCCCCCAATATTACAGTACTGGAGCTTGTGCTTCACTGATGTGTCAGTATTGGCACCAGGGTTTATTTAAAAAAACCCTGATTTGCAGGAGTTTCAGTAATGGCATTGCACAATCAAATCAAATCAAATCAAACTTTATTTATATAGCACCTTTCAAAACCAAGGCGCTGCACATTAAAATACAGACACAACATAAAACTTAAAATAACAAATATATCAATAAACTAAACATCATTTGGGAAGGCTAAACTGAATAAATATGTCTTTAAATCAGTTTTGAATCTATCGACGGTCAGGCATTCTCTTTGCCGACAAGGTAGGGAATTCCACAGGGTTGGTACCACAAAAAAAAAAGCACGAGCACCAGATGTTTTTAAACGAACCCTGAGAATGTCTAGCAATCCCTCATCTGTGGATCGGGGGAGGACGGAGGGGGCAGTAGGGAGTCAGGAGGTCTTGCAGGTAGCCGGGGTCCCTGCTCATGTAGGGCTTTGAAGGTTAGCAAGCCAACCTTAAAGGTGATCTGCCACTGAACAGGCAGCCAGTGCAGCTCGCACAGCACAGGTGTAATATGACTGGCCCTCAATGTCCCAGTCAAAAGCCTGGCTGTTGCATTCTGCACTAGCTGCAGGCAGCAGATATCAACCCCTGGAAGCCCTAGGTTGAGGGCATTGCAGTAGTCAAGGCGGGTAGTGACAAAGGCATGGACCAGTGTTGGAAGGTCATCCAGAGGAACGAGGTGTTTCACTCAGGCGATATTCCTCAGAATGGTAAAATGAGGATTTAAACATGGCCAATACCAGAGATTTCAGGGTCAGACCGTCATCTAAAATAACACCTAAGTTATGCACCCAGTCTGAGATAGTGAACGGAACACCATCGGTCCATCGGCCCGACGCCTGTCCAGCCCCTAAACCCACCCCAGATGACCTGTGTCCACTACCAACACTTCAGTCTTATCTAGAATCAGTCTCAGACAGCTGGTGTTCATCCAGTTCCTGATCTCAGCAAGACAGTTGTTTAGCACAGAGACTGCATCAACCTGTCCCGGTAGAAAGGACATATACAGTTGAGTATCATCTGCATAACAGTGAAAACTCAAACCGTATCACCTAATGATATCTCCCAATGGCAGCATATACATTCTTGTTCATATTGTTGCTATATTAGTAACATTTATGATTCTATGTAAGTGTCTATTCTTTGTGACATATTGGATGTTTGTATGTATTATCCTAGATACATGTGGTAACTATAGTATGTGTTTTAAAAGATATGTTTACACAGGTCTGTCTTGTAAACTGGACCATCAGTTCAAATGACAAGTATTACCTGTATAAAAATAAACTTTTACCTACCTACCTACCATACACTGTGAACAACATGGGTGCCATGATGGAGCCCTGCGGCACCCCACAGGTCAGTGGAAGAGCGCCAGAGGAATAAATTCCAGTGACCACCTCTGAGACCTGTCCATGAGGAAAGATTGAAACCATTCGAGGACTGTACCTGACAGCCCACAAAAGAGCCTCAAGCACTCCAAAAACATGCCATGGTCCACAGTGTCACATGCTGCAGTGAGATCAAGAAGGACTAAGATGGTACATGCCTTGATCTCTTGCTATTAGGAGATCCTTCAATACTCAGACAAGTGCAGTCTCAGTGCTATGTCTCTTCCTAAATCCAGACTGAGGGCATCATAGACATTGTGAGTTACAAGGTGATCATCCAGTTGCAACGCAACCACCTTCTCAATAACCTTGCTGACAAACGGCAGGTTAGAGACAGGCAAGTAGTTAGCTGGACAGTCTGGATCCAAGGAGGGTTTCTCAAGGAGTGGTCATACGACTGCCTCCTTAAGGGACCTGGAAAGACCCCCTCCAGGGAACTCCAGACAATTTCAGCTAGGATCAGGCAGATAACATCTACACAACCCACTAATAGGGTGTAGGGCCCGGATCCAAACTACAACTGGTTGGGCGAAAGTCTGGATAATCTTCACAATGTCCATGAATTCCAGCTGACTGAAGCCTGACCAGATAGACTGAGTGCATGCCACCTCCTGCT
Organism: Neoceratodus forsteri; assembly: GCA_016271365.2. Lineage (NCBI taxonomy): Eukaryota > Metazoa > Chordata > Ceratodontiformes > Ceratodontidae > Neoceratodus > Neoceratodus forsteri. The sequence goes on from CM028132.1 coordinate 746,747,756, forward strand.
GACCTCCACAATCCCTCATAGGGGGAGTCAGGCCGATGTCAGACCTGATGCTCGCAACCTTATCTGTGAAGAATCGAGCAAACTCCTCACATTTAAGCTGAGAAAAGGCTCCTCTGGGCTGGAGACAGATTGGATTTCATAATCTGTCAACAGTCCAGAAAAGCTGAGCCGGTCGATTCTGTGCAGCAGAAATCTTTCTGGACAGGAATTCTGCCTTCTTACGGGTGATTTTTGATTGATAGCCCTTATAAAGTTCCATTAACCTAAGCCTGTCAGCATCCAAGCCAGACCTCCACCATGCTCTCTCCATCCTTCAACCAACTCACCTCAGCTCCTTCAAGGAACCATCAAACCAAACGTTCCTTGGGTGAAGAGTGAGAGGTTGAACATGAACAGGAGCAATTTTGTCCTGGGCATCTCCCACTTCCCTATTATAGGCCATTACAAGATCCCCCAGACTCGTGCATTCACCCGACAATTCCGATAGGTCCAGCATCGCCAATAGACCATCTGGGGTAACTCCCCTTAAAGGTGGTACTGAACCATCTCCGTAGGGGCAGACCCATTGGGGGAGCCCCAAAACTGAACCTTATGGTGTGATGGTCAGATCAGATGACTGGTTCCTCCCCAAAATCAGTGATCTCTATCCCTAGGAGAAACACCAGGTCCAATGAGTGACCCCCTGTATGGGTAGGGGAGATAACCACCTGTGTAAGGCCCAGCATCATCATTAGCTGGAGGAGACTTTGACCAAATTGAGAGAGTTCATCATTGACCCAGGCATTAAAGTACCCCAGAATGATCCATCTGGGGACCTCAATACCATTTCGACAAAGAAGTCCGCTATCTCCTGCAGGAATTTTCCACCATCACCTGGTGGACAGTAGATGGGGAGTATACCGCAACCTACACCCTCTCTCAGGATACACTCGTAGGATCTGGTGGGCCCCACTGGCACATCCACAAGGCCCAGTTCCATCTTAAATATAATGGCTACACCCCCGCCCCTGTGATCCAACCTTGGGCGATGTATCACCGAGAACCCGTCTGGAACAGCGGAAGCCAGTACAAAGCCTGCATTGTCACCCAGCCAGGTCTCGGTGATACATGCCAGATCTGTTGTTCCAACAAGATCAGCTATAATAGCTGACTTGTTCTATTAGATCTGGCATTACATAACACCCCAGGTAGAATGGGTTGTCGGGAAGACTTCAGCTCCTGCCCACTTACTTCAGAGCCCTTGAGTATAGGGACAAGAGAGGAATACCTCTGTCCTGGCTCCATTTCACCCCAGGGCACCTCCTGGTCCCCACAACCCAAATCCTCCCTCCCATGTCCCTTCCCCACCAGGCCCAACTCTCCCTTCTCTTACACCTTCTTAATATCCCAAAGGCTCAACACCTTATATAGGCAATGGTACCTATGCCATATAGGGAGTTCTGTGTGAATAGTGGCTGGTCATCTGTTGGAGTTTTTAGGAATGGGGCAGTACTTCTCATGCGGTTATCCCCCACCACCCCACCACAGATCAGCTGGAGAAAAATGGACTAACAAATATTTGAAGCCAATGTGTAGAGAACGAGCAATTTGAGTGCTAAAACACCTAAAATTAACAATTAAAGGTATGTCGCTGTTACCTGAGGACTGAGGGCTCTGTACTTTCATTTAGTGCTAAATGAAAACCAATATCTTTTCTGTGTCTTTTTATGGATGGAATATGGCCCTGGAAGGTGATAAAGGATGATCAATCCAAAAGGGGAGTGTGAAGAGAGGCTCAGAAAGGATGTGTTGATGGTCCGGCTGTTCCCCTGCTTCTGACAAACTATAATGGAACTGTATGGAAGACTGAGAAGTTTGTTTCTCTTGGCACTCTCTGTTGAGAAGGGAGATGAGGGACTATGCAATCAGAGGTACAGCCAGTTCCAAAGTAAAAGGATTCAGCAAGTACAAATACCAGCTTTGCTCTTCATATTGAAACTGAATTTATGTTTGGACTGGTTCCTATATTCATCAACTCTCCACAATGGTAGCTGACAACATGGCTATCCTTGGACTTGATCTCAAGATATGTTTTAGAAAATGTTCCAAGTTACTGATGGTGTTGTGTTTAACTGTGATTTAGGACACATAGTAGTGATTTTTATTTATTTAGTACCCCTTGTCTTAACTGCTTGGTCAGAGTTATTAAATATCACTTTGATAAAGAGCCACTAATGTCTCCTATGTTAGACCCCTTAGGTTATACATTAGAGTCCCTGACTCCAAAGGTAGTCTGACTATGCAAGCTGGGCGATGAGGAGACTGCAATTGGGTGACAGAGTTCCTTTAGATGAGGCCTGCAAAACTAGTCAGGGATTATTTGGCAATTTTCCAGTAATGCACTGTACTGGAGTTGTGGGTGCCACAGAGTGCTGGCAAGAGCAAGTTCAGAAACTGACCCATACTGTGTCAATGGATGGGTACTTTCTTAGGTGGTAGCCCTTCCTAACTGTTGGGTTCTCAGTTACTGATGGTAGCACAATTGAATGTTGTTCCCAGTCAAGAGTAAAACTAGTAAATCAGCTCAGCTCAGCTCAGTTCAGTATAGCAGGATGCCCATTGAGGGGTCCTTCCCAGATACATAGAGATCAACACCTCTGGCAGTCTTCCAGTTAGGTACAAAGTAGCCTCAGTGCAGCAAGCACAATGGGATTGCTACTCATGAGGTTTCATATTCTCGTGATATGCAGGTCTCCATTTGTGGTTTACTTTCTCTATGTTCTGAGTGTCTGCACAATAACCTTGGTATTTTCAGAAAGTTCTTGCCAGTTTGTCATGGAAACAATAGGCTCATTCACATGGCAAGAAAGCTGGATCATCACTGTGTCGATCGCGGCAGCCAAGCTATCCGAAATGCTGTGGAGCAGCATTCAGATGGCATAGCTATGAAGCGCCGCAGGCGTTGTAAAAAAAGTTCCGCCATTCTGAGGAGGGTTCCGGTGGGGTGTGTGGTTAACATTAGCAGCAGAGGGCTGAGGGGGTCTTCAGACCTGAGTTCAGCTAAAGTTGTTTTTGTACATTAAACAGCTGAACTCGGGCAAGTAGTTATTTTTAAAAAACAAGAGCTATAAGTTGGAGAAAACATGACCAGAGGGGATCCGTGACACTGGGCAATGTTGTGGAAGGTGCTGGCTGTTCACACAGCTGAGCAAACCGGTACAAAACTCATGCTCCACTATGTGATCCCAAGAAAACAGGGATCATGGGCACAACAGAATGCAAGTGAGAAACAGCAGAACAGTGGCATTCAGATGTGCACAGCAGCACCGATCTGAGCGCTGTACACCACCACCGACTTAGAACTGGCAGTCTGAATGAGCCTACTGTGACTCTGTTGGAGCGGAATGTTTGGTGCTAGTGGCTTTTGTAATAGAAGTGACATAAGGGTAAGTAAATAATGTTACATATCATGGGACTTTTTAAATATGAACAATTAAAGCAGCTGTGCATGTTAGTGTTGAAAATTTTGACCTATGTTTTTATTCTATTTATTTATTGATCCTTATCTCCTGAATTGTATGATACCCTTCTTCCTCTACTCTTTTTTGAGTCTGCTTTAGCACTTTTGCATATCTGAAACAAAAGGAATGTGCCTTTTAATATTGGTTGGATCAGGTTTTCATCACTATTTGCAGCTGTTTTGAACACCTATCTGCCCATAAGGTCATGGAGCACTGCCTGCTGCATTATAGTTCATTTCAGTCATAACAGAATTGATTTACACAACTTAAGTACAAAACAGCTGAAAACAGTGATGAAAACCTGGTCCAAGCTATATTAAATGAAGCACTACTTTTATTATTTTATATGTGAAAATAAGTATTAAGGTAGACTGAAATTGCAAAGAAGGGTATTATACAAGTCAGGCGATAAGCGGCAATCTAAAGTAGAATAAAAACGTATACGTCAAAATTGTCACCACTATCATGCACTGCTGCACAAGGAACTTGCTTTCATCGGATGGAAAATCAGTAGTCCACATGTTAGTTTCTAGTTTATGATCTAGGAACTTGCACTTTTACCTTTTTTTAAGAGTTTCATTTTGCTGAGACTTTCTATTATGCCCTACACAATTTTATGCTATACCAGAAATCTGTAGTGTTAATATTGTCTAATTTTATTATGGATTCTAATGTTTATTCCTGTATCCTATTGCATCTTTTTAATGATTGGTTTGTTTAATTTATTTAAAATCTGTTAAATCTATGAGCATAAAGCATGTTTTCACGAGCAACCACAGAAAACAATCAGAAAAAAATCACAGCATAGATAATCAAATGCACAATACAAAATGACAGAAGAATATACAAAATACACAACACATCATTAACAAAACATAAACTTCACTTACACATTCAGGGCAGGATTTGCAAAAGAGATGCACTCAGTGCATCTCAGATGCGCCGGCGCAAGTCAAAAACATGCTGTAGAACAATTCACAAACAGGGTGAATGCAGCAGCACAACTGAGATGCCCTGCGCCAAACGACATGTGCCATAGGTGCTATGTAATGATATGCAGCTCTTATACAGGGGGCGTACCCATGCATACACAGTGCAACTCAATTCACAGTGCATATCCACGGTGCATCTATGGGGCATCTCCAGCACAAAGGCAAGATGCGCCATAGAAAGATAAGTACAAAAGGAGAGTAAGCTTGCCCATATGCAGGTCATTGACTGAATTGCCGCAGTAGCACACTGCCCATACTCTCACAACTGTCCCTGATTTTCAGGGACGCCCCTGATCTTGCCTCAAAATTTACTCTGTCCTCCTAAAATTGTATTTCCATGATCAATCAGTGGGTTGTAAGCACAAAATAATGTCAAACATTAAAGTTACAGACTTGTTCTTCCTTAGAAAATGCATTTTACACTAAGCCCCTTATTCTACCTTCTTCCTGAGTGGATATCACCAATTTTGAAGATGTGTCCCTGATTTTGGTGCTTTGTCCCTGATTTTTTTAAGCCTTGTCCCTAATTTATGAGGCAGGAGGTTGAGAGGTATGACACTGCCTGAGCCAGAGGGAGAGAGAAAGAGCGAGAGAGAGACAGAGACAGAGACAGAGACAGAGACAGACAGCCAGCCAGCACTCCAAGTCAGAGGAACTGAGCCAGAGGGTCACACAGAGAACCCCACAGCAAAATAAACCCAACAACAGTTGCCATCGCAGGTACACCAATGAGGAGGAGGAGGAGGAGGCAGGGCGGTGGAAGGCACCATAGGCGGCCAGCTCCACGGCGGCATCGTGCCAGGCTATCCTTTGAGCAGCTCACTGAGTTGGAGACAGTAGGCCGATACCACCTGAACAGGGCCATGTTGAGGCAGCCCTGTGATGATGTGATGCAGGCACCCACCACACGAGGTCATGCCATCCCGGTAGAGACCAAGGTGACAACAGTCATGTGCTTGCTCTCCATGGGAACCTTCCAGAGGCCTACTGGGGACACCACTGGCATTTCACAGGCCTTTACATCCCGCCTCCTCACACAGTTCCTCACCGCACTGCCACCACATGCTTCAGAATACATCCATTTCTCCAGCATGCAGGCGGAGCGGGCAGAAGCCATGCAGGGGTTCTACAGGATGGCACGCATGCCAGGCACCATAGGGGCCATTGACTGCACCCATGTGGTAATCCGTGCACCACCTGGTGAAGACGCCATTGCATACATCAACCAGAAGGGTTACCACTCCGTGAACTGCCAGGTGGTGTGCGATGCCACAGGGCGCATCACCAATGCCTGCACCACACACCCTGGGAGCGCACATGATGCATTCATATGGCACCAGTCGGCACTGTGCAGGAGGTATGAGGACAGGGACATACCAAGTGGCCATCTGTTAGGTGTGTGTGACAGGGCCCCAACAGCGCAGAAGGGTACCAAGGATGGGACACATGGGGTGGGCCATGGGCAACCCACACAGTGCGACACAGGTGCATGGGCCCTGGGACAGCAGGGGTGTGCAAGGGTACACAGGTGGACACAGGGTGGCAGGCAAGCACTGTGCACCACACGACAGATGGGGGCATGCAGGTGCAGCTGGGGTAGGGTTGCAGGACTGCCTGTAATGGGGATGCATGGGTGGTAGAGCAGGACAGAAGCATACACCACTGAGGCCAGGGCTGAGGACAGGGTGCATGCCAAAGTGGTACCCAGTGTACTAACAGACACACGTCTACCCCCACAGGTGATGCCGCATATCCGCTAAGACCCTGGCTCCTCACCTTCTTCCAATGATCCAGAACAGAGGCAGAGGAGTGCTACAATGTGGCACACATCGCGACACGTGCCATCATAAAGCGTGTCTTTGGCATGCTGAAGATGCACTTCTGGTGCCTGTGTTGGTCAGGTGGTGGCCTACAGTATAGCCCTGTGAAGGCCTGTGGCATATTCCTGGCCTGTTGCATACTACACAACATGGCCCTAGACTGTGGAATACGTGTTGAGGCCGTGAGGGCGACAGTTCGGGGAGGAGGAGGGGTGGGGAGGGGGGACAGAGCACCCCAGAGGGCCAGGAAGCAAAGTCAGACAGGGCCCGGAGGGACCTGAGGCTGGCAGCCAGAGTGAGGACCACCGCAAGGTATGTATGATTTGTGCATGGTGTACGATGGTGTGGATAGTGGTGCACACAGGCACACACATGGTGAGGGACACAGACACAGACACACACCAGGCATGCAACAACCATGCACTCACAGGCCATGTCACAGATGTCATGGGTCTGTGTGCACTGCAGCCTTATGCACAGGCACAGCAGACACTAGAACACACTCATCATTCCCATGACACATGGCACAACAGTGGCACTACTACAGACATGTTGGTCATCCTGCACAGGTAGCACAGAGGGGTGCCAGTGCTGCAGTCCTGGGGGTGTGCAGTACAGTCTGCCTTGACATGACCTAGTACCTCAGCGGGTGTTGGTGGATGCAGTGTGTACCTCACCCAAACTGGGTACTGCCCTTGCAATGCTGGGAGGCACAGGCCGGTCAGCAACAGCTATGGTACAGCTGGCCCCAGTGTATGGCATGGGTGACACTGACATCTCGCCTGAACAGGCACCACCGTGTGCCTTGGACAGTCCTGTGGCACATCGCTGCATCTACCCACATATGCAGTACCACTTGTCACAAATACTCTCCACAGTACCACTATACAGGGAACAGTACCCTCCGGTAGATTGCAGAACCACTCGTGTTCCATGGTGCAAGGTCATGTGTCCACTGCCAACCTTGCCAGTGTACATCAGTACTGTATCCCATATGCTGCCATGTGTACACCATAGTTCTGTGACAGGCATTCTGGACATGACGGGCAAACTGCAGTTTATTAGTGTCCTGCATTCTATGTATTGCACAGGTTCAGTGTTCCACATTATGTGGCATTTGTTCCACATAATGTGCATGTGTCCTACAGATTGAGAGGCACTGTTCCCTATATGGGGACATATAATCATTGAGAGGTATGCATGCACATGTGCCAATCCCTCTTGTAAGTTCTTGTAGCCTCATGTAAATATAGCTGTGGACTCACCTTCAAGGCTCATTTCCTCTCAGTCACCTGATCTCAGCCTGCAGAATTGGGAGCATTTATGGCTCAGAGCATGCAGATGAGGCCTGGAGTCCTGTTAATGAGATGCTAATCAGCTGAGATGCCCATGCATATGGAATGAGGTGGTTTAAGGTGCATTGCTTCTGTGAATTGCTAAAATTGCCCCCAGCTCATCTCAGTTTACAAGGAGAATTCTGATATGCACCTATGACATTACGGGCTATCTGTTATGCATGCACGCCACCATGTGCAACGGTGCATCTTTCACTATGCACCACTTTGCTGCTTACTCAGTGTGCTGTTGTGGGTTGTTGGTCATTGTGCTGTGTCCTGTATTGCGCACTGTATACCCACATGCACGGGACATGCTGCGCTAAGTGGTTGTAGTGGCCCATGGATTGCACGTTGTACTCATGGGTGTCAAGTAACACATGCTTTTGCTGTGGCGGCCGCCTTGCGGCGCGTAAGCATCGTGACGATGACCTCGCCAGCCTGCTATATGTTCTCTGTCATATATATGATAAAATGTAAAATAAAGTTTAAGTAAAAAAGTTTAAATAAAAAAAGCCAATTATCGAGGAAGGGGTAATTCTGCCCCCCCCCCCCGATGCCGGAGATAGGTTGCCACCACTGCAATGCATTTGGTGAAGACCTGTTTGGCAGATGACAGGCTGAATGGCATGGCTCGGGACTCATATAGGCTCTGAAGCAGAGGAACCACTGGTGGGATGGATGGATTGAGACGTGAAAACATACGTCCTGGAGATCCAGTGAGCAGAACCACTTGTTTTGCTCCAGGGGTGGTATGATCTGGGACAGAGTTACCATCCGGAAGGTTCGTGGCCTGAAATACTGATTCAGGTCATGCAGATCTAGAATGGGGCACCAGCCCCCCATACGCTTCAGAACCAGAAAGTACCTGGATATGAACCCTGGATCTGGTGGAAGATCTGCCACTCGTGCTACTGCCTCCTTGAGGAGGAGGAGCTGAGCAATATCGTCTCGGAGAGCTGACTTGAGTGTGGGCGGATACCCTCTCCTCCCATGGGGCACAGGCTCGGCTTGGAGGGTAATGCTTGAATTCCAGAGGCAGTCCCTATCCTACCACTTCTAAGACCCACCTGTTCATAGTAACAGCGGACCAGGCAGAAAGAAAGTGGCAGAGCTGGCCCCCCACGGGAGGACCCAGAGCTGGCGTGATGGGAGTAGGGGTGACAGCCCCTACCCCCGTCACTGGGCAGGCTTGGAGCCAGAGGACCCAGGGCCTGAACCTCGGCTACCCTTACGGGCCTGGGAGGGTCTGGGCTTGGGCCTGGGTGCCAAGCTTGAGCCTGCTGCTGCTGCCCACCTTGAAAGGGGGACTGCTGGGCCACAGGGGAAGGAAGAGTGCCAAAAGGCTTCTTCTGCTGCTTATTCGGACCAGAAGAACCCTTAGCAGAAGTGGCATCCAAGGTGGCACTGGACTGCTCAATGCGCTGAAGGTTACCAGCCACACCTGGTCTGAAGAGATCGGTGCCCAGGAAAGGCACATCAGCTAGTCTGTGCTGAGTATCCACTGGGAAGGAGGAGAGCCTCAGCCAAGTCATGCAGCAAGAGGCAACTGCGGCTGCCAACGAATGGGCACAGGAGTCCTCGATGTCCAGAGCCGTCTGGAGCAGTCTGGCAACAGCACAGCCTTGGTACCGGACCTGCTTGACCGTGGTCTGCATGTCTGCAGGGAGATGTGGGAGGACTTCATCCAAGGACCCCAAGAGGGCATGGGAGAAATGTGCCATGATGATTGCTGAGCTTGCCTGATGGAGGCCTAAAGATGAGGCTGCACAGACCTTCCAGGCAGAGTGATCCAAATATTTGGATTCCTTCTCAGGAGAGTCTGTTGGCATCTGCAGAACAACCAGTATGCCTGAACACAGAGGCTGTCACAAGGCTTTCGGCAGAAGGGTGCTCTGTGAACCCGAAAGGGACCCCATGGGCACCACATACTTGCAGGCCATATAGGCAGACTGAGCTGGACAGGAGGGAGGGTTCTGCCAAAGTTCTAAGGCTGGGCCAACAATGGCCTTGGCCACAGGAAAGACTTCCATTGGGGTATCCCCTCTCTTGAGGATGTCAGTGAGAGGGTAATCTGCCTTTTTCTGGATAGGCTCCAGGAGCATCCCTGTGGACTCAGATGAGGCAAAGAATGCCCTGAAAGGATGAAGGATCTTCCTCTGTCGCTATCCCACCAGCTGATTCATCATCCCCTAGATGAGAATGGAGGCCAGTTTCATCCAAATTAGAGGAATCCGGATACAGTGGTCAACAGACCAGACCACATCACCCTTGACCCGCCGGGTGCGGTCAGGGGTGACGGTGACCGAGACATGCCGGGGAAAACCTGGTGTCCAGTCTAGCTTCCTTAGAAGGAGCCCCTCCCACAAGCTGCTTGGGCAGCGGTTCCAGCAAAATCGGTGAAGAGACCGGTTTAGGCTGAACCAGAGATTTCACCGGCTCTGTGGGCGGAGGAAACCGACAATCTGCTCCAGAGGAGTCTGCTTCGGCCTGGGAGGCAAAAGCCAAGTAATGGCTGGGGTAGGAGCCGGGGAAGGCTTGTGCCTGGTCAAAATCAGCTGTTGCCACATGAGATCCTTGTAGCGCTGGAGTTTCTGCCGGAGCCTCTTCTCATCCGAGGAGGACGGCCGATGGCATTGCCTCTTTAGAGTGCATATAGCTCTTCCTCTGCCTTTCGGTCGAGGGGGTCAGAGACCTCGATCGAGATCAGACAGGCCGACTCGATCGCTCTGGAGACACTGGTGGGACCGGTGACTTCCCAGGGTCAGGGACCACTTTCATCGGGATTCCCAGCAAGCTGGGTCTCCTTGTAGGGGAAAGCAAGGAACGGAGTCAGAGAGAGAGAGAGAGAGCGTCATCGACTGGAGTTGGCGACAGAGGGTCGATCAGGTCAAGAATTATCTCAACGTCGATCGACACTTCGGTTGACTGGTCAGAGATGGCAAGGCGGAGAAGCCAGCAGCTGAAGAGGTGATTTCAACTGAGGTAGAAATGGCTGGTTCCTGGGACTGAGCTCTCTCCCGATCCCAAGAGCCTCTCCGTCGAGACAAAGACGGTCCCGGGTCCTTCTCCCGCTTACAGGACCGAGAGGAGTGTGTGCCTGCAGGACTCTCACCCTTAGTCGGGAGAGAGTGGCACAGCTCTCAGAAGGAACCAGAGAAGGTGGAGCCCAGGTTGAGTGGAATGAAGACCGCTCCGAGAGGAAGATTCCACGGCACGAGCCACTTCCTCCTCAGATGCTTGCATGCACTCCAATTGCTTGGAGGATCCCGCGGTCGTGGAAATCATCCACTGGGCCCTCCTTGGATTTCACTGGCGGGTTCTGTTTTTCGGGCCTCCCCCGCTTAAGGCGTGTGAGACAGTTGTCAACGACATTGGGTTGGAAAGCGAGGCAAAACTCTTACATCGTGGTGTCATGGCTGACACAAAAACAATAAACAGACATGGCATGCGGGTCGGTGCGCGACATCTTCGGGCGGCATGAACACTGGCAAAATCTGGGGGAAAAACTTGTCTTCCATGATCGAAGAAAAGTAATCGCTAAAGCGAACAAGGTGAATTTTCGGAATAACCGAAGTTTCTGAAGCCAGGGCCTACAAAATGAGAGAGAAGCACGAAGGAGGCAACCTGAATCTTCCAGCAGAAAGGAAGATCTGGCGTCATGGGATGGAGCCGGGGATTGTACCGCCCGCGTGGGTGGAAGGAGCCAGCTTGAAGACTTTCCAGCTGATTTAAAGGGAAAGGGACTCTGCCAATAAGTGTGGATGAACAACATATCCACGATCCTAGAAAGTACAGTTACGTAAGAACTTACCGTAACAATGAGATCTTCGAGAACAGCTCTTCGAGCAGGTTACATCATTAGGACTAAAGCTGGCAGGCGCCAGGACCCCACGGAAAATTTCTAGCTAGCAGTATCCAGCGGGGACCTCCCCCGACGTTGGTCCAGCCCCCGTCAGGCATCATATAAAGGGGGTGGTCCCCCAGAATCCCCAGTTCTCCCAACGGAGACTCCCGGCCGTTCGATGACATCAGAAGTGGAGACTGAGGATCCGCCATCAAAAGGTATTCAAAATGGTGTTAAAAACACCAAATCCTAGAACCGAGATATTGGAACAATTCTACCTCCAGAGGGGATGGTGGGAGGGAAAAGTACAGTTACGCAAGAACTTACCGTAACAGTAGATCTTCGAGAACAGCTCTTGCAGCAGGTAACACCATTAGGACTGAAGCCGGCAGGCGGCAGGACCTCACGGAATTCTTCTAGCTAGCTAACCTTCAGCGGGGACCTTGACGTCGGTCCCGCCTCCGGCGTCAGGCGTAGTACATAAGAGGGCGGTCCTAGATTCCCAGATTCTCCTCTGGCCGGAGACTTCCGCCACAGGACGACATCAGAATGGGAGACCAAGAATCCACCATCAGAAGACAAAGGCGTGAAGCCTCTGCCAAAGGCTCGGTAAGCCATGCCTCCTGCAAGGGGGAAGGTGGCGGAAGAAGACAAAGAGCTGTTCTCAAAGATCTACTGTTACGGTAAGTTCTTTCGTAACTGTACTATCTACTGAGATACAGCTCTGCAGCAGGTAACACCATTAGACTGATTTCCAAGCAATAACGCTTGTAAGCATTCTGGGAGGAGGAAACTAGGAAAATCCATACCAAGTCCTGACTCTAGGACAGGAGACCTTGTAGCACAGCCAGGCCAAAACAGTCTCTTCGCTGTGAAGCAATGTCCAGGCTGTAATGCCTGATAAAAGTATGCACAGAGCTCCAAGTGGCTGCAGCACAAATGGCAGAGGAGGAGACGTTGCGAAGTGCTGCAAAGGAGGTAGCCACCCCCCTAGTGGAATGGCCCTGGACTGTACCCGGGAGGGGCTTCTGCTTAGTATCATAGCAGTATAATATACACTGGACAAGCCAGCGAGAAAGGGACTGCTTCGATACTGGTTGGCCCATCATCCTTTCAGTGAAGGAAACGAAGAGTTGCTCAGACTTGCGAAGCTGTTTAGTCCTGTTCAGGTAATACCTTAGACAGCGGTGAACATCCAGGGTGTGGAGCAGTGCTTCTCCTCTATTAGAATATTTAGGGAAATACACAGGCAGGTCAATGTCCTGATTGAGAGTGAGTGCAGAGACCACCTTAGGCAAGAAATGAAAATTACATACCTACCGTAATTCTTGATCTTCTTGGACGAGTCTCCACCACTCATTCACACTAGTGGGATCTGCACAGAGCACCAGGACCCATGGGAGCAAACTTGTCACGGGTAGGCGCGAGAGATGGCGCCGCTCGCGCGATAATGACTATCTCGGCGACGACCCTCCAACCGCCTCAGTACCTTTTTTACCAAGGAGGTGCAGCGCAACTAACATAAAGAGTAAACCTAACCTTAAAAACGGACATAAGATAGTCCGGATGACCCGTGTAAGAAGGGTCAACAAAGAAGTCTTCATGGGCTAAAGATTTGAGGGAGTGAAGACCAACACAGCGGTGAGCTCGGGGGATGGAGGGTGGGCGTGTGAATGAGTGGTGGAGACTCGTCCAAGAAGATCAAGAATTACAGTAGGTACGTAATTTTCATATCTTCCTGGACATAAGTCTCCACCACTCATTCACACTAGTGGGAGAGTACCAAGCTGATAATCCCCAAAGGGCGTCAGGAGAGCCAGAGCTCACGCTGCCCAGGACAGAAGTCCATTAAGGATAGTTCTGTCAAGGCGTGAATGTCACTGGCATGAACATCCAGTGCATAATGCTTAATCAAGGTATGCACTGAGCTCCAGGTGGCGGTATTGCAGATATCTGCAATCGAACATTGCAATTTCCGCTAGGGATGCGCGATCACCCTAGTAGAGTGAGCGAACTCTACCTTCTAACTTAACCTGTGCCATGGAATAGCAATGTCGAAGACATGCCACCAACCACGATGAGATGCATCTGATAGCGACAGGCTGACCCAGCTGGGTCTCGCTGAAGGAAACAAACAATTGCTGAGTCTTGCGAAAATTCTTGGTTCTATCCAAGTAGAAACGTAAGGCTCTCTTAACATCCAAGGAATGAAGAGACTGTTCTCCTTCATTTTGGAAGTTCGTGAAGTAAGAGGGAAGGACCAGAGGTTGGTTTAGATGGAATTCTGACACAACCTTGGGAAGAAATTTAGGATGAGTACGAAGAACTACTTTGTCCTTATGGAACACAGTATACTGAGGGTCCGTAATTAGGGCATGTATCTCAGAGACCCCATGGGCTGAGGTAATGGCCACTAGGAAGGCTGTCTCCAGGTAAGAAATTTTAGCTCACAGGTAGCTAGGGGTTCGAAGGCTTCCGAGTGAGCATGTCTAGCACAAGGTTAATGTCCCAGGCTGCAACCGGACGTCTTACAGGGGGTCTGGTATGCAGAATTCCTTTAAGAAATCTCTTTATCATAGGTAACTGAGCCAGAAACAAGGAAGAAACCGGCTCATGGAACGCTGAAATGGCACTAAGGTGAACTTTAACTGTAGAGTACTGGAGACCTGAGTTTGATAGGTCCAAAAGGTACTCCAGAACCTTGTCTGGAGGACAGGAAAACGGATTCCAAGAGGACTTTGCACACCAGAGAGAAAAACGCTTCCACTTAGAAGTGTAAGTTTTTCGAGTAGCTGGCTTCCAGGCAGCCAGAAGGATGTCTGAGACTCTTCGAGAGACGTTGAACCGGTTCACTTCTACCTCTTCAGGAGCTAAGCATGAAGGTGAAGTGACCTCAGGTTGGGATGGACCAACGAACCCTGAGTCAAAAGGTTGATTTGCAAAGGAAGTGGTCTCGGAGAAGCTGCCGACATACTGTTGAGTAGAGAAACCATAGTTGCCGAGGCCAGGAGGAGCAATGAGAATCATCTTGGTCCCCTGAGACTCAATTTGAGAAGTACTCTGAATTAGAGGAAGTGGTGGAAAGGCGAAAGAAAGTGTTTTGTCCACCGCAGCCTGAACGCATCCTGACAGAAAATGCCAGGCCCTGGATTTCTGGAGCAGAAGAGAGGCAGTTTCGCGTTGAGTGGGATGCAAAAGGTCCAGGTCTGGAGTCCCCACTCTTCAACAGTGACCGAGCTCGGCTGGATCGAGAGACCACTGTGAGGGTCTGCCTCTGTTCTGCTGAGGTGATCTGCCAAGTCGTTTTGTATACTGCAGATATATACCGCTGATTAGAGACTTGTGCTCCAAGCACCACTCCCACACTCTCATTGCTTCCCTGCAAAGGGGTAAGAATGAGCACCGCCTTGCTTGTTGATGTAATACATCACAGCTTTGTTGTCCGTTTGAAGGAGAATGTTCTTGTGACAAAGAATATCCTTCAATGCTCGGATCACATAGAGGACTGCTCTCATCTCCAAGACATTTATGTGAAGCTGAGCCTCGAGCTGAGTCCATACACCTGAGTGTGGAGAGAGCGACAGTGGGCTCCCATCCCATCAGCGATGCGCCTGTGGTGATGGAGATCTGATGATCCAGAGGAGCAAGGGAATCCTTCCAGGAGATTGCTCTCTGAGACCACCAGGTGAGAGACCTTCGCAAGGCTCTGTCACCTTGATGGGATAAGACTGGGGAGAGGTCGGTGACCACTGAGCGGAGAGCCATCCATTGGGTGGTCCTCATGTGTAACCGAGCTAGAGTACAGTGAACACTGAGGAGCCATGAGACTCCAACATACGCTGCATCGAGAGAGCTGTGACCGATCTGTTCTCCCGATGTAACGGTCATCTGAAGGATGTCGAGTCTTCTGTCCTCTGGAAGGAAAGCCCTTCACGGAAGAGGTGTCCAGAAGAGTCCTATGAAAGGAGCCTCTGGGAGGGCTGCAGCTGTGACTTTTCAGATTCAGCAGAACTCCCATGGGCCAAGAAGGCGGAGGCCGTTTGAACGGCTTCCAGGGTCCCCTTGGCTGGAAGGGCTTGCTAGGAGCCAATCGTCCAGGTAGGAAACACTGAGTCCGAGCTCCTGAAATGCGCTCGTAGAACTGCACAACACTTTGTAAAGACTCACGGGCCGAGGATAGCCCAAAGGGCAGGATTCTGAACTGATAGTGTTGACCCAGAGCCACAAACCTCAGGAATTTGATGGCCTCGGGTGGATGGGGATATGCTGGTAAGCGTCCTGCATGTCCAGGGAGGCTAGCCAGTCGTGTTGATGCAGCAAAGGTAACAGGGTACCCAAGAAATCATTTGAATTTCTCCCTTGGGAGGAATTTGTTTAACTTTCTGAGGTCTAGAATGGAGCATCCCCAGATTTCTTTGGAACCAGAAAGTAGTGGGAGTAGAACCCTGTGTTTCGCTGATGCGGGGCAGCAGTTCTACTGGCCTGTTGTTCAGAAGGCCCTGGATCTCGGCGGCGAGGAGGTCTGACTGAGAGGTCGACAACCTGGGTTGCTGTTTGGGAGGACGATTCGGGGTCCAGAAAATTGAGAGAATAACCCTCGCAAATTATCCGAAGGACCCATTTGTCAGAGGTTACGGACTTCCACTGGTTGTAGAAGTATGTCAGATGACCTCCCACCGGAGGAGAAAGTTCCACCTCGGGCAGTGGGGATGGAACTTGGGCCGGCAATTCATAAGGTAGCGCTGGGGGCTTTAGGCCCCTGTGCTTTCTGCTGCATCTTCTTTTGAGGTTGGGCAGGTTGGCTTTTATGGAAGCTTCCCCTGCCTCTGCCTCGAAAGGACTAACGACTATGAAACTGAAGTTGACCTACATGCCCACGAGAGGGGGGAGGCGGAGGTCTAGCCAGCTTAATGGCCGACCTAGTCTTCTGAGTGGCCTCTAGGGCTTGCTCTACCTGAGGACCGAAAAGATATGAGCCATCAAAGGGCAACGCCATTACCTACTGCTGTGCATCATTAAGTAAGTCGAGATGCATGGCCAGGTGACGTCGAGTACAAATACCTGCGGCTGCTGAACGAGAAGCAGTGTCGAAAGCGTCCATGGCGGCTTTGACCTGTTGGTTATTAGACTCAATACCTCTGGTAACGGTTAGAAGAAGCTCTGACTTGGAGTCGGAATCTGGAAGAGCTTCAACCATTCGTTTGATAGAGTGCCACAGGATATACTCATACTGAGAAAAATAGCCTTGATAGCTGGCAATACGCATACTTAGAGTGGAGGCAGCAAAGACTCTCTTACCTAATGTATCAATTTTACAAGACTCTTTGTTAATAGATCGAGCTGTAGTAGCTTGAGGAAGAACGACCTTATCATTCTCTGCCAGGACTACAATAGGATCCGCAAAGGCTTGAGATGCCAAAATGGGACGATCCTTGGGGGCTGAAGATTTTCCTATCAATGGATTTAGCCACCGAGGAGTAAGAGCAGGATTATTCCATACCATTTGAGACAGCATCTCGAAGGAAGGTTGAATCGGAGGGTCAAATCCATAGGGATCTCCGAGCATGAAGATACTGGAGTCTTAATCTTTTCCCAGGATCGATGTCTTGTAGTCTGGAGAAAGAAGTGGAACTCTGGTTCCTCAACAGAGACTTAAAGGACAGGTCCTCGACCACAGGCTCTGTAGCAGTGAAAGAACCTGCTTCCTCCACTTCATCGCCAACCCAAGGTCTGGGTCAGAGCTCAACATCATCTCCTGATAGTCCAGAAAGGACTGTTTGGACAGGAAAGGAGTGAAAATAGGAGAGGAGGAAAGAACTGATAGAAAGGGAAAGTCCAGAGAGTCGGCCAGAGGATGTGGAGCCAAATACTGGATCCTCCTTGGGAGCCTTGTACAGGCGGTCCGCTTTCTTCAACATCGGCGGGGAGGCGGTGTGGGCAGCTTCCATGCTGCCTTGGTGGCGATCGCAGTGTCCACCAAGAATGGTACCTACCGAGCAGGATCCTTCTGCGAAGATATCTAGCAAGGCGTAGTCTCTCCTGGGTCTAACTCTTCTGCATCCAGCCCCATGTTCTCTTGGATGTAATGGCTGATTTCTGCGAGCGATGGGTCATCCGGAGGGAGATCTAGGAAGCTCACGTGGAGGTCGGAGAGGGGAGAGGGATCTGGATCTTACTGAGGGGACTCCGATCCTGTATCCTCCGTCAGGCGAGCAGGTAGCGTCTGGGTCTCTGAGGACTGAGTGACCCTGAAGAGGATCCTGAGCCGGAGGTCTCCATCTAGTCTTCCTTGGGGAGTCCGTGAAGCCTGGGGAAAGGTAGCTCGCCTGCTGCCCTGGCTGGAGAAGGGGGTGCAGGGACCGGAGGGTCGCAGGTGGTGGAGGAGGTGGTGTGGGAACCACATCCTTTTAATAGTATCCCACCAGTGAGTAAAGAGCTCCTTAACTTCAGAAAAGGAAAGGCTCGACGACCGGATCAGGTGCGGTGGCGAGTCGCCGGGTTCCGTCAGCTCCTCAGGGGGCCTCCAGGTTGCGGGAGGAGGTTCCTGGGAGGCTCGACAGGACCGGATTAGCCCGTCTGGTCCTCGGGCATCGTCACATTCCTCCTCCGTGACAGTCTCGTGGGAGGCGCGGGGTCCTCTTCTCGACTGTGGGACATCAGCCCTCCTGCCGGCGGCAAGAGGTGAAGGCCTCGGCGACAGGCGTCTGGCGGTCGACAGCTCCTGGGACCTGTGATGAGTGGCCGACGTCGAGTCAGACGGCTTCTTAAGCGAGGTAAGCTCCTTGGTCTTATGCTGGGGAGGAGAAGGAGGCAAGGAGGCAGACCTGACGTCGAGTTCGGAATGGCGGGAACCCGACTTGTGGTGACGATGATGGTCCCAGACCTAAACAGGGCTTTAAGAAGAAGAGGACAAAGGGCCTGGAGGTCTTGGCCTGTGAGGAGGAAGAGGGCAGAGGTTTCTTCCACCGCAGCGGAGGAGGCTGAAACGGGCCGGGATGGCGAGCAGTCGGACGGGCCGGAACTCCTGAGGTCAGGCCCCAGGCGAGGGGACTTGGATGGAGCCTTCTCCTGTGCTTCTCAGAATGTTCCGGGCCTTTCTCAGCAGAACTCCCTTGGAGGTGTCCATGGCCTTAACTTTCTCCTCAAGTAGGAGCATGCCAGAGCCTTCTGGCCAGCGGATCCAAGTCGCGCTATTGAACCCTTGGCAGAAAATACAGGACCGGTGTAGTCGGTTCGCCTGAGGCACGGACGCAGCCAGAATGCAGATCATTGAACGGATTTGCTTCCACAGGTGCACTTAGGATGGCCTTCAGGTTGGAGAGGACATCGGGCAGCAACTGAGGCGAAAAATGAACTTTTCCCGAGAAGGAAGGAGACTTAACCTCGTCGCGCACACAAAACGATCCGAAGGGTCGAGACATGCAAAAGTCGACGGTGGAAAGAACTGAAGTCTGGCGGGACTGCCCCTTATGTACTCACGCCTGACGGCCGGGAGGCAGTGGGACCGACGCTGGGGCGATCTCAGCTCAGTTAGCTAGCTAGAAGAATCGTGGGGTCCTGTCACTGCAGCTTGCAGTCCTAATGGTGTTACCTGCTGCAAGAGCTGTATCTCGAGTAAGATCTCCTGCTGCAAGAGCTGTTCTCAAAAGATCTACTGTTCTGGTAAGTTCTCATGTTAACTGTACTATCTTACTTGAGAAACAGCTCTTGCAGCAGGAGCACTCATTGGGACTGATTCCCGAGCAATATGGAAACCTACGCAGGTGGGAGGAGGCTAGGTAGAGATCACGAGTTGAACCAAAGGCAAGGATAGTAGTCCCTGAAGGACTGCTAGACCAAAACCAGCTCTTTGCCGTGAAGCCACATCCAGGCTGTAATGCCTGAAAAAGGTGTGCACGGTGCTCCAAGTGGCTGCTGCACAGATGGCTGAAGTGGACACGTTCTTCATGGCCGCAAAGGAGGTAGCCACCCCCCTTGTGGAATGACACTTAACCGAGCCCGGTAAAGGTCTGTTCAGTTTCTGGTAAAAGAACGTGATACAATGGATGAGCCACCTTGACAGCGATTGTTTAGAGACTGGACCCCCCATCATCCTATGGGCGAAGGAGACGAAAAGCTGATCAGATTTACGGTGGTGCCTGGTTCTGGTCAGGTAATATCTTAGACACCTATGCACATCTAGAGTGTGCAACAGGGCCTCTCCTCTATTAGAGTATTTAGGAAAGTACACTGGTACGTCAATGTCCTGATTGAGGGTGAGAGCTGAGACCACCTTAGGTAGAAACTTTGGATTTGTCCTTAGGGACATCCTGTCCTGGTGAAAAACCAAATAAGGTTCTTTGCACATCAGTGTGTGAAGTTCAGAAATCCTTCTGGCTGAAGTAACAGCAACTAAAAAGAACGTCTTCCAACTTAGGAGACGTAGCTCACAATCTGCGGCTGGTTCAAAAGTGAGCGTGAGCTGCTCCAGGATAAAAAGTAATTCCCAAGAGGAATAGGATCCTTAAATCGGAGGTCTAAGGTGGAGAACACCTCTCAGGAAGGCTTGTGCTGTGTCCAACTGAGTTATGGGACGTCGGCCTGTAGGTGAATGATAGGCTGAGATGGCACAAAGGTGTACTTTTATAGAGGAGTAGGCCAAGCCTGCCTGGAAGAGAGACGGGAGGTAGTCCAGGACCGACCTTTCTGGACAATCCATAGGGGAGAAACCTCGTGCTTGAGCCCAGAGGCAAAATCTATGCCATTTCATGGCGTATGTGGCATAAGCGGCCAGTTTTCTAGCAACTGCTAGAACATCTGCTACGTCTTGTGAGACCTTGTACCACATGATAGCTATGTCTCTAGGAACCAGGCATGCAGGTTCAGAGAGCGAAGGTCCGGATGGACCAAAGAACCCACCTCCTGGGACAATAAGTTAAAGCTGATTGGCAGAGGAACCTGAGGTTCCTGGGACAGCTGGTGCAGCAGAGGGAACCAAATCTGTCTGGGCCAAAAGGGTGCGATAAATATCGGCGTCGCCTGCTCTCTGCGGAGTTTCAATAGGGCCCTCTGGATCAACGGGAAGGGAGGAAAAGCATAGAGGAATCTACCTGTCCAGGAGAGGGACAACATGTCTCGCCAGAAAACACCAGGATCTGGATCCATCGAGCAAAAATTGGGCAGTTTTGTGTTGGATGGGGACGCGAAAAGGTCCAGCTCTGGTGTGCCCCATCTGTGAAACAGATCCTCTTCTACCTCCTGGAGCAGTTCCCATTCCTGGACTCTGGCCTGAGAGCGGCTCAGGCTGTCTGCTATGACGTTGTCCACTTCTGGGACATGAACAGCAATGAGGTTTGCGCCGTGTTGTAGAACCCAATCCCACACCCTCATGGCCTCCCTGAAAAGTGGGTAGGAATGGGTGCCCCCTTGTTTGTTGAGGTAATACATTTCTGCGGTATTGTCTGTTTGTAGCAGCAGAGCACCCGGTGGGATCTCCGACTGAAAGGCCTGCAGGGCATAAAGAACTGCTCTCATTTCCAAAATATTTATGTGGAGATGAGCTCCTGGGCGCTCACAAGCCCTGAGACCCTACCCTGTCGAGGTGTGCTCCCCAACCGAAACCTGAGGCGTCCGTGGAGAACGTCACAGTCGGAGACGGTGCAATGAAGGGGACCCCCACCGACAGGTTCTTTGAATCTAGCAACCATTGTCAATCCCGGATGACTGCATTCGTGATCCGAATTGGAAGCTGCAAATGGTCTTGCTTCTGATCCCATTGTACCCGCAACATCCACTGGGTCACCCGCATGTGAAGACGGGCTAGCATGACTGTTGCAATGGCCGCAGCCATGTGTCCGAGCAGGCAAAGGACTAGTCTGGCTGGGACAGTCTTCTTTGCCAAGATGTCCCTGATGAGGGATCTGATGTATTCTGCTGGTCCTGGGGGAGAAAAGCTCTCCCCCAGACGGTATCTAGAACTGCGCCTATGAACTGCAGATTCTGTGACGGAACCAGGCGTGACGACTTCTGATTGATAATGATGCCCAACGTCCTGAACAGGGATTGAGTACAGTGAATTGCGGACATCAGGGCCTCCCGAGAGGGTGCCATGAGGAGCCAGTTGTCCAGGTAGGGGAACACATAGTGGCCTTGTCTCCTTAGAGCCGCCACTATGACTGCCATGCACTTCGTAAACACCAGAGGTGCTGATGACAGTCCAAAAGGGAGGGCTCGGAACTGATAATGGCGACCTAGAAATTCGAAGCGCAAGAACTTCCTGTGCGGTCGAGCAATGGGTATGTGCAGGTAGGCAACCTGCATGACCGAGGACGCTAGGAAGGTGCCCTGCTTGAGCATGGGTATCAGACTGGGAAGGGTTACCATGCGGAAGTGCTTGTAGAGGACCGAAGCATTGAGATCACTGAGGTCCAGTATCGGGCGGAGGTCCCGTCTTTTTGGGACCCAGAAAGAAGTGGGAATAGTAGCCTGCACCTCTAGCCCAAGAATGAAAGTCTAGCTTGAGAAAGAAAGTTGGGGCTCCGATGTGGTAGCATATTCTAGCCCAGCTACCACAAGTTCTTCTGGGCATTTTGCGTGTGACTGTACATCAGTGTGGTGATTTAAACATTATAGTGAATCCCACCTAAGTGCACACTGGATAAGTGCACATCCAGCTTAAATGCACACTTGCTCAGTTTCCCTGTTTTTTTTCACTACACCCCCCTGATTAAGAAACCCAGATATGTGCACATGGTTTAAGTGCACAGCTAGAGCTGCCAGAAGATGACCGGCTCATATTTAAGGGCACATAAACAGGGTATAATTGGGTGTTAACTAGCCCATTTAATCACAGTCTGATGCTTAGCCTTATCCTTAGTCTCAAGCAACCCTCTGCCAGAATGCTTTTAGTTCTAAGGCATAGCAGAACTGAATAGGCAGCTAGTAGAGGAGTTCAAAGAAAGCAATGGCTGGAGTCTGAAACAGTAAATAAAGCTGCAAAAAACATGCAACAATTCATAGAGGCTATGCAGGTAATTCTGTTGTAATGGGTAGCACCGAGGGAGTCCTGTGGCCTTCTGTGGGGCCAATGTTATGACAGATAGCAAGGAAAGCGAGCCAGAGGTGGCCTACTCAGACCTGTGCTGTGGGATAATGCATTGTCTGCCTAAGTGCACAGCCTGCTTAAAAGTACAAAAATGCTCTTTCACAAGAATGTGCATTTTTTTTTTTTTTTTTTAACAATTCTTTTTTCTCACCACCACCGACCTCTCTCTAGTGAGGTCACACACATACCGCTCTGCCCACCCGAAGCAGTCTGTGCTCCTTGGTGATCAACCCCCCCCACCGCCTCATCCAATGCCACTCTAACTCCCCGGGTCAGAGTCCTCCTGAGAAGGACCGCCACACCTCCGGCGCCCTTTCTAGAGTATTGGCAGGTGACGCTGGCTACAGGGAGGACCAGAGGAGCACCTCCTGAGGCCGGCATTGGGCGTGGGCCCGTAGGTCCTGGACCCGCCTTCGCCTGTCAGTGGGAGTTTTTCTTCCCCTCGTTACACCCCGTTCCCCCCAACAGAGCCCGAGTGCGCAATGGTGCCAGGCACACCTGTCACGGCTCTGCATCCCCGTTCCAGTCCTCAAGTGTTGCAGTACCTCCGGTCTCCACTGGGGGCCGCTGCGATGCTGGGCAGTACCCTGGATCCGCCCCAAGCGAGGAGGGCAGTCCTCCAGATGCTTGAGCCCCTCTCCCCCCTGCCAATCCCCGGCGGCCCAGGCTCGTTCCTGAACCTGGGTCGCTGGTGTGGCGTCCAGCCCCTCAACCCTCAGTGCCACCAGGCCAGCAAGAGTGTGCATTTAAGAGTGCTCTGCTGTCTTAGGAATGATGCACCTTCTGAGCAGCAGTCATATACCAACTCAAGTAATTCTTTGTAGCATGACCCAGCAACTTTAAAAACAATTTTTCCATTAAAGGGGAAAAATTAGTACCAAGAGCCCCACACCCAATTGCAGTTTGTGTGCAAAAAAACTTTTCTTTTACTTACAATCTATTATACTGAAGTGAACAGTATCAGACCATTTCTGTTGACTTGTAAGCTGACATTTTCTGTAACTGCGAATCCCAGAATTTCCTGGAGCCGACATCAGAGGAGGGCTGCATGTAGTGCATGTTAAGAGTTTTAATAAGCTCTGATCTTTTGTTTGCTGGTCCCTCTGCTCCCTGGGCTACACAGTCCCAGCCCTGGGAAAACAGTAGGAACAGCAAACAACTAATCAGAGTTTATAACAACTTTAACATGCACTGCAGGCTATCAAATCTCCCACTGCTTCAGCCCTCCTCTGATGTCAGCTGCAAGGGATTCCGGGATTTTTAGTTACAGAAAATGTCAGCTTGCAAGTCAGCTAAATTGGTCTGATGCAATCTACTATACTGCTGTAACAGTAAGTAAACACCCCCTTTTTTTTTTTTAAACACAAATTGGCGCTGACTGTTCCCCATTAAATAACTGAAGTTGGTACTCAAACAATAATGGAAAAAAAACAAGTACTTCAAACTGAAGTTGGTACTCAATAATGGAAAAAACAACCACGTATTTCATTAAAAAAAGTTTATTCCAGTTTGTACAAACATCAGTAGATAAAATCTAAGGCGCCATCAGAGTTGAAGATTTAATAAGACTTAATCTGGTTCAAGGTCAGTTGGCACTCATCTGGGGAGGGCGGCAGCTGCAAGTGGGGTGCTAGCTGCACACTTGGGCAGACTTGACAGACTGTGTGCCCCATTTCTGCTGGCAAGTAGTAAGAAAGACAAGCTACTGTCAGGAACATTATGCCATGGAAATTACTGGTGGGCATACAATTAAAAATGAGTCAACAGGAAACCATAAATTAAATTCTTACAATCTTCCTCAACCCAAAAGGCACTACTTTCAAGGGAACGGGGTTGGGGGTGGGGAGATATGTGCCTCCCAGAGTCTATGTGCATAACGACCCTGGCTAGTATACCGTTTCCAGACAATTAAATGTTAATTTTATCCAGGGCAGAATGTGAAAAGGACATTCCCACAACAGCAAAGCACCATTGCATCAATCCGGTGAAAAGGTTGACCTATACTTTGTTATGCTATTTTAGATAGCCACTCACCATCTGACTTGTAGGATACCTTTCTTTCCACAATTTGAGTCTGCTTTAGTACTTTTTTTCACGTTTGAAATAATAAAAGGTGCACTCCTTTTAATATGGCTTGGACCAGGTTGTCATCGGTATTTGCAGCTGTTTTTGAACACCTGCTGTTCCATAAGGTCAGGAAGAACGGCCTGCTGCACGATCGTTCATTTTAGTCACAACACAAGTGATATTTAAGCAACTGATGGACAAAAACAGTGGAGAATACTGATGAAAATGTGGTCCAAGCCATATTAAAAGAAGTGCTCCTGTTATTATTTCAAACATGAATAAAAGTACTAAAGCAGACTTAAAGTGTGGAAAGAAGGGCATCATACAAGTCAGGAGGTAAGAGGCAATCCAAAATAGCATAAAAACGTATAGGTAAAAATTTTCACCAGACTGATGCACTGCTGCTTTAATTCTGCATCAACGTAAGTAATGCTTTGCACGCAAACGCATTATCTGTAGGTCAGTCCCATTAAAAAGGCTCAACACTGGGACAATGAGTAGCATCCCTGCCTGCAGTTTGCAGAGTAAAGCACTTCGGTGCTGCCCAAACAGAAATTAGGGGGGCTCTAATTTGGCCCCAGTGTGATTTTTTCCCCCCTATAAGAAGCACTGTTATTTGTCTTTCAGGTTGAAAGGGATTTCAAGTGCTAACAGAAAAGTTTTTAAACCTGCAAGTTGCTACTGGTCAACATTTTTCAAGAATACTAATACTTTAATCTTGCATCTGACAGTTAAAATAGTTTAATATTATTGGTCCAAAAATTGCTAGTACAACAGAATTGCTATCCGTGAAGGAATCCAGCAGTGGTATTACTTGACAGTAGCACATGTACTGCACAGTACCAACTGGCCAGAACGAGACATAACCAAGTATATTTAAACACAGACAATTTTTCTGTTGTTGAATTAAGATGGTGACAGTGACTCGCTGTACTCAAACCTGATGGAAAACAATTTACAATTACTGGTCACTTTATTTAATACCCTGATTTTGAAACTTTTCATATCCTTTAATACATAACTGATAACACATGTGTATAGTCAGTCATGCACTGTGACATTTTTGCACTTAAGCATATATTGTTTCGAAAATTCAAACTAACCAAACATAATCCTTAAACCAGTGTTTTAAAATTTAAAAGTCTTGCTTTCATTCCCTTCGTCCCTTACAGTTTTCCATCGCAATCTATTCTTAGCGATACCAAGTTCATTAACTTAGTAAAAGTGAAACTGTTCAGCATTTTCACCAAAATAAAATATGGGAAGGGTTGTACA
This sequence comes from Neoceratodus forsteri, assembly GCA_016271365.2. Taxonomy (NCBI): domain Eukaryota; kingdom Metazoa; phylum Chordata; order Ceratodontiformes; family Ceratodontidae; genus Neoceratodus; species Neoceratodus forsteri. The sequence continues at coordinate 746,773,674 of CM028132.1, forward strand.
AGTTTTATATATATATATATATATATATATATATATACACACACACACACACACACACATATATACACACACACACACACACACACACACACACACACACACCCTTAGTGCGATATCTTTATAAACATCTTGAGATCTAGAGTTTTACTCTCAAGGTTCAGGGACAACACACACACCCCTAACTCAATGCATCCCTTCCCATACATTATTCTCTTATTTAATATCTTAAAAACATTATTCTCGGTTTATAGTCCGTTTCATCATTGTACTTGTTGCTTGTGAAAATGGGCATTATATGCTCATCAGCTTACAAGTATAAAAAATTAAAATGAAATGAAAAGTGAAATATCTTAAAAACACCCTTATTGCTTCCTTTTCAATTGCATTCATGTTTGATATTTTCAGCCATTTATTTTTGTTAAAATGAGGGAGGCAGCATGGCCCAATGGCTAGAACACAGGCTTTGGGACCAGGAGACCCAACTCACAGTGTAACCCAGACCTGAGCAAGTCAATTAAACCCTCAGTACTCTGTCCCAACCCAAGCTGTAAAAAACTGGGCAAGCAGAACCACACTGAAAATTAGAAGGTGCAACCCAGCTGGGCTATTCTGGGTAAATAAATTATAGAGCTAAAAAACAAAATCTATATATTTCTTGGGCATACTACGAGGTCAGTGGCAACCAGGCACCCTGCCATCAGTCCTGCACGTGGAGGACACCAGGCAAAAAGGTAAGTCCCTGGGAAGTCGGGTGATGGGGCTGGGGCGACCGGACAGAAGGGGGCAGGCTGGAGGGGACAGGGGGATAAAATACTGATGGAAGAAAAAAAAAAAAACAGAAGAGCTAGTGCACTGCCAGAAAGTAATATTTTTTAAAAAGTAGTCAGCCAAGTGGCTGCCTGATGACACAATGAAAGCGTACTGGCTTCCATGCTGGCGACACAGGTCTGGAAGCAAACCTGGGAGCCAGCACTAGGGTTGCCAGGCTGGGTGCCAGCAATCTTGATGGCAACGTGTCACAGTTGTGGGGAGGGAAATGGGTACTGCATAGCCCCTGCTGTTGACCTGGGGAGCTTGCTGCTAGCAGATGCATGTCCCCCCCCCCCCACACACACACACAGAGTTGGGATCCAGGGGTAAAACAACCAGCCCCAGTATAACGATGAACCAGCACCCTACAGGTTCCATACAGTCTATCACAGCTCTTGACGGACCTCCATTATCCAGATCCTGGAGGTGAGGAGTAAAGTCCCCTGCTGGGGACAAGGGGAAGGCAACTCCAGAGAGACTAGCTTGTCCAGGAAATGGTAGGCGTTGGTACTTGGGGTTCTGGCTTGAAAAAGGGCAGACCTGGCGAAGGTAGAAAAAAAACCTGAATAATAAAAAAATATAATAATAATAGTCAGCTGTTAATATCTGAAGTACTAATTCTGTTCCCTTTTGCTAATCAAGATTTTCTACCTGGAACTGCAAGCTGTGATATGTAGAGCAGTACTTTACCTTGCAGGTGATGTATCTACTTCCATTTCCCCTCCATACTAAATCAGAATGGTAACCTTGCCGATTATGACAGCACGACTCTTCTAAAAGACCCAATCACTTTCTGCTACCTTGGTCTCTAGAGATGTCACAATGAGAGAGGTCACAATACTAATGAGGTAAGAAAGGGGCAAGTCGCTAGGTAGGCCAACTTCCAAGGAGGGTGCTGTTCAATCCATCACCTCTAATAAGCTCAGGTAGAAAAACCTTCTCATGAGCAAATGGAAAAAAGCAGTACTACAGAAATTTAAAGAACTGGTGACACGTTCAGGAGAACGTTAACAAAACCTAATATTTAGACACAGTCTAGCTTGCATTTCCCATTAGTGCTGTACATCTCCTCCCCATTATTACTGAAGTTGTTTGCATGAAAACAGGATCATTGCTCCTGAAGAGTTCGTCTATTCCTGCTGCTTTCTCCCTACATGAAGTCACAGAGCACTGCTGGTGGTATCACAGTTACTTCCATGGCAACAGACTGATGTCACAACAGAGGATTATGACTAGAAATAGGGAGTAAGCTATAGAGGCTGATGGACTCTAAAGGAACTCCAAGGGATAAAGATAATATATTCATGCAAGTTTCCTTAGTAATAAATAACGGGGAGGAGAAATATACAAAATATAAATGGAATGCAGGCAAAATTTTACCCAATTATGTTTTTTAAAGTTTTCTTTGAGGCATCAGTAGCTCTAACAAAAAAAGTAACTAGCTACATTTAAAAATGTACATTTTTCCTGCTACCGTTAATGGAGCAGTATGTGACAGTGGAACAGACCTCACAGAATGGAAAGGGCAATAAGAGGCATAATCCACGACAGTAAAAAATGTAATAAATTAATTTAAGAAAAAAATAGCCAAAGCACATCCCAAAAGTGAGTGCTACTGAAAGGAAGAGGGTATTTAAAGGTACACATTTAAATCCATTTCCTATTATTTTTAATACCATGAATAAATAACTCCAGGTTTATCGTTAGGAAAATCTTTTGGATCAAGAAGCTCCCCCTCCCCCCCACCAAATTATGCTACCCACAGCCATTCCATGTGCAAGAGTTTCCCTCAACAGTTATTTTACACAGTATAGTGAGTAAACCCACCACAAAACCTATGTAAGTTACAAAGCTCATTAAGACATTGTTCTTTGGCCTAAATGTTAGTAAAGAGTACTTAGAACAAAATAAATAAAAGCAGGTACTAAAATATATACAAAAAGTACAAATTATTTTCAACCTCATCTTACATTTTATGTGTTACGAATGTACGAAAACAAGGCCCAGATAAGGAATGGAGATTACAGTCCAACTCTCAAATCCCCTACTATTGCACATTCAGGGCCTGGTCAAGAAAGCCCTATGCACCTCTACGTGGGTGCGCAGCGTGGCCCCTGATGCATGGAAGTCTTGGTCTGTACATGCAGTGGCCTCTGCACATCCACAGGACACACCTGCCCAGCTGCAGAGGGTGTCCTGACCTGATCCACGGAGCTACACAGGAGGTCAGGGACAGCAGGGGTGGGGAGGGAGCTGAACTCCACTGGGATCCTGAGTACGACTTGCATGCTGCAGAGGCAGTTGGCAAAGGCGCTTAGGCTATGCCGGGGGACCTCAGGCATAAGTACTATATGCTCTTGCCGTACTCTGGGGTGCTTCCTCCACCAGATGCCCCCGACCCTCTGACAAGGGATGGTGGGCTGGGACACACGGGACACTGATAATTAGTTTTAAAATTACATTTGTGGTATGGGAAGATGTTATTCCTTGGACAACTGTCATCCCAAAATCCTCTGCTCCACACTAAGCAGGGTATTCACTCTGCAGGTAACCCAGACTTCCTGTTGGATGCCTGGTGGCCACCCCAGCTCTGCCCCATCTCCATGCAGCCCTCTACAGTCTCAGATTGGGGGTGTGGTTTAGGGGTTCTTAATTCTACTATGGGCGGACATGGCTCGGGGTGTGAAGCTTTGCAGCCTGGATAAATGCAAATCACGCATATCCAGAGATTTTTCTGGATCAGGCCTTTCGTACAAGAACAAAGCCTTGTTAATGTTGACATATTAGGTATAAAGTATTATGACAAACTGTAGACAATGAAATCCCAAAATCAAAAACAAGGATAATGCACTATGAATAAACTTCATTTTACAAAAATAGATAACTTTACCATATTCTGGGCACAATTTATGGTTTGGGGACTTCATTTACCTCCATCATTATGTCTTGCTGGTCAGATTTTTTTCTGAAAAGGCACAATTTTTTTTCCACAATAGATGTCCCCGTTATAACTGGTGACCCCCTACAATGGCTGGAAAAGCATTCCTGATAAAATACCGTAATAACCTGCAGAATTCCATAGTAACTCGACAGTGGGTTATTATGGTATTTTGCTCCTCATCCTCTCACTTCACTGTATTTGTGCAAGTACAGTGGCCACCCAGGGTCACGATCACTCGTATAAATACAGCTTAGTTTTTCTCTCGGTTGAAACCTTCCACCAGTCATTTAAAAAATAATGCCTGTGCAAAGTTTGTTTTAGGAGGAGTTTTCGCACCCCCTCAGTATGTGATAATCCCATAAACCGCTCCAACTTCGCTCTCAGGGTTTATGGATTGTCACACACCTTGGGGGTGTGAAAAATACTCAAACACCTGCACAGGCATTATTCTCTATAAACCTACAGTCTAATAAACCAAAAGGCTTTCTGAATTTATTAAAAGCAGGCTGACAAATTCAAGCAGTTCCACATTCAGGCTGTGCAAAGCAAAGAACCTTATTTAAAGTAATGGTATTTACACAGTCAAAAGGGGATGTCTGTGATCTTGTAAATTCAGTATTTCATTATTCACCCAACTTCCAAAAAATAACCTCTGGCAGTTAAAAGTCACATCTACGAATAGCTTTCATTCTCCTCCCATGACGTTATCCATTGTTTCTTTTCAAATGGGTCTTTTGATTTTCTGTCTTTAAACTGGCGTTCTTCTTTACGAATTCGTACAGCATGGTATCGTGGAACACTGTCGTCGTACCGGGATCGTTTAAAAAATCCACACTGTAATTATAATTAAAAAACATTTTTTTATTTTTTTTGTTAGGATGGTAAAGTGAAACATTAAAAGCATTGTTAAGCACAACATCCAGGTTTCCCAGAGACAGAAAAAAAGTGCTTCTCCATTTAGAAAAACAGCAATACACCATACGGCTGCAGAAAGAAAAGTTAAAGCTGAAGAGTATTAAATGGAATTAGATTATGCTGTAGGAACTGCTGCAACAGTATTGCTATACTTTGCAGTTTCGGTAACCTGAGGATTGTCACTGTGCATCTGTCATGCTCAGATATCTGTAACTATCATGTTCTGTACATACTGTTCTGTATTTATTGCTGTAACTTTGGTTGTCCTAATCAGGACAACCTTGTAAATGAGCACTCAATGAGCCTCTCTTCATGGTGTAACATACTAATTTTTCCGAAACATGGTTCACTGCCTACTCCAACAAAGATACCACCATTACATTCAGCCGATTTGCAACTATATCGTTGGGGCTTTCATTTAACTTTTTACTATGAAAATGGAAAGTCAGAAAAGGCCTTTTTTGAAAGCTAACCATTAAACATTCTCTAAAGCTAGGGTTAGCATCAATTAAAAAAATCTATAGAATACATACTTGAACAACTGTGTTATTTACTGGTCTTTCACTTGTTTACCTCTTTAGGGAAAGAATCTCAGATTTCCAGGTAGAAAATCACCTGGGGACCAGTGACCATCACATGGTATGGTTCAATTTGGCCACTAGAACTAAATCATCCCATTCCAAGGCAAAAATATGGGCCTTCAGAGGAGCTGACTTTGATAAGCTGGACAGAGTTAAACTAGCCCTGGCAAGAAAAAATACAGGTGAGGGGGTACAGGCAAAGTGGGTAAGCATTAAGGACGCAATACTTGATGCAACATCCCATTGTGTTAGAGAGAAAAGGAAGTGCGAAAGAAGAAGGAAACCACTTTAGTTCTCAAAAACAGTAGTAGAAAAGGTCAGAACCAAAAGGCTGGCCTTCAGGAAATATAAGGGAATGCAGCAGGATGAAGACAGGGAGACATACCAAACTTCCCTAAGGGAAGCAGAGAAGGCAGTAGGGTAGGCTGCTGCTGGGCCGGTCTGGCCGCAGGAGTGGGCAAACGAAAAGGGCCGGTGGTTCTGATGCTTGGGGCCCTTGTCCTTCTGGAGATGTGGCGGAGTCCAAGGTGGCACTGGACTTCTCTATACATTGGAGGTGGCCCTCCACGCTGGACCAGAACAGGTCGGTGCCCAAGAAGGGGACATCTGCCAGCTTGTGTTGCATATCAGCTGTAAAGGTAGAGATGCACAGCCAAGCCCTGTGGCGCATGGCCACTGCAGCCGCTACCGAACGGGCACAGGAGTCACCAATGTCCAGAGCCATCCAGAGTTGTTGCTTCGCCACTGCCCTACCCTGGTCCTGGACCTGGGTGACCGTGGTCTGGAAGTCCGCCGGGAGATGAGGGATTACCCCGTCCAGGGAGCCCAAGAGGGCATGGGAGAAATGTGCTATGATAACAGCCAAACTGGCCTGATGAAGGCCAAGGGAGGAGACCGCACAGCCCTTCTTCCCAGAATGGTCCAGTTGTTTGGATTCCCTGTCCGGGGGTCTGTCCACATCCCCTTTGCTGCCTGAACACCGAAAGACAGAGTCAGCCACCAACCCCACTGCAAAAGGGTGCTCCAAAAACCTCAAAAGGGACCCCATACTTGCGGGCCATGCAGGCAGAAGGTGCAGGGCAAGATGCAGGATGCTGCCACAGCTCCAAGGCTGGGTCCACAATGGCCTCAGCCACCGGAAAAGGCCTCTATCAGAATCCCTGAGTGGATACTTGGCCCGTTTCTGCACAGGCTCATGCTCCATTCCTGTGGATTCGGAAATGAGCCGACAAATGCCCACCAGCGAGGTAGGACCCTTAACGATGGAGACCCCCCCTCCCCAAAAGACCCTGCGTCGAAAGAACGGGAGACCATGGAGGAATCGGATTCTGAGGAGTCCTCGTAAAGTGGGAAACCACCCACGTCACTCAACCCGTCTTGGGTGGTCGGAAGTAAGAGTGACTGACAATCGATGGGGCAGGCTTTGGGCAGACAGATTCCTAGGTCGGAGCCCTGGACTTCAATTGCTCGGGCGGTGGTTCCACCGGATCGGTGGAGTAGCAGACTTTGGCTGAGCCTTAACCGGCACCTAGGTGATGGTTTTCCGACGTCGGCCACTCAGGCGAAAGCCACTTAATGGCCGGGGTAGAAACCGGTATCTGTTTCAACCCAGACAGCAACAACTGCTGCCACATTAGATCTTCGTAGCACCAACGCAACTTGTGCTGGAGCCTCTCCCTCACCCAAGAAGGACAAAGATGAGGAGCAGTGCTGTCACCTACCATGGTGTCAGGAGCGAGACTGCCAATGAGGGCGAGTCCTGTCAGACGTCGAAGTCAAGGAACGAGACCTCGACTTTAGGAAGGGCCGACAGGGGACCTCAAGAAGTCAGGGAAACCCGTGGCTCCTCCTGGTCAGGTTCCTTGGGGGACAGGTCCTGCCCAGCAGGCTGAGCCAACAGTCTGAGGGCACCAGAAGCACCGGCATCTGAAATAAGGAATAGTCGACTGGATCAGGTGACAACCTGCAGACAGGCTCATGAAAAATCTTGGCCGCATTGACAGGCCTCTCAGCCAACTGGTCTAATGGGGTTACCATGAAACCAGCGGCCTCAGCCATGACTTCAATCGAAGTAGAAACTGCGGTTTCCTGTGAGCGGGACCGCTCCTGATCCCAAGAGCATAGATGTTGTGACTTGTCCTTTTTTTGACTCCTCCTTCCGTGAGTGCGAAACATGTGACCCCAAAGGGTCCTCTCCCTTGGTAGAGAGACACTGGCACAACTCCATGAAGGAAGCCAACTAGGAGAATCCCAGTTGTAGTGGAATGAAGGCCGAAGCCAATGAGAAGCCCGTCTTGGCCTGCGCTACCTCCTCCTCAAAGGCCTTAAGCTGTTCCAGCTGCTCGCGCGGACCCCGCAGCCGCAGAGACCACCCAATGGGAATCCTTGAATTTAACCGGTGGGCAACGCTTTTCCAGTTGCCCCAGTTGAAATCAGACATTGTGGTCTTCCAGAACCTAAGGTGAAAAGGACAGACAGTGATCGCAAGCCTGTGGATTGTGGTCCTGTCCCAGGCAGTAGACTCACGTGGCATGTGGATCGGTGCGAGGCATCTTCTGCCTGCAGGGGCACCGGTGAAACCTAGGAACTGATTGGTCTTCCATCACGGTAGCGAGAGAAGAATGCGAAGACGAAACTTGAGAGAGTTTTAAAATAAGTTTTGGGAGCGAATCTGAAGATTTTAGAGCCAGGGCCTACTACATGCGAGTGTACTAATGAGGGAACCTGAACCTTCCAGTGGAAAGGAAGATCTGCCGTCATGGGGCGGAGCCGAGGGTTATACCACCTGGGTGGGTGGAAGGAGCCAGCTTGAAGACTTACTTTCCGGCACATCTTAAAGTGGCAAGGTACCTGCCAAAAAGTGTGGCTAGAACATCATATCCATAATCCTAGAAATAGAAGTTACTCTCTTGTAACCATAGCTCGCTCCAAGTGTTCAGTGGACATCCACTCTTCAGCAGTCTTCCACTGGGCATACCCAGTCACCTTACAGTTGCCAAGCTTGAGTCCTCCTTCCTTCCGAGGATGTAGTGCTCCAGCTCTGCTCCTGCTAAACTAAGATCTACTAGCTGAAACTGGAATCTGATGTAAGCCTCGTCAAGGGAGGCTGTGTCGGTCCTGTAGACATGAACTCAACACTAGTAGCAGAACTATGGTTACAGGAGAGTAACTTCTACTTCGGACAACTTAGATTCAGTTTACAGTCCACATTTAGACAGACTCCTAGCAGATCTCGGGAAGGCAACACAACCAATCCCAAATAAAGCAAATAGACACTGAGGACAGAGGTTCCCAACACAGCACCATGATGACAGAGCACATCAGCGCTGTAGTGGGATATGAATGTGTGTATAGTGGACCACGTAGCAGCCCTACAGAGCTCCCCAATGGGAAATGTACCTGGCAGCAACAGTAGAGGCAACAATATGTCTGCGGGAGTGAGCCTTCAACCCACTGGGTGGCTCTTCCTCAGCCAACTGACTGCTTTGCTGCTGGTCTGCCTGGGGCAGCTTTAACGTACATTACATATGGCTGGTGAGCCATGTACACCCTGTAAAACATAAGCACTTGGGCACATCCAGAGAACAGAGGGTGCACACGGCCTTTGAAGCATATGGATTTGCTAAGATGATCAGGAGGATAAGCATCTGATTAAGATGAACCTCTGAGACCACCACCTTCAGCAGTAATGTTGCAAGGGGGCACAGGACAACCCTGTCCTTGTGGAAAACCAGATAAGGAGACTCCTCAGATAACTCCTAGCGCTCACACACCTGTCTGGTGGAGAAGACTGTGACCAAAAATGCTGCCTTCCGAGACAAGCATGACATCCAACATTTGCTAATGGCTTGAATGGTTTACTGATTAGCTGCAAAAGCACCAGTGATAAGTCCCATGGTGGAGAAGGCTCTTGCACTGATGGAGACAAGTGGTCAAGGCCCTTAAAAAGTGCCCAGCCATTGAATCGTGAGCCACCAGTTATACCAGTTCACATCCAGTATGCCAAAAAGGTGGCCAGGTGCACCTTCAGGAACATGGCTTGTAACCCCAGTTGAGACAAGGACCAGGAGTAATCCAGGATGCATGCAACAGGACAACTCAACAAGGTCATGGTAGCTATACACTACCTAATGCAAAAACCTTGTCCACTTAAGAGTTCTTATGAGTCTATTCCTTCCTCAAGGCCTCCAGCATCTGGAGAACATCCTAGGAAAGGCAGAGAGCCTGCAACTATAGCTGCTCAGGAACCAGGCAGTTCAGTACAGGTTCAGGTTCAGAGACACAGTTGGACTACACTGCAACTTAGTATAATTATTTCATTGTGTACACCTGGTATGCTTGTATAAATACACTAGCCACGCCCCCAGAGGAAGAGGTGGTTTACACCTTGAAGTGCTGGGACTGGTCAGTTGGTGGTTATGCACAGCTTTTATTATGCATTTATTTTAAGTTTTGCATGACTGGCACAATAAAGTCAATAAATGTTTATCCCGATACAGTGGCGTGCTTGTTAAGCTTTTGTTTTGTTGCTTTAGTTTTTACAGGCACCAGGTCCTTGCTGAGAGCACAGCCCTTATTTAGCTAGATTCTGACTACAGGTTTAAGGTGCATGATCATCCGCTGGATGTCGTCAAGAGATCAGATTGATGTCAAACCAGCAACGGAGGCCAACTGATGAACCTGAGGAGATCTTGAGATCAAAACTGGCCTGGCCAGTCCAGCACCATCAGATCATTGATGCCCTTTTCTCAGTGTGCCTTGAGGACCACTTTATGGATGAAGGGAAGGCACAAAAGAGGCCCAGAGTCCACAGCCAAGAGAACGAATCCCCTACTAGAGTTCTGATCTGATATTTGCAGGGCAGAAGAGCTTCAATTTCCTGTTTTCCCCAAGAGGCAAACAGGTCCACTAGTGGCATGCCCCACTGGGTAAGTTGTTGGGACATCACCTTCTGGCATAAGGATCACTTGCACAACATCTCCCCCCTAGCTCTGAGTGTCTGCCAGCTGGCTGTTGACTCTTGCAACGCAGACCAGTAAAGTACAGTTACGCAAGAGCTTACCGTAACAGTAGATCTTCGAGAGAGGCTCTTGCAGTAAGAAATTACATATAGGACTGATGCTGGCAGGCGTCAGTACCCCATGGAAAAATTTCTAGCTAGCAGGCTCAGGCAGGGGACCGCTCCCACGTCAGGTGACCAACATTATGCAACATCAGTATAAAGGGGTGGTCCCCCACACCCGCCTTCCAGTTCTTTTCCGCCAAAGGCCCAAAAGGGTGAGATGAGAGAGAAGTAGATATTTCCTAACCTGGAAAAGGAACTAAAAAAGCTTGGACTTTCCTGCATGACCCACTCCAGGGACCAGGTCCAGAGAGCCTCACTGCATAACAGATGGCAGTGTGTCCCACTCTAATGCTTGTTCAGGATCAGCATAGGGGTCATGTCTGTACTGACCTGACCAACCTGACCCTTGATTAGAAGGTCAAACTCTGGCCGGCCCGCTACTCCAGGGTGCCAGCCTGCGATGTCCGCGACACGGGTTCAGGAACGGACCTGGGATATCCGAGGGCTGGCCAGGAGTGAGAAAGATTGAGCATCCGACTGCTCTCCTCCTCCAGGGGGGAGGGCAGAGAGTGTGTTGGCGCTATGCCGACACCCAGCGGAGGCTGGGTGTACTGCTTGAGCCAACACCAGCACGTCTGGAGGGCTGGACGGACGCTGGTTGTCACTGCACGTCCCCGCCCTCACAAACATCAAGAAAAGCCTGCCACCCACTGCCTGGATGATGCTCACCCCCAGCTGCAATTGGCTCCTAGGGAGACTCCCCCCCTATCCAGTCGACTACGGCACCCTTCAGAGGGTTTGGGTGCTGTGACCTCACCCTGGGGGGGTAAGCCAGGGGGTACAGGGAAGGCAGCTGATGTGGCAGTCACAGCCGAGGGTCAGTGACCGGGCAGAAGGCACCGGCCGTGGGGAGGCACCAAAAAAGGTCAAACTATCAGTGATAGGCGGACTGCACAGAGCTCCAACAAGCTGATGTGGAGCAAGGTCTTTCATGGCGAACTGAACCAGTATGCTCTGTGATCTGGTAGATGTGCATCCTAAACCACCAGAGAAGCATCAGTCATCGAGGTGAGGGATGGTTCCGCTTGGATGAACAGTGATGCCTTCTGAGATGTTTGGAGAAAGACAGGCACCACCTGATGTCCTAAACTGGCAGAGTCATCCAGACCGGCTGGTTTAGGTCGGCTTGTGAGTTGGATCACTGTCACCCAAGTTCCAACTGAATGGGACACATGTACAAGTAGGTCCAATGGACCACAGCTTCCATAGAGGCCATGAACCCCAAAAGTCAAAGGAAGTCCAGAGCAGGTCACAACTGCCCAACTTGAAGTGAGCAGGCAACGGAGGACAGATCCTCTGCCTGATCATATGGCTAGCGGGCCCTGGCTTGGAGGGAGTCCAGCTCTGCTCCAATAAACAAAATCACCTGCTTCAGTACCAATTCAGACATTTCCAGGCTGACCATCAGGCCCAAATCCCACAATCCTTAGTCCACTCCATGTCCATCCTGGAGCTGCAGGCAATGGGCCAGTCACTGAGGTACAGAAGCAACTTGACATCCCTGCATCTGAGAAAAGCCACTATAACTGAAAGGCATTTGTCGAATACTCTTGTGTACTGATGACAGTCCAAAGGGCTTTGCCCTGAACTGGCAGAGGATTTTACCCACTCTGAAGTGGATGAACTAGCAATAAGAAGGACGGACTGGGATATGGAATTACACATCCTGAAGGTCCAGGGAACATAAACAGGCCCAGGCTCCAGAGATAAACTCATCTGGTTGAATTTCAAAGCATGAAATTTCCACCCATAAATTAAGTTGTCCAAAGCTTACAGGTTGAGAATGGAGTGCCAGGCCCTTTTCCTTTTTGGTACCAAGTATCATCTAAATATGAAAACCTTCAGTGTTTGGGTATCTGGGATAGAATTCATCACATGGCACTTTTTGGGACCAACAAGGGGTTAAGGAATTGAATTCCAGAGACAACTCATATCCCACCATTTCCAGGACCCACTTGTCCAAAGTCAGAGTAGGCCACTGTGACAGAAAGTAGTAGAATCTGCTCCTGACTGGGAGCTGCAACAGGTTGCACTGCGATGGAGGTATGACACCCCTTTACCAATCACTTCTTACCTTCTGAGGTGGCCCCAGAGATCTGGCCCCTGGAGGCACCACTGGCAACCCCCCCACCCCGTTGTTCCTGCCCACCGACCTTGCCAGAGGACTTGCTTGGGTGAAACTGTTAGAACTGCAGTCTCCACTGCTGTTGAAGATGCTGTTACTGCTGCTGCTGCCCTGGTCTAAGAAAGGAATCCTACTGATTGGGCTTTGCCTGCTGCTTGGATTAAGCAACCACAGTCACAGGGTCCAGCAAGATATTGGACTTCTCATCCTGGTGAGATGGTTCTCTATCCTTGGCCTGGAGAAATAAGTACCTAAAAAGAGCATATCTGCCTTCCTGTGTTGGATCTCTTGGTTGAAAGGACAGATGTGCAACCAGACCCACTGGCAGATGGGCACTGCCAATGCTCAAGTTGAGATGTAGACAAAGTTCAGTGCATCCTGAAACTACTGCTTGGATAAAAAAGGCTCAAATCACAGAGGTGTTGTGTGCTGGACTAGCCACACAGCATAGACTGATGTAGAGAAAGCCACTCAAAGATCTGATGGCCAAACCTGGCTATCAAAACTGCATAGCTAGCCTGGCAAACGCCCATGCGAAGCAGCTGCACAGAATGCAGCAGTGAGAGTCCAGTTTCTTGGACTCTCTGTTCTGTGGCCTGTCCAACTCTCTGCTCCCAGTCTTGTGGAGGAATGCATCTGACACAATCTTCCCCAATGAAGGGTGTATGGAAACTCCAGAAAGCCTGCCCCAGCAACCACATACTTATGGTCCATATGGTGAAGTAAATGCTGCCACACACCAAGTGCTGAGCCCAGCATAACCTGGGCATTGGGTACGCGACTCCTGCTGAGAAATCCTGGTCTAGATGTCTATAAGGGCGCAGGTTTCCTGCTTCTGGACTTCCTACAGGGGACTGTCCAGATCTACAGGCATATGGTCCAGTAAGGCTGAGAAAGAGGCTACATCTCCCTGGGGTGAAGCAGCTAGCCAGGGAATCTACTTTCTGTAGACATGGGGCTGACACAATGGATGACAACTTAAGAGTCAGAATGCAGATAGAGGAGTGTCAGTCAACAGAGGGTATGGATGACCCTCTCCAACGAAGACCACCGACAGGAGATGAAGGAAATCTGGGCTTGGGCCTCGAGTCCTTAGGCAGAGTGCCTTCCTGGGACTGAAGAGGGCAGTAGACGGATGCAGGATGCCACACAGAGTCTGGCATCAGGAGAGGTGACCAGCAACGATGACCACACCCCTTGGCAAATGCACCGAAAGCCCACTGTTGCCAGACCACTTTCTTCCACATGCAAGAGGTCTGCCATTGATGGTAGGGGCCAGATGACGAGACTGAAATTGACAATGACTGCCCATGACCATGATGGTCAGAGGAACAGATGAATCACAACTGACTTCAGCAGGCAAAATACTCCAGAAATGTACTGTATCAGTAGCACCTATCATGAGGACCTAAAAAGTAGAAACAGCAGGTATGAGGAGGTCCATGAAGTCGAAGTATCATAAACTGCAGTCTTATATGAAAATAAAAGCCTCTTGAAAAGGAACCATTGCCTAAGAGCAAATTTCAGCTGCTACAGGACTGCAGTAGTATGCCTGTGAGGGCCTACAGAGACACCAGCTGCAGGTAGTGGGACAGCTCCACAGGAACTTACATAAACAGGGCATTTTCAGAATAGAGTCACTGAAGCAATGCACCAAGAAGGTGAGATTCACATGTGGAGAATTAGGGAGTGCACTCCCTTAATACTGAGAATAGAAGTTGCAGATGATGCATGACTATTGAATGCAGTCCAGAAGCACTCCAACACTAAGCACCACCTTTTCAGATTGCAGGTTCACCCCCCTTAAAAAAAAGCAATGACATGGCATTATTCATATCCTCCAGATATTACGCTCAGCCATCCAACTGGGCCTTCCATAGCTTTGTCTGACTTATGGTTGTATTGAAGCAGAGACGACCGTATTTTTAAAAATCCAGTTTTAAATTAAGTGAAACTTAGAGTCCCCCAATTATAGACATGTCTGCTAGTGAGGGTAGTGCAATTCAGGCTCTCACATGGGTCTATTACGGCATCCTGTTGTCCGACATGCTGGAGCCCAAAAATTATATCCTGACAGTTGGGAATTGCCTGTGGCAGAGTTTTTCTGTTTCCGAGGCTCCCACGCTCACTTTTTTGATTGCCAACTCCGCTGCGGGCAATTCCAGACTGTCAGGACATAATTTTCGCGCTCCTGGATGTCAGGCAACGGCATGTCAGGATGTCACAGTGATGCCTCTCACACAGCTCTGATAATGCACCTCAGTACTGAGGTGGAGGGAGGACGGCAATTCAATCAAGTTTTTCACTCAGTCCAGTGCCTCTTAAGATCAAAGTCTCATTAAAAACATTTATTCAACTTGGCTTTTGGGGAAAATGTTTAGTTTTACTTTTGTTGCCTTTTTATATATTTTACTGACTGAATGTCAGTTTTTTTTTCCTTACAATGTATATGCGCTTTGGTTTTTGAAAAGCGCTTTATAAACAAAAGGCGACTGATTGATCGATCAAGACAACAAAGGCTCTATGGCTCACCAGTTACTCAGCTAAGAAAAATGTAACTAATTTCACCTAAAATCCAAGCACATATCCCCGAAATATCCATCCTGTCATAATGCAGATACTGTCCTTAATGGGATGATGTCAACCCCACCCTTAGGCCTCCAATCATTCCAATTAAAAAAAAAAAAAAAACATTCTGGTTACGCTCATCTGCAGAATATGGCGATATAGCAGCTTCGTATCCGCTTTAATTATTCTTAATAAAAATGACAGGTTGTCTACCATAGTAGTGTCACCACACACAAATAAGGTGACCACCTGTCCACAGATTAACAACTGTGTGCGAGTGCTCCCAAGGCACAGCAAGCATACAGTAAGATGAGATCTAAGATGTGGGTCTCAAAAGTAAAATCAATAGGAGGTCCACTGTATGGCATTGACCGTGTCCCTTAAAGAACAGATTTGTCATTTTAAACATTTTCATTTATTTGATAAAGATAGAAATCTGCAGAGAGTCCGCATGCTAATTATATTAGGACTTGAAGTGGAAATAAAGGTTGTGGTGAGTGAAGCCAGGTGTTAATGGAGACCGAAGCAGTAAGCCGTGCCCCTTAAAAAGAAAAGCACCCTGCACACCGTGCCCCAAAGCTATCAATGAAAGATTTACTGATCAATTACCAATCACAGAATGCAGATGATCAACACTATGCATCAGTGGTAAGCCTCTCTTTATCAGATGGCTGAACGTTGATCTCAGCCTTGTGATACGCAGCAGTATCATAGTGGTCTTTCTTGGATCTCCCGAAGAAACCGCACTACAAGGAAGCAAGGTGTCATGTGAGGTTAATAAAATGGTTCACAACTTTGGGACACGAGTCCAACAACTCCGCAATAATTCTTAAATGCGATAGGAAAAAGATTTTTACACAGTTAACTACCATCCCCTTTTCCTTTCTGTACCAGTTATGTATTCTGATATGCTCTGACCAATATTTAAAAAAAATAAATCTAGGTTGAGGTATCCTCAGATCTACACAGAGTTCCACTCTCCTCACAAGCTACTGCTTTTTCTTTTCATGTCTCTACACCATTCCATGGCATCAAGTACAGCATTCCGCGCCAATCATCTGAATGGCCTGCAATGGTGTTATTGATGTCACAGAATGTTCAGGCGGTATGAAAAGAGAACAGCAACTGCTGTGGAGACAGGGATTCACAGTAGTTATAATGGCCAAAAACCTAATTATTAATTTAAGAAAAATCATCAAAACACATCAAAATATTATATATACACAAGAAAAACAGGTCATCTAGAGGTGTAAAAAACGGTTTCCTATCACCTTTGAAGCAGTGGAAACACCAGTTTGGGTCGATACCAAATTGTGTCAAACACTATTATAAAGGCCAAATGGATTTGTCTGCTTAGTAAAAGATCGTTAAATCAGGCCGTTATCCAACATGCTTGAAATAATACAATGCCTCCTCTGGTGCTCTACAGCAATTTGTGTTTTAGTTCCTACAGAGCCTCAGAACTCACAGGGAGCAATTTGAAAAACATAACATTTTGACAGAATTCATCGTAGAATACAGATATTTCTCATATTTAAAACAGCAGTGTACAACAGCGGTGAAAAAAATCTGACATACATTTTTCCCCCATTTTAAACTGCCTCTTCCCTCCTGTCATGTATGATACCCTACTTTCCCCATTTTCAGTCTGCTTAAACACTATTTGTACATCTGTTGCCCCCAATGTTTA
Organism: Neoceratodus forsteri; assembly: GCA_016271365.2. Taxonomy (NCBI): domain Eukaryota; kingdom Metazoa; phylum Chordata; order Ceratodontiformes; family Ceratodontidae; genus Neoceratodus; species Neoceratodus forsteri. The sequence goes on from CM028132.1 coordinate 746,790,429, forward strand.
GGGAGCAGTGTCTGCTGCAAGCCAATTCATTTTAGGCACAAGAACAGGAATCTTCAAAAGTAGGTGTTTAAAAACTATAAGAATACTAACGAAACTCACAAATGCCCCCCTCCCCCCCGGAACGAGCCATACTAAAAGGAGTGCTCCTTTTTTTAATTTCAAATGTAAAAATAAATGGCAAATGAGACTAAATGGGGAAAGAAGCACATCATACATGACAGAAGGCTAGGGACACCGGAAAAAAGGAAAAAGTCGAGGTCAAGATTTTCACCACTGTCATGCACTGCTGCTTTAACGTTCCTTTTATTTATTTATTTATTTATTTTTTTTAAGACCAAGAACATCTGTTTTGGCAGCTTGCCAGCAAGTGATATTATATTCCTCTACTTGTGACTTTGTAATCATTTCCATAGCAGTCAGCTCTGTTATTAGTATTTAGTCACATCCACACTTAAGTTTGCTGGGTGTAGCTCAGTCACTAGACATATTCCAACTGGGCTTCTTGTCCTCCAGCCCCACCCTGTCCGACGTCAGATCCTGCATGCTGGAAAGCAGGTATCCATGTACCTCTTGCCAGGGGAGGCTGGGTGGGTTATGTGGCTGTGACCTGAATACTGGTAACAGAACTACCCTTACATGAATTAACCTCTACTTCTGCCAACCCAAATTCAGTTCACTATCCACATTTTTGCTCACTCAGAGCAGTTCTCAAGAGGGGCAAGGCACACACCCCTACTCAGCAAAATGAGTTTGAAGGACAGAGGGCCCCAAATGCAGCATCACAATGACTGAGCACACTGATGCTGTGGTGGGATATTAACATCTGTACACTGGACCAGCTCTGCTTATCTCCTTGATTGGTACATACCTGGTAGTAGCCACAGAGGCAGTAGTATGCATGGTGGAAATGAGCCTTCAACCCCCTTGGGGAGCCAACTACAGGCCAATCCGTAACACAGATCAGTACAGGATGTGATCCACCTACCAATAGTCTGCTTAGCTGCCAGACTGCCCAGAGCAGTTTCAGCATAGGTCATCAACAACTCCTGGCCTGTGTTCCTTATTTTAAAAGGAGTGCCCAGTGCATGGAGCACACGCTTGGCTTCCAGTCCAGGGTTCAGAAAGTAGACTGGGAGGTAGTACCTGGTTTGGGTAAAACTGAGATCACCCTGAGCAGAACTTCACGAGGAGGAAAAGGGTGACGTTGTCCTAAGACCAAATATGGAGACTCCACTAAGAGCACCTGCAACTCACTTATCGCTCTAATCAAGGCAATAGTGACCAAGAAGAGTCTCTCAAAACAAGTGTGACATCTCACTTGGGGATCTGCTCGAGAGGGGTTATCCATCAGCTTAGTAAGAGCCAGCAGCAGGTCCCATAGAGGTAACAGTTTGAGCACCAGAGGGAACAAGTGGTCCAGGCCTTTGAAAAAGCACCAGATCACCCTTCTCCTGCATCAGTCAGCATACCAGCTCATGCCTGATACGCAGTGATGACAGCCAGGCACACCCTAAGGGCTGTGCCTATCCCATGACCCCACCACCTCCCACAAATGCATGGGATAGGCACAAGGGAACCCTAGCAATAGGAAAGGGAGGGTAAAAGCTGGAGATCAAGTAGGATCTGCGGTACTGCAGTAGGTCAGGAAAATGGGCTAAGTTGGCCAAGTGGTCCTTATCTGCCATCAATGTCTGTGTTTCTGGGTAACCCTGATTGAGTAAAGGACCAGAGGTAGTCAAGGGCAACAATATCCTTGCCCACACATCAAGAGAGAGCACCTACTCCACCTGAACGTGTAGGTTCTGCGAGTCATCTCCTCACAAGATACCACCACACCATGGAGAACATTTTCTGAAAGCCCCAAAACCTGGAAATCTAGCCTCATGTACCAGATTGAAAAGTACAGGAACTGAAGGTCCGGGTGAAACATACAATTTGACGGCAGATAAGGACTGCTTGGCCCACCCAGTCTGCCCATTTCCCTACCTAACGGATAAGCTTCAGATCCTAGTTAACCAACAGCCTACTTCCTCCTACCCCCCCACTAGAATTGCCTTATGTCTGTCCCATGCATTCTAGAATTCCCCCACTGTTTTTGACTCTACAACCTCCTCAGGAAGGCTGTCGCATGTATCCACAACCCTCTCTGTGAAGAAATACTTCCTCACATTACCTCTGAGCCGTCCCCCTCTATCTTCAAATTGTGCCCCCTTGTTTTTGCACATCTCTTTTTCTGAAAGATGCTACCCTCTTGGACTTTGTTGATTCCCTTGAGGTATTTGAAAGTTTCTATCATGGTCCCCCCTTCCTTTCCTCGAGGCTATACATCTTTAGTTCCTTTAATCTTTCTTCATATGTCTTCTGATGCAGACTCTGCATCATTTTGGTTGCCCTCCTCTGGACAGCCTCCACCCTATGTCTTTGCTGAGATGGGGTCTCCAGAGTTGTACACAGTACTCCAGATGTGGTCTTACCAACTGTCTGTACAGAGGGCCAACAACTTCCCGTTTTCTACTGGTGATGCCTCTCCCTATGCATCCCAGCATTCCCCCAGCCCTCCTTACTGCCTTCTCACATTGCTGGCCCACCTTTAGGTCGTCTGATATGACTACCCCCAGGTCCCTTTCCGTTTTTGTTATTGTCAGTATCCCACCCCCCATTGTGTACTCTTCCCCTGGGTTTTTGTTTCCCAGGTGCATTACTTTGCAGTTCTTTGCATTGAATCTAAACTGCCATACATTTGACCATTTCTCCAACCTTGCCAAGTCCCTTCTCATCCTTTCCACCCCACCTTGTGTATCAACCCTGTTGCAGATCTTTGTGTCACCTGCAAACAGACATACTTTCCCTTCCAGTCCCTCTGCAATGTCACTTAAAGACATTAAAAAGGACCGGCCCCAGTACTGAACCCTGCAGTACCCCACTAGTAACCCTCCTTTCTTCACTGTGGACTCCATTTACTATTACCCACTGTGTCTTGTTGTCCAACCAGTGTTTTACCCAGGCTACCACCCTGGGACCCACTCCCAGGCTGGCTAATTTGTTTATTAATCTTTTGTGCGGGACTGTGTCAAATGCCTTGCTAAAGTCTAGGTAGGTCATGTCCACAGCCCCTCCCTGGTCTACTGCTTTGGTCATCCAGTCAAAGAAATCAATTAGATTTGTCGTACATGACCTTTCTGCTGTGAATCCATGCTGCCTTGGGTCCTGTGCCCCACTTGCCTCTAGGTACTCAACAATTCTTTCCTTCAGAAGTGATTCCATCATTTTCCCCTACCCTGCTGGTGCTAGACCATTCTCCCTGGTCTCATCCGCAGATCTGGTTAGAGAGGAAGCTGCCTTGGGGACCTGCTGCTGAGGCTGAGGAGCTCCTGGTACTAGAACTGCCTGGGCCAGTCTGGAGCCAACAGATCAGGTTTGCCTCATCCCTTACCTTGTGGTAAGGGAAAGGGAGGAAAGAGATACAGGAGGCCCAGAGTCTTCAGAGGGTATCCCCCCCCCACCAATTAGTGTTTTTAGCTGAGGGAGGAGGCACAGAAGACCTTCAGCTTTCTGTTCCTCCAGGAGCCATTAAGGACCACCAGAGATGTGCCCCCCTTCCCTCCCCAGTGAACAGCTGTGTCACCACATCCTGCTGCAAGAACCATTCATGTAATGGCTCTACTACTCGGCTGAGAGCATTATTTAGCTGGTTCCCCTCTGCTATGTGTCCTGCAAGGGCATCCATCTGCAGGTTGCCTACTAGGGACCAGCTGCAGAGTGTATCCCTTGTTTGTTCAGGTAGAACATGGCGATTGTGTTGGTCTGGCCCTGCATGACCCAACCCTGAACCAGAACAAAGTAGGTCAATGCCAAGTGCACTGCACAGAGTTCCAGTAGGCTGATATGCTGGCAGTCTCACTGGGCAACCAGAACATGTGGGCTCTGAGGTTGGACAGATAAGCTCCCCATCCTATCAGGGACACAGCCACGGTCAAAGTGAGGGTTGGCTTTGGGCAGACAAAGGAAATTCCCTTCCGAGGTTCTAGGGACACTGCCACCATTCTATGGCTGGGTCACCAGAATTGACTGGTTCAGGTTACCACTGTGCTGAGACTACTGGTAACCCAGGAGGGGGTGCATGCACCAGTGGGTCCAAGAACAACACTGGTTGAAGCCACCATGTACCCAAACAGCAGCAGGAATTTCCAGGCCAGTTGCAATTGTCCAACATGAAATGACTGGGCAAAGGATGTATAATCAGCTGCCCTGTCTGCAAGTAAGTGAACCATGGTCTAACAGAAGTCCAGCTCCACTCCGATGAACAGTATCTCCTGCTTGGGGACAAGCTCTGACTTAACTGGGTTGATCAGAAGGCCAAGGTCCACGAGGGTCTGGAGGGCCAAATACGTGGGCCGCCCAAACACTTCCCTTATGCCCGCTATGAGTCAGACATCCAGATATGGATACATCCTGGCACCTCTGCACCTGAGGTAGGCTGCTATGGCTGACGGGCACTTGGTGAACACAGAGTGCCAAGAACAGGCTGAGCGGCATGACCCTGAACTGGTACAGAATCCCACCCCCTGACAGAACCAGAAGTACTACCAGTGGGACAGATGGATGGAAATGTGAAAAAAAAAGTGCCCTACAGGTCCAAGGAGCAGAACCATGCCCCTGTCTCAAGAGATGGTATGATCTGGTTTAGAGTGATCATACGAAACTTCCCCCTGCAGATGAATGTGTTCAGATCATGCAGGTCTAGGAATGGTGCGCCAGCCCCCTGCCTGTTTTGTACCAAAACATATAAAGACACATCTCTTAGAGGCCAGGGTGGCCAAGAAAGGATCGATGGCACTGTGCTCCAGGGGTTCAGTGATACTGCTCGATGGTGCATACAGCATGTCCAAGGGTACCATGGACTCCTGTGGCACTCTGGGTCAGTATGGCAGAAGCATCTTAAATTCCAGAGACAATCACTCCCAGGCCCTACTTGACTGTTCTGGAATTTGCTTGACCCCCACCCAGGAAGGGTCTGGGCAGCACAGGAATCTTTGAGAGAGAAGAAGCCTCTTCCTCCTCATTGATGGGGGTCAAGAACAATCACGGCCACCTCTCTGACCTGGATATTGCTTAGAGAAGATGTCGACTGCTCCATCGGGAGTACCACAGATGTGTCAACCGACCCCCTTGACTGGCAGAATCTTAATCATGGCTATTCAGTCGGGGAGTCTATAGGCTGTGAACAACAGGAACATTCCCTTTCCCACAATCAATGAAGATGACACTTCTGCCTTTTGTGGTAAGGAGGGCTTTCCTCACAAGATTCAAGAGCCAGGTTCCTTCCCTGAACTCTAGGTTATCCGTGAACGGAATGACAGTGGCCTGCCCCATAGGGACCAGTGCCAAAGGCTACATGGGTCCCCTTGCAAGTACCTCTTCCACCATTGCCATAGGCTGGGCCACCAAGGCCTGACAATATTCTTGAGGCCTAACTTGAGGAAGCACGCCTTCTGCTCATCCGACTACAATAGATGTCCTGGCAACATGGGCAGCCCCCAACGTCATAGTTAACTTCTTGCAATAAAGACATGTGTTGTGGGGATCCATGCAGACATTTGTTGCCTGCATCAAAGGCACTGCATGTATCCCTGTTTTTTATGTTCCATTCTTCCACCACTGAAATAACAACTGGAAGATGAGACACAATAAATAAGTTGAAAATCCAAAGTCAAAAACCTTCAAGTATCAATCATTTGAAAACTAGAGTCCTATCAGGCTGCAGCTGTGAAGAAGGAAACCTGTCCTTTCCAGCAGAAAAGATTGGATGTCAGATAGGGTGGAGCCAGACAACTCCGTGGGTGGTGGGAGTAGCCAAGCTCTGATGACTTATTTTGACTGAGCTATGCCCAGCAAACTGCCTAAGTGTGGCTAGTGAGCCAAATCTGGTTTGGCAGAATATTTTTTTTTTTTTTTGGTCACAAGACTGCCAGTCATTGCACTTTGGCAGGGGACTGATATTAGCATCCTGAGCTCAGCACACAGGAGCAGAGGATCAAGTATCTAATCTGATACCTTTCTCCTCAGGGGGAGGGGTCGCAATTTCTGCTACACGACTGCCTCCTAACATTAGGAAGGAGGCAGCATATGGAAAAATCACTTAGCCCTGTGGAAGAGGGAAGTGATGTGGAAGGACATCAGGTGCAGCCACTTAGCCCTGTGTAGAGGGACATCAGATGCTTTAAGGAGCATCTTAGTCTCATTCTTATATCACACGGGGATAAGTTGAACTGGGCAAAAATGAGACTCCTCTGGTTGGATGACTACTGCCTTGCCCCAGCCAAGCTATTGGGGTTCTTGCTTCAGAAGGTCCTCTCCCTCTGATGTCCTACGCCATCCTTTATCACTTGAACTGGCTCTTTTCCTCCCCTCTAGCAGGGCCATAATAGAGGCAAAGGCCCTGTTAGGGCTAGAAATGGACTCAGGGACTGAAAAAACATCTCAGACTCAGGGGAGATCATCTGTGATGTGGTACACCAGCAATAGGCCCAAATGAGTGACAAGAGAGGTCCAGGTAGGGCATTTAAAAAGGTACTGTATGACATAGTAGTCATGGTTTTCTTTGAACTGAGTGCAACTGAAATGCAACACCTTGGTTTCAGTGGGGTTCTGCTTTCCTCCAATTTTACAGTTAGAAGACCTGAATTATGGGGAGGTAGAGGGACTTGCTCAAGGTAGCAGTGGCCGTCATGGTATTCAAACTTATTTTACAGTTCAGTGCAATACCACAACTAGATGTTATTGTGTTCGCTGCTAGACTGGACTGTGGAAATAATGCAATATTAAGTTCCTATACCAGCGTCTGTTATTTCCAAACACTGCAATACATTTAAATCTCCAGGCAGGAAATTTCTAGTGGCTCAACCAGTATTCATCTACGCAAGCCTCCCACCCACCCCCTTTTTTATTATAAGAGGAAGCATCTGTAGCTGAAATTGATCAAAAGGTCATGTATTTATAATCAAGAGAGGTTACACTGGGCTAGAACCTAGAGGAACTCAGGAGTTCTGTCCCTTACAAATTTCATAGGAGGTCCTTCATCTCAAAAAGCATGGGGCAGTTCTCTCTCATGCAGATTAAAACATGGACATTCATTTTCCATGTGCACTTGGAGACTAATCAACATACAATAACCAGTTACAAGTGCACGGTAAAGACCCTCCCACTAAGGAGGTCAACTCTACCTTTCAGCTGCAAACACTGATCCTTGGTATTTGAAAGTAAAAATCACTCACCTTCCATAGTAAAAATACCAACAGGGCTAGCAAGAGAATTCCAGCCAAAACTGCAACAAAAATTATCCACCAAGGCACTCCTCCATACTGAGCAACTCTCTTTTCAGGGAATACGGTCACTCGCACCTGCAAAACATTCCAAGTAAGAGGCATTTGTCAACCCTGAATATGTTGAATTTGAGAACAGCCATGACATCACACAGCTGCACAGCTTACTAGTGTGCACACAAATATGCAGATACAGTACAAGTTGTTTTAACAAGATATGAAAAATCAAATGACTGCCAACACCATAGGTTTCAGGATGTCCGTAAGTACTTCTTTACAGAGAGTGGTGGACAAATGGTAGTTTGCCTGAAATAATTACAATGATGGTCTCAAAGTAGGATGGGATAGGAGTATGGCTGGTTAGAGGGCTGAAGGGAGAGGTTAAAGGGAGGGACAATCACTAGGGCCTACACAGGGTATATAGGTAGGATGGTCAGCTGGGCCTCTTTCTGACATCATTTTTCTATGATTTTTAAACAATTTCACTTGCTGATAAGCTTGTGAGAAGTCTAGCTCCATGATTTTGCACTCCTCCAGCAAGCATAGTAAACATATCCAGAATTCTAGGAATAGGATACTGGTCCACATGCAGCCAAGTGTTTATTGTGACCTTGTAAGCCTGACAGATCCCGCCACCTCTGTCTGCTTTGGGTACATACACAACTGGTGCTGGCCTTTTACTGAAAACTACTCAAGCAATACCACCCCCTCCCCCCGTTTCATGTTTTTAGTTGCAGATTTACAGCTTCCTACACTGTGTAGGGCAGACTGAGCCTCAGAAAATTTTGGCACTGCCATTTCAGATGCATGTAGTTTAACTTTAATACCATTCATAAACCCCATATATGCTTTGAAATGGAATTATATTTTGAACATTACCTTTGTACTTCATTAGTGACATCATTAACTTTAGACCAGTCTAGCGTTAACGTCCGAACCCAGTTTTGACTCATAACTGTAAGGCCTCTCCCTACAGCAACTAGTAATTCTAAATGTACCGCCTGGTCATTGAATTTTACAGTAATGAGAATTTTCCCTTAAAAGTTGATCTGCATGATCAGTGTAAGTTTTAACAGGTTTTCTAAATTCCTTCGGATGAGACGTTTAACCAAGGTCCCTTCTTCTCACCTCTGGTCACTGACTGGGAGGAAGTACAAGACCCCACTGCACTTATCAAGAATGAATAGGGGAATGTGTTATAACAGGAAAGACAGAGAAAAGAACCAAACTGTCACAACACAATTATACAAAATAAATGTCAAAATCGGATGTGTCAAAGCAAATAAAGTTTCAGGAATCAGACGGAAAGGAAGACAAAAATGTACAACCAAAAAACAGGTTACTCACCTGTAACTGTAGTTCTAGGAGTGGTATAGGTTGTTCATCCACACTTACTGGCATGTCCCTTTCCCCTTTAAATCTTGCCAGAAGTCTTCAAGCTGGCTCTTCACACCCACCTGGATGGTATATACCTCGGCTCCGCCCCATGACGCCAGATCTTAGCCCGCTGGAAGCCAGGTTGTGTGCGTCCGCAGCCGAGGAGATCTGGTGGGTAAGTGTGGATGAACAACATATACCACTCCTAGAACTACTGTTACAGGTGAGTAATCAGTTTTTCTAGGATTGGGGCTATGTTGTTCATCCACACTTATTGGCAAACTCCTAGCAGTTCTCCAGGAGGAGGGAGGCAAGGTGTACACCCCCTACTTAGGGAACAGAGATTGGAGAACTGAGGTTCCAAAACCAGCATCCCAGCGTCACTCAAGGTCGATGTGGTAGTGGGTAATGAACGTGTTTGCCGACTTCCAGGTAGCAGCCAGACAGATTTCCTGTATGGGGATGTCCCTGGAAGCAGCCACCGATGCAGCGATATGGCTGATGGAATGAGTTCATCTCCTTCTGGGAGGATCCTTGCCCGCCAACTCATAGCACAGACCTATGCATGATGTAATCCAGAGTTAACACCTGGTTAAGGTGAAACTCGGTGACACCACCTTCGGAAGGAATTTTGGGTGGAGGACCAAATAAGGGCAGTCCACCGAAGGCGTCTGGAGCTCCCCTGTCCTTCTGGCAGATGTGATAGCCACTAGGAAGGCCATCTTCCATGACAAGTGTGACAGCTCACACCTGTGCATTGGTTCGAATGCCTTGCCCATGAGCTTTGCCAATGCCAGCAGCAGATCCCATGGAGGTGGAGGTTCACGCACTGGAGGGGATATGTGATCCAGGCCCTTGAAAAAAGGCCCGACCACTGTCTCCTGCACCAATGTCAGCTGACCGGCCCACGTCCGATAAGCAGAAATGACTGCCAGGTGCACCCCAAGGGTTGACAACCGTAGACCCCCTTTGGAGAGACCAAAGGTAGTAGAGAATGTTAGCTACAGAACAGGATAAGGGGTCCAGACCCTTACCCTGACACCAAATGGAAAATCTTTTCCATTTGAAGGCATAACATTTCCTGGTTGATTCCTTTCTAGATGCCTCCACCACGGTGTAGACATCTTCGGGAAGATCCAAAGCCTGGAACTCTAGCTGCTCAGGTACCAGGCTGTGGGGTGCAGGGATTGAAGGTCTGGATGAAAGACCATCCCCTGGTTCAGAGATATCAGGTCCAGGTGTGTACAAAGACGCTCCGGGGGCCTGCAGCTGAGGAGTTCTGGATACCAGAACTGGCGCGGCCAGTCTGGGGCTATCAGAATCACCTTGTCCCTCCTCACCTTGAGTAACACTTTGTGGATCAAGGGAAATGGAGGGAAGGCGCAGAGGAGGCCTGGGGTCCACGGCCTTGAGAAGGCATCCCCTGCAGCGAGCCCTGCTGAGGGGGGCGGGCATGATACAGCCTCAGCTTGGTGTTTTCCCTGGAGGCAAACAGGTCCACCTTGGGTTTGCCCCAATGGGAGAACAGGCTGTAAGCTACCTCTGGATGGAGAGACCACTTGGATGTCTGGCCTATGCGGCTGAGGGCACCCACCAGCTGGTTCGAGGCTCCTGCAACACGGATGGCTAGGAGGTTCCCCTCCAACCAGCTCACAAGGATCCAGATGCAGAGTGCCTCCTTGCACAGCAGATGGGAGTACGTGCCACCCTGTTTGCTGAGGTAGTACATGGTCGTGGTATTGTCCGTCTGGACTTGAACCACTTGACCACGGAGCTGAGGAGCGAAAGCCGAGTGCCAGTCTGACTGCTCTGATCTCCAACAGGTTGATGTGGCATCGGGACTCCTCGGGGGTCCAGAGTCCATGGGCCCTGTTGTCCCCCATGTGGGCTCCCCAGCCCATGAGAGAGGCATCGGTCGTGAGGACAACCATCGGCTCGGGGCGGACAAACTTGATCCCTTCCTGCAACCGTTCTGGGGTGGTCCACCACTGGAGAGCATCTCACATCTTCTGGGTTACAGTGATCAGCTGGTCGAAATTACTGTAGCGCCAAGTCCACTGGGTGGCCAGCTCCCATTGGAGGGGGCGCATGTGCAACCGGGCCCAACGGACCACTGATCGGCATGCCGCCATGTAACCCAGAAGGCGAAGAAAGTCCTGGGCAGGGCGCAAGTGCCCAACCAGAAATGATTGTGCAAAGGAGGAGAGAACCTCCACCCTGTCCGCCGGGAGCCGAGCTCTGGCTTGACAAGAGTCGAGCTCTGCCCCGATGAAGCCTATCACCTAAGAAGGCATGAGTTCTGACTTGACCTCATTGATCAGGAGGCAGAGATGGGAGCAGGTTTGGAGGGCCAGATCCCTGGACCTCTCCACCTCCTGTTGGGTGGAACCTGCAAGGAGCCAATTGTCTAGGTGGGGTAAATTCTGCCCCCCCCCACGAGATGGGCCGCCACCACTGCAATGCATTTGGTGAAGACCCATGGGGCCGATGACAGGCCGAACGACATGGCTCGGAACTCGTACAGAGTCCCCTCGACCCTGAGGTGGAGAAACCGCTGATGGGATGGACGGATTGGTACATGAAAGAACGCGTCCTGCAGATCCAGTGAACAGAACCACGTTTCACTCCAAGGATGGTATGATCTGGGACAGAGTGACCATCCGAAAGGTGCATGACCTGAGGTATTGTTTGAGGTCATGGAGATCTAGAATGGGACACCAGCCCCCCCCGTCTCCTTGGGCACCAGGAGTACCTGGAGACAAAGCCCGAGTCTGCAGATGGATCTGCCACAAGAGCTACTGCCTCCTTGAGGAGGAGCCGAGTGATGTCTCGAAGAGCCGACTGGGTGCATGCGGAAATCCGTTCGAGAGGCGTGGGCTTGGCTGGGAGGGTACTGATCGAATTCCAGAGGCAGTCCCTGACCGAACACTTTGAGAACCCACCTGTCCAAAGTGACAGCGGACCAGGCGGAAAGGAAGTGGCGCAGCCGGCCCCCCATGGAAGACCCAGAGCTGGCGTGATGGGGAAAGGGGTGGCATCCCCCAACCCGTCACTGGGCAGGCTTATAGGACGAGGAGGCTCCAGGACCGGAGCCTTGGCCTCCTTTGCAGGCCTGCTGTGGTCCTGGCTTGGGCCGAGGGCGTCAAGCTTGAGCCTGCTGCTGATGCAGCTGTCCTCCCTGGTAGGAGGACTGCTGGACCACAGGGGAAGAGTGCTGAAAAGGCTTCTTTTTCTTCTGCTGGTTCTTGCCCGAAGAACTCTTGGCAGAAGTGGCGTCCAAGGTGGCACTGGACTGCTCTATGCGCTGTAGGTGATCGGCCACTCTGGGCGAACAAGTCAGTCCCAAGGAAAGGCAAATCAGCTAACTCGTGCCGAGTATCCGCCGGGAAAGAGGAGAGCCTCAACCAAGCCCTGCGGCGAAAGGCAACTGCGGTGGCCATCGAGCGGGCACAAAAGTCCCCAATGTCCAAGGCCATCTAGAGCTGCTGTTTGGTGACAGCACGGCCCTGATCTCGGATCTGCCTGACCGTGGTCTGCATGCCCATGGGGAGATGTGGGAGGACTTAATCTAATGACCCGAGAAGGGCATGAGAGAAGTGTGCCATGATGACGGCCGAACTTGCCTGACGAAGGCCCAAGGACAAAGTCGCATAGACTTTCCACGCCGAATGGTCCAAAAGCTTGGACTCTATTGGGGGTCAGTCATGGTCACCAAAACTGCCAGTACGCCTGAACACAGACAGTCACCAGGCTCTCAGCCGAAGAGTGCTCTGTGAACCCCGCAAGGGACCCCGTGGGTACCGCATACTTGCGGGCCATGCGGGCAGACAGTGCTGGACATGAGGCAGGGCACTGCCATAGTTAGAGTGCCAGACCAACGATGGCCTTGGCCACAGGAAAGGCCTCCGTTGGGGTATTCCCTCTCAAGGATGTCCATGAGAGGGTACTCTGCCTTTTTCTGGATGGGTTCCAGGGGCATCCCTGTAGAAATCAGAGATGAGACGGAGAATTCTATGGAAGGGGGAAGGACCTTACTCCATCCCTGTGCCAACGGACGACTCATCATCTCCAGGATGAGAGTGGAGCCCGGTGACATCAGAGTCCGAAGAGTCGGGGTACAGCAGCCTGCCGCCCAAGTCACCCTCGACCCGGCGAGGGTGGTCTGGGGTGACCGTGACCGACAGACGTCAGGGAAGCCTGGTATCTGGTCGGTCCTCTTTGAAAGGAGCCCCTCCCACAGGCTGCTTAGGTGGTGGCTCCACCACTATTGGTGGAGAGACCGGATTAGGCCGAACCGGAGGATGGCCTGGCCTCACGGGTGGGGGAACCAAAAGCTTTGGTTCAGAGGGGGTTGGCTTCGGCCTAGGAGGCGACAGCCAAGTAATGGCTGGTGTAGGCTGTCGAGAAGCCGGCTTCTGCCCAGACAAAAAATCAGCTGTTGCCACATAAGGTCCTCGTAGCACTGAGAGTTTCCGTCGGAGCCTCTCCTCATCCGAGGACAACCTGTGGCAGTGCCTCTTCTTGGAGTGCTAGTAGCTCTTCCTTGGCCAATCGGCCGAGGGGGTTCTAGACCTCTACTGAGATTGGGAGGGCCGACTAGGTCACTCGGGAGACACCGGTGGAATCGGTGAAACCCAGGGGCCCGGGACCTTGATGGGGACACCAGAGGGCTGGGTCTCCTCATCGGGGAACACAAGGACTGGAGTCCTCTCCAAGGAGTCATCAGCCACGGCTGGCAACAGTGGGTCTATTGGATCGAGAACAAGCTCTACCTCATCAGCCACCTCCTTGGTCGTCTGGCCAGACGGAAGGTCCGTGAAGCCTGAGGCCGAGGAAGCAATCTCGACTGAGGTAGAGACCACCTGCTCCTCGGACTGAGACCTCCCTCAGTCCCAAGAGCTCCTTCGCCGAGATGAAGACGAGCTAGGATCCTTGTCTCTTAAGAGATCGGGAAGAGTGCGAGCTTGCGGGTGTCTCACCCCAGGTGGGGAGAGACTGGCACAACTCCTTAAAGGAACCTGTGAAGGTGGAGTCCAGGTTGAGTGGAATGAAAAAGCTTCGATTAGCCAAAGCAGCGGCGGCTTCTTTCAATGCCTCCTTCATGCGTTTCAGCTGCTCGGCGGAACCCGCGGCTGCAGAAACCGCCCACCTAGCCTCCTTAGATTTCACCGGAGGATTCCTTTTCTTTGGTCTCCCAACTTTAAATGTGCCAGGTGGTCGTCCAGGACGCTGGGACGGAAGGCCAAGCAAAAGCTGCAGGACAAGGTGTCATGGCAGACACCTAGGCAGTACACGCACGTGAGATGGGGATCGGTGCACAACATCTTCTGGCTTCAAGGTCACCGGCGAAATCCTGGAGAAGATTTCTCTTCCATGAACGAGGATGCAAATGTGCGATCGCCAACTTGAACAAGTTTTAATTTCGTTAGAACTCAAATTTTGAAAGCCAGGGCCTACGAAATGCATGAGCACAAGGGAGGCAACCTGCATCTTCCAGCAGAAAGGAAGATCTGGAGTCATGGGGCGGAGCAGAGGTATATACCACCCGTGTGGGTGGGAGGAGCCAGCTTGAAGACTTCAGGCAAGATTTAAAGGGGAAAGGGTCATGCCAATAAGTGTGGATGAACAACATAGCCACGATCCTAGAATCTGTTATCTCTCGAGGTTTATTACTCAAACAGGAAGGGGGGGAAAAACAATATCTACATATATATGGTCACCACTGGTCAAAAAAAAAATTATTGTATCCTATGAATTATATTCATAAATGACTGGAGGGAACCCCTTCCATAGATTTTTTTTTTTGTTTTGTTTTTAACACACGAGCTGTAGAGAAGAGGGTATCCTCTCTCTGATACACCTTACTTATGGCCCATGCAACTGATGGTTGCAAATCAATGTATGTCATCTTTTTGCTGGATAGCTAGTGCACACCTAACTTACCATACCTGGTACTTTAAGATGAGGAAAACTATACTTGTCTTCTGTATATACAAATGTATCAAACCCTCATATGATACCTGTGTAATCAACTCCAAGTTCCATGAGTGGGATAAATGTCTGAAGCCAGTTACAGATGGACACTCCATAAACAGATGTTCCTGAGTTTCCAAAATCTGTATACACTCAGACCCGGACAATTCCTTTCCTCCAGTCCCTTATGTTTCCAGGTCCCACTGACCCCCAATCTCCCATGAACACTCAACCATAAAATACCCCATATACGGGGAGGGATAGTGGTTTCAGTTTCCCTTTAGTATGTACCGCCAGACATGACTGAAGTTCTGGACCTGCATAGAAGTGCAAGGAAATAATCAACTCATAGAGGCTCTTTCTAGAGTGAGAATCAATGGTACCTGCACTTAAGTCACCACTACCTGATTTTTGTCAATGCAGCCTTTATGTACATAGGACAACAGAGTCCCCTGTACGGAGGTAAAAAAAACAAAACAAAACAAAAAAAAACCCACCAGATTTCACTCTCCTGCCACCTGGTGAAAAAGGGTTCCAACCAATCTGCCAATAATGGAGCCCACAGTTCAGTGTCCTCTCTCAAACTTTTCTGAAAAGTAACATTTAAAAAGATACAAAAGAAAAGAACCACAGAATTAATCATTCCCACAGCACCTTGTCTGACCGGCAGGTAAGGGACTCCATGCTTTATGGGGTTTTTAGTCTACTAAAAAGAAAAGTGTGTGTCTGGTGGTGGGGTGGTGGGAGACTAGCCAATTTAGTTTCCAGTGACATATTGGGGGGGCACATAACTCAAATACAAAATATTTGCAATAGACGGATTCAATAAAGAAAACTCTTTCTTCATCGATAGTTTCCATGTTTTCCAAACTTGGACCCGATTCACTGCTGGAAGTAGCCATGATTCCCAATTACTTAATACCATACCACCATCTCCAAAACTAAGACCCAACAGTTCCAACCTAGAACCTTTTACTTCAAACCCCACTATTTTTTGTCTGTATATCTTGTGCTGTCCCTATTCCTACCTCTATTCTTTTGGGAATGTTTATCCGGGAATCAGATGCACTGGAAAAAACTTTGTAGCTCTGCCATTTCAAAGGTTCGGCAGCTGACTAAGAAAAGTGCTGATGTCATCAACAATGCCAAAACTTTCAGGGGAGGAAGGTCCCCCTTTGGCTACAAACCTAAAATCTGGCTATGCCCTGTACTGCACAAACGAAGGATCTATCCCAAACACACACAGGATGAAGAGTAGGGAGATTTTTTTTTAATTCAGAAAATATGTAGCAAAGCAAAACAGAGACCTCATCACATCTTTAACAGATCCATCTTGCTATACAAAAGAAAAAATGGAGAAAAAAAATTATACAAAACTTTAAAAATGCTCACTATGGCAACTATGGCAAAAGTGACCCACAATATCTCCATAGCACCTGCAGTTGCTCATAAGTGTATGTAAATTTATTCCTTTCATAGCAGGAACCTATGTTTGATTATTTCTGAAACCAGATAGTCTTGTGGCAAATACTGTTAATGGAGGGCCAAATGGCACCTGAATAGGCACATCAAGAATTTAGAGACTGCCATGTGATTACCCTCAAAGTGCTATCGTGGAATTGAATCCAACTTGTAGAAATGAAGGCATGAAGACTGATAATTTTAAAATAAATATCAAACAATAACTATAAATCAACAACATCCAAAGCTGGGTGCCATACACATAATGAAAACAGAATGAACAGAAAACCTACTACCCCCAAACACGAACACACAGATAATTACCCAATATCTACACAGATCATACCCAGATCAGACACCCATGTACCCTACCAGAAAACAGAAATGATCCTCACAAGAAACCTTACATCCTATATGCCTTATAAAATGAATACATTCCAAAAATAGAACCCCCTGTGCTCCAAGATCAGATCTTCCATGGCAAATTACTCCTCAGTTCTGCAAATATATTTACAGGTAAAATGGCTCATTCATGGGAGCTCAGGTCCTGCACGTCATGTTCTGTGGGATCAAAGTAGTTGTATTGGAATGCATTTCTGTTGCAGTACAAACGGACAGCCGGACTGCCATATCCACCATTTGACAAATGCAAATAAAACATTCAGGGTACCACTATTCCACTGTGCCCATATGGTGCTTCTTTCAACTAAAAGCAATGTGGCATATTTAATCTGGATGAAGGCCAGCAGGTTACGGGCAGTAGCAAGCAGTCCCCAAATTTCACTAATACAAGTGCACTGAAAAAAAAGGTGGTCTATACTCTCCTGCAATACTGCAGCCTGGTCTCGCACAGTACCTCTCAGACACTTGTTTGTGTTTTGCATTCCCTTTAATGTTTAACATACCATGGATGCGTGGCCATACCATATCCCACATTGTTTTGTGAGTTCTCCCATCTATACATTGGGCAGTAGTGGTCTTATCAACTCCCACTGCACAGAGAACACCAGGGAGCTGAAAAAAAAAAAGCTGTAGACAACACCCACTGGTACAGGTTTTATTGTACCCAAATTGGTGAGCAGACTCAATATAGCAATAAAGAGTAGGGGCATTTTTTTATTGCTATGGACAAAATACAAAGAAATGTAACAAGTACAGGAGATGAGCATCACACAAAGCCTATTGGAAACAGAAAAAAAATAACTACAGCTAAAGGACTAAAGCTAAATCAAATACAGAAAAATAAAAACTGACATGATGTCCACAATCAATATTACCCAGAGGTACAGAGGTTTGTTCAGCTATAAACCTAACCCATGTCTGCAAAAATTGCAGAGGGAGTAACCTTGAATTCAAAGAAGTAAATTGCCTTTAGCTCTGACAGAATTACATTAAATAGATCAGATTGTGACTTCAGTTTATTTTGAAGTGAAAATGGCATCTGTTCTGCCACAAGTGCCCTTTAAAACATGCAAACACATCCAATGAACTAGTAATCCATTTACTCCAGGAGGGGTCATATCGACCATACACCAGGATATCACAATTCATACTAGTGAACACAGGTTCTGATCATATCCTTGCCACTAAATGCTAGAACCCTAAAATACATGTACCACCAAAAAAGAGGTTGCATGGTTCCCACTTGGTTTAAACAACCAGGTCTAGAGCATAATCTGTCTTCTAAATTTTTATGTTTTTAATTCTCTTTTACATATAATTCATTATGGCAACACAGCCATACCGTAACCCACATTTTGGGAGGGAGTATTCTATCTGTGAGTTGAAGTAAACCAGAATGTACACCCGGGGCCACATCACTAAATACAGACAGCACAGAGAAGTTAGTGGCAAGAATATAGTCAAATATATTTCCTAGTCCTATCTTCAAGGGAGATGCAAGTAGCACTCCACATCTGAAGCTTTGAAAAAGGATTCCTTCATATATGGTGCAGTTACTGAAGAGGATTGTACAAACTTCAGCTTCTCCTCCTTCCAAAGATGCAGCCACGTGGCAACCCCCGGTGAAACTTATGTTGCCCAATGATTCTCTGCAGATACTAAAAAGAAGCCCATTATACTGGAACCCCCCAAAATTCCAGTAACAATAGACTATCGTGTTCAACATACAACACAGCTACACCTCCTTGATTACTAGGATAATAAACTTTATTCCTCTTAAATCGCATTTAGCCAACTGCCCAAGAAAGCCGGACAAAAAATATGTAATAAGGCAGTTTCCAGTTACAGCGAGAGGAGGAAAAAATCTGATTAAAAGAAACACAGGTACCAGGAAGGTTTTAATCAAATAAATCCTCTTTTTTGTTAACTTGTAAAGTCAATGGGTTTCAATTTGATACCTTCTGTTTGGCAAGTCCTAGTTTATGGCTCCCAATTAAGTTTTGCCAGGTTCCCTGAACCAAATTTAATTCCAAGAATAGTCAGAAGGTCAAAGTGTAGTCAGATACCACCAATTTTAGTAGGCAGAGAAGTGTAGCCACACCCAACTTCCTGCCTACACATTTTCTCATTTTATGCACTACCTGAGAATAAGCCAAAAAGTTGAAACCATTGTAAGGAACAGGTTACCGATTTCTTATTCAGAACTCAGAGGTACACATCATCCCGATTCAATGTCACAATAGCGATCGCGGAATAGAGATCACCGTTAGGGTGAGTGTATATCGCTGAAAATGAACTTTGGTGATGCACACTTGTGGCAAATGGGAAAAAGCGCCCAAGATCTATGGGTTTCCTCTGCAGCCCCCTGCACCCCCTACTAAAGGATTCTCCACCCCAGGGGGGTGCATGTCGAGTGGGTGAAATACTGAAAAAAAAAAGAAAAAAAAACCTCGAACGCGCCGGACCGAACCCTGCCCCTCCCAACACGACCCCCTCCCCACCATGCTAGCAGACCAGCTTGGCAGCTGCCGCCACACCTCCTCCCACGCCCAGCTTCCCTCCTTGCCCCCCATACCGTATGTACTTTCCATTGCCCTATCTCGCCCAATCAGGTATCCGTTGCTCCCCAGCCAGGTAGCCCTGAACACAGGTGCCGTAGCTGAGTCTCAGTTTTTGTAAGTGCTCAATTGCAGTCATCTTGTTCACAGGTTACCCATCGTCCCTATTTCAGGATGGACAGGAGGTGGGGGAAGTGGCACTTCCTGTGAAGGATAAAGGTCACAGAGATTCAAGGCAACAAGGAGGGGGAACGTACTGTGGGTTAAGCTTGAAAGAAAAACAGGGTCAGCCATCCGCACAGGGGTAATCTACAGACCACCAGCCCAGGAGGAGGAGACTGACAGGGACATGATGCTAGCTATCCAAAGAATGGTGAACAAGGGGAAACAATGGGAAGTACTCAAAACAGGGATAGCAAGTGCAACACAATTATGTGTAAAACAGGTTAGCAAGGGGAAAAGGAAGAGGAGACCATTATGATATTCAAAGGAGGTAGCGGAGGAAGTGAAAACCAAAAAAATAACATTCAAGCAATACAAAAGACACAGGAAGAAGGGACAGGGAGATGTACTAGGAGAAGCAAAGGGAGGCGGGGGGCAGTAAGAGGAGCCAAAATAAAAGCAGAGGAGCACATTGTAAAATCAGTGGTTAGAAGGGGACAAAACCTTTTACAGGTATGCAAGTGAAAAAAGGAAGGCAAAGGGAGGGATAGTGAGGCTGAAAGGGGAGGATGGAAGTAGAGTGGAGAATGACAACAGTAAAGCAGACATACTCAGATATTTCTGCTCAGTCTTCACAGAGGAGGAGGCGGCGGGTAACGGGCCAGAAGTGAGTAGAGAGAGTAGGAAGAGCACAGAAATGGATACAAGTCCTTTTCCATGGGAAAGAGTCCTAAAGGAACTGAAAAGAACAACAGTCGATAAAGCTATGGGGCCAGATGGGGCACACCCCAGGTGCTGAGGGAGCTGAGAGGGGTGGTGGCTGAATCTCTTGCAACCCTGTTTAGCCAGTCACTGGAAACAGGAGATGTACCCAAAAACTGAAGGACAGCTGATGTAGTCCCCTTATACAAAAGCGGGAACAGAGAGGAAGTGGGAAACTACAGACCAGTCAGCCTGACCTCAGTACTGGGGAAGATAATGGAAACACTATTGAAGGAAAGAATAGTGGAAAGTACAGTTAGGTAAGAACTAACTAACAGTAGATGTTCGAGAGAAACTGTTGCAGCAGATGAAACGTAGGACTGAAGCCGGCAGGTGGCAGGAGCCCATAGAAAACTTCTAGCTAGCAGTCTATGGTGCCCCCAGCCCGCCCCGATGTCACGCACTGTATAGTTTTTCCGCCGGAGACTCTGGCATCAAGGATGGAAGGTGACCAGGAACAGAGAAGTGAGGAAAATTCCGCAGAGAACAATCATAATGTTGCCAATGCAAATCAGGTGCAGAAGAGAGTCCCCTAGGGGGAAGGTAGGTGGGAAGACATACCTGCTGCAAGAGCTTCTCTCAAAGATCTACTGTTACGGTACATTCTTACACAGCTGTACTACCTTATTTCAAGAGTCGGCTCTTGAAGCAGGTAACATATGTAGGTCTGAGTTCCAAGCAGTAAAGGAGACCCAGAGTACTCTCAGGTGGAGGAAGCAGAGAAATGCCAAGAGGGGAATGTCCCCAGGAGAGGAGTCCCTGCAGAACCGCAAGGTCAAAGCCCACTCTGTGTCTGGAGGCAATGTTAAGACTGTAATGTTTAATGAAGGTATGGACAGAATTCCATGTGGCTGCTGCACAAATGTCAGCCGCAGACATGTTCCTAAGAGCGGCCAAAGATGCCACCCTCATGGAGTGACCTCACTAGCTCGTCAAGAGTTTGTCATATTTCTGGTAACAAAAGGAAATGCAGTTAACCAGCTATTTAGAGAGGGTCTGTCTGGCTACAGGAGCCCCCTGTATCCTGGGGGCAAAGGAAACAAAAAGCTGATCAGAGCGTCCAAACTCTTGGGTTCTGGAGAGATAGAAATGCAAAATGCAATGGACATCCAGCATGTGGAGAAGAGCCTCACCCTGATTTGAGTGTGGAGGATAATACACTGGGAGGTGTACGTTCTGATTCAAGGTCAACTCAGATACCACATTCTGTAAGAACTTAGGATTGGTCTTTAAGGCCACCCCGGTCCTTGTGGAACACCAAATAATGCTCTTTACACATCAGGGCCTGTAGCATGGAAATTCTTCAAGCAGAAGTAACGGCAACTAAAAATAATGCTTTTCAGGAGAGAAGAGAAGTGAAGCTCTCAATCTGCAGCTGTTTCAAACAGAGTAAGGTGAGCTTTTCCAACTTGGAAAGCAAGCCCAAAGGGGGGACGGGGTCCCTGATGGGGGGCTTCATATGAAGATTACCCCGCAGAAAGGTGCGGGCTACACCCAACTGTGCCACAGTTCTGCCTTGAACAGGGACATGGTAGGCGGAGATGGCAGACAAATGAACTTTGATTGATGAGTAGCTCAACCCGGAGTTCGAGAGCAACAGCAGGTACTAGAGGATTGAGCTTACCAGACAGGCCAATGGATCAAGATAGCAGGCAAATAGCCCAGAGGCAAAAGTGCTTCCATTTCATGGCATAAGTGGCTCTGGTGGAGGGTTTTCTAGCAGGTACCAGAACTGCCAGAGACCCCAAAGCACGACTTGACTAGGTCCACGGGAGCCATGCATGCAGATGCAATGACCGAAGGTTCAGGTGAACCAAGGTCCCATCACCCTGGGACAGCAAGTGAGAGCTCAGTGGCAGGGGAATTGTGGGTTCGGCTGCCAGCTGTTGCAGCACGGGAAACCAAATCTATTGTGGCCACAATGGGGCCAGAAGGATCATTACCGCCCCTTCTTGCAGCTTGAAAAGAAACTTCTGTAGGGGAGGGAAGGCATAAAGGACCCACTCTCTCCAGGAAAGAAACAACGCGACTCACCAGAAAATTTCAGGCCCTGGATCTAGCGAGCAAAAACTGGGCAACCTTGCCTTGATAGGGGATGCAAAGAGGTCCAGCTCCGGCCTGCCCCATCTGTCGGCGACAGACTGCAGAAGGGCCCACTCGTGCGCTCTGGACAGAGTTCTGCTGAGGGTGTCAGCCAGGGTATTTTGAACCCCTGGGATGTGAACCGAGATATCTAGGCGGTGAGTAATGGCCCAGTTCCATACCTGCATTCCTTCTCGACAAATGGGGTACGAGTGAGTGCCACCCTTCTTATTGAGGTAAAACACCACTGCCAAGTTTGTTTGAATGAAGACGTGTCCCGGGTGAATTGCCATGCTCAAAGCTTGTAGGGCGCAGAAAAAAAAGCAGGTTATCACCTGTAACAGTAGTTCTAGGAGTGGTATAGGTTGTTCATCCACACTTCTTGGCAGTGTCCCTTTCCCTTTAAATCAGTCGGAAAATCTTTAAGCTGGCTCCTCCCACCCACCCAGGTGGTATAGCCTTCGGCTCTGCCCCTTGACGCCAGATCTTAGCCCGATGGAAGCCAGGTTTTGTACGTCCGCAGCTGGGGAGGTCGGGTGGGTCCGTGTGGATGAACATATACCACTTCTAGAACTACTGATACAGGTGGGTAAATACAGGTTACTCACCTGTAACAGGAGTTCTAGGAATGGTATATGTTGTTCATCCACACTTATTGGCAGGTATCCTTGCCGCTTTAAATCTTACCGGAAGGTCTTCAAGCTGGCTCCTCCCACCCACCCGGGTGGTAAAACTCTGGCTCCACCCCATGGCCTTAGATCTGGCCCGTCGAAGCTCAGGTTGTGCGTCAAGCCAGGAGGTCCGGTGGAGTATGTGGATGAACAACATATACCATTCCTAGAACTCCTGTTACAGGTGAGTATCCTGTATTTCTAGGGACATGGATATGTTGTTCATCCACACTTATTGGCAGACTCCTAGCAGTTCTCCAGGAGAAGGAGGCAAGACAATTCTACTTAGGGAATAGAGACTGGAGAACCGAGGCCCCAAAACCAGCATCCCGGCATGACTCAAGGTCGATGTGGTAATGGGTGATGAAGGTGTGTGCTGACTTCCAGGTACCAGCCCTGCAGATTTCCTGGATAGGGACGTCCCTGGAAGCAGCCACCGATGCAGCAGTATGGCGGGTAGAATGAGCTCTTACCCTCTGGGAGGCTCCATGCCCGCCAACTTATAGCAGAGATCTATGCAGGAGGTGACCCACCTGCTTATCGTCCGCTTGGCTGTAGGTCTGCCAGGTGCGGCTTCAGCGTAGGTGACAAACAGCTGGCGAACCTCTCCCCAAATTTCAGCCGTGCGCTCCTTATAGTAAGCGAGCGCCCTTCTAGGGTCCAAAGTATGGAGCCTATATTGGGCCTCCGAGGTGTGATTGGGGTAGAACACCGGCAGAGTGAACACCTGGTTAGGGTGAAACTCCGACACCACCTTCGGAACGAATTTCGGGTGGGGGCACAGGACAACCTTGTCCCTGTGGAAGACCAGGTAAGGAGACTCGATGGAAAGCACCTGGAGCTCTCCCATCCTTCTGGCTGACGTGATAGCCACCAAGAAGGCGGTCTTCCATGACAGGTGAGAGAGATCACACCTGTGCATTGGTTCGAATGGCTTGCCCATGAGCTTTGCCAGTACCAGCAGTAGATCCCACGGAGGTTCTCGCACCAGAGGGGAAATGTGATCAAGGCCTTTGAAAAAGCGCCAGACCACCTTCTTCTGCGCCACCGACTGCTCCCCGGCCCGCGCCTGGTAAGCAGAGATGGCTGCCAGTGCACCTTAAGGGTCGTCGACCTAAGCCCTTGCTGAGAAAGGGACCACAGGTAGTCCAATATGCTCACCAGGGAACAGGAGGAAGGGTCAAGGCCCTTACCCTGACACCAAATGGAAAATCTCTTCCATTTGAAAGCGTAGCATTTCCTGGTCGACTCCTTACGGGACGCCTCAACTACATTGAGGACCTCGTCGGAAAGACCCAAGGCCTGGAACTCTAGCCGCTCAGGAACCAGGCCGTCAGGTGCAGGGATTGAAGGTCCGGATGGAACACCTTCCCCTGATTGACTGAGAGCAGGTCCGGGCGAGCTGGAAGCTGCCTTGGGAGCCTGGAGCTGAGGCTGAGGAGATCTGGTACCAGAACTGGCGGGCCAGTCTGGGGCTATCAGAATCACCTGCGCCTTGTCCCTCCTTGCTTTGAGAAGCACCTTTGTATCAAGGGGAATGGGGAAAGGCGAGAAGAGGCCGGGGTCCACTGCCTCAAGAAGGCATCCCCTGCAGTGAGCCCTGCTGAGGGCAGGCATGGAACAGCCTCAGCTTCGCATTCTCCCTGGAGGCAAACAGGTCCACCTGAGGCGTGCCCCAGTGGGAGAACAGATCTTGTACTACCTCCGGTAGGAGAGACCACTCGTGGGACGCAGCCCCTATCCGGCTTAGGGCATCGGCCAGGGTGTTGGAGCTCCTGCCACGTGAATGGCTAGGAGATCGCCTCCAGGTTGCGTACAAGTGACCAAATGCGGAGAGCTTCCTTGCATAGAAGCATGGAGCACGTCCCGCCCAGGCGGTTTAGATAGTACATGGTCGTGGTATTGTCCGTCTGGACTTGGACCACTTGACCCCGGAGAAACGGAGCAAAGGCGGTGAGAGCTAGGCGGACCGCTCGGAGCTCCAGCAGGTTGATGTGACATCGGGAGTCCCGCGGGGATCAGAGGCCGTGTGCTCGGTGTTCCCCCGGATGGGCACCCCAACCCATCAGAGAGGCATCGGTCGATAGAGAGACCGTCGGCTCGGGGCGGACAAACGGGATGCCCTCCTGCAGATGAACTGGAACGGTCCACCACTGGAGAGCGTTCCACATCCCCTGGGTCACCGTCACTAGCTGGTCCAATGGATCGCAGCATTGAGACCACTGGCTGGCCAGCCCCCACTGAAGGGGACGCATGTTCCAGTGGGCCCAGCGGACCACGCTGGTACAGGCCGCCATGAGACCCAGGAGGCGCAGGAAGTCCCGGGCAGGGCGCGACTGTCCAACCAGAAATGACTGGGCAAAGGAGGAAAGATCCTCGGCCCTGTCCGCCGGGAGCCGTGCTCTGGCTCAGAGAGAGTCGAGCTCTGCCCCAATGAAAAGAATCACCTGCTTCGGCTCGAGTTCCGACTTGGCCTCGTTGATGAGAAGGCCGACTTGAGAGCAAACCTGGAGGGCCAGATCTCTGGACCGCTCCACCTCCTGCCTGGAAGGGGCTGCTATCAGCCAGTCGTCCAGGTAAGGGTACACCCGGACCCCTCGGCGCCGCAGGAATGCTGTCACCACTGCCATGCATTTGGTGAAGACCCTGGGAGCTGGAGACAAGCCGAAGGGCATGGCTCGGAACTCGAAAAGGGATCCCTCCGCTTGAAAGCTAAGGAATCTCTGATGTGACGGACGGATAGGGACGTGAAAGAACGTGTCCTGCAGGTCCAGAGAGCAGAACTATGCACCGTGTTCCAAGGATGGTACTATCTGAGCCAGAGTGACCATCCTGAAGGTCCGAGACCATAGGAACTTGTTTAGATCGTGCAGGTCAAGAATGGGGCGCCAGCCCCCTGTCCGTTTCGGAACCAGGAAGTACCTGGACACAAACCCCGGGTCTGTGGGAGGGTCCGCTACCTCTCTGATCACCTCCTTCTTGAGGAGGAGAGCGATGTCGGCTCGGCGAGCCAACAGTGAAGCTGCGGACCCCAAGGCCCCCCGAGGAGTGACGGCTCTGAAGGGCGGGGCCTGCTCGAACTCAAGAGGCAGGCCCTTTCGATCTTCCAACACCCACGGTCTGTGGTAATAACGGACCAGGCGGAAAGAAAGTGGCTGAGCCGCCCCCCCATGGGGGTAACCTGGGGTGAGGTGACGGGGTTGGGGGTGACACCCCTCAACCCGTCACTGGGCAGGCTTGGAGGAGGGACCGGCCGAGTGACCTCCGGGGCCTTTACCTCCCTGCTTCCTGGAGGAGGAAGCCGAGGGCTTGGCTTTGGGATGCCAAGCTCGTGCCTGCTGGCCCTGACGTTGCTGGGCTGGACGTGCCGCAGGCGCAGAGGGACGAAAGGGCTTAGGCTGTGGTCTGCGACCTTTGTCCTTCTGTGCGGATGAGACAGAGTCCAAGGTAGCACTGGACTTCTTGATCCTCTGTAGGTGACCTTCCACCCCAGGGCCGAAAAGGTCGGTCCCCAGGAAGGGGACATCTGCCAACTTGTGCTGGGTATCCGAAGTGAAGGTGGATATCCTCAGCCATGTCCGATGGCGCATAGCCACTGCGGCCGCTACTGACCTGGCACATGAGTCTCTAATGTCCAGAGCAGTCTGAAGCTGCTGTTTGGCCACTGCCCTGCCCTGGTCCCGCACCTGCCTAACCGTGGTCTGCAGGTCCGCCGGAAGATGAGGAACTACCTCGTCCAGGAAGCCCAACAGGGCATGAGAGAAATGTGCCATGAGTACGGCCAAACTGGCCTGACGAAGGCAGAGGGAGGACGCAGCGTAGACTTTGCGCCCGGCATAGTCCAATTTCTTGGACTCCTTGTCGAGAGGTTTGTCCACGTTCCTAGCGTTCCCGGCACGCTGGAAAACGCTGTCGGTAACTAGCCCCTTGACTGAGGGGTGTTCCGAAAAACCGGACAAGGAACCGGTAGGGACCGCATACTTCCTGGCCATCCTGGCCAAGGGCGCAGGACAGGAAGCAGGGCGCTGCCAGAGCTCCAAGGCCGGGCCCACTATGGCCTCGGCCACCGGAAAGGCCTCCATAGGGGAATCCCCTTGGTCCATTAACTCCGTGAGGGGATACTTGGCCTGCTTAGACACGGGTTCGAGCTTCATCCCGGTGGACTCCGAGATGAGCCGAAGCAATCCCAGATAGGACGAAGGGCTATCGTCCAGCGACCGACCTCCAGAGGACTCCAAGTCTACTTGCCTGGAGAAAAGGGAGGAATCGTCGTCGGACTTGGAGGAGTCCGCAAAGAGCTGCCTTGGGCCTGAGCTACCCTCCACCTGCAGAGGTCGATCGGGAGTCAGGGTAACAGACAGCCTATGGGGCAGGCCCTGAGCTGACCGAGAATTCTTGGTCGGAGCCCCAAATAACGGCTGTGGAGGTGGAGGTTCCACCGGAATCGGTGGAGCAGCTGGTTTTGGCCGAACAACCGGCCTGGGAACAGGCTCCTCGGGTAAGTCAAGGGGTTGTTTCGGGCGCTCCGGTGACAGCCACTTAATGGCCGGGGTAGGCGACGGCGTCGGCTTGTTCCCGGCCAGAAGGAGCTGTTGCCACATGAGGTCCTCGTATCGTCGACGTAACTTATGTCGAAGCCTCCCTTCGTCTGAGGAGGAGGACGAGCGGCGGCGCCGAGACAGAGACCGCGTACGACGGCGGGACTGGCTGGACCGCAAAGAAGTCAGAGACCGAGAACCTCGGCTTTTCCGAGGACGGTGCGGGGAGGGGACGGGTGGAACCCGGCTGGAAGGGTTCACCCGAGGGCTCCGGAACCGGAGGCACTGGCAAGCCTACGGGATCCTCAACTCCCACTGGGGGAACCGGGGAGAGAAGATTCTCGGCTTCGCCTGTCGACAACCCGTCCAACGGGTCGAGAAAAATCTCGACTGCGTCGACGGGAGTCTCGGTCAGCTGATCTGACGGGGACACCGTGAGACCAGTGGCCGAAGCCGAACGATCGACCGAAGTCGATGGCCGACAACTCAGGGAGAGGGACCTTTCCCGCTCCCAAGAGCATCGACGGAGGGACTTACCCTTGTCTTTCTTTTTGGACCGAGAAGAAGGTCCAGCAGACGTTGGTCCCTCTCCCTTAGTGGAGAGGGACAGACAAAGCTCCTTAAAGGAAGCTGTATAAGAAGAACCCAGGGAGAGTGGGATAAATGCCTGACCGAGGAAGAGATCTGACCATCGCCCTGCTCCTCTTCGAGGCGATCATCTGCTCTAGCTGATCCGCCGAAGCCCGCCGGCCGCGAAACCACGGCCGGGCCTCTTTGACTTCACCGAGGAACGCCGACGCCCAGTTGTAAACGGGCAGCACAGTCTTTGAGGACGAGGGTCGAGAAGGAAGAGCACAGGTCAAGTCTGCGGGTCGTGCTCAAGGCCTAGACAGTAGACCGCACTGAGTGCAGATCCGTCAGAGACATCTTCTGCCCAGCAGGGCATCTCCGAAAACCGGGAGTCGATTTGTCCATCGAAATAGCGAGGGATAGAAGACCAAGTCTAGAAATGCAAAACTTTTAAATTCGGGCAGAAATCAAGAGTTAGGAAGCAGTCTATACGCAGAGCTGCTATGAGGGAACCTGAGCTTCCAAGCGGTATGGAAGATCTGACGTCATGGGGCGGAGCCGAGAGTTTTACCACCTGGGTGGGTGGGAGGAGCCAGCATGAAGACCTTCCGGCAAGATTTAAAGCGGCAAGGATACCTGCCAATAAGTGTGTATGAACAACATATCCATGTCCCTAGAACCCATTTTTCTAGGATCGTAGATATGTTGTTCATCCATACTTCTTGGCAGACTCCTAGCAGTTCTCCGGGAGGAGGGAGGCAAGGCGCACACCCCCTATATACTTACTTGGGGAACAGAGATTGAAGAACTGAGGCCCCAAACCCAGCATCCCGGCATGACTCAAGGTCGATGTGGTAGTGGGAAATAAAGACATTTGCTTTCTTCCAGGTAGCAGCCCAACAGATTTCCTGGATAGGGATGTCCCTTGAAGCAGCCACCGATGCAGCAATAAGGCAGGTAGAATGAGCTCTTATCCCTTTGGGAGGCTCCTTGCCCACCAACTCTTAGTACAGACTAGGCAAGATGTGAGCCATCTTGCAACTGTCTGTTTTGCTGCAGGTCTGCCAGAGGTGGCTTCAGCGCAGGAAACAAACAGCTGGCAAACCTCTCCCTGAATTTCCACTGTCCTCATTATAATAGGAGAGGGCCTGTCTCGGGTCCAAAGTATGGAGTCTGTATTCGGCCTCTGAAGTGTAATTGGGGTAGTACACCGGCAGAGTTAACACCTGGTTAAGGTGAAACTCTGATACCACCTTCGGAAGGCATTTCAGCTGGGGGTGCAGGACAACCTTGTCCCTGTGGAAGACCAGGTAAGAGGAGTCCACCGAGAGTGCCTGGAGCTCCCCTGTCCTTCTGGCAGACAGATAGCCACCAGGAAGGCAGTCTTCCATGACAAGTGTGACAGCTCACACTTGTGCATCGGTTCGAATGGCTCACCCATGAGCTCTGCCAGTACTAGCAGTAGATCCCGTGGAGGTGGAGGTTCACGCACTGGAGGGGATATGTGATCCAGGCCTTTAAAAAAGCGCCTGACCACTGTCTCCTGCACCAACATTGGTTGACCGGCCCACGCCTGGTAAGCAGAGATGGCTGCCAGGTGCACCCCAAGGGTCAATGACTGAAGACCCCCTTTGGAGAGACCAAAGGTAGTAGAGAATGTTAGCCACTGGACAGGACAGAGGGTCCAGACCCTTGCCCTGACACCAAATGGAAAACCTTTTCCATTTGAAGGCATAACATTTCCTGGTCAATTCCTTTCTGGATGCTTCCACCATGGTGAGAACATCCTCGGAAAGACCCAAAGCCTGGAACTCTAGCCGCTCAGGCATCAGGCTGTGCGGTGCATGCATTGATGGTCCAGATGGAATACCTTCCCCTGTTTGACCGAGATCAGGTCTGGGTGTGCTGGAAGCTGCTCTGGGGGCCTGTTGCTAAGGCTGAGAAGATCTGGGTACCAGAACTGGTGGGGCCAGTCTGGGGCTACCAGAATCACCTGCGCCTTGTTCCTCCTCACCTTGAGGAGCACCCTGTGGATCAAAGGAAATGGAGGGAAGGCGTAGAGGAGGCCTGGGGTCCACGGCCTCGAGAAGGCATCCGACTGCAGCGAGCCCTGCTGAGAGGGGTGGCATGAAACAGCCTCAGCTTGGTGTTTTCCCTGGAGGCAAACCGGTCCACCATCGGTTTGCCCCAGTGGAAGAACAGGCTGTAAGCTACCTCTGGATGGAGACCACTTTGAGGGATGTCTCGCCTAAGTGGCCGAGAACATCCGCCAGATGGTTTGAGGTTCCTGCCACATGAATGGCTAGGAGATTGCCTCCAGACAGCTGATGAGTGTCCACATGTGGAATGCTTCCCTGCAGAGCCAACAGGAATGCGTGCCGCCCTGTTTGTTGAGGTAGTACATGGTCGTGGTATTGTTCACCTGAACTTGAACCACTTGACCCTGGAGCTGAGGAGCGAAAGCTGACAGTGCCAGTCTGACTGCTCTGAGCTCCAACTGGTTGATGTGGTAGGGGGACTCCTTGAGGGTCCAGAGCCTGTGGGCCCTGTTGTCCCCATGTGGGCTCCCCAGCCCATGAGAGGAGCACCGGTCGTAAGGATGGTCGTTGGCTCGGGGCAGACAAACGGGATCCCTTCCTGCAACCGGTCTGGGGCAGTCCACCATTGGAGAGCGTTCCACATCTTCTGGGTTACAGTGATCAGCTGGTCGAAATGATCATGGCGCTGAGTCCACTGGACGGCCAGCTCCCACTGAAAGGGGGGGGGCGCATGTGCCACCGGGCCCAACAGACCACAGAGGTGCACACTGCCGTGTAACCCAGAAGGTGCAGAAAGTCCTGGGCAAGGCGCAATCCTCCAACCAGAAATGATTGGGCAAAGGGGGAGAGAACCTCAACCCTGTTCGCTGGGAGCCAAGCTCTTGCTTGACGAGAGTTGTGCTCTGCCCCAATGAAGCACATCACCTGAGATGGCATGAGTTCAGACTTGGCCTCACTGATCAGGAGGCAGAGTTGAGAGCAGGTCTGGAGGGCCAGGTCCCTGGACCTCTCCACCTCCTGTTGGGTGAGACCTGCTAAGAGCCAATCATCGAGGTTGGGGTAAATTCTGATCCCCTCTCCGATGCCTGAGATGGGCTGCCACCACTGCGATGCATTTGGTGAAGACCCGTGGGGCAGATAACAGGCCAAACGGCATGGCTCGGAACTCGTACAGGGTTCCTTCGACTCTGAAGTGGAGAAGCCACCGGTGAGACAGACAGATTGGGATGTAAAACATAGAATTTGATGGCAGATAAGGACCGCTTGGCCCACCTAGTCTGCCCATTTACCTACCTGATGGATAAGATGCAGATTTTAGTTAAACAGCTTACTTCCTCCTACCCCCCACTAGAATTACCTTATGCCTGTCCCATGCATTCTTGAATTCTCCCACTGTACCCGACTCCACAACCTCCTCAGGAAGGTTGTTCCATGCATCTACAACCCTCTCTGTGAAAAACTACTTTCTAACATTACCTGAGCCGTCCCCTCTCTATCTTCAAATTGTGCCCCCTTGTTCTTGCACATCTCTTCTTCTGAAAGATGTTACTTTTGTACTTTGTTAATTCCCTTGAGATGCTTGAAAGTTTCTATCATGTCCCCCCTCTCCCTCCTTTCCTCAAGGGTATACATATTAAGCTGCTTTAGTCTCTTCTCGTATGTCTTCTGGTGCGTTCCCTGCACCATTTTGGTTGTCCTCCTCTAAACAGCCTCCACTCTGTCTATGTCTTTGCGGAGATGGGGTCTCCATAATTTCACAAAGTACTCCAGATGGGATCTCACTAACTGTCTGTACAGAGGGATAACAACTTCCTGTTTTCTACTGTTGATGCCTCTCCCTATGCATCCCAGTATCCCCCCCCCAGCCCTTCTTAATGCCTTCTCACATTGCTTGCCCACCTTTAGGTCATCTGATATAGAAGGAACGTGTCCTACAGATCCAGTGAACAGAACCACATGTTTCGCTCTAAGGATGGTATGATCTGGGACAGAGTGACCATCCAAAAGGTGTGTGACCCGAGATACTGATTCAGGTTGCGCAGCTCTAGAACGAGGCGCCAGCCCCCCATCCACTTGGGAACCAGGAAGTACCTGGAGATGAAGCCTGGGTCTGCTGGAGAATCTTCCACTGGAGCTACTGCCTCCTCAAGGAGGAGCTGAGCAATGTCATCTCGAAGAGCCGACGTGAGTATGGGTGGACACCCTCTCCTCCCGTGGTGCACAGGCTCAGCTTGGAGGGTACTGCTTGAATTCCAGAGGCAGTCTCTGGCTGACCACTTCCAAGACTCACCTCTCCGTGGTGATAACTGACCAGGCGGAAAGGAAGTGGCGGAGCCGGCAGCCCCCACCCCGTCACTGAGCAGGCTTGGAGGACGAGGATCCAGGACCTGACCCTCTGCCTCCTTTATGGACCTGGGAGGGCCCGGGCTTGGGCCGGGGGTGCCAAGCTTGAGCCTGCTGCTGCCCCCCCTTGGAAGGAGGGCTGCTGGGCCACAGGGGAAGCATGCCGAAAAGGCTTCTCCTGCTGCTGCTTCTTACCAGAAGAACCTTTAGCAGAAGTGGCATCCAAGGTGGCACTGGACTGTTCAATACTCTGAAGATGACCAGACACACCTGGGCTGAAGAGATCGGTGCCCAGGAAAGGCACATCAGCTAGTTTGTGCTGTGTATGCGCCAGGAAGGAGGAGAGCCTCAGCCATGCCTTGCGGCGAAAGGCAACTGTGGCTGCCAACGAGCGGGCACAAGAGTCCCCCATATCCAGGGCCGTCTGAAGCTGCTGTTTGGCAACTGCCCGGCCCTGGTCCCGGACTTGCTTGACTGTGGTCTGCATGTCTGCAGGGAGGTAAGGGAGGACATCATCCAAAGACCTCAAGAGGGCATGGGAAAAGTGTGCCATGATGGAGGAGAACTTGCCTGACAGAGGCCTAAAGACAAGGCTACATAGACTTTCCAAGCACAGTGATCCACATATCTGGATTGCTTCTCAGGAGGTTGGTCAGTATCGGCAGAACTGCCAGTACACCTGAACACAGAGGTGGTCACAAGGCTCTCAGCCGATGGGTGCTCTGTGAACCCTGCAAGGGACTTCATGGGCACCGCATACTTGCGGGCCATGCGGGCAGACTGAGCTGGACAAGAGGCAGGGTGCTGCTAAAGTTCTAAGGCCAGGCCAACGATGGCCCCTGTCACAGGAAAGGCTTCCGTCGGAGTATCCCCTCTCGAGGATGTCCATGAGAGGGTACTCAGCCTTTTTCTGGATGGGCTCCAGGGGCATCCCTGTAGATGCAGATGAGGCAAAGAATGCCCTGAAAGGATGAAGGACCTTCCTCCATCTCTCTCCCACTAGCCGATTAGTCATCCACTGGATGAGAATGGAGGCCGGTCTCATCCAAATCTGAGGAATCCAGATACAATGGTCGGCTGCCCAGGCCACCTTCGACCCACTGGGGGCAGTCCGGGTGTCAGTGACTGAAAGATTTTTGGGGAAGCCTGGTGTCCAGTCTAGCTTCCTTAGAAGGAGCCCCTCCCAGAGGCTGCTTGGGTAGTGGTTCCACTACTATCTGTAGAGACACCGGTTTAGGCCGAAGCAGAGGTTTTCGCCGACTTAGCGGGCAGAGGAACCGACTTGATCGGCTCCGAAGGAGTCCGCTTCAGCCCAGGACGCGAGACCCAAGTAATGGCTGGGGTAGGAGTCGGGTAGACTCGTGTCTGGTCAAAATCAGCTGTTGCCACATGAGGTCCTCATAGCGCCAACTGAGTTTCCACTGGAGCCTCTCCTCATTCGAGGAGGACGAGGACGACAGATGGCATCGCCTTTTCTTACAGCGCTTATGGCTCTTCCTCGGCCTGTCGGTCGAGATCGGGCAGGCAGATTGTCTATCGGGAGACACCGGTGGGACTGGTGTTTTCCTGGGGTCGGGGACCACTTTCTCGATGGTATTCCCAGCAGGCTGGGTCTCATCGGGGAAAGCAAGGACCGGAGTCTGAATGAGAGAGTCGGTGACAAGGGATCGATCGGATTGAGGCTTATTTAACATAGTCAATCGACATTTCGGTCGACTGTCGAAATTGCCTCTTCGGCCACTGGATCTTCAGCCTTTGCCGTCTGGCCAGAGGTCAAAATGGCCAGTTCCTGGGACTGATCTCTTCCGATCCCAAGATTGTCTTCGCCAATGAACACAATCCTGGGTCCTTTTCCCACTTACGGGACCAAGAAGAGTGCATGACTGCAGGACTCTCACCCTTAGGTTGGGGGAAGAGACTGGCACAACTCTCGGAAGGAACCCAAGAAGGTAGAGCCCAGGTTGAGCGGAATGAAAAAGCTCCGAGTGTAAGATTCCACAGCACGAGCCGCTTCCTCCATGAAGGCTTGCATGTGCTCCAACTGCTCGGCGGATCTGGCGGCTGCAGACACTGCCCACCGGGCCTCTTTGGATTTCACCGGAGGATTCCATTTTTCAGGCCTCCCCAACTGAAGGTGAGCGAGATGGTCGACGAGAACGTTAGGGTGAAATGCATATCAAAAATTGCACTGTGTGGTGTCATGGTCGACACCCAAATAGTAGATGCACACGGTGTGTGGGTCGGTGCGCGACATCTTCTGAACACTGGAGAAATCCGGGGAGACTGGTCTTCCATAGTCGAAGCAAAAAAGTCGCAATCGCTAATGCGAAAAAGGCAAATTTTTGGATAACCGAAGGTTCTGAAGCCAGGTCCTACAAAATGCAGGAGCACGAAGGAGGCAACCTGAATCTTCCAGCAGAAAGGAAGATCTGGCATCATGGGGTGGAGCTGAGGGATATACCACACGGGTAGGTGGGAGGAGCCAGCCTGAAGACCTTCCGGCGATCCTTAACTCATTATACCCTGGGTGGCCATTTTGTATCAGGAGAATCAATGGACGGTTCGGACTTCATACACAGAGCTACTGTGTATAATGAGTTAGGGGAAAGGGACATGCCAAGAAGTGTGGATGAACAACATATCCACGATCCTAGAACTGGGCAGTTTTGCACTGCACGGGGACGCAAAGAGATCCAGCTCTGGACGACCCATCTTAGAAAGAGATCATCCGCCACAGACAGCAGAAGTTCTCATTTACGAGCCCTTGACCTTGTCCTGCTTAGAGTGTCTGCCAAGGTGTTTTGGACTCCTTGTACATGGACTGTGGTGAGCAACAGGCCATGGTCTATGGCCCAAAAACACACCCTCATGGCCTCCCGATAAAGAGGATAAGAGTGTGTCCTGCCCTTGCTTGTTGATATAAAAGACGACCGACATGTCTGTCTGAATCAACAGAGGGCCCGGACGGAGGTTCTGCTGAAATACCTGGCAGAGCATAAAGAACTGTCCTCATTTCTAAGACACTGACGCGGAGGAACAATTCTAGAGGGAAACACATTTCCCCAGAGTCTGCCAATCTAGAAAGTGGGCACCCCATCCCAGGCCTGAAGCATCTGTAGTCAGAACCTGGAAAGCAGGATCTTTCCAGAAGGGGGTTCCCAGTTCCAGATTCTGGGGCAAGAGCCACCACACAAGAGTTTGGACCACAGCTCTGGAGATCAGGACCATCTGGTCGAGACTGTCCTCCCTCTGGTCCCACTGCACCGAGGGTCCATTGTGGAACCCTCATAAAAAGGCATGCCGAAGGAACCATCACTATGGCCGCTGCCATGTGACCCAAGAAATGTAGCATGGTCTGAGCAGGAACCTGGTGAGAGATGGAAACCTTGTGGACCAACGACTGAAGGCTCGCTGCCTTGTCTGGCGGGAGGAAAGCCTTCCCCTTCTCTGTGTCTAGGATTGCCCCCTATGTACTGTAGCCTTTGGCATGACCAAGGAGATGATTTGGGAATGCTCAGGGTAATTCTTAGGGAGCTGAACAAGCAGAAGGTATCCTCCAGGGTGGACAGTCGCCGATCCTTTGTGACTGCAGTCAGGAGCCAGTTGTTGAGGTAGGGGTAAACAAAGTGCCCCTGCCTCCTGAGGGCTGCTGCCACCACCGTGAGGTACTTCGTGAACACTCGCGGTTCCAAGGAAAGGCCAAAGGGCAAGGCCCGAAACTGGAAATGCTGTGTCTGAAAGGGGAACCTCAGGAACCTCCAGTGGGCTGGAAGCATCAATATGTTGAGGTAGGTAGGTATCCTGCATGTCTAGGGAGCAAAGCCAGTCCCCCTGGTGTAGCACTGGAATGATGTCTGGAAGAGTAACCATCCTGAACTTCCTGTAATCTATATAATGGTTCAGGAGGCTCAGGTCCAGGATTGGGCACAAGTCCCCTGTTTTCTTGGGCACCAAGAAGAAGCAGGAGTAGAACCCTTTCCCCCACTGCAGTGCTGGAAGGGGTTCTATGACCTTCCTGTCAACAAGGAACTGGACCTCCTCCTGAATAAGCACCTCATGGGAGGGGGAGTAGGTGGACTGGACAACAGGATCGTCTGGGAGAATCTGGAGGAATTCCAATGCGTGACCTCGCTCTATCAATTGGCGCACCCACGCATCTGTCGTGATGGTGGACCACCCTATGGGGTAGAGTGAGAACTGACTACCTACTACCTCCCCCAGGGATTCTGCTGGTGGTGGTGGGTCAGGCAAGGAGTCAGGCATTGGATCCTAAGCTGGCCAAGGAGACCTGGGAAGGTTTGGTGCTCCAAGGTCCCTGTGCTCCACTAGGTTGAGGGGTGGCTTTATGGCAAACGTTGCCTCTCTGCTGCTGTCCCTTTGGCTTCTGTCTTTGGCGACTAAAATGCCTTTGTCTGCCCTGGAGTTGCTCAGATCTGTATATCTGATGTACAGAGTTAACAGCTTTGCCCAAATCTTGAAGGTCTGAGATAATTTTCTCAATTTCCGTACCAAAAAGAACGGACCCATGGAAGTGAACATCCAGGACAGCATCCTGGAGGTTCTGCCAGAAGCCTGAAACTCTAAGCCATGAGTACCCCCTCATGCAGACCCCGGTGGCATCCGCCCTGGCTGCTATATCAGCTGAATCATAAGAAGATCTCGGCACGTGTTAACCCACGTCCAAATGGGATTGCAGGACGTCCAACAGCTCAGACGTGTGAGGGGAGTCTGGCTGTTTTTGCACCAGTTCAATAGCCCTATTCCATAAGGACTTCTGATACCGTACTGTATGTGCTAAAAAATTTAGCTAGCGTATGGTGCAGGTAGCCAGGGAGTATACTTTGCAACCAAACTGGTCCTGGTGCTTGGATTCCTCATCTGGCGGCTAGAAAGTACAGTTACACAAGAACTTACCGTAACAGTTGATCTTTGAGAGGAGCTCTTGCAGCAGGCTATAACCATTATGACTAATGCTGCAGGCCTTAGGACCCACAAAAAAAAAAAAAACACAAAAAAAACCAACCAAAAAACTTATCTAGCAGTACCCAGCTGGGGCAGCCACGACGTCAGCTCCGCCCCAGCTTCGGTCGTACCATAAAAGGGGGCGGTCCCTAGCTCCACCTCAGTTCACCTGCTGAGGACCCGCAAACGGACCCCAACAAGCGAACCAAGCGAAGCTTGCCCCAGTCATGCCGACAACTCTCTGGCAGGAAAGCAGCGACTGCTGCAAGAGCTCCTCTCGAAGATCTACTGTTACGGTAAGTTCTTACGTAACTGTACTATCTTATTTCGAGGGGGAACTCTTGCAGCAGGCTATAACCATTAGGACTGAATCCCAAGCAGTCCCGCACTAAGGAGGTGACTAGCCCTGGGAGGAGGATGACACAAACTATAACAACAGCATTGCCTAAAAAGGCCGGGAGAGAGCACATCAGAACAATAGTCCCTGAAGGACTGCCAGGCCGAAACTGGCTCGGCACCTGGAAACAATGTCCAGGCTATAATGCATGATGAAGGTGTGTACCGAACTCCAAGTAGCAGCTACACAAATGTCTCAGACATTTTTTAAGAAGGCGAAGGAGGTAGAAACTCCTCTGGTAGAATTACCTCTAACCGTTCCTGTTAGAGGTTTGTTGTACTTGTAACAGATGACTATGCAGTGGACTAACCACCGAGATGTAGTCTGTTTAGACACCAGTTTGCCCAGGTGTTGAGGAGCAAAGGCCACAAACAGCTGTTTCGATTTGCGGTGTGCCACTGTACGCTTGAGGTAGTACCTCAGTGGCCTGTGGACATCCAATGTGTAAGAGCTTCTCCCCTGTTAGAAGGGGTTGAATAATAGACTGGAAGGTCAACCGACTGGTTGAGGGTTAATTCAGAAACCACTTTGGGTAGGAACTTGGGATTTGTTCTGAAGGAAATCCTTTCCCTATGAAAAATTAAATAAGGTTCCTTGCACATCGGGGCCTGAAGCTCTGAAACCCTTCAAGCTGAAGTAACAGCAACTAAAAAATATACCTTCCAGGAAAGGTAACGCAGCTCACACACTGCTGCAGGTTCAAAGGGAGGGAGAGAGCTTCTTTAATTTAAAAAGGATATCCCAGCAGGGAATTGGATCTCTAATGGGAGGCCTCAAATGTAGAATGCCCCATAAAAAAGTGCAGGCCATGTCTAGCTGGGCTAGGGTTCTGTCGCCGAAGACGACATGAAAAGCAGAGATGGCCCACATATACACCTTAATGAAGGAGGAGCTCAAGCCTTGCTGATACAAGCAGAGGAGATACTGTAATGCCGAGTTCACTGGACAGGTAAGGGGGGTCCAGATGATGAGACAAAGCCCATAAGCAAAAATGCTTCAGCTTCATAGCATAAGTGAAATGAGTAGAGGGCTTCCTCACTGAAACAAGGACGTCTGCCACCTCTTGGGAGACCCCATACCTTGATTTAACTATGTCTGCAGGAGCCATACATGAAGGTGCAGGGACTTGAAATCTGGATGTACCAGCTTGCCATGATCCTGGGACAGCAGTTGCGAGCATATTGGCAGCGAAATCAGAGGCTCCGACGACAACCGCTGAAGTAGTGGGAACCAAATCTGCCGTGGCCACAGCAGGCGAGTAGGATCATCCAAGCCTCCTCTGCCTGTACCTTCAACAGAACTCTCTGAAAGAGGGAAGGGAGGAAGGCGTAAAGGAACCTCCCTGCCCAACAAAGGTACAATGCATCTGGCCAAAAAATACCAGGCGTGTGATCTTGCGAGCAAAAAATTGGCAGTTTGGCGTTGCGTGGAGACGCAATGAGGTCCAACTCAGGACAACCCCAAGTGTCGAAGGCTGGTCCGCTACTGATTGGAGTAGCTCCCACTCATGCGCCTTGGACAGAGACCGGCTTAAGCTGTCTGCCAAGGCATTTTGGGCACCTGGAACATGAATGTCGGACAGAGATGTGATGTTCCAGCGCCCAATACCAAACTCTTATCGCCTTCCTGCACAGAGAGTAGGAGTGTGTTCCCCCTTGCTTGTTGATGTAGAAAACAGCCATGTTGTCCATCTGAATGAGGAGAGAGCCTGGCACTAGGTCCTCCTGAAAGGCCCATTGGGCATTGAGGACTGCCCGCATTTCCAGAACACTGATGTGGAGGTTGCTCTCCTCTGGGGACCAAACATCCACAGTCTGGCAGCCCCTAGGTAAGCCCCCAGCCTAAGTTGGAGGAGTCTGTTGTCAGTGTTCAACTTGGTGGCTCCTGTCAAAACAAGACCCCTTTTTCTAGATTGAGGGGGTCCAACCACCAAAGGAGGGTCCTTCTGACTGGCTTGCAGATCCTGACCAGATGGTAGAGACCGGAGCTTTGGTCCCACTACACCTTAAGCATCCGCTGTAGGACCATGAGGAAGCAGGCCAAGGGAGTTACAGGGATGGCTGCTGCCATGTGCCCCAGAAGTCTGAGGAAGGTCCTGGCTTGGACCTGAGGGGTTATGAGGACCATTCGGGCCACTTCTCGCAGGCGATCTCCCCTTTCCTGAGGGAGGAAGGCCATACCCTGGACCGTATCCAGGACCACACCTATAAAGACGAGTCTTTGGCTGGGCTCGGGGGAGGACTTTGGCAGATTCAGAGTGATCCCCAACTCTCAGAACAGAGTACAAGTGTCTTAGAGAGCTTGAATGATGCGCATTCTTGACGGGGCCACCAAGAGCCAATCGTTCAGGTAAAGGAAGACATAATGTCCTTTGCACCTTAGAGCCGCAGCTACCACTGCTAAGTACCTGGTGAAGACTCGAGGAGCAGAGCAGAGGCTGAATGGCGGAACCCGAAACTGGTAATGTCCCCCTTGGAAGTGGAACCTCAAGTACTTCCTGTGAGGGGGAAGACCCCGATATGCATGTCCACATCTTGCACGTCCAGGGAACAGAACCAGTCTCCTTGGTGCAGCAGAGGAATTATACCTGGAAGGGTCACCATCCTGAACCTTCGGTATTCTATACAATCGTTTAGGGAGCCGAGGTCCAGGATGGGCCAAAGATCCTGACTTTTCTTTGGAACCAGGAAGAAATGGGAGTAATACCCTTTTCCCCCGCTGCTGCAGGGGGACCAACTATTGCCCCTTTTTGAAAGAGGGCCTACATTTCTCCTGTGAGAAGGAGGATACCTTGAGGACCTTGGTGGAGTTTCTGGGGTGATTTGAGTAAACTCCAGAGTATGTCCCCTCCTTATAATATCTGGGACCCAAAGGTCTGAAGTGATTCTGCTCCATCCCTTCAGGTGGAGGGAGAAGCAATCCCCTACTGCCTCCCCTTGTGCCTCCACGGGG
Source organism: Neoceratodus forsteri (assembly GCA_016271365.2). NCBI lineage: Eukaryota > Metazoa > Chordata > Ceratodontiformes > Ceratodontidae > Neoceratodus > Neoceratodus forsteri. The sequence continues at coordinate 746,831,000 of CM028132.1, forward strand.
GGGGGTCAACAAGGAGTCATTGGGTAGAGCCGAGGGTTGGCAGAGAGGTTTGGGAGGACTTTGGGCCTCGAAAGGGAGCGCCTCTAGGTTGCTGGCTTCCAGCCCTCCTCTTAAAGCCGCCTCCCTGGGCTGATTTGTTTCCACAGGCAGGTTGGCCTGAGGATTTATGAAAAGGCCGTTTTTGAAAGCATTTCTGATCCCCCTTATACATCTGTTGGACAGACCAGATGGATTTGCCCGACTCCTGGAGACAATAAATAAGGCCCTTGGTCTCCGACCCAAATAGCATGGAACCATGGAACAGAAGGTTCCAGATTCCGGTCTGCAGATCCTGGGAGAATCCCAAGACTCGAAGCCAGGCACGGGACGTATCTGCAGTGTCGTACGAGGCACGAAGAACATGGTTGCCTACGTCAGAGCCCCATTTGAGAATGTACAAGAGCTCTGTTTTTTTGTGTGAAGTCTGGCAGTAACTGGCTATCTCTTGTCCCTTTCTCCCATACAGCATTCTGGTACTAGACCATATGAGTCAGGAAGTTCAGGGAATATATGGAGCAGGTGGATGCAAAGTATACCTTTCTGCCCACCTGGTCCAAATAGCAGGACTCCTGATCAGGAGGCTGATAGCTGAGGTGTTTGCGCTGTTGAGATTTGTCATGAGCAGCCGCTATAAGCATAGAGTCGGCCTGAGGGTTTTCCACCAGATAGGGCTTGTCCCTCGGTGCTCTATACAGCCTGTCCGATTTTTTGGGAACTGTCGGGACTGTGGTTGGATGTTTCCAAATTATCCTGGTAAGGTCTTGGAATGCATCCACCAAAGGAGGGACTATCAAAGGTTTTGGCTCCTTTTGCCTCAGGTAAAGTGCCAGCCTCCTGCGTTCCGGATCCAGGTCCTCAATCTCCCATTCGTTGTAGGCCTGGATGTGTCATGATGTCCATGAAAGTTGGATCTTTAGGAGGCGAACAGGGTAGTTCCTTATCCTCAGAAGAACCCCCAACTCGGACTTCCGGTGATGCCATGGCGGAACAGGTAGCACTGATTCGAGGCCTTCCCCTCGCACTTTCAGAAACTTACTCCCCAAGACCTTCTATTTCAGAGAAAGAACAGACCCGTAACACTAATTACTTACTGGGCAGCCTATGCCCTTTCAACCAGACAGGAACAACTGCTTTTGGGTCTTCTCTTCAGACGCCTCAGACTCAGAAACCAGGATGGTGGGTTCTGAGGACCCGAGACGTACTAGGGAAGGGGACCACAACATTCCATCCTCCAGGCAATACAGGAATTCTGATCAGAGGTAAAAGAATCCCTCAGACCTCCGATCAGATCTGGGCTCAATGCAAAACAGAATTGACAAAGCAGACACACAAATCACCACTAACACAGAGTGCCTGGACGAATTACAGGCCTCGCTCACAGAGTTGGCCTGTACGCAGTTCTCAATTATTCAAAGACAAGAGGACTTTGAAAATAGGGCAATGAGAAAGAATATAAGGCTCTATGGCATCCCAGAGAATGAGGAGGGCCCTGATATGCATGCCTTCTTAGATCATTTTCTACGGATGACATTGTACTTGGAACCTGAGTACCCTATTGATACTGAGCAGGCACATTGCACCTTAGGCCCCAAACCATCAGCGGGCGCCAGCCCGCGTTCTATTATAGTACGCTTTTTGAATTCTGCACAAAGAGACTCTTCTTCAGAAGGCTTGGTCCCAGAAACAAATATTCTATGCTAATAAGTGGGTCCTTTCTGATAATTTTGCAGCCACAACAGCGACTTCGATGAGAATATGCTGCCCTGTTCTCTTGCTTGCAGGAACATGACAAATTTAAAACTCCTTACCCGGCCAGGCTAGGCTTTTTTTTTTTTTTTATAAATGAGTTAGGCCCCTGCTCATATTCAACAGTGGAAGAAGCGAGACAGGACTTACAAGTCAGGGGCCTTTTGGCAGACAGGGGGTCTGGTGGCTTCGCCAGGAAAAGCTGAGACCCTGAGAGGCTGGGTAGTACTGTCGTTCCCCCCCCCCATGAAGGCCTACAACTACAGTGCAACTACAGTCTCTGGAGGAGATACTACGAAGTATCCAACAATTCTGAGGCCCCTTGGCCATGTCAGATAGATTGGCTGAGGCACCTACTGCATCCTGAAGAATATCTGGCTTTGCAACTACAGCTGGGTGCTGGCGGAGGGGAGGACTGGGAATGTTGGGGGGCTAGGTGCAGGCTCAACGTCCACTTTTGGACCCCCTTTTTACTAGAGGGTTTGTTAACAGGGGGGCGAGACAACGGACTGGACCTAGGGTCCTACCTGCGTGTACTACTAGCATATAATGGTCTCCCCACAATAATTTGGGCAGTCGAGGTCTCAATGGTGAGCCCTGGGGCTAGGCCGGGAGCCTTATACTAAAGTATATTTATTGGGTGGTCCGTAGATTGGGCCTCCACGGTCCCTGCCCTGTCCTCTCCTCTGGTCTTGCCTCTGCTTACTCAATTTTGGAGGCTAATTAAACATCTGGGACTTAACTGTAGTGTAATTTTGTTCTTACATTGGCGGGACTCTGACTACTAACAGGCGCAGAATGAAAATACGCAAGATAAATGAAAAGTTGCTGAGAAGAGACTGTCGGGGACTTTACCAATTGCAGCTTGGAAGTTTAAGGACTGCATTTATTTTCTTTCGGCTGTTACTGCCTCCATTCTAGCATTACCACCTGGTCTTCTGTGGGGGTACTGGGCTAATCGGTGACCCCCCAGAACTATACATTTTCTCCTGGGGGTCTGGGGTCATGCTCCTAGCTGGGCATTGGGTCTGGGTTCAGGTTTAGGGTTTTTTTTTTTTTTTTTTATTAAATAGGGAATCCCTCCCCTGTCCCCCTTATGAGAATGGAACAGGGATCCTTTATAGGGGATGAAACAGAGGTCTAGTTAGTTTAGGGAAGGTTCCTTTCCCTACCTTTAGTACCCTCCTCTTAGCTTGGTGAGTGGAAGATCACCCAGGATCTATTCCTTTAACTGGTGGATTGATGGAGGCTGGGAATTCGGCGCCCGGCTTTGTAACCGACTACCATGACTATTTAATCCTTTATGGTCAAAAATAAGATTTGGGCTGAATGGTTGTTGGGTGGGGGGTGGGGGGTTCTAGGAAGGACAGATCTAAAGTGATGTGGAGGGTGAAAAGCGAAAATATTTTTTTATATTTTATAAGGTTTGATCATTGGAGGGGGGATGTTTTCACCCTTTACTCTCTTTTTAAGGGGAGCGAGGGGAACCTCTGTTGGAACTTGATGTTCTTTTCTTTCCCCAGGTCTTCACTATACTGGGTGGGTTTATCACTTTGGTTGGTGGGGTTCTCCCTCTAGGGAGCTTCTGCCCCCTTCTTGGGGATTATTCTCCCATATTTTATGAAGGATATTACCCATGCTCCGTTGGGCCCCTTTTTTATATGGTGCCCAAGGGAAGCCCCCGGTTGGGATCTTATTTCCCTTCCAGTTTGGAAGTCACACAGTTGTACTTAGTTGATCAGTTGGTCTGTTCTCTCCGTTGAGGAGTGAGTGGGGGGGGGGTGGGGGTTGGCAAGACCTACCGTTGGGATAGTTTGTACTGAAGTTTCTTTTAATTGTAGGGCCCCTGTTGGGACTTTGATTTTTTTTTTTTCTGAATCAATAAAAATTAAGAGGGACACAGAAGAAACACATATTGGGTTGCTTTATAAATCTTTACTGAACGCAACACAGTTTGGAAAAGGGGGGGGGGGTCAGGGAGTGCTGACTACCCGCCTGGTTGTGCTGAAGGGTGGGCACCCTCCTTTCCGCTCTCCCTCTAATTTTTTTTTTTAACCTGTGGAAGAATGGCAGTAAACCCAGTAAAATAAATTTCAGTCAACATAAATGGGCTACGTAGCCCTATTAAACAGACACGCTTGATGCAAAACTTGAAAAGGCAGATGGCTGACCTTTTATTACTCTCTAGGAAACCCATCTTTCCGATCTGGAACACCAAAAGCTTAAGTGAAACAGATCTGAGGTTTATGCCTTGTTTCATTTGAGTGGCCGTGGGGGTGGGGTGGGGGTGGGGTGGTGGTGGCAATTTTGATTCCTGTTTCTACTCCTTTTGAGGTACAGGAAGCAATTATTGACTGCCAGGGCAGATATGTTATTCTTACAGGGACCCTTTTTTCACAAAAAGTTACTTCAGTAAATGCATATTTACCCCCTGAGGCTTCTCTTCCTGTAATTCGTTCATTCTTAGCAAGGGTAATAGATGCTCTCCAGGGTATTTTAAATTATGGGAGGAGATTTTAATGTGGCATTGTCCTCCCAATTGGACTCCTCTTCTCCAAGAGCATACAGATCTTCTAGTGCACGTAAATACTTAAAGGGCACACTTTCTCACCTTGGGGTAGAGGATGTGTGGCGGAAGCTCTTTCCCACTAGCCCGGGATTTACTAACTTTTCTCCACATTTTCAAACATATTCTTCCCTTGACTATTTATCACATGTGAACATTTCTCCTTTATCCAGGATCTTACCCTGGTACCCCATATCCTTTCGGATCATCACCCATTGACTCAAACCATTACTGGGGAAAGCCCCAAAATCAAAAACGTAGCATTTGAATCCATCACTGTTAGACAGACCCAGAGTATATAGAACATTTAAATACTAGAATACCTCAAGTTTTAAGAGAAAATGATACAGGGGATATCTCTAATTTGATTATGTGGGATACCCTTAAAGCATTAATTAGGGGGACAGACTATAGCAGCGGTTTTCAACCAGGGGTCCGCGAGCACATGCAAGGGGGTCCGTGGAACTGTTTGCCACATTATTCAAACATGTATCCTGCTTTTTATTCCTGCTAGGGTTCAGGTGCGTAACAGGTGAAGCGCGACCAAGTGCGAGCAAAGCTCTGTATTAGCTAAACATTTATCAATATTTTGGAAGGATCCCCAGACAGAATCAAAGGCTCAGCATTAAATGTAGTCCTGCACCTCCAACAACAATTACCTTAATGTCACGCCGTCATTTTCATTCACAGTCAGCGGTGTGCATATGTTCCTACGACTCGTATGAGGGGTGAATGATTGCTTCTGAATACTCTGTGCAAATATGTTCTTATGGAAACAGTGTTGTAGAGCAGAATCACTTTCTGCAATCGAGATCTGTTTGCGAGGTGAATACTTGCTGCAAATAGGTGCTTAAGGAAACAGTGTTGTGGAGCATAATCACTTTCAGCAATTGATTCTGGTGACTGCGAAGTGTAGTGTTAACCCCCTCTTTCATGTCACACTTTACGCTGGCAATTATCTTACAATTTGCAGCTTGTTTCCTTTCATGGTACTTTAGTATCAAGCTGATATTTAAAAAGGGCAATTATCAGCAGGTGCATACAATTGTCTGCATTCTCTGCTTGTAAGTCTTCCAATCACCCAAACTGCTCGCTGTGCATTTCTTCTCCATCTCCGATTTAGTGACCGAGTAACGCTGCCTGCAATTAGCGTGTTTGTTTTTATTTTCTGCTCTCTTCTCGTTGCTCTCGCTAGCGCTTTAAAGTAAAGCATATATCCAGTATATTCCTCAAGAATCACAGATTTTCACGGACTCACGGATATAGGATATTTGCCTGGTATGTACACTGTTTCTTTTCAAGCCGTAGTCTGTGTTAAATCAAAGAATTCCATGGATTTAAGTGGAGCTTTATTTATATGTATGGAGAGTTACAGAGCTGTGTATTGATATTTTATTTCCCCCCCCGACCCCCAAGCAGCCAGCACCAAAGCACATATAAATTTGTATTTTTTTGGCCTGTTGTCAGCTACCATTAAGTGTTTGTTACTTGCCCCCCAACCCCAAGCAGCCAGCACAAAGTATAACAGTGGTTGTCAACCTAACAAAACACATTTGTACTTGCTCTGTATGTCTCAGTTACCCCCCCCCAAGCAGCAAGCTAGCAAGAAGTATACAACCACACCAAAGCACATTTAAATTGGTAATTTTTTGACAGTTTTCAGCTACTATTAAGATTTTTTTTTTTAAATTGCAGAACAAAAGTGGTAATAAATATTGATGGACAGATTTGTCAAGAAAAGAAAACGTGATCATGTGCAGCCTGAACCTTCTGCGCCATCAGAATATAAGCGCACTAAAAAGTACAAGAAATAGGAGTGTCACTATTTGAAATATGGGTTCATAACAGCTACAGCTGTAGGACCAGATGGAGAGAAGCTACCACAATGTGCAGTTTGCTCATTGGTGCTTTTTACCGAAGCAATGAAGCCTTCTAAGATGGTCAGACATTTGGAAACAAAACATAATGCAGTCAAAGACAAACCTACTGTATATTTTCAAAACTGTTGCAAAGATTTGCAAAGACAGCGGACATTTATAAAAAAAGCTTCAAATATAAGTTCAAATGCATTAGAAGCAGCTTATCATGTAGCTTTTCGAGTTTCAAGTTGCAAGAAGCCACATACTATTACAGAAAGCCTTGTTTTGTCTGCTGCAATAGATATCTGTAATATCATGTATGGTCCAGATTTTAGTGATAAACTCAAAACCATCCCTTTGTCTGATAACACAATAGCCTGAAGAACTGATGACATGGCAACAGACATAGCAGATCAATTAATAATGAAACTGCGCAATACATGTTCACGTGCTTTGCATCTTGATGAGTCAAAAGACATCTCTCATGATGCACAGCTACTTGCTTTTGTAAGATTTATTGAGAACAATAATGTGGAGTAGGAGTTTCTGTTTTGTAAAATACTGCCACAGCGAACAACTGGTGCAGAAATATTTAAAGTGCTTGATGACTTTGTCAAGGAAAATGCCGTTTCTTGGGAAAAATGTCTGGGCTTGTGTACAGATGGAGCTATGGCAATGACCGGTTTAAAGAGCAGCTTACTTGGTATGGTAAAGAGAGTTGCACCACAAGTTATTTGGACACATTGTGTGCTACACAGGGAGTCTCTAGCATCAAAAAGAATGAGCACAGACTTCAATTCAATTCGGCTCTCAGTTGTAAAAGTGGTAAATTTCATCAAAAACAGGGCACTGAACACCAGGCTTTTTGCTGCGCTCTGCGATGAAATGGGTGCTGAACACAGGGCCCTGCTACTGTATATCATTCAGAAGTCAGATGGTTGTCACGAGGTGCAGTTCTAAGTAGAGTTTTTGAATTACGTGTTGAAGTTTATGAATTCTTATCACAGAACTCACAGACTGATCTTGCAGTTAAGTTGACAGATATGGAGTGGGTAGCAAAACGTGCATACCTTGCTGATTTGTTTAGTAATTTGAGCAGGCTTAATATGTCAATGCAAGGCAGAAATGTTGTTATACAACTGTACAGCAAAGTGGAGGCATTCATCAAGACAGCCAAAAAATGGAGAGAGAGTAAAACCGGGAAATGTATCCATGTTCCCATCCTTACAAGACCCGATTTACAACTCGGATAATATTATTTCAAAAATATCAGGCAGTATTTGTTCACACTTGGCAGCACTTGAACAGCAATTTGAAGAGTACTTTTCAGAGTCTGAGAGCTGGCGTTGTGACAATTATTGGATTCAATTTCCATTTTCTTCCATCTCCAATAACGTTTCATCCAGCTTGACAGCTAAGGAAGAGGACCAGCTGATAGAAATTACCACAGACAGCATACACAGAAACAGGTTTGAATCAGTACCTTGTCTCACCACCTTCTGGATTGGTAGCAAGAATGAATTCCCAGATCTCGCAAATAAGGCAATAAAAGTTATTCTTCCATTTGCAACGACATACTTGTGCAAAAGTAGATTCTCCACCCTGACTGCTCTTAAAACCAAGTATCGTTCAAGACTACAGCCAGAAAATGACCCGAGAATATGTCTTTCGATAACTGCACCAAGGATTGAGAGAGAGACTTTGCTCACTGCATCAAGCCCAAGTATCACATTAGCATTTCAAAACTGAAAATTTAGCACTTTATACCCGACAAATATTATTGTTTTTGTTTACTTGCAAATACATTATTAAAAACTAACCATTTTTATAAAGTTCTCTTCATGTTGTTTTTCACAATGAAATGTACCAAATGTGTGTTTTTAGGTAAAGGGGTCCCTGACAAGGCCAGTAGGTTGTCAGGGGGACCCGGACCAAAAAAGGTTGACAACCACTGGACTATAGCATACTTAACTAGGAGGAGGAGGGAATTAGAGGCTTCCTATAACTACGTAGTGGAACAGTTACAGTCTTACCAGCTCCTGTATAGGGAGGGGGATCGGGTCCTACAGAGAAAGATTAGATGAAATAAGCAAGAGATACAAAAAATTATGAATTTAAGGGTTATGCAAGCCCTCCTATATTTAAAACAGTCCAGTTACAAAAGAGGGGCCAAGGGTTCCTGCTTGCTAGCTTGTAAATTGCGAGCTTGGTTACGAACGGCAACTATTTTAAAGGTTAAACACACGGTCACTAACAGACTTTCACACTCTGATGACCACATCCGTTCATCTTTCTTCTTTTATTACCAATCTCTTCACGAATCCCCTACAACCCCACCCCCCCGGAGGATAGGAGAGCTTTCCTCTTGCATCCCTCTCTTCCTACTCTTTCAGAGTCTCAAAGGACCTCTCTTGAAGCCCCAGTTGGCCCAGATGAGATTCTCACCCATATTTTTTTTTTATTATTATGTATTTATTCACCTTGCTGCGACACACTCCGGCTTGGGGCATCCAGCCACCGGCTCCGCCCGCCTGGAGAGCTGGGTAGCTCGAACTGCACCCAGGAGGATCCGGGATGGCCGTCTTGCCATCCTGCTGGAGGACTCCCCTCTGCCAGCCAGGACAGCCCCTGACCCTCCCTGACAGGACTCTGCCAAAGTCCTCCAGGTGGCTTGGAGCACAGCCATCAAGCTGCACGGTTGCACCCAGCCATTTTCCTCTTTACTTGGCCCCTTGGAGCGTGGACATGCAATGACACCCAGGCACAACGTGCTGACATCTGCCACGCTCCCCCTCTACTGTCTCCGATGCCTGCAGTGCCCCTAGGCATCCCTAGGAGCCGCTACAGCGTGGCCAAGATCCCCCAGCCCACCCCAGGATTAGGAAAGCAGTCTGCGGATGCTCAATTCCAGTCCTCCCCTGCCAACTACCGACAGCTCAGGCTCATTCCTGAAACTGGGTCGCTGGCGTGGCATGAGATGTGGCATCCAGTGCCATCAGGCCAGCCAATTCTCTCCCATATTAAGACCTTACAACCAAAAAATGTCTGGGTACCGATGGATTTACCACAGAATGGTACTGGAAATTATCTGGACGACTTCTTCCCCCTCTCAACATACAGAGCCATAGCAGAGGGTGAGCCTCTTCCACCTTCGTGGAGCTACGCAATACTATCCCCAATCCTTAAACCAAAGGAAGACCACTCTAATACATCTTCTTACCGACCAATCTCCATTTTAAATGTAGACTAAGATTTTCATGGCTATATGGGCCTCAAGATTAAAAGCAATTCTCCCGAATCTTATTCATCCCGATCAACCCAGGTTCATCTGATCTTGGAATACTACAGATAACAGCAGGTGTACCATGTTACTGTTGGAATACATACATACAAGGCAAATCCCTATGGCCTTATTAAGTTTAGATGCTGAAAAAGCTTACAATAGGGTCTTGTGGAGGTTTCTTTGGGATACTCTTGAGGCTCAGTCGTTCCCTAGCTCTTTTCTTTCCTGGCTCCAAAATGTTTATCATCAACCGAGGGCCTATATCAGGGTTAATGGGACCCTTTCATCTCCTATTCTGTTGCAACAGGGCACGAGACAGGGTTGCCCTCTCTCCCCTTCTTTATCTGCATTATATTTAGAGCCCTTAGCAGCAGCTCTATGCGCAGACCCTCAAATAGAGGGAATTCCCCTTGGACAAGAGAGCTACAAGATTTCTCTATTTGCCGACTACGTTCTTCTTATTTATTTATTAGCTTTTGGTAACCGGGTAAGTGCGCTAGGCAACAGACCTGCCTATTTTCAGGCATGACCCAGGAGAGCACAGGACATTGGTTACAATATGCAGAAATGCACAGACATAATATAGGTGTACAGGAGCAAAACAAGATATACATTGGGTAGCACAGTAACAGTTACATAAGGGTACATTTTAGGCATAGATCATAATAAGGATGTACAATAAAGCAATTAGAGTAACCATAAGACAGCTGAGGACAGTAAAGACATCAAGGTTCATAGCCACCTAGACAAACGTATTGTATGGGAGAACATTAGTGTAGTACTCAGGGTCAGACCCGACAGCCTGCAGTGGGACAAAGCAAATTAAGAGCATTTGCATTGGCCAGAGGCTAGGAGGTGGGTGAACAGCGAGTTTTTGAATTCTCGATGGGAGGCTGAAGTTTTCACCATAAGGGGAGTGAGTTCCGAATTTGGGAGCAAATGGACAAATGCCTGTTCACCCATTTTATCATGCAAGGTCTAGTGGAGAGCATGGGGACAGAGGAAGACCTGAAGGTACGGGTGTGTGGGGAGGTCAGGAGGTTGGCAAGATAGACAGGGCCGAGAGGTCTAGACAGGAGTCGATAAAGCAGCCCAGGGAGTAGGCTCGAATATCCTTAGGTGACAGCCAATTTAAGCCAGCGTAAAGGAGACAATGATGGGTAAGATGTGGGGCAGTTAAGGCGAATCTACAGATGTTGTTGTAGACAGTGTCCCATTTGTGGAGTGTAGCAGAGTTTGCAGCAAAGAGGAGAGGCAGAGCATATTGGAGCTGGGGTAAGAGAATACCTCTAGCAACAGAAAGTCTAGCGGAAGAGTGAGGGAGTGGCGCACGCGATAAGCTCCGCCAATTTTAGCACTGATGGCATGGCACACCATATTGACATGTTGAGACAGGTCAAGTGTGGGATCCAAAGTGACCCCAAGGTACTTGAAGGACTCAGTGTTTGAGATGAGGGAGCCATCAAGGCATTGAACCCGGAGCCTGTTCGCAAGGGCAGACAGTTTCTTAGAGGATCCGAATAGCATAGCACAGGTTTTTTCTAGGTTCAGGACTTGGTGGTTGCTAGAGAGCCAGGTCTGCAGGAATTGGAAGTCATTAGTGAGAGTGGAGTTGATGGCAGCAACCGATTTTGACCCAGAGTAGAGAACAAGGTCATCTGCGTACATAAGAGTGCAGCTATGCCGGGACATGGTGGGAATATCATTTAGGAAGAGGGAGAAGAGTAGAGGTCCAAGAGTGGATCCTGGGGAACTCCAGGGAGATGTTTAGAGGGGAGGAAGGGCCTTGTGAAATGCTACCGCCTGAGTCCAATTGTCAAGATAGCTATGGAACCAGGAGAGGGCTTGGTCAGATGCTCCAATGGATTGGAGCTTCTTTAGCATGAGAGGATGGTGTACCATGCCGATGGCTTTAGACAGGTCGATAAAGACGGGCCCAGTGAGTAGGCCACGGTCCATATTATTTCTGATGTCATTTGTAAGTTGTGTAAGTGCAGAGGTGGTACTGTGACCGGGCCGGAAACCATGTTGGCACGGGGTTTGAAGATTAAACAGGTCAAGGTGAGCAGCAAGCTGGCGGTGGACTATTTTTTCAAGCAGCTTACGGAGAGTGGGCAGAAGAGATATAGGGTGGTAGTTGGACATGAGTTTGACATCGCCCTTTTTGTGTATAGGGATGGTTCTGGCAGTTTTCCAGGTGGATGGGACAGTAGACATACGAATCGAGAGGTTAAAAAGCCAGGTGATAGGTCTGGTCAGCCAAGGTGCATACTGCTTAAGTATGCAAGGATGGATGCCCTCGGGCCCTTGACCCCATGCCGGAAGGGGAGTTAAGTAGCTTGCGAACTTCAAGGGAGGGGTGGGAGGCGAGGAGGAGAAGAGGACAGTCAGGTTGTGGGCTAGTTAGAGTAGCGACTGGTGGAGAAGAAAAAGGGCATTGAAGGCTAGCAATGGTGTCATGGTTGGTGCAGTGAACACCTTGAACGTTCATGTCAGCTGGATTCTGTTGCTTGTCGTTGCTGAGAATGTCCTTAATTTTGGACCAGTACCTGCGCGGAGTTGTAGAGGATGTTATTAGTAGGTTCCTATAGTAGGTGCTTTTGGCAATACGAATTTGTCTTTTGCAGTTGTTACGTAATGCACGATAGTCTTCAAAGTCTTACCCTTCTTTCTCCAGAATCTTCCATACCCGCCGCGTGGGATATTCTTCAGAAATATGAAAGGCTAGCCAACTTCAAACTAAATGTGTCAAAAATTGAAGCATTAGTGCTTTATTTTCAACCATCTCGTACCTTGAGAAATTCTCTCCCTCTAAAATGGAGAGGTACTAAGATAAAGTATCTGGGAATACATATTCTGATTAACATACTACATTTGGAACTGGTAAACTTTGAACCAATCTACTCAAATTCAGGAAGACCTTAAAAATGGGGGAGGCCAAGGCTAACCTTTTTTCAGCAAATAGAAACAATTCTTATGAATATTCTTTCCAGACTGTTATATTTTTTCAGAATGTCCCACTCTTCCCAGCTAATTATTACTTTAAATCTTGGAATAAAATAATCTCTTCCTTCATGTGGGAAGGTCAGAGACCGAGGGTTCGTTATTCACTATTATGCTCATCATTGGCTCAAGGACGAGTAAATCTCCCAAATTTAAGCTTTTATGCAACTGCAGCTTCTCTCAAAATATTAATAATCTGGCTCTCATCTATGACTTCCTGTATTTGGAAGGATACTAAATTTCTCATTAATGATCTATATGATATTTAAAAGGTGGCCTTCGCCTCCAAGGTGCAGTCCCCTTCCATGAGGGATTATACCGAATTTACTGCTCAGGTCTTGAAGATATGGCATAGGGTCAAGCAACAGAGTGCGTTTAAACAAGTTTTTTTTTTTTTTTTTAAACACTGATATCAGCTGACGAAAATTTTCTCCCTGCTAGTATTGATAATACTTTTCATTCCTGAAGGAGATTGGGCCGTAACCATTTCTAACAGTTCCTTAATAGTGAGGGTATTTGCTCTTTCTCAGATCTCCAAAATGCCTTTTCTCTCCCCGGTAGGGATTCGTTTCGATTCACCCAGGTAAGAAATTATATTTTATCACAGAGGGATATTAGTGTTTCCTCCCCTTCCTTCATCGCCCCCATCTTTTTGGCTTTTGCTTAGAGATACCCTGGAGGACAATTCCTGGGGAAAATTAATTGGCCACATATATAGAATGATTAGGGCCTCTTTGGGCGATACTCAATTATCTGTGCTAGAAGCTTGGAATAGAGACCTGGACTTACAGGTTCCCTTTTCAATCTGGCAGGAGGCAACCTTGAAAGCTATCAAAATAATGTCTTCCAATATTTGGAAGGAATCTGCATGGGAAATCCCGGTCTTGATATTTTTGATCCCCAGCGATCTTTGCGAAATATCTCCTGGCCTCATATGCAGCCTGTTGGAGGGGATGTAATTGTAACCTGGCTGATTTGGGTCACTTTTTTTTTTTTTTTTGTCCCAAGTTGACCCAGTTTTGGTGTATGTTACAGCTTGAGTGGGGAGAATGTTTGGGGAATAATACTGAACTGACAGCTGAAATTGTAGTTCTCTCAATTTAACCCCCGCATAGACCATGGTGGGACCATACCTTGCTCCCAGTATACCTACTTGCTGCCAGAAAGGCATAATCCCATAAATGGATGATGGCCTTGATTTCCTTGATAGAGGATTGGTGACATGTAATCGAAGAGATTTACAAAGCAGAACATTTCATAGCCAAAATGCATAACAAACTACCCCACTTCGAAATAAAATGGCACAGATGGGTGCTGCATATGTCTTCCAGGGATCCGGAATTTGTTCCCTGAAGGGGAAGGGATGGATGGAGGGGGAAGGGTCCCATACTGGATATTATGTTGTGGAGTTGGTCGGCCGCCTGCCTTTAGTGGGAAATAGTAGGGTTGGGTTTGCACCATATACAGTTTTACCAAGTACCTGATCTAGTGTAATATGAAAAGGTTTTATGCCATATAATCATTACTATACCTATAAATATTCAGCTTTTGACCTGGAAGGATGGTATTTTTCTTTCTTCATGTAACCTGTCTCTTTAATAAAAAGAAATAAAAAAAAAAAAAAAAGAAGAACAACCTCCAACTCCTGAAAGGGATGAGGAAGAAGAGGCAGACCAGCTCCTGGAACGTGAGGAGACCAAATCGTGCCTGTAAGGACTACCCCTCCCCATAGCGTCAGGTATTCCTGGACTGATGTCGGTACTGGGAGACGATGGAGCTTAGACCGGCGCCTACTGGAGGACCGGCGTTGGCTAGAAGAGCAAGCCCACCTAGAGACAGACCTATGGTAGTTGTGGGACTTGCTCTTGGGCCTGGACAGACGATGGCTGGAGGACCGTGAGTGGTGCAGTCGGCAGTCCCCGAACCAAGACCAGGATAGAACCACCGAGGGAGAGTGGGATTTGGAAGGCTTATGCTGCTCGTTGGGGGTTTTGGAAGGTGACCTGAAAGGAAGATCCCCGGTGTCCTGGATGTCTGGTCAGCCGGGAACCGGAGTCTGGTCCAGCTTCCGGGTAGCCTCATACTTTCCGACTTGGCTCCACCAGAAGGAGAAGAGCTCCTGCAACAACTTCTTACTGAAAACAGAGGCTGCTGTCCCCTTCGAGGGAATAGGTGAAGCCGGAAGGTCCAGCAGGGCCTTAGGGGAAGATCCCGAGGAAGAGCCCTCTGGAGTGGCAGACTTCGGGGCCAGAGATGGTACCTTGACCGGCGCAGGCTCACCTTTAGTCACGTCAGCCTTAGACACTGCAGCCGGTGCAGAGGCTGGAGTCTTGGCCGGAGTCGGCTCAGACTTAGCTGATCTGGAAGAGCGGGACCCAGAAAGGGCCTTAGCCTGACAGTCCCGGTAGTTGCCCGATGGCTTCCCCGACCTGGGTAAAGCTGTAACCAAGGCAGTTTTCGGTGGGGCAGAAGCATGCGCCGCGGTAGAGGCTTTGGTGGAATCCGCCGAGGTAGAAGAAATGCACAGCGGCGTAACCCTCACCTTGGCAGGTTTGTCAGTAGAAGCCCCCGCCAGGGCCGGTGATGGTGTCTGGAAGGGGGCGTCGGGCCTCGACTTTTCCTTCATGTCTGGAGTGCTTCGAATGGCCGGAACTGCCCGAGCCAGAAGAGGAGGCCTTCCTATGGGGAAAGCGCGACCTGGTCTGCTGATGGGACCAGCTATGGTCCTTCTCACAGTGCTTGCCCTTTTCCCCAGGAGAGCTCTGCAGGACATCCATTTCCTTTTCTAAAAGGTGGGCTTTTAAGGCCTTCAGGTGCCAGATAAGAGTCCTCCTGGTGAAGCCCTTGCAGATCTTGCAGGAATGAAGGTCATGGTCTGGCCTCAGACAGAAGACACAAGCTTCGTGGCCGTCCTTCGATGGTATTTGGTGGCCACAGGCACACTTAGTCTTCCTGAGACCGGAGGATAAGACAGACGATGGGGACAACATGCGATGAAGCAACAACTAGAGAATGAAGAAAATGAACTGCAAAGATGAGAAAAGCGAAGAGAAAATGAAAATTTGTCACCAAACTTCGCTGGAACTGATGAACATGCCAAGACTTTCCCAATGAGAGTGGGTCTGTGGTGGGAAAAGAACTGAGGTGCAGCTAGGGACTGCCCGCTTTTATGGTATGACTGACGTCGAGGCGGCCCCCGCTGGGTACTGCCAGTTAAGTTGTTTCCGGTGGGGTCTAAGGCCTGCGGCATTAGTCCTAAAGGTTATAGCCTGCTGCAAGAGCTCCCCTTCGAAGTAAAATCTCAAGTGATGGGGTTGTTTCATCCTCCCGTAGGCAGCCGTCAGGACCAGAGTCTGCCTTAGGCTGTTCCCCTAAAAAGGGCTCACTGGTGGGAGTTCGATAGTGTCTGCTTTTTTAAGGAATAGCAGAGGCTGTTGAAGGGTGTCTCCAGGCCAACCTGGTGATATCTTAAAATGGTGCCACAGATTTTTTGGGGGGGGGTGTAACCACTAAGGGCTTGGGCTCATTCATTCCCAAAAAAATTGGCGAGTCGTTTCCTTTCTAGATCAAGATCTTCAGTCTCCTACTGGTTCAAAAATTGTATGCGATGCATAACATCAAGGAAGGTAGGGCCATCTGGGGAAGACCGGGGTTAATCGCCCCTTGGATCTGGATGGGGAAGAGGTGGGGAAAATAAATAAATCACCTGAACATCTGCAGTCCGAGGAACCCATGTCAGAGAAGCCAGAATATGAGAATCTCGAACACGAGCATCGGTACCATTGCCTACGGGACCTGGAGAACAACCTAGACGAATGTCTGTCTGTGATGTCTGGATGACCAGTCATCCCGTGGAAGAGAAGGGTTCGTCGGGGTTAGTGACGGTTCCTTGGGCGGTGGTGGGCTGGATGGCCACTGAGGAGAGCCCACTGGAGCAGGGCGAGGAGTGGCATCAGGAGGTTCCTTGGGAAGGATGTCCTCGACAGTATCCCACCAGGAGGTAAATAAATCTTTGACATCAGCCAAAGATACCATAGGCAGCGCCGATGGGCCTGGTATCTCAGGGTCAGCGGGTGTCTTGGGCGGTGGGTCGGACATCTGGTCAGGGGCTGGTGGATGTACTGGAGACTTGGGTATATCCGGTGTCTGTTCAGCTGGCAGCAGGGGTTCTCACGTCAGATTGATAGGCTGAGCTGGTGTCTGGTTGCCTGACTCCACAGAGTCTGGCGCTGCCGGCGGTGGCATCTTGTCTGGCGGCTGCCCCCCCCCCGGTGGTAGTGTTGGGAGTGGCAGGCGGCGGAGGTGTACACTTAATGGGCCCCGAACGCAAAGACTATGAAGACGATGGGGTTGAATGCCGGGAGTCTGGCGTCCGTTACTTAGGTGAGTGGACATCCGAGGAGTCCTGCTCCTAGCGTCTCCTCCTGTTGTCTGACCCTGAAGGACGGTCTGATGAGGAGGACACAGCCTGGTGAACGGTGGCACAGAGTTTGTCTCCTGCCGCCTGACCAGCTAGATCCCTAGGCTTAGGCCCGGAAGAATGGCTGTAGGGCCTAAGACTCAGGGAGGGGGGGGGGCGAAGGCCCTTGCCCTGAAGATCCTCCACCCGACGTCTTCACTAATGCAGGAGGCATCAAAACTGGTAACCTGGAGGAGGCTTGGGTTACCAGTGGGGCAGAGTCCGACCTCCCGTGGGAGGAGGGACTCGCACTGAACATCTTCCAGTGCGGAGACATGGAGCAGGAATCAGAACAGGTCTGGTCCTTATTGTGATGTTTCCGCTGGACTTCCCATCTTTCTCCTTATGCGAAGTCCCCGACCCCAAAGAAAAGGATCCTAGGCCTGACTGGGTCCACTGCATGGCAGCCAGCTGCTGTTCCAAAAGGTAGCACTTCAACTTCTTAAGGTGACCAATATGGGTTTGGCAGTTGAAGCCACGGCAGCGTGGGCAGGATTCGTTGTCAGGAGTAGGCCCCAGACAGATGAGGCAGGCCAAATGACCGTCCCTGGCTGGGGTTTGCTTCCTGCACGCACACTTAGATTTCCATCGCTGAGAGGGGGAGGATGGAGATGACACTACGAAAAAGGTTTTAGAATAAGTGAAGAAAATGGCAGTCTACTGGTAGCAGAGGGCATTCATGAAGCCGATGTGTGCAGGTCAATGGCGGGAAAAAGAACTGAGGTGTGGCTGCGGACCACACCCTTTATACTACTGGCGGACGTCGGAGGCAGTTTGACATTAGGGGACAGTCCCTGCTGGATACTGTTAGTTAAGATTTTTCTGTGGGGTCCTAGTACCTGGCGGCATAGTCCTTATGGTGTAGCCTGCTGCAAGATCTCTTCTCGAAGTAAGATCTAGCCTTTCTAATTGGGAAAAAAAAATCAGACCAAAAATTAAAAATTTATTGTGTGTGTGTGCACGCGTCAGACAACCATGAAACGTTATTCCAGTGGGTGCACCTCCACAGATCATACAAAACAGGACCTGAAAGTCTTTCTTTCTCTTTGTTATAAATAGTTAATATCTCTTGCTCAATTTTTTCCAAAAGGCTTCTCAACAGAATTTTTTTTTGTTGTAAAACAAATTGGCACCTAGCCTGCCAAATGGACCATTTAAAGACTGAAAAAAAGAATACGTAAAGTACCTGCGTGACAAAAAAAAGAAAACCCACCATACATCAACACATCATAAGACATTTAGGAGAAAAGATGTTCATTCTACTTTGTAGCTATTAAAGACCACAAATTAACAGATACACAATAAAAAAAATGTTCCGTATCATATTACACCCCCCCAAAAAACAAGATTGTTCCTGTACACTTTTACGCCAATGACCATCTCGTACATTCAGTGTATTGTGACAACACAGTGACAGCATATCACACATTTTTTGTGGTATCTGGGGGTCTTGAAGTTGGTCCATAATGCATTTCTCTGATATACAAGGATGAGTAAAACATGGTCCTACACACAAAACAAACAACCTTGCAGAACGAGAATATAAAGTGATTTCCTAGTATTACATTTAACATCATACAGTTGTAATTTCCATTGCTTCACCTTCCGAAAAAGTTCAATTGATACACAGGTATCCCTTCTGATAAATTCCTAAAGATTCCCAAATTACCTTCCTCCCAGTCATTCAGGAAAAGAAAAAAAAAAAAAAATCACACCACCACCCCAAAAATGGAAGCTGTGGCCTAGTACTCCTCGAGAAGGCTGGAAGTATGATGCCAAAAAGAAAAATAGTAAAAACAAAATCAACTGGAAAAAAGAAAAAAACAAAAACAAAACGTATTATATCTAATCCTCTTTCATTCACAGGTTTATGTGTGACATCCCATCCCTCATAATAATTTAAAGAAAACATACAGTCTTGCCTCTAACTGCTGTGGTAACAGAAACACATAACTAAAGAGAAAACTAGGGACAATGAATGTTTTCTCTCTCACACACACACACACACACACACACACACACACACACACACACACACACACACACACAACTTTCTTTGTCATAGGCCACAACTTCCATTTATCCGCCTTCTATTCTGCTACATTTATTTTTTCCTGCCAATTATGACATGCATGATCTTGAATGCTAAAAGTTACCCCCAAGATCCTTACTGGATCCCTACAAATCCAGATACCACGTATATTCTGAGTATACGGTCCCAGAACCCCCTCCCCACTTAGT
Source organism: Neoceratodus forsteri (assembly GCA_016271365.2). Classification (NCBI taxonomy): domain Eukaryota; kingdom Metazoa; phylum Chordata; order Ceratodontiformes; family Ceratodontidae; genus Neoceratodus; species Neoceratodus forsteri. The sequence goes on from CM028132.1 coordinate 746,850,196, forward strand.
TTCATAGAACTGGTTTCAAATCTATAGCTTTCGCCAAGAGGACTTGCCATTTAGTATTAAATGTTCCTATTTAGATACTTGTCTAATTTATTTATAAAGGTTGTCATTGTGTCTGATGATGTTGTATGATAAGATTATTAATGGTTTAACTACTCGCTGGTTGAACCATGACCCTCAGGAGACAGTATAGCACAGAGGTTTAGGGCGCTGAGCTGCAAACCTGGAGACCTGGGTTTGAATCCCACATCCCCCACTTGCATACTGTGTGACCCTGAGCAAGGCACTTAACTTCCTTGTGCTCCCACGTCACACCTGGAAACAAGCTTTGATTTACTGTGCCTTTCCTGGTTAAACAATGTCCCCCTTATCGGTCTTACAGGTTTCGCCTTTTAGGTGGTAGTCATGTGTTCTTGTACACTTATTTGATGTCTTACACCCAGGCCTATGTATTCCCACAAATCAATATTTCTGAAAGTGTGTACACTACACTTCTAGGCAAATTTCTTCTAGACCTCGCTGTCTGCTCTCCCCAAGTGTATACTTTTATGTATCTAACCTGTTCGTCATTCCCTATCCTAACTTCACTCTATTATTGTCCCCCCCCCCTTTTTTGACGAGGTACCTTTGTAAACGAGTCTCTGACTCAAAGGTTGTAAAACTGATCTCTACAATAAAATAAAAAAAAAAATAAAAAAAAATTAAAAACTTGTCAGAGTCCTGCATACACTGCAAAACTAAAACCTCGTCTTGCACCATAATGCATAAATCACCTGTATAAGCAGATGTATATGGGAAGTGAATACCCCAACCCCTTCAACACATTTTATAGTAACATCCTGGTCCAACGTCCTTAACACAAGGTCTAAACACCACATAAGGCGGGCAATCCTGCCTGATACCCCTCTGAATTGCAATCCTTTTACCTACTACCCCATTTACTATTGGCATTATGGTAGCAGAATAGTATAACAACCAGTCAATTTAATAAATACAGCTGGAATCCCTTTTTTTTTTTTTTAACAAATAATCATGTGGTACATTATCGAATGCCTCCACCTGATTCTAACTCTGGAGAAAAACATTTGATTGTCCATTAAAAATAAATTCTCTCAGTAATAACAAATTATCTTGTATAGATCGACCAGGCACTGCACAGGTTTGAGAAATAGATACTGAAGATTTGGCAACATTAGCCCAACAGGACCCCTAAAATACTGGCCTAAATCCTCCAGTCTGCATTTACTGAACTAATCGGACGCAAGTCCCCCCAAACTATTTTGGACCCCAATAGATGACTTTCTTAAACTTCTTTTTGGAGATCTTTCCACTTAAAGGGAAATTTCAAATATTAAGTACATGGCTTCACAGCCTTAACCTTGTGGTAGTCCTTCTAGCACTAAATTATAATTTTGAATAATGTCCAGCAAGAAAGGGAAGAGATTGTAAATCGGGCCACGATGCTGGCCAGCCAGTCCCTTCCACTTCCTGGTCTGCCTGTCCTGCCCCCTCACTCAGACGTTTTGTGATGTCTAACCAGGGAGAGTGTGGGGGCATGCCCCACTGAAGCCTATGGGGAGGGATATCACAAAGTTACAACAGATGTTTAAGCAACCTTTGATAAAAATGAAAGCCATAGCTCAACTATTAGGGTCCCTTCATCCCACATTGTTATTTCTTTTTTTTTTTTTATCAAGAACTGCACTGCCAAAATTCAGTGTGGACTACAGCTCTGTACCAACTCACAGGTGAACCATGCTGCCAAAAGTTAGTCTGGACTACGATAGTTATGTCACCCGACTGCAGTCCTGCACTAACAGAATAGAAAAAACAAACTGCATGTGGATTTGGGGGAGGGAGGCATTTAGCAGAAGACAAGGTGTCAGAGGGCATGGGGAATGGAAGATATAAACACCAAACAGCAACGCCCTCTACTGGCAAATATACCAGTGGAGGGACTACTTTACCCCAAATGTGTTTATTCATTTTAAACTTTCTGTATACAAATGATCCATTTTCTAAGTGCAAAAATACCCCCAGGGGTGGTGGTATTGGGCTATGCAAGACCTTTCAGGGGCTGTAAGGCCCTCCACCTGTGGCATCAGGCCTCATTACGCCCCTGGGCGGTCTAGTATAGCCCAATACTTCCCACCCTGTCATGGATTATTACATAGTTGAAATCTTGCTTCTCTGTACATTTGATAATTCAGAGACTAATAAAAACTAAATACAATGAAACATTTTAAAAGAGCAATATAGTTCAGTTTTATACATACATGCAGTTCTGCATACACCTTTACAGAGTGTATGAATACAAATTCGTACTAACCTGGGTAGCAGCATCTTTCAAGTCAAGATTTGCTGTACCAGAGAGGACATTGATTGATGCCTTAACAATGATGTCAAGGTAGTTCAATTTAGAATATTCCTGTTTTGAAAACAGAAAGGTTGATGTATTAGAGCAAGATGCAAGTTATTTTCTTCTTTCACGGCTTTATAAAATGGCTAGAAAAAATCTAGAAATTTCACTGGCCGAGAGAGAGGTCACCTGACTGTGCATTAAATCTCGTTAAATGCAGAGTCAGGTGCCAAATCTCATTTTCTTTCCCAGAAAACCTGCTTAGAGCCGTAAGTGTAATAAGCCCCTCCAGGGTGTGCATCTTAGGATTTTAATGCATTTCCCAGGAGCATAAGGACACTTGGCTCGGCCTTCAGCCTCATGCCTTACTACACCCCTGGGGCATGCATTAAGTACAGAATAATTGCTGGGGTGTGTTCTCTTGCCACAGCAATTATAGAAAAGTGTGGGCAGTAGATGGTGCTCGTGTTTATAGCCTTAAAGCAGCACTGTCGCTGCAGTATGAAATCCCCAATACCACAAGTTTGTGATCACTAACCCTGTCCCTTCTCTCCTGTCCTTCTCTCTCTCTCTCGGGAGAACTGCAGTGGCTGGAGTAGTTCTGTTGTGGAAGGCCTGAACTGCCTTTTTTCTTTCTCTTTTTTCGTTTGTTAACCTCAAACTGAGAGGAGCACAAATTGCTGCCAAGAAGAAGAAGATTGATGTGGGCAGGTAAGAAGTGTCATCAATTCATGTGTTTGTCATCACTTGAACATCTGTGTCCCCCTTGGTCTATTCTGTAGCGTAGGTGGCAGTGAGTAACTCCTTCCTGCGGCACTGCATGCATGTGCACAACAAGGGAAACCTGGTGCATGTTTGTGTTATAACCAGCTGGTTATAACTGCGAATTATAACTGGGTTTCTCTAGGAGAGAAAACGCTCCCCAGTTACTGTAATCCTATAATGCACACTGTGTACTGTACATTGCTAATCCTGATGCAAGCATATTACACTTAATAAAAAACCCTATGTTATACATAAACCTAAGTCTACCATATTTTGTTACAAGACCACGAGGGGTTTACCCAATTAAAGTAAATAAGCCTTCAGAATAGGCTTACTGCAGCCAATGCTACTGATCTGATAGTGTAAGGTAAATACATTTCAATAAAGGTAATCTGGCCATTAAAGCCTGTGAAAATTAACAGTGCTCCTTAATTCCTTTTAAGCTCCTGAATAGCCCAATAAATTTTTCCATATGGGTTTTCATCCACCCTGCTCCCTGGACAGGCAAGGAGCCAATCTATCCTGCACCGCCAACCCCCACAGGACTTACCGAGTGGCCCATCTTCCCCCACAGCTTTCCCCCTGTGGCGGGGTCAGGAGGGAGACAGGTCCCCCTTCCATCCCAGTCCAAGTATCTGGTTCCTGACAGGTGTCCTGGTGGCAAGACGGGTGAGGGAAATCAGTGGGCAGGGCTTCACGGATGCCTACCCTGCTGCTACTGTCCTCCATTTTTCTCCCACCTGAAGTTGCTGGGGCACACACATAGATGGACCCATGTGAAAGCACATACACATCACAGAGTCCCTAGCATCTCCCACTGCGTGCTTCTCCCATGCTGCGCTGCCACCTGGCCTCCACCTGTTGGCAGTTATTCAGCAGAGCCAGCAGTATATCCACTGTGGGACAGGAAAGTAGTCCCAATCCTCTCCCTCCCTGGCCGAACCCCAGTGACTTGTGCTCGTTCCCGAATATGGGTTGCTAGCGTGGAGCGAAGTGTGTCCAGTGCATCAACTGTTTGCGCCACCGGGCCGGCTGTAGCCCAATATATTAACTGTACACATAGCACCTAAAAACTGGTAGTGTGAGGGCTGCCAGATGGCTCAGTGGGTAGTACTGCACAATCCCATGCTGGCCACCAGAGTTCGGGAACAAGCTGAGGAAGCCCAACAGGTGCCCCATGGGGCTGGGATGGTGCTGCCACATGGCAGTGCTCCCTGTTTGGGAAGGGAGGGCATCAGGAGCCACTGCTCTGGTGACCCCTGTGGTGGGCCAGGGAGCTTGCCTCTCCCATAGGGGCATGCCAGTATGTATGTGAGGTCTGGTGGGACTACGCCTAACATTGCCGGGGTGTGTGTGTGTGTGTGTGTGTGTGTGTGTGTGTGTGTGTGTGTGCAGGGTGAAACCAGGAGGAAAAACCATGCATGGTAGGATGACCCCACTCTGTCACTGCTGCACCACCAATGGGGCCCTGGTTCAAGAGCTGGATGTGTACTGGGGGAGAGAAGAGGAGAGACAGACTAACCCCACCACCACCACCCAGCCCTGACACCGAGGGATGTAATATGGGGCAATAGAGTGCTGAAGGGGGCATAAATCCCAACTATATATTGGAGGGAAAACAAAACTGTAGCACAATATTGGGGAATATACCAAGCAACCATCTGCTGAGTGTGTTATGCACACACCATCTCTCAGTGACAGTGCAGACAAGGATAGACTCCCCTCAACCCTACCTTCAATAAACTAGGATCACTCCCACTATAAAGTAGACTGAAAATTGTAAACTATTTCCTGCATATGGGTTTAACATCAAACATACATAAGAGACATTTGTAAAAAAAAAAACACAAATAAGTTCTCTTTTTAAAAACACAAGTTATCCTAATTCTGATACCTCCAGGAAGGTGCTGTTCCACAGCCTTGATCGCAGAACAAGAACTGCGTTGCTGTCCAAACCTGTCACTGGACACCGAATGTTTACACATCGAGCAGTACTGTCACAATCCTATAAGAAAAAAATGTTTTCTAGTTAGGGGTCTGAATAAGCAGGAAGAAAGTACTCATTTCTTAAGGTTTAATAGCCATCATCACCAATTTACAATATTCACTTAGATTTTTTGTTCTTGACTGACGCAATGTTTCCAACAAAATATACTGCCTCATGACTACCAGTTCTAGGGGCAAATTACACTGCTTTCTATATGAAGAATCATTTAGTTAGATTTCATCCTGCTCGGAAGGAAGCATTCTTAGACCTGGTACTTTCAAACTGGGATAGAGAGAGATCTCAGATCTAGAAGTGGGTGGCCATCTGGGAACAAGTGACCATCAAACAGTGTGGTTCACGATAAACACAGCCGCAGTCTCAAGCCATACAAAAAAGTGAGGGTACTGGACTTTAGGAGGGCTGACTGTCAAAATGGGAGTGTGCCTCATTAAAGCACTACCAAACAGGCAAGAAGAAGGGGTGGAGGAACAATGAGGAAACATCAAAATTGCCGTCACAGAGGCAACTAGCCTTTGTGTGAAGCAAAAACACAAATCAAAAAGAAAACAACACTATGGTTCTCCAAAGATGTGGCAGAGAAAGTCTGGGAGAATAAGATTGCATTCAGGAAGTATAAGGAAACACAGAAGAAGCAGGAGAGAGAACTGTACCAGTTAAAGCAGAAGGAAGCGGGGAAGGCAGTCAGAACAGCAAGTGTGCAAACAGAGGAAAAGATAGCCAGCTCAGTTAGGAAAGGGGGATAAAACCTTTTATAAGTACATTAGGGAGCCAAGAAAGACCAAGAGAGGGATAGTCAGGCTTAATTAAGGGAGGGAGGGTGGTGGGCAGAGAGTGATAGTGAAAAGCAGGGATATTGAATGAATACTTCTGCTCAGTATTCACAAAAGAGGAGGGGGGGGTACCTATTACAATCAAAAGAAGCACTCTTGGTGGGGGATTCAGTACCAGTCCATTCACAGAAGAAAGGGTTCTGCAAGAACTCCTAAAATGAAGGTGGACAAAGCAATAGGGCCTGATGGGATTCACCCCAGAATTCTAAAAGAACTAGGGGAGAACTAGTGACACCACTGACTACCCTCTTTAAACAAATCATGGGAGGATGGTGTGGTACCCACGAAGTGGAGGAGGGCAGATGCGATTCCTCTTCACAAAAGTGGGAGCAAGGCAGAGGCAGGAAACTACAGACCTGTTAGTTTGACCTCAGTGATAGGGAAAATGACGGAATCACTTCTGAAAGAAATAACTGTTGAGTACCTAGAGGCCGGCGGGGCACAGGACCCAAGACAGCATGGATTCACAGTGGGAAGGCCATGTCAGATGAATTTAAGATTTCTTTAACTAGGTGACCAAAGTTGTAGATCAGGGAGGGGCTGTGGACATGGCCTACCTAGAGACTTTAGCAAGCATGTGACACAGTCCTACACAAAAGAATAAATAAATTGGCCAGCCTGGGAGTGGGTTCCAGGGTGGTAGCTTGGGTAAACAACTGGCTGGACAACAGGACACAAAGGGTAGTAGTAAACAGAGTCCACTCCGGATTAAGTACAGTTACGTAAGAACTTACCGTAACAGTAGATCTTCGAGAACAGCTCTTGCAGCAGGTTACACCATTAGGACTGAAGCCGGCAGGTGCCAGGACCCTATGGAAAAATTATAGCTAGCAGTATCCAGCATGGGACCACCCCCGACATCGGTATCATACAAAAAGGGGGTGGTCCCTCAGCATCCCCAGTTCTCCTGCCGGAGACTCTCGGCCCAAAGGTGACATCTGAAGGGGAGACAGAGGATCCACTTCCAAAGCAAGGTGCGATAACATAGTTACTGGATGGTGTCAAAGACGCTGCAGCCTAAAGACTAGATCGGAAGACTCAACCTCCTGAGGGGAAGGTGGGAGGGAAACTACCTGCTGCAAGAGCTGTTCTCGAAGATCTACTGTTACGATAAGTTCTTATGTAACTATATTATCTTACTTCGAGAAACAGCTCTTGCAGCAGGTTACACCGTTAGGACCGATTCCCAAGCACTTACGGAATTACTTTGTGATTGGGAGGAGGAGGACAGGAGAAATCCTGGTGTGGACCAGATTCAAGACAAAAGTCCCTGAAGGACCGTCAAACTGAAACATGCTCTGCGCCTAGAGGCAATATCCAAACTGTAATGCCTGATGAAGGTGTGTACAGTGCTCCAGGTCACTGCTGCACAGATGGCCGATGTAGAAACTTTCTTGAGCACCACGAAGGAGGTAGTGAAGTGACCTTCAACTGGTCCCAGTAAAGGTTTGTTGCGCTTCTGGTAATGGAACAAAATGCATTTGACAAGCCATCTGGAGAGCGATTGCTTAGACACAGGTGCACCCTGCATCCTGTGCGCAAATGATGCAAAGAGCTGGTGTGACTTGCAATGGGATCTTGTTCTGGCCAGATAGTATCAGAGGCTCCTATGAACGTCTAAGGTGTGCAACAGGGCTGCTCCTCTGTTGGAATGATTGGCATAGTACACCGGAAGGTCGATATCCTGGTTGAGTGTTACAGCAGAGACCACTTTGCGAAAAAACTTAGGATTTGCCCTTAAGGACACCCTGTCCTTATGAAAAACCAAATAAGGATCTTTGCACATAAGTGCATGAAGCTCAGAAATTCTTCTGGCGGAAGCAACAGCAACTAAAAACAGCGTCCTTCCAGGCGAGGAGACACAGCTTGCAATCCGTGGCTGGTTCAAAAGGGGGCAGCGTAAGCTGCTCTAGGACAAAGGGGAGATCCCAAGGTGGAATCTGGTCTCTGATGGGAGGTCTCAAGTAGAGAATACCATGTAAGAAAGCATGGGTAGCCTCTAGCTGTGCTAGAGACCTGTGACCTACTGATGAGTGGTATGCAGAGATGGCACAGAGGTGTACCCTAGAGGAGTAGGCAAGCTCTGCTTCAGAGAGGGATAGGAGGTAATCCAAGTATGACCCTTCTGAGAAGTCCATGAGCCTGAGCCCAAATGCAAAATCTGCACCATTTTATGGCATAGGTAGCATGAGTGGATGGCTTTCTTGCAGCCACCAAAATGTCTGCAATGTCTTGCGAGACCCCGTATCGCATGACTGCTACGTCCTTAGGAGCCAAGCATGCAGGTTCAGTGACTGAAGATCCGGATGGAACAAAGAGCCTGCCTCCTGGGACAGTAGGTGAAAGCTGAATGGCGGAGACACTGGAGGTTCCTGGGCCAGTTGGTATAGGAGAGGGAACCATATTTGCCTAGGCCGAAAGGGCACTATCGGTATGAGCGATGCCCACTCTTGTCGGAGCTTCAAGAGAACCCTCTAGATCAAAAGGAAGGGCAGAAAAGATAAAGGAACCTGCCCATCCAGGAGAGGGACAATGTGTCTTGCCAGAAAACACCAGGCCCTGGATCTAGTTAGCAGATATTGGGCAGTGTTATGTTGGATGGGGACACAAAGAGGTCTAATTCTGGTGTCCCCCATCTGCTAAACAGATCCTCTGCTACTTCCTATAGCAGTTCCCATTCGTGGACTCTGGCCTGCGAGCGGCTCAGACTGTCTGCGATGGTGTTGTCCACTCTGGGAACATGCACGGCAATGATTTCTGTGCCTTGCTGTAATACCCAATCCCATACCCTCTTTGCCTCCCTGCAAAGGGGGCAGGAATGAGTGCCTCCTTGCTTGTTGAGACAGTACATCACCGCAGTGTTGTCTGTAACAGGAGAGTACCCAGTGGAATCTCCGACCGAAAAGTCTGTAGCGCATACAGGACTGCCCTCATCTCTAGAATGTTTATATGGAGATGAGATTCCAGGGACGACCTGGAGCCTTGGGTCCTGACACCGTTCAAGTGAGCTTCCTATCTGGACCCCGAGGCATCGGTGGAGAGAGTCGTAGTTGGAGGCGGCGCTATGAAGGGGACTCCGGTAGAAAGGTGCTCTGGGATGAGCCACCATTGCCAGTCTTGGATGACTGCGCTCGTAATCCAGACTGGATCTGGATGCTGCAGTTGGTCTAGCTTTTGATCCGATTGGGCTTGTAACATCTATTGGGTGACCCGCATATGGAGTCGAGCTAGGGGAACCGTCCGATGGCAGCAGCCATGTGTCCAAGCAGGCAAAGAATGATCCTGGCTGGGACCACCTTCTTTCCCATTATGTCCCTTATGAGGGACCTGACATGTTCCGGCCCTGTCCTGAGGTGGGAATGCCCTCCCTTGATTGGTGTCTAAAATTGCACCCATAAATTGCAAGTACTGAGATGGAAGGAGACACGACTTCTCCTGGTTGATGGTGATGCCCAGCGATTCGAAGAGGGAACGGGTGTCCTGAATCATGGTCATCAAGGCCTCCCAAGAGGGGGCCATGAGGAGCCAGTCTTCTAGATATGGAAACACACAGTGGCCCTATCTTCTGAGAGCTGCTGCCATGACTGCCACACACTTCGTGAACACTCGAGGTGCCGAGGACAGTCTGAAAGGGAGAGCTCGGAACTGGTAGTGGCGCCCCAGAAACTCGAAGCGCAAGAATTTTCGGAGCGCTTGGTAGATGGAGATAAGCATCTTGCATGTCCAGCGATGCGAGCCATGTGCCCTCTTTGAGCATGGGAATGAGACCCGGAAGGGTAACCATGCAGAAGTGTTTCTACAACGCGAAGGTGTTGAGATCGCTGAGGTCTAAGATCGGGCGCAAGTCCCCTGTCTTCTTTGGAACCAGGAAGAAGTGAGAATAGTACCCTCTTCCTCTCTGATTCCATGGTACTGACTCTATGGCATCCTTGTCCAGGAGTGCCAAGATCTCCTGCTGAATGAGCAGGGCATGCTGACCCGAATACTGGGAAAGCAGGGGAGGCCTTGAAGGTGGGTGGTCAAGGAACTCGGCAGTGTCCTTGACGTACAAGCTGAAGCTCTCACCAGTTGGAGGTTATCCTCTGCCATCCCAGGAGGTCGTGAGATGTGACCCCCCCGAACTTCTCTTCCCTTAGATCCCGAGGAGGAGCACGGAATGGGAAGGAGTCATGCTGTGGTGGTATTTGTCCCTGCGGGCTGGGCAGACTTAAGATGCTTCTGGACTTGGCCCGTGGGGAACCTAGCTTGACCTTTTCTTCCAAAGTTGTCCCTTGGTTGCTGGCCGGAACGTGGCTGCTGCTTTGTTGTCTGCCGTGAAAGTGGTTCTGGTTCCTATGAAAGGAACTAGATTTGGGCCTGTACATAGCTTGTGCAGTCCTGACTGCCTTCACGGCGTCCTGCAGCCTGGTGATCACTCATTCAGATTCCTCACCAAACAGGACAGCTCCATTATAGGGTACATCCAAGATGTTCTTCTGGACGTCCGGAGTAAAACCGGAGACCCTTAACCAGGAGTCTCTCCGGAGACAAACGCCTGTGGCTGCACCCCTGGCTGCCGAGTCCGCTGAGTCGTAAGCTGCTCAGAGTACATGGGTACCCACGTCTGACCCACTTTAAAGGAGATTGAGAAGTTCATCCAGGAAATCTTTCATAAGGTCTTGGCCCTGTTCCCATAGGGTGTTCTGAAACTGCATCATGTGCATTAAGTAGTACAGAGACCTTATAGAGCACGTAGCAGCTGCGTACATGCATCTTCCAAGCAAATCTAATTGCTTAGATTCCTGGTCCAGTGGCTGGGTACTCAGATGTTCGTTGAGATTGATCATGAGAGGCTGTTATGACCAGGGAATCAGCCCGGCGTTGCTGTGCCAAGTACGGGTCCTCCAGTGGAGCCCTGTAAAGGTGGTCAGCCTTTCTTTGGAACTGCTGGAGTAGAGTATGGCCATTTCCAAGCAGCCTTGGTGACTTCTGTAAAGGTGTCCACCAATGGTGGGACCACCACAGGCTTTGGATCTTTCTGCCTGAGATATCTAGCAAGGCGTTGTCTCTCAGGGTCTAAGTTCTCTGTCTCCTACCTCATGTTTTCCTGGATGTGCCTCAATCTCAGAGAAAGAGGGATCATCCGGTGGTGACCTGGGGAGGTCTTGTGGGTTGGGTGACGGGAGACTGATGAGAGAAAGGGACCTGCAAGTGTCTGATGAATCTGGCCTCGAGTCTTCCCCCAGAGAGGAGCATCTGCCTCTGGCCTGTTTAGGGCTGGTAGACCCTGAGGGAGACTTTGACGGGGGTCTTCTCCATTCATGTGATCTGCCCCAGGAGGTGGTGTAGGCTCCTTGGGGGTAGGGGGTTTTCATCCGCAAAGCCTAGAGGAGGTGGTGGTGGCTTAGTGGACACCACATCCTTCTTAGTGTTATCCCACCAGAAAGTGAACAGATCCTTGACCTCCTGCAGGTTCATACCAGACGACGGGCCAAGTGTTTGTGTTGGCCTGTCGGTGGGGTCGGGCCTTGGGGAACGACCGGGTCTGGTGACTGTTCCCTAGGCAACCAGGTGTCCTCCGTGTCGCCTTTCTGGTCATCAGGCAAAACAGTAACCTCCTCTTCCGAAGACCCCTGGCGGCAGGTGTCAGTTCCTTGGGCCATGTGGCGGGCGTCGGGTTAGGCGTCCGTTTGGACTCAGAGGTCCTTTTAAGGGACGTCAGCTCTGTAGTCTTCCTTGTAAGGACGTCCGGTCCTTTGGGTGGTTGGGAGATTGATCGGTGATCGGGGTCCCGGCATCTGTCTGACACCAGGTGCTCTGCTTTGAAGACTACTTAGGACTTATGTTGGTCTGAGGTCACAGGCCCGGTAGTGGAGCTGGGCATTCAGGGATCCTTAGTGTTCAACGGGTGTAGGGAGGCAGAGGAGCCTCCTGAAGACCTTACCTTCACGGGGGGAGGGGAGGGTGCTGAGAGCGGGCCCGGGAAGGCGATCTATCTGATCGCATGGAGCTGTAACTGGCTCTAGACTCAGAGACCCGACTTAGAGATCTACACCTACCCTTGTCTCACTCTTTCCCTGATTTATGGGAGGATTCCCCCCTGGAGGTAGGGCCTTTTTCCATCTGTTTGAGTTTCACTTCCAGAAGAAACCCCTGGAGGGTCTTTTGGCGGTGGATCCTGGTCCTACTGTTAAATTGTCGGCAGATAGACAGGCCTGATATCGTGCCTGGGCCGAGGCACTGCAAGTTTGCCATACGGTGGTCCAGAATGGAATCTGTTGCTGCAGGAAGATTGAGAGGTGTCCTTCACTAGAAGGAGTAGGAGAAGTAGACATGGATTTTGAAAATAAGAGGATTTTAAAGATTTCACGCGTCGTTCGTCTGTTCAAGGCATTCATGAGGCAGATGCTGGCGAGTCGACAGCGGGAAAAGAACTGGGTATGCTGGGTGACCTGCCCAGACACTGGTCCCCTGCCGGCTTCAGTCCTAATGGTGTAACCTGCTGCAAGAGCGGTTTCTCGAAGTAAGATAGGGGGTTACTAGTGGGGTACCGCAGGGTTCAGTACTGGGTCCAGTCCTTTTTAATGTCTTTATAGGTGACATTGCAGAGGGACTAAAAGGAAACGTATGCCTGTTTGCAGACGACACAAAGATCTGCAACAGGGCTGATACACAAGGGGGAGTGGAAAGCATGAGAAGGGACTCGGCAAGGCTGGAGGAATGGTCAAAAGTATGGCAGCTTGGATTCAATGCAAAGAAGTGCAAAGTAATGCACCTGGGAAACAAAAACCCAGGGGAAAGAGTACAAAATGGGGGTGGGTATTAACAACAAAAATGGAGAGAGACCTGGGGTAGTCACATCAGATGACCTAAAGGTAAGCAAGCAATGTGAGAAGGCAGTAAGGAGGGCTGGGGGAAGGGGATGCCGTAATGTACTGGGAAGAGGCATCACCAGTAGAAAGCAGGAAGTTGTTATTCTTCTGTACAGACAGTTGCTGAGACCCCCATTCTGGAGTACTGCATGCAGTTCTGAATACCCCATCTCCACAAGGACATAGACAAGATGGAGGCAGTCCAGAGGAGGGCAACTAAAATGGTGCAGGGTCTGCAACAGAAGCGATACTGAAGAGAGACTAAAGAAGCTTAATATGTATACCCTCGAGGAAAGGGGGGGGGGGAAGAGAAACATGATAGAAACTTTCAAGTACTTCAAGGGAATCAACAAAGTCCAAGAGGGTAGCATCTTTTAGAAAAAGATGTGCACAAACAAGGGGGCACAATTCTAAGACAGAAGGGAGATGCTCAGGGGCAATGTGAGGAAGTATTTTTCACAAAGAGGGCAGTGAATGCATGGAACGGCCTTCCTGAGGAGGTTGTGGGGTGAAAAACAGTGGAGAGAATTCAAGAATGCATGGGACAGACATAAGGCAATTCTGGTGGGGGTGGGGTAGGAAGAAGTAGGCTGTTGGTGAACTAGAATCTGCAGCTTATCCAATAGGTAGAGAACTGGGCAGACTAGGTGCGCCAAATGGTCCTTATCTGCCATCAAAGTCTATGTTTCTGTGTTTAAAGCCAGTGCCTCTATCTATCCTCTTCTCCCTGGAACTAAATGAGGGTTACTCATCTATAACTGTAGGTCTCAGAGTGGTATATAGTTTACATCCACATTTCTGGCAGTCTTCCTTTAAGGGGTTGATTTGCCATCGTACGAGTGGTGACTGCATTAGAAGGTGGTGAACACTGTGGAGGCTTTCTGAAAGGAGTCAACTCGCTAGTGCTATGCCTTTCGAGTAGGAAAGACTTTCTCCCATCTGGTGTCAGGGTAAGGAGATTGATCCCCCCACGACAAGGACTGCTAGGAGATCACATCGCGATGATGGCTGCCATGGCAAGGGCACAAGAGTCGGTAATGTCCACTGCCATCTGAAGCTGGTATTTGGCCAGCACTTTGATCCTGGTGTCAGACCATTTTTATAGCAAGCTGCTTGTCGGCACACAGGTAAGGGAGGACATGATCCAGCACTCCCATTAGGGAGTGACTGAAGTGGGCCATCAATAGCATGTAACTTGCCTGACAGAGACCTAGGGAAGATGCAGCATAAACTTTCTTCTTCATGTTGTCAAGCTTTGTGGACTCCTTGTCAGGGGGCCTGTTCACATCTGCAGTACTGCTGGACTTGTGAAACACAGGGTAGGTGACAAGACCCTCTGCCAAGAGATAGTCTGAAAATCCAGACAAAGTGCCGGTAGGGACCATGTGCTTGTGGACCGTACAGGCGAAGGATGTTGGGCAGGAAGGTGGATGCTGCCAAAGCTCAAGTGCCGGTCAAACAATGGCCTCGGACATAGGAAAGGCAACCTCTGGGGATTCGTCCCTGTCCAGGATATCAGTGAAAGGGTATTTTGCCAATTTCTAAACTGGCTCCATGGGGACTTCCACACACTCAGACATAAGTCTGAGAAGAGCCCCAGATGACACTGGCCCAAGGTCAGTGGTCAGGTCCTTGACTGAATCACGGTTGGACAGGAGTCAGAGGACAGCATCAAGGACCCATTGGAGTCATCCGAGGACTCTAGGATGGCCCTCAACCTCTTACTGCCATGCACCACTCGAGATTTATTTTTTTTGAGTGAGAAATCTCCAACCAGCGGCCTGGCAAGCCAGTAGCCTGACTGGAATCCTTAGCAGGGGCTCCCCACAAGGGCTGAGACTGTTCCACCTGTAAAGGTGATGAAACGCCTGTCTTGGCAGGACTGGCGTGGGCGTGATTGTTGACAACCAACCAACTGCAGGGGTCGAGGGTGGAGCCATACCCTTCCCAGCCATGGCCCACAGCTGGCACAGGAGCTCCTCATAGCACTGCCGCATGTGCCGGCGGAGCCTCCCTGTCCCGCAGGACAGAGTGGGGATTGAGAATGCAAGGAACTCCTTGACCTTGCAGAAAACCTCGACCCTAGACCGTTCACATGGATGTCGATGTTGAGAAGCTGCAATCACAGGTGCATGGTAAACTAGCTGCACCGGCATTGACTGCTCGACCTCGGGAGGAGGCTGCTACTGAGAGGAGACTTCTGGGGTCGCTGACCACTCCTGGCCCTCTTGGGTGAGGCCTTGCAGAACTGGAGTCCTAGAGAGCGAATCTTCTTCGACCCCTTCAGACAATGTGTCGACAGAGTAGAGAAATATCTTGGCCCTTTGTTCAACCTGTGTCTAGGCTGACAAGCCCGACAGGGTCACTGTGGAACTAGCGCGGCGTCCCTCAATCAAAGAGGGCTTGGCTGAAGCAGAGTGCTCAAGAAACCTCGAGTGGTCGGGGGAGTCACAGGAGCAGAAAAAGCTAGCACTTTCCTCATCCCATGACCAATGGATTTTTTTTGATTTCTTCATGCAATGGGAAGGGCTTTCTCTGAAGGGCCTGGTACATCTCAGAATTCACTCGTGAAGGGTGTTCTGACAATGACCACCAACAGGAGTACAGCAGAGAAGGACGAGGCACCTGCTGCAGCCTTGGCTACCTCTTCCATCACTGCAAGCTGGGCTCCGGGCCCCACACCCATGGGGGCCACCTGGAGAGTTGCTTTAGTCGTGAGCTTTGGATCATGGTTGGCCGGCAGGCCAAGAAGGAGAGCCTGGTCCATCTCCCAGGGATGAGGATAGCATTGCTTGACACGGGCCACAAGCAGTGACATCATGTGATGCCTCCAGGCAGTAAAAACAAGACATATGTGGGTCCATCTGGGACATCTTTTCCTGGCATTGGGCATACATTCTGAAGCTGGGAACCAGCGTAGAGTCCTCGTGTTCCATTGAAGGTGTGTCGACCAGAATGAACTGAAAAATTGCTAACAGCGAAAACTGAAGTTGAAAAATAAATTAGCAAGTTTACCAAATTGTGTACTTGGTTTGAGGCTTACACCACACACAAAGCTGTAAAGGACAACCTGAATCTTCCAGTGGAAAGGAAAATCTGATGTCACAGACTGACAGAAGTGCGGATACATGAACCATATTCTCATCCCTAGAAACGTCATTACCATGCCTATCTGAATTTAAATCATGTTCATAATTATTAAATGAATATCTGAAATGCTGTGGTCTTCATAAAAATTAACTCCCAAGAGCAACTCAATAACATCATCACTGATAATGTGAACTGTAGCAATTCCTATATTATCGCACATAACTTCACTTTGAATTTTTTGTACTTATCCACATATACACTTTGCATTTCTTGTACTTATCCACATATACCCCTAGCAGAGTTTGTCCTGCCCACCAACTGCAGGTAAATTTTCTGTCAGGCAGGTAGAATCAGCAATCTACAGGACCTGGCCAATGCCTTGTGCTCAGCCGGCAGTCCTGTCTCTCCCACTCTGCCTAGTGCGATCCAGCAGTCACTCTGTGTGTGTGCGTGCGTATGTATATACTGTCCAACGCCCCCCCCCACACAAGCATTTCCCCTTCTCTTAAGGTTTGTCAGTGCACACAGCCAATCCACCTAGTAATTTGTACCCCAAGGTCCAGTTGGGGGGGGGGGGGGTTATTTCAATTTGGTCAATGCCCACTGTGTCTGAAGCATTTGAGAGGGAGCCATACAGTCAAACTCTATAACATGATGTGTCTGCTGATGAGGATGGCAGAGGAGACGAGAGCCACGAGTGAAGACGGTCAGAGACTTTACACTGATTTTTTTTTTTAATTTCTTTTTTTAAGCACATTCTCAGGGCAGCAAGAAATTATATATTTATACAATGGGGGTGAGTGATAAATCATTACTTTCACTGGAGTGTGATAAATGTAAGAACTGACATTCATCACACCTGTGCAAAACCTGCGCAAACAGTACATTTTGCAACAATAGGGGCCACCCCATTGTATAAATCGGATACATGATGTGCACTCCTGTGACATGGAAAATATTTTCACTTCTGGCACAGTGACCTCTAGATAGTCACGAGTGGCGGGTCACTCTAAAGGAGTGAAAATATTTTCCATATCACAATCGTTCATCATACCAGGTCCATCCTGTAAATGAGCTTGCTCAATGATGTTCGCCTGGATAAATAAAGATTTTGATTGATTGATTTATCCCCTATATATTATATAATAGCTGCACAGTAGTGCAGCTATTGTTAGGGTTGGTAGGCCACTTCTATGTTAAATCCAAATGTTTGCACTTTAATAACTTTGCAACCGTTTGTCAGATTTGCCTGACGTTTTGCATGCACTGTGTCCAACCACAGATCTCGATCTAGAAAGTTTTGTTCTGGTAAGATGTACAGTTGTGGAGCTATGAAGCATCAAAGATGTGAAAAATCCTCAACTTTTGCGCAATTCTTTGTCAGGCTCCAGAGTGTGAATGGTGTGTGTGTCTGGCTTCAAATGTGCATTTGTATATGTGGTCTGGGTCAGGGTGGTGCCTCCTTGAAGATCTGGTGCAAAAAATATTAATCTGTTCAAAAGTTATGGAAGTTTTTCACGTCCCATTTTAGCCCATGGGAAAATTTATATGGGCAACATGAAAACTTTTGCGAAAATGTTTCCGTGCTCCAGATTTTTGTTTTCGTACTACTGCCATTTTGTTTTCAGTTAGGGAGACAAAAAACATTGTAAATTGAAAAATAGTTCCTCTTTCTAAATACCAGCACTTGTGTTTACCTATTTTGGCTTTGACAAACTTGCCCCAGGTATCAGTTTTTGTGCAGGTAGTCTGGAAATATGTTTTTCAAAATGTTTCCACCATTTTGGTGTTTTTTTCCTCGAAAACATTTGTGTGTGTGTGCGATAATGACCACACACAAAATAAAAGGCGGCTCGACAACACATTTTTGTTCACAGAAATTTTATTATAAGGTATAGGGGTGTCACGAAAACAATGCTCGAAAACACTGTCCCATGTGGTGTTTTCTTTGTCACTTCATTGTGCCAAGGTGGATTGTGCTTTTGGGCCGAAATTTGCAGAGTGGCAAGCCTTGGTCCCACAGATGCGCCATTTGGTGGTTTGGTCCCAACATATTCAATGGGCCTATAGTTACAGTATTCCGAAGTTGCAAAATTTCCCATAGGATAACACTGCGGCCCTTGTATCTCGAAAATGTTTCAAAATATGGTTTTCTCGCTACCTGCAGCTTAGTCCACGTGTGGAAGTTTTGAAGTCATGATTACAACTGCACAGGGAGCCTTATGCACATGCCTACCTTAATACATCCAAAGGTAACTTGACAAAATGGCATGTGGTTTATAAAAACAGGTTACTCACCTGTAACAGTAGTTCTAGGAGTGGTACATGTTGTTCATCCACACTATTTGGTATGCTCCTTTCCGGATTGCCGGAAGGTCTTCAGGCTGGCTCCTCCCACCCACCTGGGTGGTATATTCCTCGGCTCTGCCCCATGATGCCAGATCTTAGCTTGCTGGAAGCCAGGTTTTGTGCATCCGTAGCCGGGGAGGTCGGGTAGGTCCGTGTGGATGAACAAAATATACCACTCCTAGAAAGTGCAGTTATGCAAGAACTTATCATAATGGTAGATCTTCGAGAAATGTCTCTTACAGTAGGTTATTACTTCTGGGAGGTTCCATCAGGTGGCGCTATCACACGGCAGCTTCTGCCAGTAGTCTCATCAATGACCACCCATACGTGACATCATTTCCTGGCTCTGCCTATAAAAGTGGGTGGTACCTGGTACTCTGTTCCCTGCTGGTTCAGCCTGCAAAGGCGAGAGCCCCCAACCCCAAGTCCTCAGCTTATGACTTCCCTGTTAGAGCAGGCAGGGGGACAGAGGGTGGGAAGCTACTTACTGCAAGAGACATTCCTCGAAGATCTACCGTTACTGTAAGTTCTCACGTAACTGCACTATCTTCTATGGAATGGTCTCTTGCAGTAGGTCTTTACTTTTGGGAGATTCCCAAGCAATTATGTCTCAGTGGGGAGGACCACAATGCTAACATACCTTGGAGTACTGCCTGGCTGAAGGCAGTTTGGCGGTGTGAGGCAATATCCAGGTTATAATGCCTGGTAAAGGTACGGATGGTAGACCAGGTGGCTGCACTGCAAATTTTGGTGATGGAAACACCTTTGAAACAAGCCACAGTAGCCTCTATGGCTCTTGTGGAGTGGGCTTGGACTTGACCTGGTAAAGGTTTGTCATATTTCTTATAACAATAAGTAATGCAATGGGCTAACCAGCATGAGAGCGTGCGTTTGGAAACTGGGAGGCCTTGCCGATCTGGGGCAAAGGTGATGAAGCGTGATGTTTTCCAGATAAACTTAGTCCAGTTAATACAGTAATGTAGGATGCAGTGAACATCCATCATGTGTAAAATATGTTCTCTCGTATTAGTGTATTTGGGTAGAAGACTGGTAATTCTATGGCTTGGTTTAGAGTCTGTTCTGAAACCACTTTTGGAAGGAAAGAGGGATTAGTGCGAAGCACTACCCTGTCCTTGTGAAATATCAGGTACGGTTCTCTGCACACAAGAGCCTGAAGTTCAGAGATTCTTCTGACTGAAGTAATAGCCACTAAAAATACGGTTTTCCATGATAGAAAACGAAGGTCTCAAGTGGCCGCAGGTTCAAACAGTTCCACTGTTAATTTCTCGATCATAAAACTGAGATCCCATGGTGGAATGAGACGTCTAATTGGTGGTTTTAAATGTAATACTCCTTTTAGGAACATTTTTGCCAAATTATGTTGATATAAAAGGTGGCCATCTAGTGGTTCGTGGAAAGCTGAGATGGCAGCTAAGTGAACTTTGATGGATGAGTAACTGGAGCCTTTCCCTAATAGCGTGATCAGGTAATCCAAGACCCTCATTAGTGGGCAAGAGTATGGATCTAATGATTGGGACGCTGACCAAATTGCAAAGCATTTCCATTTGGAGTTATAAGCATCTCTGGTAGCTGGTTTGCAAGCAGCCAGTAGGACGTTGGCTACTTTTTCTGATACCTGTAGTCTGTTTATGAAGACTGCTTCAGGAGCCAAGCATGAAGATATAGCATCTTCAGATTGGGGTGGATCAATGAACCGTGGTCTTGTGTTAGGAGATCCGGTCTGAATGGCAATGGAATTGGTTCCGCTGTTGACAGCTGTTGAAGCAATGGAAACCATGCCTGTCTGGGCCACAGAAGAGTTATGAGAAGTATTGCGGCCGGTTCCATTTGTAATTTCCTTAATGTTTTGAGTATTAGTGGGATTGGAGGGAAGGCATATAAAAGAGTCCTGTCCAGTTTTGGGATGGGGCATCTATAGATTTTCCCTTTGTGTTCTGGATAACAGAAGCATCTGGGGAGTTTGTGGTTGTCTGGGGAGGCAAACAGATTATGTGGGGAGTGCCCCATCGAGTGACTAGATCCTGAAGTACGGGTCTTGCAGGGTCCACTCATGTGAGGAGGACTGGCGGCTCAGGCAATCCGCCAATACACTGAAGTGCCCCGGGAGGTGAGCGTCTGTCAGTGTCAGATTGTATAGCCACATTCCATACTTCTATGGCTGCTCTCAAGAGTGAGCGAGAGTGGCTGCCTTCTTGTTTGTTGAGGTAACACACTACCGTGGTGGTGTCCGATTGCATCAGTAGGTGACCCGGAATTAGGTGTGGATGGAAGGTTTGTAGTGCTAAAAGGACTGCGTGCATTTACAGTAGATTGATGTGTTGGGCTTGAATGACATTCCATTTATCTTGAGCCAGATGTGGTCCTAAATGGGCCCCAGCCCTCTAGGGATGCAACTGTTAGCGCTTGTCGTGGAGGAGGTATATGGAATGGGCGACCCTGGAACGGAGGGTCCACCATGACGGTGCATGTTGCAGGGCAGGAGTTATCCTGATGCGATCGAAGAGCAGCCCTGTGCTTTGGCACCATTATTCTTGTAATGCCCATTGAATGGGGTGCATTCTCAGTCATGCATATTCTACTGTTTGGATGGATGTCGCCCTCTGTCCGACTAGGCGGAGTAGGCATCTCGCTGTGGTCAATTTTTGTGATTATAGTTTTATAGCCAGTTGTAGTAAAGCATCTTGATGTGCCAGTGGGAGGAAGGCCTTGGCAACCGTCGCATCCAGTGTCGCTCCTATGTATTGGAGTGTCCAGGACAGGCGAGGATTGGATTTTGGCCAATTTACTGCGATCCCTAGACTGTAGAACAACTGAAGGGTCTCCATCAAGGAGGATAGCAGTTGCTGTCTGGAGTGTGCCTTTATGAGCCCATCATCGAGGTACGGAAATATGTAATTTCCTCGTTTTCTCAGAGTGTGCGCTACCACCGCTAGGCATTTGGTAAAGACGCAGGGATCGGATGAAAGACCGAATGGCAAAGCTCTGAATTGGTAGTTTGTCCCTAGTATATGGAATCTGAGGTATTACTGATGAGCTGCATGAACGGGGATATGCAAATAAGCGTCCTTCATGTCCAATGCCTACATCCAGTCCCCTTGTTTCAGTAATGGTAGGATGGATGCTAACGTGATCCTCCGGAAGTGTTTGTATTGGATGCACTCGTTTATAGGACATGGGTCCAGTATGGGTCTGAGATCCCCCGTTTTCTTGAATACCAAGAAGAAATGGGAGGAAAAACCCTTGGTGGTGGTGTTGTATTGTAACTTGTACAATGGCCTGTAATTCCTCCTGCAGAATAGCAGTGTGGTCTGGAGGTAATGAACCCATCGTGGAGAAAAATACGGTGGAGTTTCTTTCAGTTCCAGAGTATGTCCAGACAGAATGATCTGGAGTACCCAAAAGTCTAATCTTTTTCCAGGCCTTTAGGTGATGGGCAAAACGACCCCCAACGGCTTCTGAGGCCTGGTCCAGGAGGCTGTGTTGTCTGCTGTACCTTTTGTGGGTTGACCTCGTCCTTGAAAAGTATTTCTGCGGAAAGATTTGTAATGATTTCCTCTTACTGAAAATCATTGTCCACGCTGTGTGTTGTACATACTCTGGACTGTACGTAATTGACGTCCTGAAGCTTGGAGATCATCCAGAATGATCTCTGTTCCAGGGCCAAATAATTTGTCCCCAAAAGATGGGGCATTAAGCACTTTATGTTGTATATCCGGTGCCCAAGTGGATACTCTGAACCATGCTTGGTGGCGAATTATAATGCTGGTGGCTTAGGCTTTGGCTGATGTGTCCACTACTTCATACCCCGACCTAAGGTGGTGTTGGGATAATGATGTAAGAGTAGTGAGTGCTTGCAGTAATTGTTCCCTTTCAGGAGATGGAGGTGACATGTTGTATGGAAAATTGTCCAAAATATGCTGATATTTAGCATATGGACCAGATAATTCAGTATCAGAGTATTCGGATCATTAGGGTGAATACTGTCAGTGTCATTAAGGCTTCTAGGGTTTTTATTTGGAATGTTAATCCTATTATTCTTGTAAAATAATAAATCATTAGGGGTGAGGTAGCCCTGGAATGTTAAGCCTTGTCATGGTCACAAGAGGACATTATAGAAGGAGGGGTGTGTACCTCATAAAATCCATGTTAGGAGCCCCATCATAATACATCTCTGAAAGTGTCTAGTCTGTGCGGTTTGTTCTCAGAATAGTATTCTTCCATAGGTTCGAGGTGATAAAGGAGGAGGAGAAAATTCCAGCTTCTTGTTTCCTCTTTGTAGGAGGCGGAGACGTAATATGAGAGAAGTGGGGTTTAGGTGGATCAGGTGTATAAACAAACCCCAAAGATTTTGTCATGTAATGAATGTGGTGCATTCATGGGGGTAGCATATTTTGGTTTGCCCCTTTTTTCATGAGGTGACACCCCACAGTATGTGATGAGATGTCATCAGGAGTATATACAAGAAGAAATAAGATGTTTTTATCATAAAAGTTAGGGTCCCGAGGGGCTAACGTTGCAATAATAGTCTCTGCTGATGGAGAACTAGCTTTTAAAAATGTTTCATGATGAAAAGCATGCTCCGTCGACGCTGTAATGAGGCCTGCAGACAGTGGAGCTTGAAACAGGTGCTCCACTGATGATAAAGGCACTCCTGTCGACAGAAGAATAAAATTCAAATGCTACGTCGACAGGGAAGGTAGTCTCATCGATGGGAGAGGTATTTTTAGAGCCTCAGTCGACGGGGGAGTATGCCCTGTCGACGAGAAAGTGATAATCAGATGCTCCGCCAATGGGGAGGCAGTCCTGTCGATGGGAGAGGCTTTCTGAGAGCCTCAGTCGACGGGGAAGTGTATCCAGTCAACGAAAAGTGTTGTTTTGATGCTCCGTTGATGGGGAAAGCACTCCCAGGTATGAGGAGGCTGTTTCTTATGTGCCCCATTGACGAAGATAGAGAAGTGCCTGCTGTCGACATGAATCCAGTCGACTAAGAATGTCTTTTTGATGACACAAAATTTTGCTGCAATTGCCTTTACATTTCGGCATAGCAGGACTTGAGACAGGGTTTTCGTTCTTTTTTTAATTTTCTGTTTCTGGCATTTAAGCACAGGAGTTGGTGCTGTGTATAAAGCCAAGGCACCCCAAGCTAGAAAGATGAAGGTTCAGTTTTCGTCGATGACTGCTTACACGGAAGACTGATTTAGCTGCTGTGTGAGCTGAAGCCTGTGGGAAAGTGAACAGAGAGTACCAGGGACCACCCACTTTTATAGGCAGAGCCAAGAAATGATGTCATGTATGGGTGGTCCCTGGTGAGAGACTGCTGGAAGAAGCTACCGTGTAATAGTGCCACCTGCTGGAATCTCCCAGAAGTAATGACTTACCGCAAGAGACCATTCCGTAGAAGATCCACTGTTACAGGTGAGTAACCTGTTTTTCTATGATCATGGATATGTTGTTCATCCACACTATTTGGCAGACTCCTAGCAGTTCTCCGGGAGGAGTGAGGCAAGGCGTACACCCTCACCGATATTCATCTATGGAAAAAAGATTGGAGAACCGAGGCCCCAAAACCAGCATCCTGGTGTGACCTGCCCATGTAAAATGGGTACGAGAAGGTAGCTTGCCGACTTCCAGGTAGCAGCCCAACAGATTTCCTGGATAGGGATGTTCCTGGAAGCAGCCACCGATGCAGTGGTATGGCGCGTAGAATGAGCTCTTATCCCTCTGGGAGGCTCCATGCCCACCAACTCATAGCACAGACTTATGCAAGATGTAATTCACCTTGCAATAGTCCATTTTGCTGCAGGTCTGCCAGACGCAGCTTCAGCATAGGTGACAAACAGCTGGCGAATCTCTCCCTGAATTTCCGCTGTCCTCTTATAATAGGAGAGGGCTCGTCTCAGGTCCAGGGTATGGAGCCTGTATTTCAGCCTCCGCGGTGTAATTAGGGTAGTATACTGGCAGAGTTTACACTTGGTTAAGGTGAAACTCTGACATCACCTTCGGAAGGAATTTCAGGTGGGGGCATAGGACAACCTTGTCCCTGTAGAAGACCAGATAAGGGGAGTCCACAGAGAGCACCTGGAGCTCCCCTGTCCTTCTGGCAGACATGATAGCCACCAGAAAGGCAGTCTCCTGCCACATGAATGGCTTGGAGATCTGCCTCCAGACGGTGGACAAGGGTCCAGATGCGGAGCGCCTCCCTGCAAAGCAGACGGGAATGTGTGCCGCCATGTTTGTTGAGGTAGTACATGGTTGTGGTATTGTCAGTCTAGACTTGAACCACTTGACCCTGGAGCTGAGGAACGAAAGCTGACAGTGCCAGTCTGATTGCTCTGAGCTCCAACAGGTTGATGTGGTATCGGGACTCCTTGGGGGTCCAGAACCCATGGACACTTTTGTCCCCCATGTGGGCTCCCCAGCCCATGAGAGAGGCATCGGTCATGAGGACAGCAGTCAGCTCGGGGCAGACAAACTAGATCCTTTCCTGCAACCAGTCTGGGGCGGTCCACCATTGGAGAGTGTCCCACATCTTCTGAGTTAGTGATCAGCTGGTCGAAATGAGCATGGCGCTGAGTCCACTGGGCGGCCAGCTCTCATTGGAGGGGGTGCATGTGCCACCGGGCCCAATGAACCATGGAAGTGCATGCCGCCATGTAACCCAGAAGGGGCAGAAAGTCCCGGGCAGGGCGCAATTGCCCAACTATAAATAATTGGGCAAAGGAGGAGAGAACCTCTGCCCTGTCCACCAGAAGCTAAGCTCTAGCTTGACGAGAGTCTAGCTCTGCCTTGATGAAGTACATCACCTGGGAAGGCACGAGTTCCGCCTTGGCCTCGTTGATCAGGAGGCAGAGTTGGGAGCAGGTCTGGAGGGCCAGGTCCCTAGACCTCTCCACCTCCTACTGGGTGGGACCTGCTTTTAATCATTGAAGTAGGGATATATTCTGACCCCCCACCCCCGATGCCCAAGATGGGCTGCCACCACTCGATGCATTTAGTGAAGACCAATGGGGCCGATGACAGGCCGAATAGCATGGCTCGGAACTCGTATAGGGTCCCTTCAGCTCTGAAACTAAGGAACCACCAATGAGACGGACAGATTGGAACGTGAACGAACGCATCCTGCAGATCCAGTGAACAGAACCACGTTTCACTCCAGGGATGGTATGATCTGGGACAGAGTGACCATCCAAAAGGTGCGTGACCAGAGATACTGATTCCGGTCATGCATATCTAGACTAGGGCGCCAGACCCCCATCCATTTGGGCACCAGGAAGTACCTGGAGAAAAAGCCTGGGTCTGCTGGAGCTACTGCCTCCTTGAGGAGGAGATGAGCGAGGTCGTCTCAGAGAGCCGACAGAGTATGGATGGATACTCTTTTCTCCCATGGGGCGCAGACTCAGCTTGGAGGGTACTGCTCGAATTCCAGAGGCAGTCTCTGACCGACCACTTCCAAGACCCACCTGTCCGTGGTGATAGCGGACCAGGCAGAAAGGAAGTGGCAGAGCCGGGCACCCCACGGGAGGATCCAGAGCTGGTGTGACGGGAGAGATGGTGGCAGCCCCCACCCAGTCATTGAGCAGGTTTAAAGGAGGATCCAAGACCTGAACCTCAGCCTCCTTTATGGACCTGGGAGGGCCTGGGCTTCGGCTGGGGGTGCCAAGCTTGAACCTGCTGCTGCCCTCCTTGAAAGCAGGGTTGCTGGGCCACAGAGGAAGAGTGCCGAAAGGGCTTCTACTGCTGCTTCTTATTGGAAGAACCTTTAGCAGAAGTGGCATCTAAGGCAGCACTAGACTGCTCAATACGCTGAAGGTGACCAGCCCAACACCTGGGCCGAAAAGATCAGTGCCCAGGAAAGGCACATCAGCTAGCTTGTGCCGAGTATCTGCCAGGAAAGAGGAGAGCCTTAGCCAAGCCCTGCGGGTGAGAGGCAACTGCGGCTGCCAACGAGTGGGCACAAGAGTCCCCAATGTCCAGGGTCGCCTAAAGCTGTTTGGCACCCTGGTCCCGGATTTGCTTTACCATAGTCTGCATGTCTGCAGGGAGGTGTGGGAGGACTTCATTCAGAGATCCCAAGAGGACATGGGAGAAGTGTGCCACGATGATGGCCGAACTTGCCTGACAGAGGCCTAAAGATGAGGCTGCACAGACCTTTCAAGCCGAGTGATCCAAGTTTTTGCATTCCTTCTCAGGAGGCTGGTCAGTGTCGGCAGAACTGCTAGTATGTCTGAACACAGAGGTGGTCACCAGGCTCTTGGCCGAAGGGTGCTCTGTGAACCCCGCAAGGGACCCCATGGGCACCGCATACTTGCGTGCCATGTGGGCAGATGGAGCAGGACAGGAGGCAGGGCACTGCAAAAGTTCTAAGGCCGGGCCAACTATGGCCTCGGCCACAGGAAAGGCCTCAGTCAGGGTATCCCCTCTCTTGAGGATGTCCGTGACAGTGTACTCCGCCTTTTTCTGGATAGGTTCTAGAGGCATCCCTGTAGATTCAGAGATGCCTGTATATTGTTTATTGAATAGAATCAGAATTACAGTCCTTTGAGTCAGACTCTTTTGCAAAGGCTCCACATCAGATAAAAGTAAAAGTACAGAGAAAACAAGAAAAATACACATACAATGATAATGTAATAATACAAGTTCAGACAGTCCTGGCTTAAGCATATTTTGTGGATTACATCAACTGGGAGCATACGGAAGGTCCCAGGTCAGAGTTAAGACAGGATACAGTTTTGTAGGATCTTGAGGGACCCAGAGTCATAATATCTGGACAGGGGGACTGGGAACGTAGTAGAGACTTACGAGGGAGGGAGGCTAGCAACAAACTAACCTTTAGCTACAGGATACTTACTGAGATAGAGAGATAGAGATGAGGCGAAAAATGCCCTGAAAGGATGAAGGACCTTCCTCCTTCTCTATTCCACCAGCCGATTCGTCATCCCTGGAATGAGAATGTAGGCCGGTCTCATCCGAATCCGAGGAATCCGGATACAAACGGTCGACCGTCCAGGTCACCTTCGACCCGCTGACGGCAGTCCGAGGGGACAGTGACTGAAAGATGCCAGGGAAGCCCAGTGTCTGGTCAATTTTCCTTAGAAGGAGACCCTCCCACAGGCTGCTTGGGTGGTGGTTCCACCACGATCGGTGGAGAGACCGGTCTAGCCTGAACCAGAGGTTTCGCCGGCTCCGCAGATGGGGAAGCGGACTTAATCGGCTATGAAGGAGTTGGCTTCTGCCTGGGAGGCTAAAGTCAAGCAATGGCCGAGGTCGGCTTGTGCCCAGACAAAATCAGCTGTTGCCACATGAGGTCCTTGTAGTGCTGCCGGAGTTTCCGTCAGAGCTTCACTTCATCCGAGGAGGACAAGGATGACCAATGTCTTTGCCTCTTATGAACGCTTGTGGCTCTTCCTCGGCCTGTCAGTCGAGGGGGTCCTAGACCTCGATCAAGATGGGACTGGCTGATTCGGTCGCTCGAGAGACACCGGCAGGGCTGGTGATTTCCCAGGGTCAGGGACCACTTCCTCGACGGGATTCTCAGCAGGCTGGGGCTCCTCACTGGGGAAAGAAAGGACTGGAGTCCGATTGAGAAAACAGTTGACGACTTATGGGTTGATTGGGTCGATGATTATTTCAACCTCGTCGATTGACACTTCGGTCAACTGGCCAGATGGCAAAGCCGAAAAGCCAGCGACCAAAAAGGCAATTTTGACTGAAGTCGAGACTGCCAGTTCCTGGGACCGAGATCTCTCCCAATCCCAAGAACGTATTTGCAGAGACGAAGACTGTCCTGGGTCCTTTTCCCGCTTACAGGACCAAGAGGAGTGCGTCCCCATAGGACTCTCTCCTTTAGTCGGGAGAGACCGGCACAACTCTCGGAAGAAACCCGAGAAGGTGGAGCCCAGGTTGAGCGGAATGTAGAAGCTTCGAGAGGAAGATTCTGCGGTATGAGCCGCTTCCTCCTCGAAAGCTTGCATGTGATCCAACTGCTTGGCAGATCCTGCGGCCGGGGAAACCGCCCACCGAGCCTCCTTTGATTTCACCAGAGGGTTCAGTTTTTCTGGCCTCTCCAACTTGAGGCGTGCGAGACAGCCGTCGAGGAAGTTAGGGTGAAATGCAAGACAAAAATTGCACTGAGGTGTCATGGTTGACACCCAAGCAATAGACGATGTGGTGTGGGGACTGGCGTATGGCATCTTCATTGCGCATCGAACACCGCGAAACTGGGAAGACTTGTCTTCGATAATCGAAGATAAGCAGTTGTGACTGCTAATTTGAACTAGATGAATTTTCGGAATAACTGAAGGTTTTGAAGCCAGGGTCTGCAAAATGTGGGAGCACGATGGAGGCAACCTGAATCTTCCAGCGGAAAGGAAGATCTGGCATCATGGGGTGGAGCCGAGGGATATACCACCTGGGTGGGTGGGAGGAGCCAGCTAGAAGACCTTCTGGCAATCCTTAAAGAGACATGCGAAATAGTGTGTATGAACAACATATCCACGATCCTAGAATATCTGTTCTGTCTTGGGCAAAACACACCTCCTCCACCACTGCCTCCTATATTTTGCTCGTCTGGCTGGACCCCCTCTGCCAAGGACTCATTACTTATGGGTCGATTGACTGACAAATTAGGTCATGTACTCCACCTACTTGTTTGGTTTAATACAATATTCCATCAATGCCTAGAACTTGAAATCCAATGATAAGCTGGTATTACACAAACCTAGGTGCTCCTTTAAAAATGGGGCAACTGTTTCATACTTGCTGTCAGGTTCTGGATTTTGCTACTGCTGCTTTTAAAATTGATCATGGTGTTGTCAATCTTCTGACAACAACATGCTTGAAGAAACTGTATTCACAGAAAAAAACTTTAGCAAATTTAAACTTACAAGTGTAAGATATTTTCTTTTCTCAGAGGAAAAGGAAAATCTGCTGCCATCATCCGATTGCGTGTTTCCAACTTCACGTTTCTTTCTTGTGCTTTGGGATGCCTGAATGCAACAACATTTATTAGTAACAGATTATTAAAAGCAATGATTAATAAACTATTGGGGGGTGTCTATGAATATTAAGTATCACATCTACTGAACAAAAAATAATGCAAACTATTACATGTAATCAGTAAATTAAACATAATATATTCATATACTTTCTTTGCAGTAATATTTTAACCCAGTTCCTGCTAGGTTGAAATGAAAGCTTGGGAGTCTGTTTAACATGCCCACATACCGTCAATACACATCAGTATATACTTCAAAATACTTTTAACTACAATACTATGGTTAAAGTCTATTGATGTAAAACAATGTGCATCGACTCAATGAAACTGTACTAAAACAGATGTTCTCTATGCGACTGGTGTCCAAGCTTTTGTTCTTGAAAACATTAGATTCCTAGCTCTTACAGGACTTTTGTGTTTCATGAATGCGTGAGTGAGGTCCTCAGAAACAGTTCACAGTGTGCAAAGGTGTAGGTCCAGGTATTTTGCGCTCCACTCTCTATCATAAATCCATGCATTTTAAGATGTAGCAATCTACTTTAAAATGCATTAATATATACTGTAGTTCAGAATGAGTCAGTGCACTTGAAAATGTTTCCTGGGTCACTCTTGCAAACAGGCTGGTTTCTGCTCAAGAGTCAACCTGGTTACAAAATGCAAAATAAAATAAATGTACTGAAAAAAACAGGTGTCCAGTTGTTCCTTGGAGGTGGCCAAAGCTTGCTACCATACTGACCATTGTGTACTGGAAGGTATCACTGGTATTCCATTAGGGAGAACCACAACCTTTTTTCTAATTTTACAAATACACATAAAAGATGGGATAAAAGCCAATGTTTCTGAATCCCCCAGAAAGAATGCCATTATTTTACATGCCCCAAAAAAACTGGTGCAGTACAATCATCTCCCAAGGTCCATCACAACCCTTCGATGCCGTTGAAAAATGTCACTACATTGCTTCCATACCCACTTTCGGTCCACTTACCTGCAGGCTACGTTACTGATGAGCAGAGGGCTGTACATGAAAGCACCGAATTCTGAGGAGCTTATTTATTTAAAATTTGATGACTGGGAAAGGCACACTGAGCAGAGGCTCGTTTCCAGGTACAACCCAGGGACCTATTAGAAGTGCAGAGCCCTTTAAGATGGGGCCTACTTTAAGCAAGCCATCTCATGGGCCCATAACAGACCTGCATGGGCCAGATTTTCAAAACATCTACTACTGATGCAATTTGGTGACTTGTGCAATTTTTGCCAGCAAAATGACCACACAGAATTTCTAGGGACAGTGCATTATTTCTCTGGAGTTTAAAATTTGCATGAGTCATGTGCAAAAGCTCTGAATATTCAGCTTAAATTAAAACACCATGCTGGCTTAAAGTGTTACTGGACTACTTAGGCTGAATGCCCCATCTCTTAGTAATATGCACAGTTCTTACACTATGCATTCAGAATCAAAGTTGGTAGCTGTTGGGAATGAATAATAAGACATGTGAAAGGGAATGAATAATAAGTGTGATGTCAATGCACCCTATAATACAATCAAATGTCATACGGAGTCCAGAAATGAGAGAACTGATAATATGCAGAATGTACTAAAGTATAGAGAAGTGGAATTTTGTAATACCATTGGATTTGAAACTAATTAAAATGTAATAATGTGTGGACCCATATATGTCAATAAAGATGAATTAAAAAAAAAAAGTTGGCAGCTGCAGGAGCTGCCTTGACGTGGCACTGTGACCAACCATTTGATTACATTTGAATCTGTGGGACCAAGAACTTCTTGACCGGGACTTGAAAAGTGGGTTAAGGCACAGAAGTGGGTCATGCACCGCGTGAGGGGCGAGAACGCCATGGAAGGGCAGATTGAGCCACCCTCTGGAGGCCCTACCGCGGTCCTGAGAGACACCCCGGTAGGGAGGCTGAGCATGAGGTGACCCGCTTGCAGGGGTGGGACCGAGGGAGTGAAAGAGGTCCCAAACAGACCGGAGAGTATGCCCTGAAGCCTGAAGGGAATCCAGAATGGACTGAGCACCAGGTCCAAATAGCAGGTTCTCAGAAAAAGGAAGCATCAGCGACAGACAGCTGGATGCTGGGCGGCAAACCCGAAACCCGCAGCAAGGCGAAGCGCCGAAGGCCGAGAGGTGGGCCGATGAGTCAATCGCATTGATGCACGCATGGAGCAGGCGACAGGAAAGGGAGGGCATAGCAGACAGCGGCTGAGCTGATCAGGGCCACAAGGGACAGGCTGAGTGGAGGCAGGACGAGACCAAATACATGAGTGCGCGTGAAATACGCAGGAATCAAAGGCGGGACAACCATGGCAGGCTCCTCGGGAACGTAAAGGTAGGCAGGCACATACCAAAAAAAGGAGTCCTGATCCACAGCAGGGAAGCCAAAAGCGCACTGGATCTGCATCATGAGCTCTATGAAGGAGGGATCCAGGAGTGAGGAGAGATCAGGAGGTGCAGGTGGGATGACCTCCATAAGGAAGGAAGCGGACAGAGGGAACCAAGGTTCCTAGGGTCCGGAGGTCCCTGCCAGAACATCCCCCATGATGGGATTCCACCTTCTGAAATCACCATAAAGAGAGTCCTCATATATTTTTTTGGGGGACACCAGGTAGGAAGTGCTGGGTCTGGGCGCAAGTGCCCAAACAATTGGGGGGAGATGAGGCCAAATCCTGCCCCATGCGCTGCAGTACCACCATCACAATGCGGGTGATGCCAGGAGCTTGTGACTGGTCCAGAGGCAGAGGACACCCAAGGGTGGCATCAGGAAGAGGCGAGCCAGCCCGGGAAGCGCCGACCCCGAGTAGCAGGGGGAGGCAACCTGACCCCTGTGGACCAGTAAAAGAGCAAGGGACTCTGGGTGAGGTCCATGCAGCAGGGCTGAAGGCCTGGAAAAAGTTGCGAGCAAAGGGCGTGAAAAGGGTGATGGGGGGACCACCCTCCCAGGACGCCGATCGGTGCCAGGACAAGGGGGGGGCAAGGAAAAAGCCCAGAGCAAGGGGCGTCCCAGGGTGGGAAGTCCCCACTGTCAATGACGGCAGCAGCCCTGATGACGAAGGAATGAGGAGAGACCCCTCCATCGAGAGTGGAGTATCCCTGTCGACGGGGAAGCTATCCCATCGAGGCATGCAACGATGCCGTCCCGCTGATGGGAGAGGCTGCCCCATCGGGCGCAGAAGTGCTCAGTCGACAGAGAAAAGAAAGAATGTGGTCGCGATGGGGAAGCATCCCAATCGATTTAACGCTCCAGCGACGGGGCAACACTGCCCGTTGACGGAAAATGTTCAGAAACTAGCTCAGTGGATGGGACATGGCCCCTCTAAGATAGAACAAGCCCATTAGGCGCCATCGACGGGAGGGAGCAGCCTTTGAGGAAGGTACCATTGATGACGGAGGAGCCATCGACAACAGAGCAAGGTAGAGGGAGTGTGAGGAATGTGAATCCTGTTCTTTCCTATGCCTGGAACGAGTGCCGTGGGCTGGGGAGTCTTGGAGGTGACCCTCCCGGTCTGTTCCGGCCTGGCTGGATGATCAGCCATGAGTAAGTCCCAAGGCCCAGCAAGAGAGCCTCGGTCAGGGAGCAGCACGGGTGCTGTGAGGAACACAGGCCCGGCCTAGTGGAAATAGAAGAGCCAGGGCCTGGGAGTAGTAAACATACCCAGGACCAGAGGCAGGAGCCGGGGGGTACAGCGAGTGGTGCACAGCCCGGGTCCTGGAAGTAGAAGAGCCAGGGCCTGAGAGTGTTCCACAGGCCTCGAAGAGAGAAACAAAAATCGGGCTAGGCTGTTAATAGCAGCCCTAGTGAATCCCCAGACCCAGCATGAGTGCCTGGGCCAGGGAGCAGCAGGTGTACCAGGAGCTCTAATGGAACACTGGAGCCTGCTGTAGAAGAAAATAAATTGAGCTAAGCCCTAAAGAAGCCCCAGATCCAGCAAGCAAGCCAGAGTCTGGGAGCAGCAGGGGTACTGTAAGTGGGTCACAGGCCTGCTAAGGAAGTCCAGGGGTGCTGAGAACAAGTCCCAGGTCCCAAACCCAAAGGTAGAAAATCGGTTCAAGTTCGAGTCGAAGACTGCAACCCAGGAGGTCAGGAGAGCTGAGTGTGCGAGCTGAAGCCAGCAGGAAAATGAACGGAGGGTACTGGGGGCTGCCCACTCATACACATCCACAGAAAGTGATGTGTGGGAGGTCCCCACGGAAGACTGCTGGAAGAAGCTGCCATGTGACAGTGCCACCTGGTGGATACTCCCATAAGTAATGACTTACTGCAAGAGACCAGTCCGTAGATCTACTGTTATAGGGAAGTAACCCGTTTTTCCTAGGAGTGTGGATATGTTGTTCTATCCACACTGGTTAGCAGACTCCTAGTAGTTCTCCGGAGAAGGGAGGCAAGGCGCATACCTCCTATTAAGGGAACTGAGATTGAAGAACTAAGGGCCCAAAACCAGCATCCCGGTGTGACTCAAGGATGATGTGGTAGTGGGAAATAAAGGTGTTTGCTGACTTCAGGTAGCAGCCCTGCAGATATCCTGGATAGGAACATCCCTAGAAGCAACCACCAATGCAGCAGTATGTCAGATGGAATGAGCTCTTATCCCTATGGAAGGCTCCTTGCCTGCCAACCAGTAGCAGACATCAATGCAGGATGTTATCCATCTGCTTTGCTGCAGGTCTGACAGGTGTGACTTCAGCGTAGGTGACAAACAGCAGGCGATCCTCTCCCCGAACTTCAGCCGTGCGTCCCTTGTAGTAAAAGCGTTAGTCTCAGGTCCAAAGTATGGAGCCAGTACTCTGCCTCCGAGGTGTTATTGGGGTAGTACACCGGCAGAGTCAACACCTGATTCGGGTGAAACTGACACCACGTTCGGAAGGAACTTCGGCTTAGAGCACAGGACAACCTTGTCCCTGTGGAAAAACAAGGAGACTCAACAGAACGCCTGGAGCTCCCTGATCCTTCTGGCTGATGCGATAGCCACCAGGAAGATGGTCTTCCACAACAGATGTGACATCTCACACCTGTGTATTGGTTCAAATGGCTTGCCCATGAGCTTTGCCACTACCAACAGTATATCTCACGGTGATGGTGGTGGTTAACGCACTGGAGGGGAAATATGGTCCAGGTCTTTAAAGAAATGCCCGACTACCTTCTCCTGTGCCACAGTCTGCTGACCAGCCTGTGCCCGGTAAGCAGAGACGGCTGCCAGGTGCACCTTAAGGGTCACAGGCTGAAGACCCCCTTTGGAGAGAGACCAAAGGTAGTAGAGGATGGTAGCCACCGGACAGGGCGAAGGGTCCAGGCCCTTGCCCTGACACCAAATGGAGAATCTCTTCCATTTGAAGGCATAGCAACTCCTGGTCAACTCCTTCCTAGATGTCTCAACTACACTGAGGACATCACCGGAGAGACCCAAAGCCTGGAACTCCAGCTGCTCAGGAACCAGGCTGTCAGGTGCAGAGATTGAAGGCCCGGATGGAATACCTTCCCTTGACTGATCGAAAGCAGGTGTGGGCGTGCTTGAAGACGCCTCAGGAGCCTGGTGTGGAGGCTGAGGAGATCTGTATACCAGAACTGGCGGGGCCAGTCTGGGGAGACTAGGATCACCTGTACCTTGTCTCTCTTGACCTTGAGAAGCAACTTGTTGACCAAGGGAAGTGGAGAGAAGGCATAGAAGAGGCCTGGGGTCCACGGCCTTGAGAAGACATCCCCCTGCAGCAAGCCCTGCTGAGGGGGCGGGCACGAAACAGCCTCAGCTTTGTGTTCTCTCTGGAGGCAAACAGGTCCACCTGAGGGGTGCTCCAC
Source organism: Neoceratodus forsteri (assembly GCA_016271365.2). Taxonomy (NCBI): domain Eukaryota; kingdom Metazoa; phylum Chordata; order Ceratodontiformes; family Ceratodontidae; genus Neoceratodus; species Neoceratodus forsteri. Next base: position 746,885,270 of record CM028132.1, read on the forward strand.
TCGGAGAACAGACCATGAACTACCTCTGGATGAAGATACCACTCATGGGACGCCTCAACCACACGGTGGAGGGATATCCACCAACTGACTCGAGGCTCCTGCCACATGGATGGCTAGAAGATCTGCCTCCAGTCGGCTCATGAGGGTCCAGATAAGGGGCGCTTCCTTGCGCAGAGGCCGGGAGTGTGTTTCGCCTTGTTTGTTGAGGCAGTACATGATCGTGGTGTTGTCCGTCTGGATCTGAACCACTTGAACCCGAAGGAACTGAGTGACTGCAGCCAGCGCCAGCCGACCTGTGCGGAGCTCCAGCAGGCTGATATGGCATCTGAGTTCCTCGGGGGTCCAGAGCCCGTGGACTCTGTGGTCCCCCATGTGGTCACCCCAGCCCCTGAGAGAGGCATCAGTCATCAGGAGATGACCGTCCACTCGGGGCGGACAAACAGGATCTCTCCCTGCAGATGTTCCAGGACAGTCCACCACTGGAGGACATCTGACATCTTCTGGGTTAGAGTGACCAACTGATCGAAATGACCGTGTTGCTGAGACCACTGGCTGGCCAGCTCCCATTGAAGGGGGTGCATTTGCCACCAAGCCCATCAGACCACAGAGGTGCAGGCTGCCATGTAACCCAGAAGTCACAGGAAGTCCCAGGCAGGGTGCAATTGCCCAAACAGAAATGATTGGGGAAAGGAGGAGAACCTCAGCCCTATCCACTGGTAGCCTGCTCTGGAGTTGGAGCTTTGCCCCAGTGAAGCAAATTACCTGCGAGGGCAGGAGTTCCAACTTGGCCACACTGATCAGGAGGCCAAGACTGAGGCAGTTTTGGAGGGCCAGATCCCTGGACCTCTCCACCTAGAGTCTGGAGGGGCCCACTTGAACCAATAGTCGAGAAAAGGGTACAACCTGACCCCTCGACGCCAAAGATGGGCCACCACCACTGCAATGCATTTGGTGAAGACCCTGGGGGCTGATAACAGGCTGAACGGCATGGCATGGAACTATAAGAGGGTTCCTTCCACCTTGAAGTGGAGGAACCTTTGGCGAGATGAACTGATCGGGATGTGAAAGAATGCATCCTGCAGATTCAGGGAGCAGAACCACATGTTCTGCTTGAGAGATGGCAAGATCTGAGAGAGAGTTCCCATCCGAAAAGTGCAAGAACTAAGAAACTGATTTAGGTTGTGCAGATCTAGAATGGGGTGCCAGCTGCCCCCCTTCCCCATCTGTTTCAGAACCAGGAAGTACCTGGAAATGAACCCTGGGCTGACAGGTGGATCTGCGACTTGGACCACTACCTCCTTGCAGAAGAGTCTGGCAATGTCGTCTGAGGGCTAAGAGAGTATGGGCAGATACCTTCTCCTCCTCCCATGGAGCATGGGCTCGGCTTGAAGGGTACTGCTTGAATTCCAGAGGCAGTCCCTGGCCAGCCACTTCCAAGAACCACCTGTCCATTGCGACAGCGGACCAGGTGGAAAGGAGGTGGTGGAGCCCCCATGGGAGGACCCAGAGTGGTCGTGATGGGCATGGGGTTGGCTATCCCATCACTGTGCAGGCCTGGAGGAGGATCCAGTGGGGAGACCGCCGGGGGCACTTCCATCCAGGCTTATGGGCTGGTGAAGCTCCCAACTTGGGCCGAGGGTGCCAGACTGAGCCTGCTGCTGCCCAGATTGGTACTGGAGCAGTTTGACCTCAGGGGCAGAAGGCCGAAAAGGCTTTCTTTTCTGCTTCTTCAAACCCTGGGGTTCCTTCTGGGCAGAGGTAACGGAGTCCAAGGTGGCACTGGACTTCTTGATACGCTGGAGGTGACCTTTGACTCCTGGACCTAACTAGTCAGCACACAGGAAAGAAAACCCCGCCAGTCTGTGCTGGGTGTCTGCCGTAAAGGTAGAGACTCTCAGCCAGGCCCTGCGGCACATGGTGACTGCAGCTGTCACTGAGCGGGCGCAAGAATCCCAGATGTCCACAGCCATCTGGAGTTGCTGCTTAGCAACAGCCCGACCCTAGTCACGGACTTGCTTAACCGTGGTCTGAAGGTCCGTGAGGAGACGAGGAAGCATCTCATTCAGACAGCCCAGGAAGGCATGGAAGAAGTGTGCCATAAGGACGGCTAAACTCGCCTGTCCAAGACCAAGTGAGGAAGCAGCATAGACATTTCTGACGGAATGATCCAATTTCTTGGACTCTTTGTCCAGAGTCTGTCCATGTCTCCTGAGTTGCCCGAGAGCCGAAACACAGACTGTCACCAACCCCTCAGTCGAGGGATGCTATGTGAACCCCGAAGGGGAGCCTATGGGAACTGCACACTTGCGGGCTGAAGGCGCAGGGAAGAAGGCTAGGTGCTGCCAAAGCTCCAAGGCTGTGCCAACCATGGCTTCTGCCACTGGGAAGGCCTTGAACAGAGAACCCCCTCTTCTGAATATAGCCCATTTTCCAGCAGGCTCCAAAGTCCTCCCCCACCGTTGATTTGGAGACGAGACGGAGGATGCCCAGAAAAGACATGGGACCTTCCTCCATTGAAAGACTCATGGAATTGTCATCATATGGATGCGAATTCAGGTCTGAATCCTCAGACCCCAGAGTCTGGATAGAGCGTCCGACCGCCAGTTACTCTCGACCAGCCGTGGACTGTCAGGAGTAAAGGTGATGGACAGCCTGTGCGGGAGGCCTTCAACAGGCCTAGACTCCTTGGCAGGAGACCCCGAGGGAGGGTGCTTAGGTGGTGGCTCCACCAAAATAGGTGGAGAGGCCAGCTTCAGCCAAGCCGGGAGGTCACTGGCTCCGCGGGCGGAGGGATGGTGTCGACTGGCTCTGGAGGAGTTAGCATCAGCCTGAAAGGCGACAACCAAGTGGTGGCTGGAGTGGAAGCCAGGGTCGACTTTGGACTGGACAGCATGAGCTGTTGTCACATGAGGTCCTTGTAGTGACGATGCAGCTTGCGACGCCTCTCCTCATCAGAGGACGAATGGTGGTGTCGCCGCTTCTTGAAGCGTCACTTGAGACTTCACGGCCTATTGGTCGAGGGTGTCCTAGACCCCACCATCGGTGGGGTGGGGGGAGGGGAGACACAGAGTGGCTCTCGGAAGGGGCCGGGGGAGAACCACGGCTCCTCCAGGTCAGGGACAGAGAACACGGGTGGTGCAACAGTGAGCTGGGTCTCCTCCTCGGTGGCTGGCAGGACCAGAATCCTAAATAAAGAACTGTCTGCCTCAGTCAACAAAGGGTCGACGGGGTCAATTACTATTTCTCCCTGGTTGTCATTCCGAATTTGAGCCGGCTGGCCTGATGGGGCTACTGTGAAGCCAGCAGCAGAGGTTGCAATTTCAACGGAAGTCGAGATGGGAGACTCCTGGGACTGAGATCTCTCTTTGTTCCAAGAGTGTCGGTGATCCAAAGAATCTTCTCTTGATCCTTCGTCCTTCTTGCAGGACCGGGAGGTGTGCAAACCAGACAGGACCTCTCCTTTGGTTGGGAGAGACTGGTACATCTCCTTGAAGAATCCAGAGAAGGAAATGCCCAGTTTGAGCAGAACAAAGACAGAGACTGAAGAGGATTGCTTGGCGGCGCGAGCCACCTCCTCCTCCTCCAAGGCCTTCATCTGCTCCAGTTGGTCAGTGGATCCCACAGCCGCGGAGACCACACAACAGGCATCTTTGGATTTGGCTAGCGGGTGCGGTTTTTCCAGTCATTTGAGTTGCAAACATGTGAGGCAATCATCTAGAACTGCAGGATGAAAAGCATGACAAAAATAGCAGGCCTAGGTATTACGCGCATGGCCCAAGCAGTAGACTCATGTGGCATGCGGGTCAGTATGGGACATCTCCTGCCCGCAGGGACACCGGTGAAACCCAGGCGAGGACATGTCCTCCATTGAGGTTGCTATTGTGAATTACGTGGATAAACTCAGTTTGATTTTTGGTAATCTATCCAAATGATTAAGCACCAGGGCCTACTCAATGTGGAAGCAATAAGGAGGAAAACTAAATCTTCCAAGTGGAAAGGAAGATCTGGCATCAAGGGGCTGAGCAGAGGCTTATACTACCCGAATGGGTGGGAGGAGCCAGCTTTTAGACCATCCAGCAAGATTTAAGGGAAAAGGACATGCCAACCAGTGTGGACAGAACATATCCACGATCCTAGAAAAGAGGACTACCCTGTCCCCAAGGTCCAGCACAGGGTTAGACTACTGAGGGGAGGACTTCAGGGCCCAGGCCGTGGTTTCTCCCATGGCAAAAAAAAAAAAAAAAAAAAAAAGGGGGGTGAGAAGCCCGAAGACAGAGAGAATGAGAGCCAGCATTGAAAGCCCTAACACTGGAGCAGAATACATGGGGTGAGTGCCAGAACTTGGATGGGTGCATAATGTAAGTAGCCACAGCCCCAGGGGAGGAGATTCCAAAGGTGTCTGGGAAGAAGAACCACAATACCAGAGAGACAGCCCAAGGAACAACAGTCTGGAGCCCCAGTGCAGAAGGGTGCCCACAGCATGGGTTCATGGGTAGCGAAAAAGGCACAAGTCCCCTTAACGCAGCACCAGTCCCGTGGGACAGAGAACGGGAGGGAGGCCAAAGGTGCTCCCATCCAGACAGACCCCACTGAGCTTGGCCCTAGCAGGCCACATGATTCTGGCAGCCGTGTTGCCGATGGGCCGAAGGGAAACACAGACTGGACAGGCCAAAGGGCGCCACCGTCCGGCAAGGGCCATTCAGCCACCTGCAAGCAGCGAGGAGGGTGGAACAGCAGTGGGGGAAGCACTAGGCATTCCTGGTGCTGAAACCGAACAGGCCCGTATGGTAGCCAGGAGAAAAGAAAAAAAGCCCTCCAATCGCGTGAGGAAACGGGAGCCTAAATGTTGACGGGGAGGCACTGGGCAAAACAATGACAGGCATGGATCAGGTGGGACTGTTCAGAACAGAAGCCCACCAAAACTCTGGCCGCAAGGGTGACGGGGGTTGTGATGGGAGGCGCACCGGTGTCACAGTCCGAGGTGCCAGATCAGTGGGGTAGGTACAGGGTGCTACCACCAGGGTCTGAGCCAGCCAAAGGTGGCAGAGAAAGCACCAGGGGGCACAGCTGAAGTGGGACCCCAGAGATATGGGCCACACCCCCCAGCCAAGGCATCGGGGGGTGGGGGAAGAGATATCCAAAGCAGAATCCATGTGAGAGAGAAGGGTGCCCGGAGGCAAAGTGGTTGCTTGTTCGGAGTAGCACAGGGAAGGAGAACACAGACTGGGGCTTTTGTCGTCCCATCCAGGGCGGTAGAGCCAAAGGGAAGCCCGAGTGGGCCTATGTAGGAATTCTGGGAGATCCTGAAGGACAGCAAGACTCCACGGGTAGGCAGGCGAGCATCTACAACTGTAGCGAGAAAAACAAAGAAATCCAATTTGTGGCTGCATCTTGAAAACTTTGGCTATGATCCTGGTATCTGATGAGCACTGGTCGACTATGGGAAAAGAACTGAGGAGGGTCAGGACCACCCAACGCTTATATAGAGATGGTAACAGACGTCACCATGGGCAGTCCCTAGTGGTACTGCTTGGAAAAGTTTCTGTGTGGTCTTAAGAGCCTGATGGCTTAAGTTACACAGGCAACTGTTGAAAGAGATGTTCCCTAAGAAAATCTAAAAATAACACTTTCCAAGACAGAAAGTTTAGGCCACAAGTCACAGCTGGCTCAAAAGGAGCCAAAGTAAGCTTTTCTAACACAAAATTCAGGTCCCAAGCCGGGACTAGATTGCAGATAGGAGGCTTTAAGTGCAGAATGCCTCTCAAAAACATATGGGCCACCTCTAGTTGAGCAACCACACAAGCATCAATAGGCACATGGAAAGCTGAAATGGTAGCCAAGTGCGCTTTGACAGAAGAGTATTGTAGGCCTGCAACTGACAAGGAAAGCAAATACTCCAGAAAGTACAGTTACTTAATAACTTACTGTAAAGTACAGTTACATAAGAACTTACCGTAACAGTAGATCTTTGAGAGGAGCTCTTGCAGCAGGCTATAACAATTAGGACTATGCCGCAGGCACTAGGACCACACAAAAAAACCTCTGCCAGCAATACCAGCGAGGGGCCGGCCCCGCCCCGTCGGTCAGGGTACAAGAGGGGGTGGACCCAGCTCCACCCTCAGTTCTCCGCCAGTACCCAGCAGAAGGCCTGACAAGAGAAGGAGGCGGCTCACCATCGATAAGAGAAGAAAATGTACCTGCAATACCCAAGGGGAAAGGTGGAGGGAAATAGTTGACCTGCTGCAAGAGCTCCTCTCAAGATCTACTGTTACAGTAAGTTCTTACATAACTGTACTATCTTACTTAGAGATAGAGCTCTTGCAGCAGGCTACAACAATTAGGACCGAGTCCCAAGCAGTCCCCTAGCAAAGAGGCAGCCGACCCCAGGAGGAGGAATATGCTGACTCCAGAGACCTTCAGGACAAGAGTCCTTGCAAAACCACTAGGCCGAAGCCAGCACGGCGTCTGGAGACTATATCCACGCTGTAATGCTTGACAAAGGTATGCACCGAATTCCAGGTCGCGGCTGCACAGATGTCCGAATGGATACATTCGCATCGCGGCAAAAGAAGCTGACACGCCCCTGGTGGAGTGACCTCTAACCGGACCCGGCAGGGGTTTCTTGTGATGCCCGTAGCAAAACGAGATGCAATGGACTATCCATTTGGAGATAGTCTGCTTGGACACCGGTTGACCCAAGCGTTGAGGCACAAAGGCCACAAAGGGTTGCGCTGATTTACGGTGTTGAACCGTTCTATTGAGGTAATACCTCAGGGACCTGTGGACATCTAATGTGTGGAGGAGAACCTCCCCTCTATTGGAAGAGGAAGGAAAATAAACTGGAAGATCAACCAACTGGTTGAGGGTCAACTCCGAGACCACTTTGGGAAGAAACTTAGGATTAGTCCTGAGGGAAACCCTTTCCCTGTGAAAAACCAAATAGGGCTCTTTACACATCAGAGCCTGCAGCTCGGAAACTCGTTGAGCGGAAGTAACAGCAACCAGAAAACAAACTTTCCAGGACAAGTATCGCAGCTCACAACTCGCTGCGGGTTCAAAAGGGGGGAGGGTGAGTTTCTCCAGCACAAAAAGGAGGTCCCAGGGTGGGACAGGGTCCCTGATGGCAGGTCTCATGTGAAGAACCCCCCTAAGGAAGGTGTGGGCCACTTCCAACTGGGCCAATGCTCTATCTCTCTCTGTTCTCTCTCTCTCTCTCTCTCTCACAAGAGCAAGATAGGCTGAGATTGCCCACATGTGCACCTTGATAGAGGAATAGCTCAGGCCTCTCTCATATAAGGAGAGGAGATGCTGCAAAACGGAGTTCACAGAGCAGGTGACTGGGTCCAAATGCCGTGGCAAGGCCAAAGACAGAAACGTTTCCACTTCATAGCGCAAGTGGAGTGAGTAGAGGGCTTTCTTGTGGACGCTAAGACCTCAGCCACTTCCGGGGAAACCCCTATCTGTTCTTAGCTACATCTGGAGGAGCCAAGCATGAAAGTGCAGGGATCCGAGATCCGGATGAACCAGAGAACCCTGGTCCTGGGACAGCAGTTGTGAGCAAATGGGCAGCGGGATTGGAGGTTCCTGGGACAACCGCTGCAGGAGTGGGAACCAAATCTGTCGGGGCCAATTGGGGGCCACAAGGATCATGCGTGCCCCCTCTGCCTGTAGTTTGAGCAGAACCCTCTGGATGAGAGGGAAGGGTGGAGGCATAAAGAAACCTCCCGGCCCAACAAACGGACAACGCGTCTGGCCAAAAAAATGCCAGGCACGTGCTCTTGCAAGCAAAATCGTGGCAGTTTGGCGTTGCATGGTGATGCAAAGAGATCTAACTCGGGGAAGGCCCCACCTTCTGAAGAGCTGATCCGCTATGGATTGAAGCAATTCCCACTCGGGCGCTCTGGCCCACGACCTGCTGAGGTTGTCGGCCAGCGTGTTTAGGACTCCTGGAACGTGCATAGCCGACAGATGAATGCCCCGTTCCAGCGCCCAGTACCAGACTCTCATCGCCTCCCGGCAAAGAGGATATGAATGGGTGCCTCCTTGCTTGTTGATGTAAAAGACGACCTGCCATGTTGTCCGTCTGAACTAGACGAGAGCCGGGTAACAGGTCCTCTTGGAATGCCTGAAGAGCGTAGAGGACCGGTCACATTTCCAGGACACTGATGTGGAGGGACTGTTCCTCGGGTGACCAAACCCCCTGCGTTCGGCGAACCCCGAGATGAGCCCCCCAACCCAGGTCTGAGGCATCAGTCAGAGTCTGAACTGGAGGCTCCGGACGAAAGCTGACCCCTTGCTCCAGATTGCTGGGGTCCAGCCACCAAAGCAACATTCTCCTGACTGGCTCCGAGATCCTGACTAAGGCGTACAGGTCGTCGGAGTATTGATGCCACTGCACCCTGAGCATCCATTGTGGGATTCTCATGTGGAGGCAGGCAAAGGGTGTTACTGGGATGGCCGCCGCCATATGCCCCAGTAGACTGAGGAAGTTCCGAGCCGGAACTCGAGGTGCTATGGAAATCCGTTCTGCCAAACTTCGCAGGCGAATTCCCCTGTCCTGTGGGAGAAAAGCCATGCCCTAGACGGAGTCCAGAGTCGCTCCAATGAAGGCGAGAGTTTGACTGGGCTCTGGGGACGACTTTTCCAAGTTCAGGGTGATCCCCAGCTCTCGGAATAGAGAATAGGCATCTCCGAGAGAGCGTAGGAGGCCGTCCCTTGATGGGGCTGTGAGAAGCCAGTCGTCGGGGTAAGGGAAAACATAATGGCCTGATCGCCTTAGAGCCGCAGCCACCACTGCCAGACATTTGGTGAAGACTCGTGGAGCAGAAGAAAGGCCGAATGGGAGCACCCGGAATTGATAATGCGCCCCTAGGAAGTGGAACCTCAGAAACTTCCTGTGGGGAGGAAAGACCCAGATATGCATGTACGCATCCTGCATGTCGAGAGAACAGAGCCAATCCCCTTGGTGCAGCAGAGGGAGGAGACCCTCAAGAGTCACCATCCTGAACTTTTTGTACTCTATAAAGAGATTTAAAGGACGGAGATCCAGAATGGGACGAAGGTCCCCAGTCTTTTTTGGGATCAGAAAAAAGTAGGAGTAAAACCCCAGAGCCCACTGCTCCATGGGAACTCTTTCTATTGCTCTCTTTTGCAGGAGGGCCTGAATTTCTCCTTCCAAGAGTGGAATGTGAGGAGGAGGATAACGGGAGAGCTTTGGCGGAGTACGTGGAGGGAACTTTGAACTCCAACGTGTGTCCTCTCCGAATGACGTCCAAGACCAATTGATCTGTGGTAATAGAGCTCCACCCTTCGAGATGAAGGGAGAAGCGGCCCCCAACCAGCTCCCCCTGGACGTCTGACCACCGGAGGGGGGGGGTGGAAGGGAGTCATTGGGCGGAACCGGGGGTAGGGAGAGAGGCCTGGGAGGACTTGGGCTCATGGCTGGAAGGTTTCCGGTTCTCCGGTGGAAGCCACCTCTCTGCCCCTGCTGAGAACCTCAGGCTGAAGTCTGATTGCCTGAGGGCTTGCGAAAAAGCCGACGGCGATGGGAGCGTTACTGGTCACCACAGTACATCTGACGGACCGACCAGATCGACTTACCCGATTCCTGGAGACAGGAGATCAAGGCCTCAGTCTCCTGCCCAAACAAAACGGCACCCTGAAATGGTAGGTTCCGGATACCGGACTGCAGATCCTGGTGGAAGCTCGAAAGCCTCAACCAGGCATGGTGCCTGAGACAAACCCCAGAGGCGGCTGCCCTGGCTGCCATATCCGCAGTATCGTACGAGGCCCTCAGAACATGAGTGTCTACGTCCAAGCCCGACTGTAAGAGTGCCAGGAGCTCAGTCCTCTTATCTGAGTCTGGCATGGCCTGTGCCAGCTCAAGACCCCGTTCCCACAACGCATTCTGGAACTGCACCATATGCGTGAGGAAGTTCAGGGATCGAATGGAGCAGGTGGAAGCAGTGTAGACTTTCTTGCCCACCTGATCCAGGTAACGGGACTCCAAGTCGGGAGGCTGGGAGCTGAGGTGTCGCGGCTGTCGAGACTTGTCATGAGCAGCCGTGATCACAGTGGAGTCTGCCTGAGGGTGTTCCGCCAAGAAGGGTTCCACCCTCGGAGCCTTGTAAAGCCTGTCCGACTTTTTGGGAACCGCCGGGATGGAGGCTGGGCGCAGCCAGGTGGATCTAGTCAGGTCCTGAAAAGTATCCACCAGAGGAGGAATGACCAAAGACTTTGGCCAAATACCTGAGGCAGAAGGAGCCAATCTCTGGCGTTCCGGGTCCAGGTCTTCCGTGTCCCACTCATTGGAAGCCTGGATATGCCTCATGATGTCCATGAATGTGGGATCATCCGGAGGCGAGCGAGGCATGTCCTTTTCCTCAAGGGAGCGCTTGAGGCCAAGGGAAGATGAAGAGGATGACGAGGAAGAGGAGGACCGACTATCCGACTTAGAGTAGTCTGGTTCTGCCTCATGTCCACGCCTACGCTGATGTCGGTATGCAGGGGACCGACGACGGTCCGAAGACTGGAGACTGTCCCTGGACAGACGACGGAGCGATGACCGACGCCGGTCAGGAGACCGACGCCGGGAACCGTCCCGCTGAGCGCGAGAAGGGCTCTGGGAACGAGACCGGGACTGACGTCGGTCAGTCGAAACCATAGAGCAATGTTGGTGGTCCTCAGATTGGGAGCGGGAACGAGCCCTAGACGGGGGCGAAAAATGGTGCTCCAGGGACCTCAACGGAGAGGTCTCGCCCTCTGGCTGTGGTTCACCCGCAGGATCCGGTACCGGTGTCTGGGCCAGCGAAAGGGTGGTACGCTTGTGAACCTGCCCCCACCAAAACGAAAAAAAGCTGTTTAAGCTCGTCCGGGGAGAATATTTCAGCCGCCTGCTGCGGGAAAGAAGTCTCCTGAGTGGCGGGTCGCGACAGCGAGCTCTCCTGATGGCCCAGGGGGGAGGAGGACTTGGGTGACGGGGACGTCGGCTGGACAACCGACCCCGGGCCCTTCAACCAGCGTCGGTACCCCAACCGACGAACTGGGTGATGACAGGGGGCGCCAGAGAGTCCTTAAGCTCTGGAGGCGCACCTTTAGCAGGCGGCGCCGGTGCCGTGGACTGTAGGGCCGAAGCAGGTACCGCCACGGACTTTGCGATGACTTTGATCGGAGTCACCTTAGGCTTGGCCGGCTGCTCCCCCGACGGGTCGGCCTTAGCCTGGGACGAACGCGGCGACTCACCCGAGCCCGAAGGACGGGCCTTCTTCGGGGAAGGTCGCGACCGCGATCGGGACTGAGACCGGGACCGACTGCGCTCTTTACCATGACGCTTTTTCTCCTTCTTCCCCTCGGACGAGTGCAGGTCCATTTTCTTCTCCAACAGGGCCTTCAGGCGTCGGATGAGAGTCCGGCTTGTAAAAGCTTGGCAGTCGGCGCAGTTAGCGGTGTCGTGGTCCGGGCCCAAACAGAAAACGCACTGCCGATGACCATCTTTGGCAGGAATCTGTCGGCCGCACTTGCACTTGTTTAGGTGATCTGGGGAAACAGACGCCCGGGAAGACATCGAACCCACGGGAAGAAACTTCGGTACTGACGTCGGCACCCACGGCGGAAAACACCGAGGCAAAGTATGACAATTAACCGGAAAAACCGAGCCACTAGTGGTAACCGTGCAGGCGGTCGCGGTAATGAAGAAAAAACGGTAAAACCGTCAAAAAACTTGATTGAAGAGCCTTTTCTTGCTTGGTGAATCGCAGGCAGCAGCTATTCACGTGCGTGGTACGCGGCGAGAAAGAACTGAGGTGAAGCTGGGTCCGCCCCTTCTCTGGTATTGCTGGCAGAAGTTTTTCCGTGTGGTCCTAGTGCCTGCGGCATAGTCCTAATTGTTATAGCCTGCTGCAAGAGCTCTATCTCGAAGTAAGATCAGTAGATCTTAGGGCAGCTCTTTAAGCAGGTTCACCCTGAAGCCGGCAGCGACGGATGCACGCAGGGAAGACTAGCTAGCAGTATCCAGCAGGACCCCAGACGTTGGTCCCGCCCTGATGTCAGGCATCATATAAAGGGGCGGTCCCCAGAATCCCAGTTCTCCTGGGGAGACTCCTGGCCGCTAGATGACATCAGAAGTGGAGATTGAGGATCCGCCATCAAAAAGGTATTCAGAGCGGTGTTAGAAACACCTAATCCTAGGTAAAGAGATAACAGAATTACTCTACCTCCAGAGGGGATGATGGGAGGGAAACTACCTGCTGCAAGAGTGGTTCTCTAAAATCTACTGTTATGGTAAGTTCTTACGTAACTGTACTATCTTACTTCGAGAAACAGCTCTTGCAGCAGGTTACACCATTAGGATTGATTCCCAAGCAATACTGGAAATCCCTCGCAGATGGGAGGAGCCTAGGTAGAGATCGTGAGTTGGACTGAAACCTAGGATAGGAGTCCCTGAAGGACTGCTAGACCAAAACCAGCTCTTCGCCGTGATGCAACGTCCAGGCTATAATGCCTGATAAAGGTGTGCACAGTGTTCTAAGTAGCTGTTCTTCATGGCCGCAAAGGAGGTAGCCACCTCCCTTGTGGAATGTCCCTTAACTGAGCCCGGTAGGGGTTTGTTACGTTTCTGGTAACAGAACGTGATACAATGGATGAGCCACCTTGACAGCGATTGTTTAGAAACTGGAGCTCCCAGCATCCTATGGGCGAAGGAGACGAAAAGCTGATCAGATTTACGGTGGTGCCTGGTTCTGGTCAGGTAGTATCTTAGACACCTATGCACATCTAGAGTGTGCAGCAGGGCCTCTCCTCTATTCGAGTATTTAGGAAAATACACTAGCAGGTCGATGTCCTGATTGAGGGTGAGAGCTGGGACCACCTTAGGTAGAAACTTTGGATTTGTCCTCAGGGACACCCTGTCCTGGTGAAAAACCAAATAAGGTTCTTTGCACATAAGACGTGAAGCTCAGAAATCCTTCTGGCCGAAGTAACAGCAACTAAAAATAACGTCTTCCATGTTAGGAGATGTAGCTTGCAATCCGTGGCTGGTTCAAAAGGTGGCAGCGTTAGCTGCTCCAGGACAAAGGGTAAATCCCACGGAAGAATAGGATGCTTAATTGGAGGTTTAAGGTGGAGAACGCCTTTCAGGAAGGCTTGTGTGGTGTCCAACTGAGCTATGGGCCGTAGGCCTATATGTGTACGATAGGCTGAGATGGCACAGAGGTGTACAGTCGTGGCCAAAAATATTGGCGCCCTTGCAGTTTTTTCTAATAATGCACCATTCCTTCCAGAAAATTGTTGAAATTCAAAAATATTTAGGTATCCACATATGTATTTCTTTGGTTTGCAGTGGAATAAAACAAAAAGCAGAAAAATTTACTAAGTCTTGGCTTATTCCACACAGCAATCCTTAAATGGTCCGGACAAAATTATTGGCACCTTTTAGAAGTAGTTAGAAATAATTAGATTTCAAGCAGGTGATTCTCCTTCACTTTGGAATTGAACTCACCTGTGGTGAGTTGCAGGTGCCTGCAATATAAAAATCACTCATTCAACCAGTTTGAATAAAGAAAAGGACTCATTCTCCTGTTTTGTGTCACTGTGTGTACCGCAATGAGCATGGAGAAAAGAAAGACAGCCAGAGAATTGTCTGAGGAGGTCAGACAGAAGATTGTAGCCAAGCATGGACAATCTCAAGGCTACAAATCAATCTCCAGAGACCTCGACGTTCCTGTTTCCACCGTACGTAATGTTATCAGGATGTTTAAGAACCATGGCACTGTAGCCAACCTCCCTGGACGTGGCCGCAAGAGAAAACTTGATAGAAGACTGCAGCGCAGGATTGTTCGAATGGTGGAGAAAGCACCTCAATCAACTGCCAAAACAGATTCAAGTTGACCTTCAGACACAAGGTACGACAGTTTCAACTCACACCATCCGTCGCCAACTCAATGAAAAGGGGTTATATGGTAGGAGGCCCAGGAGGACCCCACTGCTGAGAGAGAGACATAAGAAAGCCTGACTGGGGTTTGCCAAAACACACCTGAATAAGCCAAAATCCTTCTGGGAGAATGTCCTGTGGACAGATGAGACCAAATTATAGCTTTTTGGTAAAGCACATCATCTCTGTTTACAGAAAACAAAATGAAGCCTTCAAATAAAAGAACACCTTCCCTACAGTTAAACATGGAAGAGGTTCAGTGATGTTTTGGGGTTGCTGTGCTGCCTCTGGCACTGGGTGCCTTGAACGTGTGCATGGCATTATGAAATCTGGAGATTACCAGGCCATTTTGGACCGCAATGTTGAACCCAGTGTAAGAAAGCTGGGTCTCCGAAGGTCATGGGTCTTCCAGCAGGACAATGTCTCCAAACACACTTCAAAAAGCACCCAGGAATGGTTCAAGACAAGACGCTGGACTGTTCTGAAGTGGCCAGCAATGAGTCCAGATCTAAATCCCATTGAAAACCTGTGGAGAGATCTGAAAACAGCAGTTGGGAGAAGGCACCCTTCAGATCTGGGAGAACTGGAGCAGTCTGCACAAGAGTGGGCCAAACTGCCAGTAGAGGTGTGCAGGAAGCTCATCCATGGCTATAGGAAGCAGTTGATTGAAGTTATTTTGACCAAAGGCTGTGCTACCAAATATTAAGTCTAGGGTGTCAATAATTTTGTCAATGCCATTTCTTTTAATTTTCTAATTTAAAAGGATATATTACATTTTGAATCATAAACAAAGGTTCTGTAATATTAACAGAGAAATAAAGAATTGTGGAGACCAAATACTGTACTGTTAATTTCAACTTATGTTTAGAGGAAATTGTGAGTTATTTGAAAAAGTGCAAGGGCGCCAATATTTTTGGCCACGACTGTACTTTAATAGAGGAGTAGGCCAAGCCTGCCTGGAAAAGAGACAGAAGGTAGTCTAGAACCGATCTTTCTGGACAATCCATCGGGGAAAGCCCTTGTGCTTTAGCCCAGAGGCAAAATCTGCACCATTTCATGGCATATGTGGCATGAGTGGCAGGTTTTCTAGCAGCCGCTAGAACATCTGCTACCTCTTGCGAGACCCCGTACCGCATGATAGCTATGTCTCTAGGAGCCAGGCGTGCAGGTTCAGAGAGCGAAGGTAAGGATGACTGCTTTCATGATCTGAATTGGAAGCTGCAAATGGTCTTGCTTCTGATCCCATTGTACCCGTAACATCCACTGGGTCACCCGAATGTGGAGACAGGCTAGCGGGACTGTTGCAATGGCCGCAGCCACATGTCCGAGCAGGCAAAGGATCAGTCTGGCTGGGACCTTCTTCTTTGTCAAGATGTCCCTGATGAGTTCCGCTCTGTCCTGGGGCAGAAAAGCTCTCCCCTAGACGGTGTCCAGAACTGCACCTATGAACTGCAGATTCTGTGACGGAACCAGGTGTGACTTCTCCCAATTGAGGATGATGCCGGTTTGGTATACCTCTGACCTCAGCCTGGGGAAGACTTGGGTTGGTCCTTACGGTGGAAGGTGCCCCTTTGCTGCTGGTCGGAACGTGGCTGCTGCCGGCCATGGAAATGATTCTGGTTCCTACGAAAGAAGCCAGATTTGGGTCTGTACATGGTCTGTACAGTCCTTACTGTCTTCCGGCATCATGTAATTTGGTGATCACCTTTTCGTAGTCTTCACCAAATAGGACTTTGCCGTTATAGGGAACGTCCAAGATGTTTTTCTGGATGTCCGGGGTAAATCCAGAGACACAAAGCCATGAATGTCTCCGGAGACAGACACCTGAGGCTGCTCCCCTTGCTGCGGAGTCCGAGTCGTAGGCGACTCAAAACCTGGGTGTCCACGTCTGACCCAATGCGGAGGAGGTTGAGAAGCTCCTCCTTCTGTTTGCCATCCGGAAGTATTTTAACTAGGTCTTGACCCTGTTCCTATAGGGCATTCTGAAACTGAACCATGTGTGTCAGGTAGTTCAGTGACCTAATGGAGCATGTAGCAGCCGCATACATGCGCCTACCCAGTGAGTTCAACTGCTTGGACTCCTGGTCCGGAGGTTGTGTACTCAAATGTTGTGGTCGTTGAGACCTATCATGGGAGGCTGTAATGACCAGGGAATCAGCCAGGGGTTGTTGCGCTAAGCACAGGCCCTCTGCAGAGGCCCTGTACAGGTGATCAGCCTTCTTCGGCACCGCAGGGGTGGAGTGCGGATGTTTCCATGCTACCTTGGTGACGTCCGCAAAGGTGTCCACCAAGGGTGGAACCACCACAGGCTTAGGGTCCTTCTGCCAAAGATAACTGGCTAGGTGCTGTCGTTCGGGGTCTAAATCTTCAGTTTCCCATCCCATGTTCTCCTGGATGTGCCTCATGATTTTGGAGAAAGATGGATCATCCGGAGGTGACCTGGGGAGGTCTCGTGGGTCAGGCGATGGGATGCTGATCGGAGAAGGAGACCTGGAGGCATCCGAGGTGTCAGGTCTAGAGTCGTCCCCCTGCGGAGTGGACTGTCGATGTCTGGGTCGCTTGGGACTGGGAGACCCTAAGGAAGATCTTGAAGGGGGCCTTCTCCTTCCTTTGGACCTGCCCCTAGGAGGCGGGGTAGGCTCCTTGGGGGGGGGGGTTGGTGGTCTTCGTAGTGGCCCCTGTGATGGAGGAGGAGGAGGAGGTGTAGGAGTTTTTACTGGGACCATGTCCCTCTTGATTGTGTCCCACCAAAAAGTGAAGAGGTCTTTAACATCCTCAATATTCATACCGGACGACGGTCCCGGTGTCTGGGTTGGCCTGTCACCGGTATCGGGCGTCGGGTTCCTGGGCGTCGCTGGGTCAGGCGAAGGCTCCTGCAGAAGCCCAGCATCCTCATTGTCACCTGCCTGGTCATCAGGCAACATTGCATCTTCCTCCATAGACTCCTGGTGACCGGTGTCCACCGGTGATGGAGAGGCAGTCGTCAGCTCCTTAGAACATGAGGCAGATGTCGGGTGTTTGCCAGACGCCTGGTCCGACAGGCGCTTAACCGGGGATGGGTTGGCAGCCCGTTTTGTGTCAGTCATCCGCTTAAAGGACGTCAGGTCCTTAGTCTTCCTGGGAGGGGGTTCTGGTCCCTTAGGAGGCTGGGATGCAGATCTGGCATCAGGCTTCCATTGTTTATCCGAGGAAGAGCGGGTGACTTTGGAAAAGGACTTGGACCGGTGACGGTTAGAAGTCTTCGTGGAAGCCCGGGAGGGCACTGGCGAAGGGTCCGAAGTCCTGGAACTCTTAATGGGATGTAAGGAAGCCTAAGAGCTGCCAGAAGTCCTAACCTTCATGGGAGGAGGCGGAGAACGAGCCCTGGAGGAACAGCAGTCTGAACACGTAGAGCCGGAGCTAGTACGCGAGTCCGAGGCCTGGTTCGGGAATCTGGACCTGGCCTTCTCCTGGTGCTTATGGGTCTTTGAGGTGGACTCACCTCTGGAGGTTGAGTCTTTCTCCATAAGTTTTAATTGTTCTTCCAAGAGGAACCCTTGAAGTGCCTTCTGGCGGCGGATCCTGGTGAGACTGTTGAACCGCTGGCAAAAGGGGTAGGCCTTGGTGTCGTGTTCTGGGCCTAGGCACCGCAAACAGCACGAGTGCAGATCCTTAAAAGGTATCTGTTTGCCGCAGGCATACTTGGAGGGGTGTCCTGAGGAAGGAGTAGGAGATGCTGACATTTAGAGTAAAGCTGGAAGGTCTGGTCGTCGTTCGCTGGAACGGGACCGTGAGGCCGATGCTGGCGAGTCGACGATGGGAAAAGAAAAGAACTGGGGATTCTGGGGGACTGCCCCCTTTTGTACGATGCCTGACGTTGGGGGCAGGGCCGACGTTCGGGGGCCAGCCCCGCTGGATACTGCTAGCTAGAAAATTTCCGTGGGGTCCTGGCGCCTGCCGGCTTCAGTCCTAATGGTGTAACCTGCTGCAAGAGCTGTTCCTCGAAGTAAGATCAATAGTGCCTGAACCTCCTCTTGGAACAATACACACCCTTGAAACGGCACATCCAGAATGGAGGCCTGGACTGCTGAGGTAAAGTCCGTCAGATGAAGCAGAGTGTGACATCTGAGGCAGATGGCGGAGGCCGCTCTATCAGTGGTTGCATCCACCGTATCACAGGAGGCACGTAGATTGTAGAAACTGATGCTAGAGGCTCAGGCCAGAAGGAGTTCCAGTTGACACCGGGTAGGGGAATCCAGAGTAGAATGGAGTAAATCTCCAATCTGCCCAAAAATGGATTATTGATACATAAGCATGTGGGCCAAGAAGTTTTGAGCCCGCATGGCCAAAGACGAGGAGGTGTAGGCCTAGAGTCCCACAGAATCCAAAAATGTGGATTCCTGGTCCGAAGGACAATCCTGAAGGCCAGGGCCTTCATGAGTCTCCGGGCACCCCTCGAGCCCGGAGGGAAGGATAAGAAGCAAAGTGAACCTTGCCGTCCGGGGCTTGGTACAGATGATCAGCCTTCCTTGGAGTGGCCGAGACTGATGCTGGTTGCTGCCAAAGTAGGGAGCAGACATTGTGTGGAACTACTAATAGAGGGATCATGACTGCATCCACCTCGGGAAGGTGCAAATGTTGTGCTAAGCATAGTCTTTGGGGGTCTTGGTCCTCTGTATACCACCCCTGGGATGCCTGGATGATCATTTCTAGGAATGATGGCTCCTCTTTGGGGTGGATTTGGGTGCATCCCTAACCCACACATCCTGGGGGGGGGGCACAAATGTGGAGGGGAGGCAGAGGATTCGAAGGAATCCAAGGCAATATGGAGGGACCTTTACGAGCCCGAGACTGATCAAAGGCAAAGGAGACATACTAGAGGTTGTGACTGTGCCTGCTTCCAAGTGAAGACCCCTGCCAAGAGGGTAGGACTCCATGTCCAAAGGCTGAGCAACCCCTCTTGGGGAGAAGCTGGCATCAGTGACTGAGGGACCATATTAGACTTAGGAGCAGACGTCCACCAGGTGTTTAAAAGAGCTCCATAGTCCATCGACCGGCAAAGGATCATCGGCTGAAAAGTACAGCCTATCGCCGGGTAGTGTGCCAGGGCCATTCGTCACCACAGATGAACCCATCGTACGCCCGACAGGTACTGACCAGAAGGTCAAGTCAGTGACTGTGTCCAAAGTGGGCCAGAGGACAGCACTGGTTGCTGTTTGGAGTCGGGAAACATTCCCAATGGTTCCGATGCAAAGGCTGGCGCCTGGTGGTTTGTGGAGGGCTGTGGAGAGGTTGGAGCCGAGCACGTCTGGTCTCAAAGGACATTCCATGCCCAGGTGAGAATCATCGAGTATAGTGTCCCTGCCAGGAAGCTCAGAAGAGGAAGGTCCTGCCGGAGACTGGTGGGGGAGAAGCCTGGGAAGCGACCCCCTGCTGCGGGTGAGAAGCCTGGAGCCCCAAGGGTGGTGGCTCCACAGAGGTAGGCAGTGACCTGGAGGGTGACAGTGGGTGTCTGGTCCGACAGACAATTGTCGGATCCTAGAACTGGATCTGTCAAAGACGCAGAGGCCAGGTGGGTAGAAACAGCATTAGCCTCACCTAAACAACTGGCCTGACCACCTGTGTCAGAACCTTTCAGGAGGAGTGGCCTGAACAACAGGGGCAGTGGGGCAGAGGAAGGATCCTCTGAGCCTGTGTCAGCAGTACCCGCTACAGTGATAACAGCTGGTGGTTGGTCCACTGGCAGCCCCGAAGGGAGGAGGGTTTTAGTGGAAGAGGATATCGATCTCCCGCGGGAGGAAGACTGGCTCAGGTGCGGGCCCAGGAGGAGACCTCTACTCCAAAGCAGACTGATCCCAGTCCCGATGCTTTTTGGGTTATTTTTTCTTTGCAGACGAAGGATCCCCAGAAGTCACAGCTGTGGTCCAGGACTGCAGCTCTTTTTCCAGGGCAGTTGGTTTTTGCTGCAGGAGGAGAGTCTCCAGAACTTTTTGCCATCTTTTCTGCGTGGCTTGGTTAAAATTTTTGACTGGCCTGGCAGGCTACAGTGTCGCGGTGCAGGCCTAGGCAAATAATGCATGTGGAGTGGCCATCCTTTCCATGGCAACTGCTTCCCACAGGCAGACTTGGACTTATGGGAGTCCACAGAAGGATTTGGTGATGACATAAGGTCGCAAATAAACAAGAACTGTAAAAAGACTAGAGCAAAAGGTAAATGGCAGTCGACTGCAGAAATGTTGTTCTGTGAAGTCCGATGAGCACAGGAAAAGAACTGAGGTGGGTGTTGGGGACAGCCTCTTTTATGCCAGAATGGATGTCTTATTTTACCAGTAGAGACACTAAGCTGAAAGCTTGTTTACAGTTGCGACCTGGTAGCACAAGGATATTAAGTGACTAGCTCAGGGTCACACAGTATGCAAGTGGGGGCTGTGGGATTCAAACCCAGGTCTCCAGGTTTGCAGCTCAGTTGACATGCCAATTTCAGGGGGCAGTACACTGTCGTATACTGCTAGCTAGAAATTTTTCCATGTGGTCCTGGCTCCTGGTGGCTTAGTCCGAACAGTGTTGTCTACTGCAAGAGCCCCCTCGAAGTAAGATCTGGACATACAGTTCAGAAGACTAGATGCCCCAAAGGACGTCTGGACCAAGCAAAGTCAACAGCAAAACCGAAGACAGAAGAAACAGGTGGCAACAGTTCCCGAAGAAAGGGTCTGGGTCCACAAACACCAAAGGGATAGAACTGAAACTGCCACATAATGGCCAAAGCAGGTACAGCAGCACCCGAGCCAAAGCCTGACACAGGTGATTGAACAATGGCCGGGAGGGGGTGGCTATAGTTTATGCAGCCACAGTGGACAAACTGAGGCAGACCCAACAGCAAGTTGATGGTACCCTGAAAAAAGGGCCAGGACAAGCAGTGAAGGGGCAGGAGCCTAATGACAATGGCTACAGACCATCTGTAGTAGGAGTGGTAGAGCTGGAGCCAGGCTCCAGCTGTGACATCAGAATGACAGACATGGGATTGGGCTTACGGTGCTGCTTCCAAAGCAAACATGGGCAAGTGGGCAGGACTCTGAAGAGAGACCGGAACCAGTGTCAGCCCGGTGGTGCAGAGGGCTGAGGTGCTGGGTGCCTTACCTCTCACCATGCCGGCGACCAGAGTTCGGGAACGAACTCAGGCCGGAGGCCGGAAAGGGGGTGGGTACGGAGCTGGATGGAGCATCCCTCAGCTCATGTCTGCCTCCTGGTGGAGGCCAGGGTGCAGAACAGCCAGAGGGTCCACAGGCGCTAGGCCGTTGGGTGGGCGGAAAGGGGCTGTTACTGGGGCCGTAATGTGCATGCGTGCCTCCACGCTCATGCATCTACTCCTGGGGCCCCAGGTAACTGAGGAGAAAATAGAGGAGAAATAATTCCCAGCGGCAGGATGAAGCCTGGCCCCCTGCAGGCACTGCTCGCAGGCCGGGCATAAGGTAAGCCCTGGTAATTCTAGGTGTCGGGGCTGGGGATGGGGTGGGGGTGGTGGTGGGCAGACAGACTGGGGCTCATGGGGAAGGAGACAAATTAAAAAAAAAAAAAAAAAAAAAGACCAGAACCAGCAGCACAGAAAGTTCACAGCCCAATGACAAAGGCTGCAAACTGTCCATTGTAGGTACAGAAGCATCCAAGCCAAGCTCTGACCATGGTGTCTGGATGACGGTCAGATGGGCTGTAGATGATGCCACTGAAATGTATGCCGTACTGTGAAGCAGACCAAGCAGGAAGTCGACAGTGCCCTGAAAAGGGACTGGGATTAGCAGTGTTGAAGGGCCAGAGGCTATCAACAGCAGCTGTACACCACCCATAGTAGGCTTGGCAGTGCCTGAGCCAAGTCCTGACCTAGGTGTCTGAATGATAGTTTTTTGGGGGGGGAGGCTGCAGTTACTACTGCTGAAGCAGACACTGAACTGTGAAGCAGACCAAACAAGTTGATGGCACCCTGAAAAGGGACTGCTACCAATAGTGCTGAAGGGCCTGAGCCAGACAACAGCCATACACAGTCCACAGAGTGTGTGTGTGTGGCTATAGCAGACAATGCCAAAGTGGACGTTAATCAAATGTGTCCTCAGGTCAATGGTGAAGCAGACCAGACAACCAGGAAAATGCCAAAGAAAGGCAACTCCATTCCAGACAGAACACCTGATGGTAGGACAAAGTCAGGCACTGGAATCCAAAGAGAAACCGGCAGCAGGAAATACTAAGCAGGACAGAAAACCAGTACACAGTCTATGGGCAACACAGAGAAGGCAGCAAGCAACGTAGACAGCACAGCAGACAAAACCAATATGAGACACTGGGACACAGGCCAACAGCAGCAAAGACAGAAGGAAGGCCATCGAAGCAATACAGCAGTGGAAGGCGAGGAGGAAGCACTTTGGTCCAACATGCAGGCTGATGACAGAAAAGAAAAACTGAGGAGGTTTGAGGCCGCCCACTCTAAGTAGGTGCCAATGATGCACATCATTGTGAGCAGCCCACTTGGCAAAAGATTCAAACAGGTCCGACGCCAATGGCATTTATGTTCTACAGGTGTGTCTTACTGACGGGGAGAGATCCCCGAAGATCCTATTTTTCTAGAGGCGTGGAAATGGTTCACTATCCACACTCTGGCAGGCTCCTAGCAGTTCTCTGGAAGGAGGTGGGCAAGGCGCACATCCCTACTTAGCGAACAGAGACTGAGGTTCCAAAACCGGCATCACAGCGCGACTCAAGGTTATGCCATAGTGGGAAATGAAGGAGTGTGCCGTCAACAGGTAGCAGGCCTGTGGATTTCTGGAAAGCTGAGTCAGAGGCCAGACCCTCAGCTGTGGGGTCAAAGAATCTGGAAAGGGACACTGTAGGGAGCGCAAACTTGCGGACCATATGGACAGATGGTGCCGGGTAGGATGCTGGATGCTGCCAAAGCTCTGGGGTCGTCCCAAAATGTCTTCAGCCATGGGAAAGGCAACCCCCTGAGATTTATCCCCGATTGAGGATGTCTGTGAAAGGGTACATGGTCCTTTTTTTTGAACAGGCTCCAGAAGGCAAACACTGACCCAAAATGAACTGGAGTAGAGCCCCAAATGACACCAGCCATGGCCACTAGTTAGTTCCTTGACCAACACACAGTCAAGGGTATGCGTCCTCAGTGACTACATGGATGAGTCAAAGTCCACCGAGGATGCCTCAAGAAAAACAGCCCTCAACTGTTTGCGCTGTGGACCACCAGAGCTGGACTGGGTGACTTCTACTGACAGCCAGCCAGGCAAGCCAGATGCAGCACAGAGACCTTGGGCAGGGCTCCCACCAAAGGCTGAGGCAGCTCCACCTGCAGGGGTGGGGAGACAGCTATTAGGGACAACCGTCATGGAAAGATCAGCATGGGCTTGACCAGCACCGGCTAGACGGCTGCTGGGGTCAGGGGTAGAGAGTCCTACCCTACCCCACCGTGGCCCACTGCTGATAAAGGAGTTCCTTGTAACATTGCTGCATGCAACAGCAGAGCCTCTCCTCATCAGTGAGGAACACCATAGAAACATAGATTTTGACAGCAGATAAGGACCGCTTGGCCCACCCAGTCTGCCCATTTCCCTACCTATTGGATAAGCTGCAGATCCTAGTTAACCAGCAGCCTACTTCTTCCTACCCCCAACCCCTAGAATTGCCTTATGACTGTCCCATGCATGCTTGAATTCCACCACTGTTTTTGACTCCACAACTCCTCCGGAAGGCCATTCCATGCATCCACAACCCTCTCTGTGAAAAATACTTCCTAAGTTACCTCTGAGCCGCCCCTTCTATCTTCACATTGTCCCCTTGTTCTTGCACACCTCTTTTTGAAAATGCTACCCTCTTGGACTTTGTTGATTCCTGAGATACTTGAAAGTTTCTATCATGTCCCCCTCTCTCCTTTCCTCGAGGCTATACATATTCAGCTCCTTAAGTCTCTCTTCATATGTCTTCCGGTGCAGGCCCTGCACCATTTTAGTTGCCCTCCTCTGGAGGGCCTCCATCCTGTCTATATCCTTGCGGAGATTGGGTCTCCAGAACTGCACGCAGTACTCAGATGGCAATAGCTCAACTGGACAGCGATCGTTTAGAAACCAGAGCTCCCAGCATCCTATGGGCGAATGAGACGAAAAGCTGATCAGATTTACAATGGTGCCTGGTTCTGGTCAGTTAGTATCTTAGACACCTATGCACATCTAGAGTGTGCTGCATTTTAGTTGCCCTCCTCTGGACAGCCTCCATCCTGTCTATATCCTTGCGGAGACTGGGTCTCCAGAACTGCATGCAGTACACAGACGGCAATAGCTCAGTGGAATGATCTCCAGTGGAGGCTGTTCGAGTGGAGTCAGTTGGGGACACAGACTGATCAGCGTCCCTCTGAATGAGGACCAAGAAAGTACAGTTATGCAAGAACTTACTGTAACAGCAGATCTTCGAGAACAGCTCTTGCAGCAGGTTACACAATTAGGACTGAAGCCGGCAGGTGCCAGGACCCCATGGAAATTTTCTAGCTAGCAGTATCCAGCGGGGACTACCCCTGACGTTGGCCCCGCCCCCGACGTCAGGCATCATACAAAATGGGGCGGTCCCCCAGAATCCCCAGTTCTCCCGCCGGAGACTCCCAGTCGCTAGATGACATCAGAAGTGGAGAATGAGGATCCGCCATCAAAAAGGTATTTACAGCGGTGTTAGAAACACTTAATCCTAGGAAAAGAGATAACGGAACAACTCTACCTCCAGAGGGGAAGGTGGGAGGGAAACTACTTGCTGCAAGATCTGTTCTCGAAAATCTACTGTTACAGTAAGTTCTTACGTAACTGTACTATCTTATTTCGAGAAACAGCTCTTGCAGCAGGTTACACCATTAGGACGGATTCCCAAGCAATACTGGAAATCCCTCACAGGTGGGAGGAGGCTAGGTAGAGATCATGAGTTGGACCGAAGCCTAGGATAGGAGTCCTTGAAGAACTGCTAGACCAAAACCAGCTCTTCGTTGTGATGCAACGGCCAGGCTACGCTGCCTGATAAAGGTGTGCACGGTGCTCCAAGTAGCTGCTGCGCAGATGGCTGAAGTGGACAAATTCTTCATAGCCACAAAGGAGGTAGCCACCCCCTTGTGGAATGTCCCTTAACCGAGCCTGGTAGGAGTTTGTTACGTTTTTGGTAACAGAACGTGATACAATGGATGGGCCACCTGGACAGCGATTGTTTAGAAACCAGAGCTCCCAGCATCCTATGGGCGAATGAGACGAAAAGCTGATCAGATTTACGATGGTGCCTAGTTCTGGTCAGTTAGTATCTTAGACACCTATGCACATCTAGAGTGTGCTGCAGGGCCGCTCCTCTATTCAAGTATTTAGGAAAATACACTGGCAGGTCGATGTCCTGATCGAGGGTGAGAGCTGAGACCACCTTAGGTAGAAACTTTGGATTTGTCCTTAGGGACACCCTGTCCTGGTGAAAAACCAAATAAGGTTCTTTGCACATTAGTGTGTGAAGCTCAGAAATCCTTCTGGCCGGAGTAACAGCAACTAAAAATAACATCTTCCATGTCAAGAGACATAGCTCGCAATTCGAGGCTGGATCAAAAGGTGGCAGCGTGAGCTGCTCCAGGACAAAGGGTAAATCCCATGGAGGAACAGGATCCTTAATTGGAGGTCTAAGGTGGAGAACGCCTCTCAGGAAGGCTTGTGCAGTGTCCAACTGAACTATGGGCCATAGGCCTATAGGTATATGAGGCCGAGATAGCACAAAGGTGTACTTTAATAGAGGAGTAGGCCAAGCCTGCCTGGAAGAGAGACAGAAGGTAGTCTAGAACCGACCTTTCTGGACAATCCATCAGGGAAAGCCCTTGTGCTTGAGCCCAGAGGCAAAATCTGCGCCATTTCATGGCATGAGTGGCCGGTTTTCTAGCAGCCGCTAGAACATCTGCTACCTCCTGCAAGACCCCGTACCGCATGATAGCTATGTCCCTAGGAGCCAGGCGTACAGGCTCAGAGAGCAAAGGTCTGGATGGACCAAAGAACCTGCCTCCTGGGACAACAAGTGAGAGCTGATGGGTAGAGGCACCGGAAGTTCCTGGGACAGCTGGTGCAGCAGAGGGGGCCAAAAGGGCGCGATTAGTGTCAGCATCGCCTGCTCTCTGGGGAGTTTCAATAGGACCCTCTGGATCAATGGGAAGGGAGGAAATGTGTAGAAGAATCTGCTCATCCAGGAGAGGGACAACGTGTCTCACCAGAAAACACCAGGCCCTGGATCTAGCGAGAAGAAAATGGGCAGTTTTGCGTTGGATGGGGATGCGAAAAGATCCAACTCTGGTGTGCCCCATCTGTGCAACAGATCCTCTACCACCTCCTGGAGTAGTTCCCACTTGTGGACTCTGGCCTGAGAGTGACTCAGAATGTCTGCGATGACGTTGTCCACTCCTGGGACATGAACAGCAATGAGGTTTGCGCCGCGTTGCAGAACCTAATCCCACACCCTCATGGCATCCTTGCAAAGCGGGTAGGAATGGGTGCCTCCTTGTTTGTTGAGGTAATATATCACCGCAGTATTGTCTGTTTATAGCAGCAGAGTACCCGGTGGGCTCTCTAACTGGAAGGCCAGCAAGGCATAAAGAACTGCTCTCATTTCCAAAATATTTATGTGGAGATGAGCTTCCTGGGGCATCCATGAGCCCTGACCCCATCGAGGTGTGCTCCCCAACCGAACCCTGAGGCGTCCGTGAAGAGCGTCACAATTGGAGACGGCGCAATGAAGGGAACCCCCCGCCGACAGGTGCTTTGAATCTAGCCACCATTGCCAATCCCGGATGATGGCATTCGGGATCCAAACTGGACGCTGCAAATGGTCTTGCTTCTGATCCCATTGTACCCGTAACATCCACTGGGTCACCCGCACGTGGAGACAGGCTAACGGGACTGTCGCAATGGCCGCAGCCATGTGTCCGAGCAGGCAAAGAACCAGTCTGGCTGGGACTGTCTTCTTTGTCAAGATGTCCCTGATGAGGGATCTGATGTGTTCCACTCTGTCCTGGGGCAGAAAGGCTCTCCCCTGGACAGTGTCCAGAACTGCAGATTCTGCGACGGAACCAGGTGCGACTTCTCCCGATTGATGATGATGATGCCCAATGACCCAAAGAGGGACTGAGTACAGTGGATTGTGGACATCAGAGCCTCCCAAGAGGGTGCCATGAGAAGCCAGTTGTCCAGGTAGGGGAACACAGTGGCCTTGTCTCCTTAGAGCCGCCACTATGACTGCCATGCACGTCATAAATACCCGAGGTGCTGAGGACAGTCCGAAGGGGAGGGCTCGGAACGGATAATGGTGACAGAGAAATTTGAAGCGCAAGAACTTCCTGTGCGCTCGAGCTATGGGTATGTGCAGGTAGGCATCCTGCATATCCAAAGACGCTTGGAAGGCGCCCTGCTTGAGCATGGGTATCAAACCGGGAAGGGTCGCCATGCGGAAGCTTTATAAAGGACCAAAGCATTGAGATCGCTGAGATCCAGAATCAGATGGAGGTCCCCTGTCTTTCTGGGAACCAGAAAGAAGTGGGAATAGTAGCCTGCACCTCTCTGGCTCCTCGGTACGTGCTCTATAGCCTCCTTTCTCAGAAGCGCGAGCACTTCCTGCTGTATGAGCAGTGCGTGCTGACCCGAATAACATGAAAGCAGGGGAGGTCCTGACGGTGGGTGGGCGAGGAATTCTATAAAGTGTCCTCTCTTGACCAGTTGAAGGACCCACCGGTCTGCGGTTATCGACTGCCATCCTGATAAGTGGGGAGAGCGATGTGACCCCTCCCCCGACCTTTTCTGCCCGTTGATCCAGAGGAAGGGCGGGGGCCGGGAAGGAGTCATGCTGTGGCAGCATTACCCCCCCGCAGGCTGGGCCGGTTTGGTATACCTCTGGCCTTGGCCTGGGGAAGACTTAGGATGGGCCTTACAGTGGAAGTTGCCCCTTTGCTGCTGGCTGGAATGTGGCTGCTGCTGTTGGTCGTGAAAACGGTTCTGGTTCCTATGAAAGGAACCAGATTTGGGTCTGTACATGGAGGTTTCGACCTTGTTCCCATAGGGCATTCTGAAACTGAACCATGTGTGTCAGATAGTTCAGTGACCTAATGGAGCATGTAGCAGCCGCATACATGCGCCTACCCAGCGAGTCCAATTGCTTGGACTTCTGGTCCAGAGGTTGTGTACTCAAATGTTGTGGTCACTGAGACCTATCATGGGAGGCCATAATGGGCAGGGAATCAGCCACGGGTTGTTGCGCTAAGTACGGGCCCTCTGCAGGGGCCCTGTACAGGTGATCAGCCTTCTTCGGCACAGCGGGGGTGGAGTGCAGACGTTTCCATGCTGCCTTGGTGACATCCGCACAGGTGTCCACCAAGGGTGGGACCACCACAGGCTTAGGGTCCTTCTGCCGAAGACAACGGGCTAGGCGCTGTCGTTCGGGGTCTAAGTCTTTCGTTTCCCATCCCATGTTCTCCTGGATGTGCTTCATGATTTCGGAGAAAGATGGATAATCCGGAGGTGACCTGGGGAGATATCGTGGGTCAGGCGATGGGATGCTGATTGGAGAAGGAGACCTGGAGGTATCAGGTCTAGAGCCGTCCGCCTGCAGAGTGGATCGTTGACGTCTGGGTCACTTGGGACTGGGAGATCCTGAGGGAGATCTTGAAGGGGGCCTTCTTTCTTTGGACCTGCCCCTAAGAAGCGGGGTAGGTTCCTTGGGGGTCGGTGGTCTTCCTACTGGCCCCTGTGGTGGAGAGGAGGCGGCGGCGGAGGTTTTACTGGGACCATGTCCTACTTGATTGTGTCTCACCAAAAGCTGAAGAGGTCTTTAAGCTCCTGAATATTCATACCAGATGACAGTCCTGGCGTCTGGGTTGGCCTGTCGCCGGTATCATGCGTCAGGTCCCCGGATCAGGCGAAGGCTCCTGCGGAAGCCCAGCATCCTCGTTGTTGCCTGCCTGGTCATCAGGCAATGTTGTATCTTCCTCCGTCGACTACTGGCGACCGGTGTCCACCGGTGACAGAGGCAGTCGTCTGCTCCTTAGAACGTGAGGCCGACGTTGGGTGTTTGCCCGATGTCTGGTCCGACGGGCGCTTAACTGGGGACGGGTCGGCAGCCTGTTTTGTGTCAGTCAACCGCTTAAGGGACATCAGGTCCTTAGTCTTCCTGGGAGGGGGTCTGGTCCCCTAGGAGGCTAGGATGCTGATCTGCTGTCGGGCTCCCGGCATTTATCTGAGGAAGAATGGGAGACTTTGGAGGAGTACTTGAACCAGTGATGGTCAGTAGACTTTGTGGAAGCCTGGGAGGGTGTTGGAGAAGGGTCTGAGGTCCTGGAAGTCTTAATCGGATGTAAAGAAGCCGAAGTGCTGCCAGAAGTCCTAACCTTCACGGGAGGGGGCTGAGAGTGAGCCCTGGAGGGAGAGCGATCTGAACGCGTAGAGCCGGAGCTAGTACGAGAGTCTGAGGCCCGGTTCAGGGATCTGGACCTGGCCTTCTCCCTGTGCTTGTGGGTCTTGGAGGTGGACTCACCTCTGGAGGCAGGGTCTTTCTCCATATTTTTTAACTGTTCTTCCAAGAGGAACCCTTGAAGTGCCTTCTGGCAGCGGATCCTGGTGCGACTGTTGAACCACTGGTAAAAGGGGCAGGCCTTGGTGTCATGTTCTGGGCCTAGGCACTGCAAACAGGATGAGTGCAGATCCTTAAAGGGTATCTGTTTGCCACAGGCACACTTAGAGGGGTGTCCTTCTGAGGAAGGAGTAGGAGATGCTGACATTTAGGGTTGAAAGCTGGAAGTTCTGGTTGTTCGCTGGAGCGGGACCGTGAGGTTGATGCTGGTGAGTAGACGGCGGGAAAATAACGGGAATTCTGGGGGACCGTCCCCTTTTGTATGATGCCTGACGTTGGGGGCGGTCCCTGCTGGATATCGCTAGCTAGAAAATTTCCGTGCAGTCTTGGCGCCTTCCGTCCTAATGGTGTAACCTGCTGCAAGAGCTGTTTCTCGAAGTAAGAACACTGGTGTCTTGGAGATCAATACTTTGCCAATCTCCTCAGGTCAGCAGTGTTAAGAATAAGTTCAACCACTTGATCGGCTGGTGTCAAGGCTGATAACACTGACAGGCGCACCATGGGGCTTGTGACCTGGTCTTCGACCAAGGATGGCTCTACCTGTGCCGAGTGGTCAGGGGAGTTGAGAAAGTGGGAGGACCGTGACCTCTCCGGTTCCATGACAGGTGCCAGTATTTCATACTGTGGCGGGCAGGGCTCTCACTCAATGTCTGGAGGGCTAGACACATCTCCCGGAATCCACTGGTGAAGGTCGCTTCAATGCTGGCCCCAGCTGGGATCAATGCCAAAGCTGATAAGGTGCCCACCGCAGCAGTGGCCACCACCTTTTCCATGGCTGCAAGTTGGGCTGCAGCCCCTGCTGCATCAGAAGTTTTCTTGCAGCCCCGCCCCCTAGGCTGGGGTTTTGGGTCCCCATCGACAGGCCAGCCAAGGAGATGTTGGGCCGTCCGATCTTCAAAGGAAAATGGGAGCACTGACTGGCACAGGCTGCAGCCCGAAACACTGTGCGCAGCCCCAGACAGTAAAGGCAAGACAAGTGTGGGTTCATCCGTGACATCTTCTGGTGGCACGTAAAGCAGAATTTGAAGCAGGAAGAAGGTTTCGCTTCTTCGTACTCCATCTTCCATCACAGAGGCAGGAGCAGAACAGAGGAAATCGCAATTACCAAAGAAAGTCGGAAAAAAAAAAAAAAAAAACAACAAAGAAATACACTAAAACTCGCAAAGCTGTGAAGGAGGAAACCAAGATCTTCCATTGGAAAGAAGATCTCACATCATGGGGCGGAGCAGAAAGATATACCACCCAGGTGGTGGAAGGAGCTTAGCTTAAAGATGTTCACGCAACTCCGCACTTTTAGTAGAATTGCCAATTTGAGGACAAAAGTTTCACCAGAAAGGACATACTGAGCTGGCAACAGCTCATTTCCAGATGCATCCTGGGGGAAAGGGTATGGGAGGGTCATATTTCCCTTCATTCACAAAAATACCACCAATAGCTTAATCTGGTTCAAGTTTAGTTGGCATTCATCTGTATCCCCCTTCCCTGGGTTGTGCCTGAAAATAAGGCAGAATTTGTCTAGTGCACTTACTCAGTCAACAAAAACTAAATAAATAACAAATAGAACAGTATTTATATAGCAGCATATCCACATCCCCAGAAAAAAACAAATTACAAAGAGAATGGGGAGTCGGGTTAAGGCAGCAGTGAGTTTTAAAATATGCTGTTGGCTCCTGGCAAGAAGTCAGGAGCAGACAATGTAATACCTTCAACTCTCTGGGGCATGTAAGAAAGGGGCAGGTAGGTGGGGGAAAATCTTATTAACTTTTTTTTTGTTTTTGTTAAAGTAACTCTCACCAAAACTAAATACTACAAATTTGGTTTTACTCCTGAATAACGAACAGGCTGTTAGTTGTAGTATTTGGTAAATGCACACCCCTAATGTGCGATACCCATTTTGGTATGTGTAATACTCACTTTGGTATGTCTCATACTCAAATCACATTGTGTTGATGAATCATACTTATTTTGATGTCTCATCCATTTAAGTCAAGACAGTGTCATTTTGGTATGTGCCATATTCAAAAGACTAATTTTTTAATTGAACGGCATACCGTATTAACTTGTTTTTCCCTAATTTAGTGCCAAGACTGAATCGGTAACATAAGGTAATACTTTGTACAAAATTTTCCATGCAAATGAAACAAACAAACAAAAAAAAAGGGTCTACATACCTTCAACCTCAATGGATTAACAACAGATGACTTCTGGCAATCTACGCTCTCTAGACCCACCGAATCTATTTTCATCAAGTATAGCAACCATTTACCATTGCTTATTTCTTTTGGCCACTTTATGTCAAGTACTGTTGTGTTTAATGTTTTAAGTGGTTTGCCCAAGTTAATAATCTGAGTAAAAAAAAAACAAACATAGTATTAGAAACCACCAAATGAAATTCCTCCAAAATATTGGAATCCAAGTCTTGATTATTAAAGCAAGGTGTTTTGAACTTACATATTCATCTATTATTCACCAAGTACGTTGTACAATGATTATCTGATTTTGTTCATATGCACAGTCCTACCCTGTGTAGTTGAACTATGCTCTGGTAACTTGCTGGGCCTGACTGTCCATGTATCCAAACAGAACCATGTCCAATTTGCAGCAGCATTTTGTTAGCTGGATTTTGCACCTTTTGGTAGTTTTTCAAAGCCCTTCTGAGCTTCTGTAACTTTTTCACTCTACTATTGTCCAAGTCAAAGAATAAGACTTTTTAAAAACACAGATGATTGATATAGGTGGTTAAACATATAGAACATTTATATCATCACGGGACATTCACCCTAGAATCCTAAAAGAACTAAGGGACTAGTGACACCACTGACCACACTTTGACAAATCATGGGAGGATGGGGTGGTACCCGAGGACTGGAGGAGGACAGATGTGATTCCCCTTCACAAAAGTGGGAGCAAGGCAGAAGCAGGAAACTACAGACCTGTTAGTTTGACCACAGTGGTGGGGAAAATGATGGAATCACTTCTGAAAGAAAGAATTGTTGAGTACCTATTGCCAGCGGGGCACAGGACCCAAAGTAGCATGGATTCACAGCAGGAAGGTCATGTCAGACGAATCTAATCAATTTCTTTGACTGGGTGACCAAAGTAATAGACCAGGGAGGGGCTGTGGATATGGCCTACCTAGACTTTAGCAAGGCAATTGACACAGTCTCACACAAAAGATTAATATACAAGATAGCCAGCCTTGGAGTGGGTCCCAAGGTGGTAACCTGGATAAAAAACTGGCTGTACAACAGGACGCAAAGGGCAATAGTAAACAGAGTCCACAGTGAAGAAAGGAGGGTAATTAGTGTGGTACCGCAGGGTTCGCTACTGGGACCGGTCCTCTTTAATGTCTTTATAAGTGACACTGGAGAGCACCTGGAAGGAAAGGCATGTCTCTTTGCAGATGACACAAAGATTTGCAACAGGGTTGATGCATAAGGTGAGGTGGAAATAATGATAAGGGACTTAGCAAGGTTGGAGGAATGGTCAAATATGAGGCAGCTCAGATTCAATGCAAAGAAGTGCAAAGTAACGCACCTGGGAAATAAAAATCCAGGAGAAGAGTACACAATAGCAGGGGAGGTACTAACAACAACAATAATGGAAAGGGACCTGGGGGTACTCATATCAGATGACCTAAAGGTGGGTAAGCAATGTGAGAAGTCAGTAAGGAGAGCCAGGGGATACTGGGACGCATAGGGAGGGCATCACAAGTAGGAAAAGGAAGTGGTTATCCTCTGTATAGACAGTTGGTGAGACCCATCTGGAGTACTGCGTGCAGTTTGGAGACCTCCTCTCGCAAGAACATAGACAGGATGGAAGCAGTCCAGAGGAGGGCAACTAAAATGGTGCAGGGTCTACATCAGAAACCATATGAAGAGAGACTGAGAGAGCTTAATATGTATACCCTCGATGAAAGGAGGACAGGGGGACATGATAGAAACTTTTAAGCACCTCAAGGAATCAACAAAGTCCAGGAGGGTAGCATCTTTCAGAAAAGATGTGTAAGAACAAGGGGCACAATTTAAAAAAGAAGAGAGACGGCTCAGGGTAATGGAGGAATTTTTTTTCACGGAGGGAGAGTGGACGACGATGGAACCGCCTTCCTGGAGAGGTTGTGGGTTCTAAAACAGTGGGGGAATTCAAACATGCATGGGACAGACCTAAGGCAATTATAGTGGGGGGTTGCAGGAAGTAGGCTGTTGGTTAACTAGAATCTGCAGCTTATCCAACAGGTAGGGAAATGGGCAGACTGGGTGGGCCAAGTGGTCCTTATCTGCCGTCAAAGTCTATGTTTCTATATGGGGGCTAAAACACACAAAACATTTATCTAGTTGGGAGAAGTGGGGTCAGACATTTTTAATCAATAAGAAATGGATCTGTTCAATGTTTCCTGCTATTTTCTCTCCATCCCCCACCCCAACAATCCCAGCCTAAGGACGGTGGACAAGCAGTTCACTTTACAGATGATTCCAATGCTTACTGGGTGGTTGGCCTCGCAGGAGTGAACAAATGTTGAGTAGCCCCCACCCTTTCACCCCAGAAGCCAAATGCCCATCCTCCATGACATGCGGGGCTGATGGCACACCTGTGTGTGTCTCCTAGAAGGTAGTGGCTGCTGCACCTCTAGTCTGACCTAAACATATAGGTGTCAACAGTGTATTCTCTCTAACCGTTTAATGCTATGGCTGTTGTCTAGACAGGTAGCTTCTAAGCATTTCCTTGGATGTGGTGCTTCTGATAACTGCAGCACTAAAATGATTAAAGTCCATAACTGCAGACAAAATAAGTGTTTTTTTCATATGTAATTTCTGGGTTTTTGTGGTTTTTTCTTCCGACCCCTACACTCATGCATCCCCGACGCAGTGCATGCATGCTGTTCGATATGCCCTTCCCTTTCAGTCGCACTGCTGAGAGTCTGCGCCAGCACCGAACCTCCATTCAGTGACGGCGTGACTACGGGCAGGCGACCCCACCCCTTACCTGGGAGAGGACAGCCAATGCTTGATCCTGCTCCCCCCCACCTGTGCCAGCACAGCGACCAGAGGTCATTACCGAACCCGGGCTGCCGGCATAGTGCGAGGTGTGCTGTCCAGCACCTCAATCCTCAGCACCACTGGAACAGACAATTACTGTTTAATATGTTCCGTAATAAAACCTGGGTCAGAAAAGCCTTAAAAAGGAGGGCAATAATTTATCTGGGGCATGCTGCACTTTTTCCACAGGCCTCAGGATCAATCCACTAGACCAGTTAATATTATACATCTAAAGCCCAGGAGCTAAACATTCAAAACATTTAATTTGATTCTGCGTGCAAATGTAAGAACAGATTTTGGCCAACAAATGCTTTCTCAAAATTTCTAGCACATCACTTGCACTACTTACTGTATATTAGCATGGCAGTGCCACTAAAAACAGGGCTAAGTCAATGCACTTCAATGCTAAATCATGATTTTTAGTTGCTTATATTTCAGCCACCTTTTGTGCTTGGGGTCTAGAAACGAGCATGCCCAGCCTTTGCTGCAGTACCTACACATATTCCAGAGCAGATACAAATCTGATCAGAAGTTTAAAAGTTACAGGGTGGCATATTCAGAAAATCTGTTTTAGAAGTTCTATGTGCTCATGAAAAAAAAAAAAAAAAAAAAAAACACTTGAAGTCCGAAACTCTTAGGTTTGTTAGACCTGGTCAGAAGGGAATACCTTTGGGGTTTTGTGAATGAAAAACAGACAGAAAACATAGCTATCAAAAAACATTGTTAATGCATCAGTTACGGCTCAAATGACAAAAGTAGGGAAATGTGTCATTAGGGTTTCCAACCCCAACACCCCATTCCCCACTCTGCACAGATAGACAGGTGGGGAGGGGGCTGTCTTGGGTCTTGCGAACCCTAATGCTCACCACATTCACTTATACTGTAGTCATGTCACCTAATTTTGGAATGGAATGAGGTGAGCGTTCGGGTTCTCAAGGCCCAAGACAGCCCCCTCCCATGCATGTTGGTCTGTGCAGGATGGGGAATGGGGTGTTAAGGATGGAAACCCTAACGTCACATTTCACCACTTTTGTTGCTTTAACCCTAACTGATGCATTAATGAAGATTTTTGCAATTATTTTACTTTTTAAGATATTATAAGAGTATCCTTTTATGGTGGGAGCACAGGGTCCTTCCAATCCCTCTATTGAGATAGTCTAACAGTATCCTTATGTTACTGTGGATGTGCAGGCAATCCCCCCATTAAGGTAGTTTAACAGTACCCTTATGTTACGGTGGGAGCGCAGGGGGACCTTGCGCTCCCATCCCTCAACTGAGATAGTATAACAGTATCCTTATGTTAGGGTGGTAGTAACTGCCATTTTACTCTCAAATTTTCAACATAGCCGTTTTATAACCTCACTGCACGTAGCCAGTACAGAACATTTTCAAGTCCCCACCAAAACACAATTCTGCGCAGCTACGCCACCATTTTGCACCACAAGTGTGAAAACACATTTTGTCCAGGATTTGAGCAATGACAGCTGTCACATACATGAGGTGGGGTAATAGCAAAGCTATGCTGAAAATAAGGGATGAAAATAAGGAAAATTCCCAGAGTTATGAGCGTATGTAGCGAGATAGTAATGAATGCTCATAACGCAGCCATTTTTTAAAACATTGTCCTCACATTTTCAACATAGCCTTCTTATGACCCTCACCTTATGAACAATATGACTTGTGCAAATACCACCGGAAAAGTGATCTTGCCAAATGACAGTCATAGTGTTCATGAGGTGGGGTCCTCAAGAGCCCACATTAAAAATTTGGGGTTGAAATATCAAGAAATGGCAGAGTTATGGCTGAAAGTTGACCCCCCCCCACTGAAATGCTTTTACCTTACTTCACATTGCAGTCACTGGTTCCAGCATCAAGACACGTCCTCGATCGGCGGAGCGGATCTCGAACCTGGGACCTGCTGAGGTGAGTGAGGATGTCAGTGGGGTGTGGGGAGGAGGGTCTGCAGTGGGAGGTTGGGTTGGGGTACTAGCGTGATCAGCGATAGACCTTCCCCCTTCCCAGACTAAAATAACAGAGACAACAAGGACCATTTTCTACTTTTGCAGGTTATCGCCACTAGACACCAGGGATAAAGGGCAAAATGGCAGAACACCACAATGAGTGGAAAGTAGGAGGAGATGCCTTTCTTCTTTTCCTTTTTGTGACTATTCCTAATCCTTTGTCACCAGATTCCTTTGTAGCGAGGTGACAGAATCCTTTTTCATCATGCAAAAAAGGATCAGGACTTGCCCGACCAGATGGCCCTGCCAGCCATCCTTTGTCGTGAGTTGGCATAATCTTTTTAGTGATGCGAAAAAGGACACCTCCACCCAATTCAAGATCATTGCCTATGGACTTGAAGTTGCCTTACAGTGCACAGACAAAACATTGCACTAGTTCGTCCACTCTGAACAAAGAATGGGCTTTCAAAACTCAACCTTGCACTACAATCCCTTAATTAAATCTACCCTACTAATATAACAAGAAAGCAGTTACTCGAACCTCACTCTTCCACCCATAACCAACTGAAACAACTCTCAATGGATTCTCAAATCAGCAGATACTTCAAATTCTACACAAGGATTCCGAGATCTGCTTCTTTCCCTTCAGTCATTGGGGCCATACATGGAATCCAAGATGTCTGCATCCATCTCACGTCTAGAAAGTAAAAGTGACCACTTCAGGACTGCGTATTCCACCATCAAATCCAGAACAACCTACATCCAAGTCTGCATAGCCTCCACTTTCTTATGTTCCTTTAAATCTTGCTCCAGGGCTACCTCCTAGTCTGGCTTCACTGCTAACAGCACACAGAATCCTGCTCAAATGCCTTCATTAGTTCAACCTCATTTTCTGCTGCCAACTAGTTAATCCACTTGTATATTGGTAATGTGCCACAAACAGCACCTAATAAGTTGGTAACAGCTCAGTCCATATCTCACACACATCAGCAACTGAGGAAAGACAACTGATACCACCAGTATAAAGACTCGTTTAGTCTCTTCTCACAATACTATTGAGAATAGAGTAATATCTTGTGGCAATAGTTCTGTAAATATCAAAACCATGGATATTCCCCTCTTGGAAAAACGTTTTCCAAATTAGTACCGTTTCCACAAGTATGGAAGTATCCTCTGTGAAGTATGACATTATGATAAGAAGAACTAGATGCTTACTGTACCTCATTAAATGACTTCATGAGCTAATGGAACCAAAAATAGCAGACGGGAAAATGTTACAAATTTTAAGAAATAGTCAGTTGTAACTTTTTATTTCTGAAGTATTCTTGTTGTATCTGCTCTTTAAAAAGTTTTCTATGTGACAGGATTAAACTGTATGTGTGGAATAGCACTCTTCCTGGCTCCTGACATCTCTAGTTCTACTCCCCCACTACAGCAGCACTGTGACATCATAGGCAACTGACCTGGCACCTACTAAGTGGCTCTTACAGGGTAGCCGTGATGTCACAATGCTGATGACATAGTGGGGGGACTAAAACAAGGCCCGTCAGCTGCCAGGCAAAGTGCTGTTCCAGAAACCACACCTACTAACAGCAGGTCAAAAATCTTCTAATTACACGAAGGGAAAAGATAAAGCACCTCAGATATAAAAGGTAATAGCTGACCGCTTTTAAAAACTAATATTAATTTTAGGCAGTATACTAGCTCTCAACTATTCGTTACAGAGGTACTACATTCTAAGAGTATCATCATCTTATCTTCAAGGCAGCTGCCATGCTTCACATATGCAACATTAACAAACTAGGCTGGCCAAGATAAACAGGTTACTCACCTGTAACACTGTTCTAGGAGTGGTATATGTTGTTCATCCACACTTCTTGGCATGTCCCTTTCTCCTTTAAATCTGCCGGAAAGTCTTCAAGCTGGCTCCTCCCACCCACCCGGGTGGTATAACCCTTGGCTCCGCCCCATGATGCCAAATCTTAGCCCGCTGAAAGTCAGGTTTGTGCGTCCGCAGCCGGGGAGGTCGGGTAGGTCCGTGTGGATGAACAACATATACCACTCCTAGAACTACTGTTACAGGTGAGTAACCTGTTTTTCTAGGATTGTGGATATGTTGTTCATCCACACTTCTTGGCAGACTCCTAGCAGCTCTCCGGGAGGAGGGAGGCAAGGCACATACCCCCTATACTTACTCTGAGAACAGAGATTGGAGAACTGAGGCCCCACAACCCGCATCCTGGCGTGACTCAAGGTCAATGTGGTAGTGGATAATGAAGGTGTTTGCTATCTTCCAGGTAGCAGCCCGACAGATTTCTTGGATGAGGATGTCCATGGATGCAGCCACTGATGAAGCGGTATGGCAGGTAGAATGAGCTCTTATCCCTTTGAGAGGCTCCTTGCCCACCAACTCGTAGCACAGACTGATGCAAGATGCGATCCACCTTGCAATTGTCCGTTTTGCTGCAGGTCTGCCAGAAGCGGCTTCAGCGTAGGTGACAAACAGCTGGCGAACTTCTCCCCGAATTTCCGCCATCTTCTCTTTATAACAGGAGAGGGCTCATCTCAGGTCCAAAGTATAGAGCCTGTACTCTGCCTCAGGGATGTAAATAGGGTAGTACACCAGCAGAGTTGACACCTGGTTAAGGTGAAACTCTTGACAACACCTTCGGAAAGAATTTTGGGTGGGGACGTAGGACAACCTTGTCCCTGTGGAAGAACAGATAAGGGGAGTCCACTGAGAGTGCCTGGAGCTCCCCTGTACTTCTGGCAGATGCGATAGCCACTAGGAAGGCCGTCTTCCACAAGTGTGACAACTCACACTTGTGCATTGGTTCAAATGGCTTGCCCATGAGCTTTGCCAGTATCAGCAGTAGATCCCATGGAGGTGGAGATTCATGCACCGGATGGGAAAAAGCACCCGACCACCGTCTCCTGTGCCAACATCGGCTGACCGGCACGTGCCTGGTAAGCAGAGATGGCTGCCAGGTACACCCTGAGGGTCGACGACAGAAGACTCCCTTTGGAGAGAGACCAAAGGTAGTCCAGAATGTTAGCCACTGGACAGGACAGAGGGTCCAGGCCCTTGCCCAGACACCAAATGGAAAATCTTTTCCATTTGAAGGCATAACATTTCCTGGTAGATTCCTTTCTGGATGCCTCTACCACAGTGAGGACATCCTTGGAAAGACCCAAAGCTTGGAACTCTAGCCGCTCAGGAACCAGGCTGTGATGTGCAGGGATTGAAGGTCTGGATGGTATACTTTCCCCTGATTGAGAGAGATTAGGTCTGGGTGTGCTGGAAGCCGCTCCGGGGGCCTGCAGCTGAGGCGGAGGCTGAGGAGATCTGGATACCAGAACTGGTGTGGCCAGTGAGGGGGGCTACCAGAATCACCTTTGCCTTGTCCCTCCTCACCTTGAGGAGCACCTTGTGGACCAAAGGAAATAGAGAGAACATGTAGAAGAGGCCTGGGATCCACTGCCTTGAGAAGGGGGCAGGCATGAAACAGCCTCAGCTTGGTGTTTTCCCTGGAGGAAAACAGGTCCACCATTGGTTTTCCCCAGTGGGAGAACAAGCTTGTAAGCTACCTCTGGATGGAGACACCACTCATGGGATGTCTTGCCTAAGCGGCTGAGAACATCTGCCAGATGGTTTGAGGCTCCTGCCACATGAAAGGCTAGGAGATTCACCTCCAGACAGCTAACAAGGGTCCAGAAGCGGAGCACCTCCTTGCAAAACCGACGGGAGTGTGTGCCACCCGGTTTGTTGAGGTAGTACATGGTCGTGGTATTGTCAGGCTGGACTTGAACCACTTGACCCCGGAGCTGAGGAGTGAAAGCTGACAGCACCAGTCTGACTGCGCTCCAATAGGCTGATGTGAAATTGGGACTCCTCGGGGGTCCAGAACCCATGGGCACTTTTGCCCCCATATGGGCTCCCCAGCCCATGAGAGATTCATCGGTCGTGAGGATGGCCGTCGGCCCAGGGCGCACAAACTGGATCCCTTTCTGCAACTGGTCTGGGGCAGTCCACCACTGGACAGCGTCCCACATCTTCTGGGTTACAGTGATCAGCTGGTCAAAATGACTGTGGCGCTGAGGCCACTGAGTGGCCAGCTCCCATTGGAGGGGGCACATGTGCCACTGGGCCCAACGGATCACGAAGGTGCATGCCGCCATGTAACCCAGAAGGCACATAAAGTCCTAGGCAGGGTGTAATTGCCCAACCAGCAATGACTGGGCAAAGGAGGAAAGCACCTCCACCCTGTGTGCCGGAAGCCGAGCTCTGGCTTGATGAGAGTCTAGCTCTGCCCCGATGGAGTACATCACCCGTGAAGGCATGAGTTCAGACTTGGCCTTGATCAAGAGGCAGAGTTGGGAGCAGATCTGGAAGGCCAGGTTCCTGGACCTCTCCACGTGTTGCTGAGAGGCACCTGCTAGGAGCCAATCGTCGAAGCAGAGGTAAATTCTGACACCCCCCCCCCCCGAGATGGGCTGTCACCACTGCGATGCATTTGGTGAAGACCCGGGGCTGATGACAGGCCGAACGGCATAGCTTGGAACTCAGTCTGTTCAGCTCTGAAGCGGAGCAACCGCCAGTGAGATGGACGGATTGGGCAGGTCCTGCAGATCCAGTTAACAGAACCACATGTTTCTCTCCAAAGATGGTATGATCTGGGACAAAGTGACCATCCAAAAGGTGCGTGACTCGAGATAGTGATTCAGGTCGTGCAGATCTAGAATGGGGCGCCAGCCCCCCCCGTCCGCTTGAGCACCAGGAAGTACCTGGAGACAAATCCTGGGTCTGCTGGAGAATCCGCCACTGGAGCTACTGCCTCCTTGAGGAGGAGCTAAGTGATGCAGTCTTGGAGAGCCAATTGAGTATGGACGGATACTCTTTCCTCCCGAGGGGCGCGGGCTCGACTTGGAGGGTACTGCTCGAATTCCAGAAACAGTTCCCGACTGACCACCTCCAAAACCCACCTGCCCGTGGTGACAGTGGACCACGTGGAAAGGAAGTGGCGGAGCCGACCCCCCACGGGAGGACCCAGAGCTGGCATGACAGGAGAGGGGGTGGCAGACCCGCCCGTCACTGAGCAGGCTTGGAGGAGGAGGATCCAGGACCTGAACCTCAGCCTCCTTTACGGGCCTGGGAGGGCCCAGGCTTGGGCTGGGGGTGCCAAGCTTGAGCCTGCTGCTGCTGCTATCCTCTTTGAGAGGAGGGTTGCTGTGCCGCAGGGGAAGAGTGCCAAAAAGGCTTCTTCTGCTGTTTCTTGCTCAAAGAACCTTTAGCAGAAGTAGCGTCCAAGGTGGCACTGGACTGCTCAATATGCTGAAGGTGACCAGCCACACCTGGGCCGAAAAGGTAGGTGCCCAGGAAAGGCACATCAGCTAGTTTGTGCTGAGCATCTGCCAGGAAAAGAGGAGAGTCTCAGCCAAGCCCTGCGACGAGAAGCAACTGTGGCTGCCATCAAGTGGGCACAAGAATCCCCAATGTCCAGGGCTGTCTGAAGCTGCTGTTTGGCAACAGCCTGGCCCTGATCCTGGACCTACTTGACCATGGTCTGCATGTCCACAGGGAAGTGTGCCAGAACTTCATCCAAAGACCCCAAGAGGGCATGGGAGACGTGTGCCATGACAACGGCCGAACTTGCCTGACGAAGGCCTAAAGATGAGGCCGCACAGACCTTTCAAGCCGAATGATCCAAGAGTTTGGATTCTTTTTCCGGCGGTCGGTCAGTGTCGGCAGAACTGCCAGTATACCTGAACACAGAGGCAGTCACCAGGCTCTCGGCCGAAGGGTGCTCTGTGAACCCCGAAAGGGACCCCATGGGCACTGCATACTTGCGGGCCATGCGGGCAGACAGAGCTGGACAGGAGGCAGGTGCTGCCAAAGTTCTAAGGCTAGACCAGCTATGGCCTCAGCCACAGGAAAGGCCTCCGTCATGGTATCTCCTCTCTTGAGGATGTCAGTGAGAGGGTACTCCGCCTTTTTCTGGATAGGTTCCAGGGGCATCCCTGTAGACTCGGAGATGAGGTGAAGAATGCCCTGAAAGGACGAAGGAGCTTCCTCCATCCCTATCCCACCAGCCGATTCGTCATCCCTGGGATGAGAATGTAGGTCATTCTCAACCGAATCCGAGGAATCCGGATACAACGGTTGACCGCCCAGATCACCTTCGACCCGCCGAGGGCTGCCTGAGGAGACAGTGACCGATATACTCCGGGGAAGCCCGGTGTCTGGTCCATCTTCCTTAGAAAGAGCCCCTCCCACAGGCTGCTTGGGAGGTGATTTCACCACGATCGGTGGAGAGACTGGTTTAGGCCGAACCAGAGGTTTCGCGGGTGGGGGAGCAGACTTAATAGACTCCTAAAGGTGTCTGCTTCGACCTGGGAGGCGAAAGCCAAGTAATGGCCAGGGTAGAAGCCGGGGTCAGCTTGTGCCCGGACAAAAATCAGCTGTTGCCACATGAGGTCCTCGTAGCGCTGACAGAGTTTCTGCCGGAGCCTCTTCTCATCCGAGGAGGACTACGATGACCGGGTAGCATTGCCCTTTTTTAAGCTTGTGGCTCTTCCTCGGCCTGTCGATCCGGTACTAGACTTCGATCGAGATCTGACTGGCCGATTCGGTCGCTCGGGAGACACCGGCAGGACCGTTGATTTCCCAGGGTTGGGAACCACTTCCTCGATGGGATTCCCAGTGGGCTGGGTCTCGTCGGGGAAAGAAAGGACCCGAGTCCGATTGAGAGAATTGCTGACCGGAGTCTACGACAATGGGTTGCTTGGGTCAATGATCATTTTAACCTCGATCGACACTTCGGTCGACTGGCCAGACAGCAAAGCTGAGAAGCCAGCGGCCGAAGAGGCAATTTCGACCAAAGTTGAGACTGACGGTTCCTGGGACCAAGACCTCTCCCAACCCCAAGAACAT
The DNA here is from genome assembly GCA_016271365.2 of Neoceratodus forsteri. Classification (NCBI taxonomy): domain Eukaryota; kingdom Metazoa; phylum Chordata; order Ceratodontiformes; family Ceratodontidae; genus Neoceratodus; species Neoceratodus forsteri. The sequence continues at coordinate 746,928,767 of CM028132.1, forward strand.
CTTCGCCAAGACGAAGACGATCTCGGGTCCTTTTCCCACTTACAGAACCGAGAGGAGTGCATGCCCACAGGACTCTCTCCCTTAGTCGGGGGAGAGACTGGCACAACTCTTGGAAGGAACCAGAGAAAGTGAAGCCCAGGTTGAGCGGAACGAAGAATCTCTGAGAGGAAGATTCCCCAGCATGAGCCGCTTCTTCCTCGAAGGCTTACACACGCTCCAATTGCTCGGCGGATCCCGCGGCCACGGAAACTACCCACAGAGTCTCCTTTGATTTCACTGGAGGGTTCCGTTTTTTTGGCCTCCCCAACTTCAGGCATGAGACTGTCATCGGTGTGTGTGTGTGTGTGTGTGTGTGTGTGAAATGCAAGGGAGGAAAAAATTAAAAAATTTGCACTTCGAGGTGTCATGGTCGACACCCAAGCAATAGACGCACGGGTGTGGGGATCAGTGCATAACATTTTCTGGCCGCATGAACACCGGTGAAATCCAGGGGAAGACTTGTCTTCCATAATCGAAGATGAGCAGTTGCGATCACTAATGCGAACTAGACAAACTTTCGGAATAACCAAAGGTTTTGAAGCCAGGGCCTACAAAATGCAGGAGCACGAAGGAGGCAATCGGAATCTTCCAGCGGAAAGGAAGATCTGGTGTCGCGGGGCGGAGCCGAGATTTAAACCACCCTGGTGGGTGGGAAGAGCTAGCTTGAAGACTTCCGGCCATCCTTAAAGGGGAAAGGGACATGTCAGTAAGTGTGGATGAACAACATATCCACGATCCTAGAACTAATTTTCCTATCTCGCTAATATGCATGTGGAATGATTTTTATTTTTACTGATATACGAACATGTGTGTGCCTGGACTTCATACAGTGATGTTATACTGGGCTATCACTACTATGCCAGGTACACACTGACCAATCGGAGCCCAGTATTCTTTCCTTGCCATTGTCTAATTCTTGATTCTGCTGCTATCACAAGTTAAAATGCACCGCTGTATTCTATATCACAATTTGGGTACTCTACCACATCTGTATAGGATAAAAAGGAACATGGTAATTTTTGAACTCTTTCATGGCATATTTTTTTCCGCCCAGGCTCGTGGGGTGTACTGCCTATCCAAAGTGCCCCGCCTGCACGGTTGTGGGACTGGGATTTTGCATGGTAGCTCTGTGTAAGTCCCACAACCCCACCCCAGGACACTGGCATGACAGATCGAAGTCCAGGCAGGGAGCTGTGAAGAGACACGGCTTCTGCCAAGCACCTAACAGCACCCTCCCCTGCCGACACTGCCCACTAATTGGGACAGTATCTAACCCTCCCCAAGAGAGTTGATCTGTCCAACGGCAGCTCAATCCTGCTCCCCCTCTCCCCAAACCCGATGACCTAGGCTTGTTCCTGAACCTGGGTCACCAGTGTGGTGCAAGGTGCGACATCCAGCACCTCAACCCTCAGCGACACTGTGCTGGCTTGGTAACGTTTCAATATCTCAAACTTCAGGAGTACTTGTTTTTCATGAAAACATGACTAAACGTTAATAAAAGGTAGTTTACTTGGTCAGACCCTAATGTTTGAAATAGTTTACCAGCTCAGATCTCAGCAGCATGCTGGTCTACTCTACTGTACTTTAAGGTGGCTTTAAAGCAAAGTTGCGTTCCTGCTACACTGTTATTTTTGTCTAACTTGGACTCTGTCATTTTATTGCCTGTATTCTAATATACAAATTGTTTTATGGTGTAGTGCAGTGTATATTTTCTTTCCACCAGGCATGACTGAAAAAGGGATTTACACAGTTCACTTCCTGGTAAAAAAAATAGAAATGACGGGAAATACTAGACCCCCAGACAGCACCAGAGTACAATTCTAGAGCTCCCTTGTGGCAGTGTGATGCACTGTATCAATTCAGCTACCATGGTGTTATATTTCCTATTCATTTCTACAATCACATTGCAAGCTACGAGTCTCTTAAAAGCAGGTATCTAGTTTGGATTTTTTTTTTTTTTTTCCCCAACTTCCCTCACAACTACGGGTTCATGAAAAATGCTGATGAACTCACCCTAAACTCGTACTGGATTAAAGGTCCAACATCCTCCTCTGTTCTCATGGCAGCCTCTCCAATTACTGATCCACCAAAGTATACTTGGGGAGGCTTAGCAGTTCTAGTCAACAGAAAAAAAGATGGTAATTACCTACTACTGCAAAGTGGTTGAAACAAACTACAGCTAAAAAGAAATAATGAGGACCCAACTTGGAACTTGAACTCTATGGGCCTGGGTTCAATGCTAATTTAAGCCACATTATTCTTTTTTCACTACAATTTGTAATGGACATAAAAAGCATGTGCTCAACACTACTTTCAGTTGTCAAACGTATATTATCAAAAATAAAATAAAACATTAAAACAAATGGGGATCCACTAAAATAAAATGCTTAAAGGGGAACAGTCTGCTCCCCAAGAGAAAGGATTGTGACCTTTAGGTCCCGATTAGCAAAAATGTAAATGTTTGAAATTTTTTTAAATAACTTAACAGGGCTGGAATCTTTATTTTTTACCTGGTTGAGCCCCCTCCCACCAGCCATTATTTTTCCAGCGCTCCCTGAGGCCAGCCTTCTTATGACACGATTGACGGACTAAACCGCAGGAGAATCCTCTGTGCTAGTATATGTCACAGGAATAATTAAAACATATATAGTGCACGTTTGCACTTCTAATACCATTACCGTTTGACCAAGGAAAGCACTTTCCTTGGTGGATCGGTACCATCATTAAAGGCACAAACTCACGCGGGACGTTTTAATTATTCCTGTGACATACACTGACAGTCCCCAGCAGCTTAGCCCATTGGTTGAGTCAGAGGACTGGACACAGGGGACTCTGGGGAAATAATGGTCAGCAGGAGGTCACAGGATCAACCAGATAAAAACAGATTCCACCCCTGTCAAGTTATTTAACAAATTCAAACATTTTGCATTTTTGCTAATTGGGACCTAAAGGCTCTGCTTCTTTGCTGTTAAGGAGCAGACAGTTCCCCTTTAAAGGGAAAATAAACCTAGCTTTACCCTTTCTTTTTAAATAGAAATTTGAACAAGTGTATAGCTTTTCCATAATACATTTCATTTTGTTTACATACAAATAATCCTATTTTTACCCTTTATAGTGACCCTTGTTCATGCCCCCCCCCAATTCAATGGTATAATTACTCATCAGTTTTGTAACCCGCTGTCATCTCTAGAGTGGAAGCTCATGGTGCAAGTTTCATTGCGGGTACCGCACCAACAGATTTCTGGGTTCTGGAATGATTAACAATACAATTGTCTAACAGGATAAATAAAAGGTTGCATGAACAAAGTGACCTTAAAAAGTGTGTGTGCGTGTGTGTGTGTGTGTGGGGGGGGGAGAGACACAATTAGTTCAAAGCAAGCAAAGAAAAAGGGCAGAAGAGAGATTAAAGAGCCTGCACATGCCATAATTTCCAATTATAGTAAGAAGGGTAAAGCACGGTTTAGGTATCCATTTAAACCTTGCTTACAGCAATTGTTTTTAACTTTAATGTTATCATCCTTATGTTCTGGCTTCATCCCATCATTAGCCCTTTAAATATCGGACATTATAAAATAGATAAGATAAATCATGTACGCCGATTGTCTGAAGTAGTCTTTGACCCATGACTTAGTGTACCATTCTACTTTAAACCGATTACCAAGGTCAATTTCCTACACTTTGGGGCCATTTCAAAATCACAATAGTACACTCCAGGGTGTGGTATATCATGGGATATCATCATATCTTGGGTGGCTAAAGGCGCTCAGCACCACCTCATGCCTCACAACACACCCAAGGTGCGACAATATCTCATGATATACCACACAAAGATGTTTATTAACTACTTAATTAAAAAGGTGGGGACATGTTCAGGAGAACTTTAACAAAACACAATATTTAGGCACAGTCCAGCTTGTATTTACCATTAGTTCTGTATTTTTCCTCCCCATTATTTAGTAGTGAGGTAATCTGCATGAAAACTGGATCTCTGCTCCTGAAGAGTTCATCTATTCCTGCTGCTTTTTCCCTACTTGAAGTTATAGAGCACTGCTTGTGACCTCACAGTTACTCCCATGGAAACATATGATGTCACAGCAGAGGATGACTTGAAGTAGGCAGTAAGCTATAGAGGCAGATGAACTCAATGAACTGTAAGGGACAATCATATATTCGTACACATTTCTTTGGTAACAAATTATGGAAAGGAGAACTACATAAAATATAAATGAAATGCAAGCAGAATTGTACCCAATTATAGTTTTTTTTTAAAGTTCCCTTGAGGCGTCAGTAGCTCTTTAGCAAGTACTTATTCCACGGTCCGTTTCAAAAACATTGGATTTTCCCCAGATGACCCCAATTTCTATAGCTGAAGACATCAGTCTGTTGCCGTGGTAAGTACTATGATGGCTTAAAAAGTGTACTAGAAATCAGAAAATGGCTGATGGACGTTTTAAGTTTATTATTTTTTTTTTTTTAAAGCAGCAGCGCAGCGAAAACATTTTAGTTTCGGCTATAAAAAAAAATGAGCATACTTGTCAAATGAACTTGTCTTGGTACCACCACTGCACACCATGACTTTTCTCTTTTTTATCTTAACCTTTGCCAAGTCTGCAATGCTTTCCCTATGCAAAATGTGGTGGTCATCTTTTTTTCTTGAGAAAAAAAACTCAAGTAAAACATTTGTAAAGCACTCAGAATTTGGCAGAGTTAGAAACTTGTACCACCAAATAAAACTAGAAGATGCCTGGAATATTTTATAGTGAAAAAAAAAAAAGGCAGGGTCAAATTCTTTGCCCAATTTTGTTGCACTGCTGCTTTAAATACACACCTAATGGATAAGTTTGCAAAAATGTACAGCAAAACCTAAACAAAGAGAAATTTAAAGCAGAAATGAGCGTTTTGCATCTATAAAGAATAGTTACTTACCCCAACAGTAGTTTGTTTTTTTTTGCATCGCCCTTTGCTGTGTCCAAAACTGCTCCTATGTTCTACAATCTGTCAAGGAATCATCTCAGACAGATTTTGATAAATTCGCAGAGACTCCCAAGGCCTCAAACAATTGCACTGCCCAAGTATAGGTATGCAGGTCAGCTTCACTGGAGCTGGCTTTTAGTAGATAGCCGTCCAGGTAGGGAAAGACATACAGGTCTTTCCTGCAAAAGGTTGCTGCCACTACTTCCAAACATTTGGTAAAGACCCATGGCACAGAAGACAAGCCAAAGGGCAAGACTTCAAACTGGTAGTGCCCCCCTCCACCCCCCAGACAATTCTGATCGACATGAAGGTATGCATACATCATATCCAGGGTACAAAGTCAGTCCTCTGCCTGCAGCAGGAGACGGACAGCCTGCAGGGATACCAATGCGAAGCTTTTTGTATTCTATGTAGAAGTTTAGGCCCCTTAGATCCAACACAGAACACAGATCACCTGTCCACTTTGGGACCAGCAGTACCTGGTATAAAACCCCTTGGTCCCTCTGCCTAGGAGGAATTGGTTCTATAGCACAGTTTTGAAACAGTGACTAGACCTCTTTCAGAAGGGACACGTGGCCTGGAAGATAACAGAAATGTAGCAAAAGATGATTTGAAGGGGTTACTGTAAGCTCAGGAGCTGCCCCCTTGAATTATCTCAAGTACCCACTCATTCGTTGTCATCTCCCTTCATTGTGTCAGATGCAGAGAGTCTGCCCTCCACCGCCACTTCTGCAGGTCAACAATAGGGGTAGGGGTATATCCTGCAGTGTCATGTGGAACTGGTGGGTCTCTGCCACTGGTAGCGATTGTTATTTGGTGCTTTTGTATGGGCAGCACGGGGGAGGCCCTGGCATTGACCTAGGGGGTCAGATCTCTGCCTTGCTCATGGTGGGCACAGCCATCTCTGGCAGCAGGATGGCAAAAGGCTCCCCTCCCAAGACATCTTGCTATAGTGAGATACAGGGACTTGACAGACCTCAGAATCAGTTTTGATGTCTGAAGGCCTCTCAGAGCTTCTTCCACATCATAACCAAACAGTTTTGTCCCCTAAAAGGGGTATTTAAAACTGCTTGTTGCACATCATGAGCCAAGAATATCTCCTCATAGACATGCCAGAAGCATCTGCTCTGGCAGAGGCATCAGAGACGTTGTAAGTGGAGAAGTGCAAATGTTTGCCAACCTCAGCACCAGATTTAAAGTTTTAATTAACTCACTTTTGGCTGAGCCCTCATGCAAAGCCAGGGCTGATGCGTTGGCAGCTTTCCATAGGCTTTTTTTTTACATTTTATCATATGAGCTTGGTAATTTGCAGTCCTAAGGCCCAGTGAGGATTGAATAAGGCCCTGCCCCATTTGTTGTGCAGAAAGAGTTTAAATGCAAGGGTCTGTTCTGTCCTCTCCTTTTCTGTCTGTTCTGTCTGGTTGCGCAATCAAATTTTCTTGTGAGACCTAGGAACTGATCACTCAGACGGTTTCGCAATTCACCTCTAGTTCTCTGCCTTCCCTTGCCGTTCTGGGTTTTTTTTCTTCCCCACTGCATATCCGCAGCTATGAAAAATATATGTGAATCTCTGTAAAACTGTGTGAAACTGGGATCACTTTGTTTAAAACTGTACATACTGTGAAAATAATTTCAAAAAGCTATTTGGAACTCAAAGGGTTAACTTGAGATGCGATTTTTAAGCCGTTTGCAGAGCTGTAAACAAGAGGTCAGTTATGGGTCAATATGAACTTTTTGCTGCACCTGCACTGAAACTGATAACATTCTGTAAGAAGCAGGCTCTCCTTAAGTTTCCAGACAAAGATTCATAAAAAGAGCAGCAATGCTTCTGCTAGAGAGAGACTTGAAACTTGGAATTAAGAGATACCCTCAGAAGGACCGTTTTCAGTTTGTACTGCCTTTGTAAATAGTTATACAGAAAATATGTATTTTTTATTTTACTGTTATTGAAAAAATATAAAACGTTATTTGCAAATTTTGAAACTGCTCCTGGTTTTCCTATGCTTCCTGACCGGTGCCTTGACAACAGTTTCCCATCACATCCAGCCTCCTAGATTCCTTATCAGGCAGCAAAGTACTCATGTGTTTAGGTGCCTTAGTCCCATCATGAGCAGTCATGTCCGCAGCATAATAAGGCTTAGCAGATGGGGCTGGATACTGCTTATCAGCTTTTCTTGGTACTGCAGACAGTATGTTTGGCCTGTACCATGCAGCCAAGGCATCCTCCTCTAATGTAGAATATACTGGTGGAATTACAATGAAGGGTGTACAGGGCACCTCCAAAAATTCCTTTGAGTTCCTGTTTGTGGAAGTCTTCCTCCTTCAGAGCAAAGCCCATGGTAGTCTGCATTTGCTGCATCATGGCTTGAAATGCAGAGTCCTCAGGAGACTGAGGTACAGACCACAGAATCCTCACTGCAGGACAAGAGGGCAGAACTTGAATGAGGTACCACATATTCTCTCATAAGCCTTCTAAATCCTCCTCTAATACTATAAGGTCAGGCTTAATTCTACTCTAGCATTGACATCCCTGTTAACAACAGGAGCTGCAGAGTTTGCCGGTGACTGCTGAAGAGGAGAATTCTGTATTGTGCTGGTAGCAGGCTTTGGAGTTTGTGTGCCTGAGGCTCAGTGAATGGGATAACAGGCTGCACAGGTAAGCCAAGCAAAATTCCATCATACCATATCTGAAAACGATGCCAACACCATTTGAGAGTCGATGACACGCTGGACAGGGTCCGGGACAAACTGTGTCGACAATGGACCCTGACCCCATGACAATGGCGTTCTACTGTCCATAGTAGGCACAACACCCAAGCCAGACCCCAACCATCGTGTCTAATCAACAATCGGGGGGAAGGGGTGAAATCACTGCTGTTGGAACAGATGATGTAGTACCATTACCCTGTTACATGGGTGACCTAGACCTTACCGGCAAAAAGACTTCTCCTTGTCTCTATGCTAATGCTTGTGGCTCAATGAGAAGGAAGACACCTATGTCGACTCTTCTCTGTCCTAGTCCTTTGACTTTGGCAGCCACTTCTTGGCTGATGCGGTGTCTGTAAATTCTGGGCCCTGGTCCTTCTCCATGGCTTGCAGAGTTTAATTGAGAAGGAAGTTTGAGAGCTTTCTTGCAGTGTCACCATATAGACTGGTTGAAGCTCTGGCAAAGCTCACAGGTCCTCATGTGAGACAGAACCAGACAACACACACACACCCCCACCCACACCTCATGAGCAATCTTCTTTGTAAATTTGATCTCCACATTCACAATACTGAAAATGAGGGTCCTTCGACTTCGGAGGCATGCAGAGAGGACGAGAAATAGTTTTCTACAGCTGAAGAAATAAATGACAATGGGTAGTTGACAAGGTTTCCTTCTGCAGCTCCAATAAGGATGAAAGACAGTGGGAAAAGTACAGTTATGCAAGAACTTACTGTAACAGTAGATCTTCGAGAGAGGCTCTTGCAGTAGGTATTCACATATAAGACTAAGCTGCCTTGCATCAGGACCCCACAGAAAAATTTCTAGTTGGTCTCTGGTGGGGGACCACACCCACGTCAGGTGACAGACGTAATGTGATGTCATTATAAAGGGGCAGTCCCCCACGCTTGCCTTCCAGTTCTTTCCTGCCAACAGAGGTAAGACGAGAGAGAAGAGGATATTCCCCCTCATGGAAATGAAGCAAAGAAAACTTAGGGGGATAGAGAGCGGGATGGCGATACCTACTGCGAGAGCCCCTCTAAGATCTACTGTTGTATTAAGTTCTTACATAACTGTACTATCTTACTTCGAGAGGGCTCCTGCAGTAGGTATTCACATAAAGGACCGAGTCCCAAGCAGTCTAAAACAAGGAAAAGCACTCCTGAGGAGGAGTAATATCCATAGCATGGAACCTCAGGGCTGAACGAGTCATGAAAGGAGACCTTGCAGGACAGTCAACCCAAAGCCTGCTCTATGGCGAGAAGCAATATCCAAGCTGTAGTGTTTCATGAAGATATGGACAGAAGTCCAAGCTGCGGCTGCGCAATGTCTGCCGCTGACACATTTCTGAAGCAAGCTGCTGAGGCAGTTACTCCTCTGGTGCAGTGACCTCTGACTTGACCCGGAAGGGTTTTGTTGTACTTGTCTAACAGAAAGTGATACAATGTGCCAACCATTTTGAGGCATTGCTTAGAGACAACATTGCCTTCTCTTTTGAGAGCAAGAAAGACAAAAAGCTCATCAGTCTTCCTGAGATCCTTAGTCTGATTGGTGTATCTCAGGATTCTGTGAACATCTAAAGTATGCAAGAGGTACTCCCCTTGATTGGAGTGTTGCGTAAAGAAAGTGGGTAGCTCAATAGATTGATTTAGCGTAGATTCAGCCACAACCTTAGGAAGAAACTTACGGTTGGTGCGTACAGCCACACATTCCTTGTGAAATATCAAGTATGGGATTTTACACATCAAGGTCTGCAGCTCGGAAATGCGCCAAGTGGAAGTAATGGCCACTAGGAAGAGTGCCTTTTAAGAAAGGAACTTCAAATCAGCTGTTGGCTCGAAGGGAGGCAGAATAAGCTTCTTCAGGATGAAATTCAAGTCCCATGGAGGAGCAGGAATGCAAATGAGGGGTCTCAAATGGAGAACCCTTCTGAGAAAAGTCTTGGAGACTTCCAACTGAGCAAGTCCGGTCTCCAAAGGGAAGATGGTAGGCTGAGATGGCTGCCATGTGGACTTTTTATTTTATTTTTTTTAATAAAGAGAAACACACTAAGCTGAAAGCTTGTTTACAAGTGTGACCTGGGAGCACAAGGAAGTTAAGTGACTTGCTCAGGGTCACACAGTATGCACTTAGGCAGCTGTGGGATTCAAACCCATGTCAGTGAGGAATGGCTAAGACCCAGATCGAAGAGGTGACACGTAGTCCAGTAGTTTGACTGGGCATGAGAAAGGTTCAGTCTTTCGAATTTGCCCAAACAGAAACAGTTTCCACTTCATGGTGTAGGTGGACCTGGTGGAAGGCTTCCTGGCCTCCACCAAAATGTCCACTACTAGGAGACAGACTCCAAAACGGCTTTAGCTACGTCTGCAGGAGCCATGCATGGAGATGAAGGGATTTGAGACCTGGATGAACAAGGGTTCCCTTATCCTGGATCAACAACTGTTGCGGAAGAGGAAGTGGAGGTTCCTCTGAAAACTGCTGCAGAAGAGTGAACCAAACTTGCCTGGGCCAGAAGGGAGCAATGAGAATCATTCGCACTCCCTCCGATCGGAGTTTGTTCAGGACCCTCTGAATTAAAAGAATGGGAAGGAAGGCATAAACGAATCTGTCCCTCCAGCCAAGAGACAGAGCATCCTGCCAAAAAAAATGTCTTGCCCTGGAGCGAGTGAGAAGGCAGGAAGTTTTGCATTTAGGGGAGAGGTGAAGAGGTCTGTCTGAGGAGTCCCCCATCGCAGAAAGATGTCGTCTACAACTTGTTGATCTAACTCCCATTCGTGGGACCTGGCTGAGGACAGATAGTTAGTCTGCCAGTGTGTTTTCCACCCCCGGGACGTGAGCTGCGGTCAAGTGAAGGTGATGCTGTGCTGCCAGACTCATCGCTTCCTGGCACAGAGGGTAGGAATGTGTTCCTCCCTGCTTGCCGAGGTACCACACTACACACATTGTACACATCCGATTGTACGAGCAGATGACCCAGGAGGATAAAGGACTGCTCTCAGTTCGAACACATTTATGTGCAGGTTTTGTTTGAACTTGGACCAGCCGCACAGAGTCCTGTGAGACCCTACATGGGCACCCAACCTTCTCCTGATGCATCCGTTGTCAACGTCTGGGGTGGTGGAATCAAGCAGAAGTGAACTCCCACGCACAGGTTCTCCTGAACCATCCACCATTTCAAGTCCCTGATCATGGGGTCTGATACTAGTACCGCTTGTTCCAGACTGTCCTGGGCCTGGTCCCGTTGCGACTGAAGCATCCACTGCAAGATCCTCATATGAAGCAGAGCGAACAGGACTGTCAGAATGGCAGCCGCCATTAGCCCGAGGAGGCAGAGGACTGACCTGGCTCCGACCCTCCTGTGGCCGGACAGAAGACGAGCCCGATTCTGAAAGGTGTCTACCCCGTCCGAAGGCAAGAAGGCTTTGCCGGTGGTCATGTCCAGAATCACCCCTATAAATTGGAGGCATTGGCAAGGGACCAAGTGGGACTTGGCCTGGTTGATGGTGATACCCAGGCTGGTAAAAACCTGCAGGGTAAGGGAAAGGGAGTGCAGGAGTTCCTCCCTGGACGAGGCCGCCAGGAACCAACTGTTCAGGTATGGGAATACCTGTACTCCCTGGGTACGCAGGCAGGCCGCTACCACCGACAGGCATTTGGTAAACACTCGGGAGGATGAGGAAAGACCAAATGGGAGGGCCCTGAATTGATAGTGGTCCCCTGAAAACAAAAACAGAGGAATCTGTGGTGGGAAGGGCATATGGGGATATGCAGGTAGGCATGCTACATGTCCAGAGCACATAGCCACTGTCCCGGTCAAAGCAGTGGCAGAAGGCTCTGCAAAGAGCATTGTGAAGCGTCTGTACTCCATGAACATGTTCAGGGAGCTGAGGTCTAGGATGGCCTCAGAACCCCAGTTTTCTTTGGAACTAGGAAGAAATGGGAATAGTAACCTGTCCCCCAAAGATGAGTGCAGACTGGCTCTATTGCCGCCTTCGTGAGAAGGGCGATGATTTCCTCTAGGACCAGAGGAAGATGTTGCAGGGAGTAGGATGACTTTGGGGGTCTTCAGGGCTGTTTCTGCAGAAACTCTATTGAGTGTCCTGTTGATATCAACTGGAGCACCCAAACGTCTGTGGTTATCCTCTCCCAGCCCGGCAAATGGGAGGAGAAACTCCCCCCCCCTTACCAGGTTCCTCTGGAACCTCGAGGCAGTGGGAGAGGCAGGGAGTTGGGAGGTGTGGGGGCAGCGCAGCAGCTAAGGCTCCCGCGGCTCTTTTGCAGGGGCAGGGATCTTGGTTGCTGCATGGGCCCAATGTTTGTTGGCACGTGTGCCCTGCGGCTTTTGCCTGCCGGTTTTGGTGACAAAAAGGACGCCGCTGCCCTTGAGGGGACTTGTACATATAGTCTGGACAGACTTGAGTGCAGTACCCTTCTCCTGCAGTTCGGCAATGACATCCTTGACAACATCCCCTAACAGCACCAAACCCCTGAAGGGAGCATCCAGTATAGTGGATTGTACTTCAGGGACCAAACCGGACACACGGAGCCAGGCATGATGCCATAGGCCTACAGCAAAGGCAGAGCTCTTTCCAGCTGTGTCCACTGCATTGTAAATAGCACGAGGCATGTGCCAACAGGCTGAGCGAGCGGAACGGACAAGGTCACCCACTTCCTGCTTAGTCGGTGACTAAGTCCAATTTAGATTCCACCTGACTTAAGGATGGTCTTCTGGAAATCCCCCATATGAGCAACATAGTTAAGGGCCCCAATGCCTAGGGTATAAGAGGAATAGATCTTCCCGTACTGGTCCAGAAGCCAAGATTCCTTATCAGGCGGAGATGAGCTGAGGTGTTTGGGATTAGCGGAGCGGCTGTGAGTGGCACTGATGACAACCGAATCCACCTTAGGGTGAAGGCAAAGAAAGTCTACATCCTCAGGAGCCAGGTATAGCTTGTCCGCCTTACTCAGAAGGGGTGCTAATGCAGAAGGTTGTTTCGAAATGGTGGAAACAAGATCTGCATGAGGCTCTATCCAGGGTGGGATCAGAATAGGAGCGGTCTCGGGCAGATCTAGATGGGCGAGTTTTTTTACGCTGTGGGTCTGGCTCCAATGATTGCCACTGATGTACTTCCTGGATTTTCCTCAATAACTCCAGAAAAGAAGGGTCCTCCAGAGGGGACTTCGGAGGATCCCTCGGCCTGGGGCGTTCCACAGTGTGGAGATAGTCTTCGTGGTCAGAGTAGCTGGATTCCGAGTCAGTCAGAAGCTGACGGAGAGGAAGAAGACTCCTTCCTAGGAGGGAGAGGGACGACCCCTCTGGGGAGTTCCCGTGGGCACGTATACTCCCAGCCTCTGGCACCGGAGGGCTCTCCTCTGGTGTCGGGCAGGGGTGGAGGGAGTCTCCTGTCTCCGATGTAGGGGATCCGGTATCGGGTTCGGCGTCAGGAGATAACTCTCGACCTCCCGGGTAAGCTGAGCCTTGGCCTCAGCCCACCAGGAGGACAAGGTCTCCTTCAGATCCGCTGGCAGCTGAGGAGTGGGCGGCAGAGGTGGGGGATACAGTTATTGAGGGTACCTATAAAAAGAGTATCTGTAACTTGACGGCAGGTAGCCCGGTGTCAGGTATTGAGGAGTCTGGTACTGCGGCACCGGATATTGTGGCATCTGGTACTGCGGTGCTGGGAACTGTGGTATCGGGTATTGCAGTGTCAGGCACCCAGGCGCCAGGGACTCTGATGGAGCAGAGGGACCTGGCAGAGGTCCTGCTGGTGGGCCAGATGGAAGAAGCATCGGCCCCACGGGCGTCAGGCCCGATGTGGGTTTGCCTTCGAGCAGGTCAGACAGTCCTGATGGAGAAATAGGTCTTCCGTCCAGTAAAGGTACGCCAGATGGTGTCAGGTCGGCTGGCATCTGAGGATCCAGCATCAGGGGGCAGGAGCTCCGAGGACAGCATCTCAATATCCTCAGTGACGACTGGGGAAGGAGGGTTAAAATCTCTAGGGTTCAGTAGAGGGAACACTGGGACCTCAGTGGGCAATGCGGTGAGACGTTGCAGAAAACCTAGGGTGTCGCACTGATCGATGGGGTCTGGCGCAGGCTTCCTGGCCGGACAGTCATCTATGGAGCTGGAATCCAACTTACTGGACTTCTTACCCAAGGAAGGTCGCGAGGAGAGCGGCCTTGTCGAGGGGTTTACGGGCGCCACCCGAGGAGGTGAGCGCTTAGCATCCTTGTCCAGGCGGCATCGTGGAACAGACAGATCTACCAGACCCGCCTAACCGGAATGCAGTGAGGAGGAGCAGCCTTAATGGGAGCGGAGGCCCCCAAAGGGCCCGATCGCGAGCCGGGTGGGAGGGGCGATGCCTTCTTGCTAACCACCATGACAATCGTCGAGGAGCAATCCCCCTGAGGGGATGTTACCATGAGGGCCGCAACTCCAGCTGAAGTCGCGGCTGCTGTGGAAGCCCATTCCTGCTCCTGGTGATCCTCCTTGTCCTGCTTTTTCTTATGACCTCTGGGGGAAGCAGACGCCTGCCTAAGCTTTTTTAACCCTTTCCATGAAGGCCATTTTCTTCTTGCAGATATGGGCTCCCAGGGACTGCTGCTTTCTCTTGCTGGTAGTGGAGTTGAACTTCTGGCAGTGCTGGCACTTCTCCATGGGGTGGTCTGGGCCCAGACAGAAGAGGCACAAGGAGTGACTGTCCTTGTGTGGAAATTGGGAACACCACGAGTTGCACTTGTTTTTATGAGATTCGGAGGGCGTCAGGGACGACATACACAGCAATTATTTGAAGAAAAGTTGAAAAATAGAGAAATAGGTCAAAAAAATTAGAAAACTTGAAGACCGACGAATGACTGACGAGCGCTGTTCTACTGTGAGGAACTTTCACAAGCAGACGGTGGGACAGAACTGGAAGGCGGGTGTGGGGGACCGCCCCTTTATACCGACATCGCATGACGCCGGTCACCTGATGTGGGGGCAGTCCCCTGCCAGAGACTGCTAGCTAGAAATTTTTCCATGGGGTCCTGGCACCTGGTGGCTTAGTCCTATACGTGAATTCCTACTGCAAGAGCCCTCTCGAAGTAAGAGCTGTGGAATAATGGGACAAAACTTTCCATGTGGCCCTAGTGTCCGGCGACTACAGTTCCAAAGGTGAGATCTAACGGCAGAGATATCCTCGAAGATCAATTTTGTCTTCTTTGAGGAGATCTCCCTCCATTAAAACACATCATGGAAAACATCAAGAATGCATGGGACAGATATAAGGCAATTCTAGTTGGGGGTAGGAGGAAGTAGGCTGTTGATTAACTAGGATCTGCAGCTTATCCAACAGATAGGGAAATGGGCAGACTGGGTAGGCGAAGCAGTCCTGCTGTCAGTCTGTTTTTACGTTTCTAAAATAATTTCCAAGCAGTACCAAGCACTGAGGGAGGTTGGTAGGACCTAATGATCCTGATTAAGGTGGCCCTGCGGCACAGTGAGGGCAAAGGTGGCATGTCTATGAAAGCAAATGTCCAGACTGTAGTGTTTAGTGAATGTATGAACATTATTCCAGGTGGCAGCAGCACATGTCTGCAGCAGACACATTCGGGAAACAAACCACTGAGGTAGCCACCCCATGTGTAGAATGAGCACATACTGGACCGGGAAGCTGCTTACTATGCTTCTGGTAACAAAATGTAATACAACTAGCCAACCATTTGGATAGGCAAACAAGAAACAGGTATGCTCAGGCAAAGGACAGTCCAGTGCCTGGCAGGAGCTGCTAACTTCCATATCGCAACAGGGATAGCCAAGAAAAGCCAGGCACTCGCAGCAGAGGATTGTGCCTTGGGAAAAAGTCTTCACACAATTTTGCATGCTGGCTGGCTGATCTGTGATCATCAGACACCCCCGATGGACTATGGTTGAAACACTGGGGCATGTAGTGATCACGGACCCATTTTCTTGCACCATTAACTGCTTCCATCTGAAGACACAATACTGTGAGTTCACTTTCAGGGAGACCTCCACAGTGTGGAGGACATTCTCTGAAAGACCCATAGAGTGGAATGTAGCCACTCAGGAACAAGGCTGTGAGGTACAGGGACTGAAGGTCCGGGTACAGGACCTTCCCCGGTATCTGGACAGCAGATCTGGGCGAACAGCCAACTGCCACAGGGGTCTGCGGCTGAGGCTAAGGAGATATGGATACTAGAACCGGCAAGGTCAATCTGGAGCTATCAGGACCATCCATGCCTTGTCCCACCACACTTGACCACCACCTTGTGAATCAGAGGAAAGACGTACAGGAGGCCTGGGGTCAAGGGCCTCACAAAAGCATCCCCCAGAGTCCTGGACTGTGTCAGCAGGCACAGAACAGCCTCAGTTTTGTGTTCTCCAAAGAGGCAAACAGGAGTACCAGGTGGTGCCCCACAGGGAGAACAGGTGGTGCACCACCTCCATGCAGGAATCACTAGTGTGATGTCTTACCCACCTGACTGAATGTCCACCAGCTAGCTGTGTGCTCCTGTGATAAACTACCAGATCTGCAACCAGGCTGCACACGAGGGTCGAAGTGCGGAGGGCCTTCCAACACAATGGAAGGGAACGTGTGCTGCCCTGCCTGTTCAGGTACAACAGGATTGTGGTATTGTCCACCTGGACTTGCACAACCCGACCTCTGACTACAGAAGCAAATTCCATTAGAGCTATCTGCACTGTAGGGCACACTCCAGCAGGCTGATGTGGCGACGGGACTCCCAAGTTGACCAGAACCCGTGGGTCCCATGGTCTCCCAGGTCCGCTCCCCACCCCACCAAAGACGAAGGACAGTTCTGTGTGGACACACTGAACTCCTTCCTCTAGATGTTCTGGGATCAGCCACCACTGGATGGCTGATCCCAGAACATCTGGGATCAGCCATCCATCTGGGACTCTCTCCCCTGCCAAGGAAACTATCATCCTAGGCGATTTCAACCTCAACTGGTTGGACGCCTGAGAAACAGACTACGCAAACTTGCTCATGCAGGAAAATCTGTCGCAAATCACCCCCTTCCTCACCTGACTAAACAATCGACTGGGTGATTACAAACTGTGGGGACTGTGTCACACAAGCTGGCACACTATCAGACTCCCTAAGCGACCACTCCTCAACCTTTGCCATATGGTCCTCTAAGGCCCCTTGCCCCCCCCCCCAACCAAATATCTTACCTTCCGCAATTTTAACCACCCAAACACTTCCCTACTACACTAGGATCTAAGAACCATAAACTTGCACCGCTTATATGCCCTCACTGATGTGTCACATGCGGCGACTCACTTCAACATCCTCTTGGACATCCAGGACTGCCACTTCCCTACCACTACTCAGAGAGTCGGGGGTAACTGTACCCGCTGGATATCCAAAGAACTCCTCTCCCTCATAAAAGAGAGGGACGGAAAGTTGACTGCCCCCAAACTGTCCCCTCCCCTTCCCTATGGAATGAATACCAGCACCTGTGAAAATCGATGCAAGATTCTGACTAGGACCCTAAAACGGAACTATTACACCAACCTGCAGAGAGAGTGCTTTAGAAAAGCCAGAAAATTCTGGGACTCCATTAACTCTCTTCTCACTTCTCGCCCTGGAAGCACCAATATCCAACTTGCTTCCCCTTCTGCCCTACTGACTCTGCAGACGAAGCCATGGCACTAAACAATAAATTCTCATACCTGTCTGCCCTCCTCAACAAACTCCTCTTGAGCAGTCCATCTAGCCAGCGGTCTTGCACCTCCCCCCACCTCTCCTCCCCTTCCCCTCACTCTGCCCACCCTCTACCTAGTCAGCCCCCGACCAAGGGCCCTGCTCCACCCCCTCGTCCTCCATCTCCCCCTCGTCTGGTACCCCTCCTGGCCCTCCTTTCTATTTTAAGACCATCTCCCCCAAGGACAAACAAACTCCTTAGGGGTCTACCTAACTGGGGTAGTCCGGGCTCAGATGACCTCTCCCATTTTTCTCAAGTTTGTCTCCTCAGTGACTGCCAAACCTCTCTCCTTTATCTTCAGTCTCGCCTCGACTACCTCCTGCATGCCCCTCCTCTGGAAGTCTGCCAAGGTAGTTCCTATTTTCAAATCAGGGGACCCCCTCTCATCTGACAACTACCGACCAATATCCATCCTCCCCCACCTTACTAAGCTCCTTGAATGGGCTATTCTCCAGCAGCCATCCAAGCATCTTGATAACCACAGCATCCTATGCAACCAGCAGCACGTCCTTCATAGGCTCCACAACACCACCACTGCTCTTGCTTTATTCACCAATCACATCCTCATGAATATGGACCAGGGACGTGCCACCGGTGTGGTATACATGGACCTATCCAAAGCCTTTGATCTTGTAAATCACCCGCTCCTCCTCTCCCAGTTATGCTCTATTGGCTGTTTGGTGGGGACATCAAGGTGGTTTCAGAGCTATCTCTCTGATCGCTCCCAATCTGTATGCATCGGCTCTGCTATCTCTCCTCCCCAGACAGTCTCCTCCAGGGTAACCAGGAAAGGCACATTACGCCACAGCTTGTTTCCAGGTGTGACCTGGGAGCACAAGGACGTTAAGTGACTTGCTTAGGGTCACACAGTACGCAAAAAGGGGGCAGATGGGATTTAAACCCAGGTCTCCAGGTTTGCAGCTTAGTGTCCTTAACCACTATGCCATACTGCCTCCTAAAAGGCCCATGTCTCTGCAGTTTTGGAGGGCCAGGTCCCTGGACTGCCCACTGCCTCTCTGGACAGCCCGACCATCAGTCAGTCATCCAGGTAGAGATAAACCCCAGTGCCCTGGTGCTGCAGGAAGGCTGCCACCACTGCAATGCACTTGGTGAAGACCCTGGTGAGGAGAGGTCGAATGCACAGAACTGGAGGTACCATCAGTGAGATGGATGGACAGGGATGTGGGAAAAAAATGCATCCGGGAGGTCCAGGAAACAGAACCACATGCCCTGCTTCAGAGATGGTATGATCTGGTTCAGCGTGACCATCCTGAACTTGTGCTTCCTGAGAAACTGGTTCAGACATGAAGATCCAGTATGGGGCACTAGCCCCTCCATATATTTTTCAAAACCAGCAAGAAGCTGGACATGTACCTCTGACCTGCCAGGTCATCTGGGACAAGAGCTATGGCTCCTTTTGTGAGGAGTGAAGCTGACCCCCCAACTTCCCCGTAGCAGAGTCAGGGAGTGGACAGGCAGGAGGTGAACACTCCCCGAACAGTCAGCGTGCAGCTTTGGAAGGGCACTGGTCAGAGGCTGCAGGGGCACCACTTTCCCTACCCCCACCTTCTTTGGTCCCCTTGGCCTAGGTATAACAACCACTTAATATCCTCCTGAGTGAGGACTGGGGTCTTGGGAGATCAACTCTTTGTCGACCCCCTCCAACAACGGGTCGACCATCTTGAGAAAAATCTTGACCGCCTGATTGACCAGTATCAAGGTCAGAAAGTCCGAAGCTAGTGACCTGCCCCTCAACCAAAGAGGATTCGGCCAAAGCAGTGCTCGACAACTGTTGCATGACTTGGGGAATACAGGGAACAGGAGGAGTGCGATCTCTCCCAGTCCCAGGACCGATGGCCTTCTTGCTTCTTACCATGGTGGGCAGGGCTCTCCCTGAAGGTCTCGAGCACCCGACATAGAGCGGCACTTCCCATGAAGGATGCTCTGATGCTGGCCCCAGAAGGGAGCAGAACGGAGACAGACAAGGTGCCCACAAAGGCTACGGTTCCACCTATTTAAGGCACCGGCGGCAGTGTGCCCAGTAATTAGGGTGCCAAGTTCCAAAGTCATCGACCCCTCTCTTGGTTGGGGCTGTAGCCCTGCACCCCCTTAAATATACCAACTTGGGGGGGGTGACTGCGAGGAGGGGGTGGTTAATTTCACTATTTGGTGCCCTAATGACGAGCGCACTGCCACTGGCATCCTGAACAAATGCAGTGCATGGCTACTAGTCACACTGTGGACCCCGCCGCAGCAGAGGCCACCTTACGATCACCCTTGGCCTGCAATTTCAGATCTCAATTGGCTGGCCAGCCAAGGAGAAGTCTAGCCTTCCTGTCTTCGAGTAAGGACAGGAGCACTGTCTGGCACAGGCCACAACCATCAACGTAGTGTGTTGTCCCAAGACACGCACGACATGTGTAGGTCCATCTGCAACATCTTCTGTCCACATGTGATAGACTGTTTGAAGCCAGGCGCGGGCTTCGCTTTCTCAAGTTCCATGTTTTCGACTGAATGTAGAGAGCAGGTATGAGAAATGTATTTCTATACAGATTGTAGAGCTGTGAAGAGGAGAATGAACTCTTCCAGCAGAAAGGAAGATCCGACATCATGGGGCACAGCCAAGGGATACACCATCTAGGTGGTGGGAGTAGCTTTGCTTAAAGAGGTTCTGGTGAATCAGGAAGGACTGCCAATGTGTGGATAAGTGAACAATATCCACGCTCCTAGAACCTCCCTTTCCCGGAGAGGGACAATATGTTTCGCCAGAAAACTCCAGGCCCAGGAGCGAGTATACAGAAGCATGCAGTTTTGTGATGTATGGAGACGCAAACAGTTCTATGTCTAGTCAACCCAATTTTCTAAATGGGTCATCCACGAGGGAGTCAGAGAGTTCACATTTATGGAAAAGCACACAGAATTGACTGAGGTCATCTGCCAACGAGTTCAGGGTACCAGCCAGAAACAATGCAGAAAGGAAAAACAGGTTACCTCACCTGTAACAGTAGTTCTAGGAGTGGTATAGGATGTTCATCCACACTAACTGGCAATGTCCTTTCCCCTTAAGATGATGCTGGAAAGTATTCAAGCTGGCTCCTCCCACCCACTCAGGTGGTAACTCCCTTGGCTCCGCCCCATGACACCAGATCTTGCCCGCTGGAAGCAGCTGTGCATGCCAAAGCCAGGGAAGTCAGGTGGGTCCGTGTGGATGAACATCATATACCACTCATAGAAAGTGCAGTTACGCAAGAACTTACTGCAACAGTAGAATTTCAAGGACCTGTCTCTTGTAGTAGATTACTATTTGGGAGTTCCACAAGGTGGCACTATCACAAGACAGCTTCTTCCAGCAGTCTTCTTCAGAGACCGCCCACGACATCACTTCCTCAGGTGGAGTATAAGTGTGGGCAGCCCCAGATATCCCCTGTTCCCCGCCAGCTTCAGCACGCAGAGGCGAGAACCGAGGGAAACAGAGGACCAGGGAGACCCAGCCAACGTCACGAGATCTGAGGACCCTGAGCAAAAGGCAGGGGGACAGAGGGCGGGATTGTACCTACTGCAAGAGACAGATCCTCGAAGATCTACTGTTATAGTAAGTTCTTACGTAACTGCACTATCTTCTACGGACTGGTCGCTTGCGGTAGGTTATTACACTTGGGAGAGTAACAAGCAGTTGCGTCCACATGGGAGAACAGGCAAAGCAGGAAGCCCGGCACAAGGGCGTGCGCGGCAGTGCATTGCCAAGGAGACAGGAATGTTCGTGATAACGAAGAAATATATAGCGAGGTGAGCAAAGTCCAGGTGGAAGCCATGGAGGAGTCGCAGGAAATCCAGGAGACAGCCATATGAGCCCTGAACAGGGATGGCATCCTATCAAGTCTAAGTCAATACAACTCGCACCACACCCGGTAAGGCAGACATGTGAAGGGTGGGCGAGGAATGAATACTCCACGAAGGGAGAGGAGAAAAAGGACCAAGCCAATGATTCAACCCAACGATCAGGGGTCGAAAGGCCATGGTGACAAGTCAAATCCAGTAGAGCTCCCCATGCGCGGCGCGTGTGGGCAGAAGGTGGAGTGTACTGGGGCAAGAAGCACTGGAAAGCCCACAGCAACTAACACCACAAGGTTGCCCCATCAAGGGGGATAGCAGGAGTTCCAAAGGATCCGCAAGGAGAAGCAAAACGTCCATGATCAAAAATCAAGCTCCAAAGAAAGGGCGGACAGACCCCCAGGCGCCTCAGAGGCTTGCAAGAGGAAGCAGGGGAAAGCCCCAAGGAGCGGCTAATGCACAGGGGTGGGGCCCGTCCCCCCAGAGAGGTGGGCATGGGACGGAGGGACAGATGTGGCAGCTCCTCTGGAAGCCCTACCACGGTCCCTAGATGCGTCCCAGGAAGGGGTCTGGAAACGGGACGCCCTGCCAGCCAAGGAGGACGATGGGGCCAGAGGGGCATGGTAGAGGTCCTGGGCCGACCGCAGAGTATGACCTGAAGCCGGAAGGGAATCCAGAAGGGCCTGTGTGCCCGGACCAAACAAGCTGTCCCCACAGAAAGGTGCATCGGCAGCCGACAACTGGATGTCGGGAGCCAGACCCAACACCTGAAGCCAGGCATGGCACTGCAAAGCGATGCCGGTGGCAGACAGACGGGCAGAGGTGTTGACCACAGTAGGTGATGGGAAAGAGGAAATGGTGGACAGGGTCTGTGTCAACATGGCCGACCCCTGGGAGGGAGGCAAGGTGGCAAGCAGGTCCAGAGTGGAGGCACTCAATGTGCCGAGGTACTACACCATATGGCTCTAATAGTTGAGAACGCGAAGCAGCAAGGTACTGGAGGTGAAAACCTTCTTGCCAAGAAAATCAAGGTGCCGGGATTCCTTATCCAGCAGCACTGAACTGGTGTCTAGGCCGTACGGTCCAGTCACGGGCCACTATAATGACCCGAGTCCATCGTAGGAGCGGCGGACAAGCAGAGATGATCAGATGGGGCCCTGTACAGCTGGTCAGGCCTATGTGGGGAGGGTGAAATGGAAGAAGGGCGATGTCAAGCTGTAGTCATGGCGTTCAAATAAGCAGGAATCAAGAGAGGGATGACCAAGACAGGGTCCTCGGGTAGGAAGAGGTAGGCGGCCAAGTCCTGGCAAAGGGTATCCTGCTCCGCAGAGGGGAAGCCAAACGCCTTGTGGATTTGCAACAGCAGATACTAGAAAGAAGGATAATGGGATGTGGAAGTAGCAGAAGGGATGGCATCCACAACAGAGGACACGGAATCCAGGTCCCCATAATCCGGGAAGCCCGCATCAAAGGCATCCTCCATGTCTGGGTCCCCAGACAGATTCCTTATTGGGGAGCGGGGGAGACCAGGTAGAGACACGGATCCGAGTGAAGCCGCTGTGAGGGGGCGGGGGGTTGGGGGAGAGAAGAGGGAGAATGGCACGGCACAGGACCCGGCATTGGGTCCCGAGATGGAACATGGCCCAAAGATTACTGGACCTCAAGGCTAATCTGGGCAATGGCAGGCACCTGGGAAGGTAGGAGGCCCAGACTGAGGGCACTTGGGGGAGCGCGAAGATCAGGAATGTCAGTCCCGGAAAGCTGGGGAGGGAGGCCCTAACCCCTGTGGGGGCAAGGAGTGGTGATGGAGGAGAGACTTCCCATTGGCACGGAATAGAGTGCTAGAAGCCAAGTAGTGCGGGCGGCATGAAAGGGAAACTCCCAACTGGGGACATCGCAGGGTGCTGAGCCCATGCCGTCGACAGGGGACCCATCCCCGAAGAGGAGTGTGAAAGGGGATGAAAAACACGATGGTCCATCGACGGAGGAACCCATTCCCATTGACGAGGAATGAGAAACATGATGCTCCGTTGACGGGGGAAGCTATCAGTCGAAATGAACAGAACGTTCTGTCGATGGGGGAAGGAGCCCATCATGCTAGAAGGCTCAGTCAATGAGGAAGGCAGTAACGAAGGCTCAGTTGATGGGAGCAGCCCCGTCGACAAGGGCTGGAGGGAGTGTGAAGCATGAGACTCCCTCTCATGCTGAGAACATGAGCCCTGAGCCAATAACATGGGTCCTTGAGGTCCGTTCCGGCAGAGCTGCCTTGTCAGCCATAAAAGGAGGCCAAGGTCCCAGCAAGAGTGCTGGGCCAAGGAGCAGAAGGGCAACTATGAGTGGTTCACAGGCCCGCAGCAAAACAAGGAGAGCCGGGGTATCTGCGAGTGGTTCACAGGCCCGAAGAGTTTAGAAAATTGGGTTCAAGTTCACGTTGAAGACTGCAACACAGAAAATTGAGCTAGCTGCTGTTTGGGCTGAAGTTGGCGGGAAAATGAACAGGGGATATCTGGGGCTGTTCACACTTCTACTCCGCCTGAGGAAGTGACGTCATGTGGGCGGTCCCTGAAGACGACTGCTGGAAGAAGCTGCCGTGTGATGGGAGTTCCACCAGGTGGCGCTCCCAAGTGTAATAACCTACTGCAAGAGACCAGTCCATAGAAGATTTACTGTGACAGGTGAGCAACCTGTTTTTCTAGGGACGTGGATATGATTTTCTCTCCACACTAACTGGCAGGTTCCTAGCAGTTCTCTGGGAGGAGTGAGACAAGCTGCACACCCCCTATTTAGGAAACAGATTGGAGAACTAAGGCCCCAAAACCAGCATTCTCAGCATGATTCTAGGTCAATGTGGTAATGGGAAATGAAGGCATGCGCTGACCTCCAGGTAGCAGCAATGTAGATTTCCTGGACAGGAACGTTCCTGGAAGCACCCACTGACAAAACAGTATGGCAGGTGGAATGAGCAGTTAGCCCTCCAGGAGGCTCCCTACTCGCCAACCTATAGCAGAGATCAATGCAAGATTTGACCCACCTGCCAATCGTCTGCATGACCCACCTGCCAATCTTCTGCTTGGCTGCAGGTCTGCCAGGTGACAAACAGCTGGCGAACCTCTCCCCCAACTCCAGCTGTGAGCTCTTTGTAATAAGCGAGTGCTCACCTCAGGTCCATAGTATGGAGCCTGTACTCTGCCTTTGAGGTGTGACTGATGAAATGCACTGGGAGGTTAATCACCTGGTTAAGGTGAAACTCTGACACAACCTTCGGGAAGACTTCGGGCTGGAGCGCAGGACAACCCTGTCCTTGTAGAAGATCAAGTAAGGAGACTCTCCCAAAAGCACCTGGTGCGCACTGATCCTTCTGGCTGATGTGATAGCCACCAAGAAGGCGGTCTTCCAGAACAGGTGAGAGATATCACACCTGTGCAATGGGTCGAATGGCTTGCCCAAGAGCTTTGCCACATCCAGCAACAAGTCCCATGGTGGTAGTCGTTCACACACCAGAGGGAAAATGTGGTCAAGGCCCTTGAAAAAGCGCCAGACCACCTTTTCCTGTGCCACCAACTGTTGACTGGCCAGTGCTTGGTAAGCAGAGATGGCAGCCAGGTGCACCTTAAAGGTAGACTGGAAGCCCGACAGAGAGGGACCAAAGATAATAAAGGATGCTAGCCACTGGACAGGACAAAGAGTCCAATCCCTTGCCCTGACACAAAATGGAGAATCTCTTCCATTTGAAGGTGTAGCACTTGCTAGTCGACTCCTTCTGAGATGCCTCCACAATGATAAAGACAGCTTCGGAGAGAACCAAAGCCTGAAACTCTAGCCGCTTAGCAACCAGGCTGTCAGGTGCAGGGATTGAAGGTATGGGTGGAGTACCTTCCCCTGACTGACCGAAAGCAGGTCCAGGCGTAGAAGGAGACTCCTTGGGAGCCTGCTGCTGACACCGAGGAGATCGGGGTACCAGAACTAGCATGGTCATTCTGGAACCACCAGGATCACCTGTACGTTGTCCCTCCTGGCCTTGATAAGCACCTTGTGGATCAAGGGAATCAGAGGGAAGGCACAGAAGAGGCCTGGGGTCCAGGGCCTTGAGAACGCACCCCCCTGCAGTATTCCCTGCTGAGGGGCATGGGCACAAAGTGGCCTCAGTTTTGTGTTTTCCCTGGAGGTGATCAGGTCTATCTGAGGGGTGCCCCACCGGGAAAACAGAATGAACTACCTCTGGGTGGAGAGACCACTCATGAAGATGCCTCACCCACCCAGCTGAGGGCGTGCATCAGCTGACTGGAAGCGCCTGCCACATGGATGGCTAGGAGATCCGTCTCCAGGCTGTGCACGAGGGTCCAGACATGGAGAACTTCCCTGCATAAGGGCAGGGAGTACGTACTGCCCTTTTTTTTTTGTTGAGGCAGTATCTGGTTGTGGTGTTGTCCGTCTGGACTTGGACCACCTGACCCCGAATGTGTGGAGCGAATGGAGTCAGCGCTAGCCTAACTGCCCAGAGCTCCAGCAGGTTGATGTGGCATTGGGACTCCTCAGGGGTCCAGCCTGTGGACTCTGTGTTCCCCCAGGTGGGCACCCCAGCCTGTGAGAGAGGCACTGGTCGGCAAGATAACTGTTTGCTCTGGGCGGACAAATGGGATCCCTTCCTGCAGATGCGCTGGGACTAACCACCACTGGATGGTGTCCCACATCTGCTGGGTCACAGTGACCAGCTGGTCAAAGTGGCACTTCCGTTGAGATCACTGGCTGGCCAGCTTCCACTGCAGGGAGCGCCATTCTCCAGCAGGCCCATCAGACCACACTGGTGCACAAGCGCAGAAGTCCCAGGCAGGGTGCAATTGCTGAACCCAAAATGATCGGGCACAGGAGGAGAGAGCCTCCGCCCTGTCCACTGGGAACTGGGCTGTGGCTCTACAAGAGTCTAGCTCTGTCCCGATGAAGTTGATCACCTGAGAAGGTAAGAGTTCCAACTTGGCCTAGTTGATCAGGAGGCCAAGGGAGACACAGGTGTCGAGGGCCAGGTCCCTGGACCGCTCCACCTCCTGCCTGGAGGGACCTGTGATCAGCCAGTTATCCAGGCAAGAGTAAACCTGGATCCATCAGCGCCTCAGGTAAGCTGCCACCATTGCAATGCACTTGGTGAAGATCCTGGGTGCCGAGGAGGGCAGAATGTCATGGCCTAGAACTCAAGAGTGTTTCTCTCTGATCAGAAGCGGCGGAATCTTTGATGAGATGGACGGATCGGGACATGGAAGAATGCATCCTGAAGATTCAGGAAGCAAAGCCACATGTTTTGCTCTAGAGAGGGTATAATCTGAGACAGTTACCATCCTGAAAGTGCATTACCAGAGAAATTTGTTCAGGTCATGTAGATCTAGAATGGAGCACCAACCCCCGTCCGCTTTGGCACCAGGAAGTACCTGGAGACAAACCCTGGGTGTTCCAGAGGATCCACAACAGAAACCATGACCTCCTTGCAGAACAGCAGGGCTATGTCGTCTAACAGCTAACAGCATGTCTGCGGAAACCAAGTCCTCCTGTGGGGCGCGGGCTTGGCAAGGAGGGTACTGCTCGAATTCTAGAGGCAGACCCTGACCCACCACTTCTAGAATTCACCTGTTCGTGGCGACAGTGGACCAGGTGGAAAAGAAGTGGCAGAGCCTCCCTCCCTCCCACGGGAGGACCCAGGGGTGGTGTGATGGACATGAGGGAGGCGCCCATCATCCTGTCACTGGGCAGGTTTGGAGGAGGCAGGGGCCCAGCTGAGGCGCCACTGAAGCCTTTCCCTCCAGGTTTATGGACAACAGAGACCACCGACTTGGGCCAAGGTTGCCAGGCCTGAGCCTGCTGTCCAGCCTGGGGCTGGGTTGGTTTGGCCACAGGAGTGGAGGTGGACCTAAAGGGTTTCCTCTTCTGCTTGGAGCCCTTAGGGTCCTTCTGGGTAGATGTCATGGAGTACAAGGTGGCACTGGACTTCGATACGGGTGAGGTGGCCCTCGACCCCAGGCCGAAACAGGTCGGTGCCCAGAAAAGGGACATCTGCCAGCTTGTGCCAAGTGTCCGCCGTGAAGGTAGAGATCCTCAGCCAAGCCCTGTGGTGCATGGCCACTGAGGCTTCCATGGAGTGGGCACAGGAGTCCCCAATGTCCATGGCTGTCTGGAGCAGTTTGGCTACAGCCCGGCCCTGTCTGACTGTAGTCTGAAGGTCCACAGGCAGATGAAGTATCTCATCGAGAGCGCCCAGCAGGGCATGAGACAAGTGGGTCATGAGGAGGGCAGAGCTTGCCTGGTGGAGATCAAGCAAGGAGGCAGTGTAGACTTTCTCAGCCACATGGTCCAACTTCTGTGTCAGGTGGCTTGTCAACATCCTCAGTGTTGCTAGAGTGCTGAAACAGTCTACCATCAATCCCTCGACCGAAGGGTGCTTTGTGAATCCTGAGAGAGAACTGGTGGGCACTGCGTATTTGCGGGCCATCCTGGCAGACAGTGCAGGGCAGGAAGCGGGGCACTGCCAAAGCTCCAGGGCAGGGCCAAGAATGGCTTCTGCCACTAGGAAAGCCTCCGGAGTGTCTCCCCGGCCAAGGATCTCGGTCACCGGGAATGAGCCTGCTTCTGGACGGGCTCCATTTTCATACCCACTGACTCAAGAGATCAAGCAGAGAAGCCCCATGAAGGAAGATGAGCCTTCATCCGTCGAGACATCCCCCACAGACTCTTGCACTGATCTGACAGGAGTTCAGGGAGAACCCCTCTGACTCTGAGGAGTCATGAGTGGTCCACTGTCAGAGTCCCCACTGACCCTCCGTGGATAGTCGGGGTGACAGTGGTCAACAACCAATGGAGAAGCCCCTTAGATGGCAGAGACAGCTTCAGAGTGCTGATTGGTGGCTGTTAAGGTGGCGGTTCCATCACTATTGGCAGAGACACGGGTCGGCCGAGCAGGGACTGTTTTGGTCTGCTCAGTTTCCATCGTCCTTTCGGACGACAGCCAGATGGCTGGCGTAGGAGCCGGAGCTGGCTTGACGCTAATCAGAACCAACTGTTGCCACATCAAATCCTTGTAGCGTCGATGCAATTTGCGCCAAAGCTTCTCCTCACCAAAAGAGGATGAAGAGGAGTGGTGGTGCTGTTTTCTGGGGTGCTGAGATTGAGAACGCTGGTGTTGGTGGGACCAGCTTGACCCGGGGGGGAAGATGGCAGTGGGGCTCTGAGGGAGTCAGCGCGTGCAGAGGCTCCACCGTGACTTGGTCATTGACCAGAGGTGGTGGGTCAGTGGACTGATCTGTCCCCTCCAATTGTCCAAGTCAGAAGTGGAGTCCTGAACAAAAAGTGTCGGTCTCTGTAGTTGACAACTGCTCGGTTCGAGAAAAATCTTAGCCAGGACCTCAACAAGGGCTTCGGCCAACTGGCCCAATGGGGTTACCGCGTGGAGCCAGCATCCTGGGCTCTGGATTCACCCAAGTCAAATCCGAGAAGCTGGAATCAAGAGGCTCTGATCCTTACCAGTGACAGCTGTAGTCCTCTCTTTTTTGACTCTTGGATTTAGATTTGTGCCAGGGTCCCTGACCAAGGGTCGGCAGGGACTGACAATTGAAGGACCCCATTAAAGTCGAGCCCAGCTGGAGCGGCACGAAGGCAGAAGCCAAAGAGGAGTGAGCAGTGGCCTGGCCGCCACCTCCTCAAACGCTGCAAACTGTTCAGCTGACACTGCAGCCGCAGACACCACCCAACAGGCATCCTTGGATTTGACCAGCGGGTTCCGAAGAGTTGGGCAGCCCAGTTTAAGTCTGGTGAGACGGTCCTCCAGGACGTTTGGGTGAAAAGAACAAAGGTCGCAGGCCTGTGGATCGTGGTCATGACCCAGGCAACAGCCATGTGGCGTGCGGGTCAGTCCTGGACATCTTCTGCCTGCAAGGGCACTGGCGGAATCTAGGAACGGATTTATTGTCCAGGACTGTAGTGATCGAAGATCAAGCTTAAGATGAAACTCATGAGAGTGTTAAGTTTTAGGAAGTAAATTCGAAGATTTAAGCATGAGGGCCTACTCAACATGGGAGTGGTAAGGAGGGAACCTGCTTCTTCCAGCAGAAAGGAAGCTCTGGTGTCATGGGGTAGAGCTGAGGGAGTTGCCACCTGGATGGGTGGGAAGAGCCAGCTTGCAGACTTTACGGCATCATCTTAATGGGAAAGGACACTGCCAGTACATGTGGATAGATCATATCCACGTCCCTAAAACATGTGTTCCACTGCCCAGTGCCAAACTCATGGCCTCTCTGCAAAGACATAAATGTACACCACCTTGTCGGTTGATGTTCTACATCACCAATATATTGTCTGTATGGACCAGCAGATTGTTTCCAGGAAGGAGGGTGGCAAAGGCCTGTAGGCCACGCAGAACAACCCTCATCTCCAGAGTGCTGCTGTGCTGAACCACATCCAGAGGGGTCCATTGGCCTAGAGTCCTGAAGAGGCCCAGATGGGCACCCCAACCTGAACCAGAGTTGCCCATGGTCATCACCAGGAGGGGGGGATGTCTGGAGGAATGGAGACCCCATCTCTAGACTGAAGCAATCCCACCACTAGGGAGTGATGGGGAGGAGGAGTCATTTGTATGACACACACACCAACTCATCTGAATGCCATGCCCTCAAGAACCACTTGGGGATCCTCATGTGGAAGGTGTGCCATCAGGTCGATCAACCGTAAATGGGATCTGGCTGACAAACAGTCACTGGAGAAGACAAGCTGTGCCTGGGTCACCAGTGCCGTAGCATGATCAGAGGGTAGACCCCCCAGCCTTGTGTCCAGGTCAGCTCCAATGTATTGCAGCCACTGGCGGGGGGAGAAAGGACCAACTTCATGACTGACCAGGGTCTCCAACTGGTCAAACAACTTATGGATCTGAAACTGGGTATATATGGCCTCCCGAGATGGGGTTTTCAGCAGTCACTTGTCTATGTAAGACAGAGACCCTCTCTATGTTGTGCAGCTGCCACCATGGCAACAGCTTTGGTAAATACATGCAGTGCAGAGCACAAACCAAAGGGCAAGACACAAAATTGCTAGCATGAGCCTCAAAGCATGAAACAGGTATTTTCTGTATGACTTGTACATATGGGCATGAAGATGTGTGTCCATGTCCAGAGCAACCATCCAGTCCCCTTCTAATAATAGGAGGGACCGCAGAGACCATTCAAAACTTTTTGTATTCATTGAGTAGATTGTCTTCTGAGGTCTAATACAGTTCTTAGATCTGCAGTCAATTGTGGGACCAGAAATTACTGCGAATAGTAGCCCTGGTTCAATTCTGAAACCAGGACAAGTTCCACAGCCTTCTTGTGGAGGAGTGTTTGAATCTTCTCCAGCAGGAGGGTAAGATGCCCTGGAAGATGTTTGTTTGGCAACTGGGTGGGGTCACTGGAGGAACAGTGAGGCACTCTAGGGTGTGTCCATGTTGAACCAGCTCCAGGACCCAAGCATCAGTTATCTCCCTCCACTTTTGTAGGAAGAGGTAGATTCAGCCCCTCACCAAGCAGTGAGGCCAGAGGAAACTGAGGGGAGCCAGCAAGTGCTGGGGGCAGCAGGGGTACCAGTAATTGTCTGACCTTTTATAAATCTGGCATGGGCACAGGTAGGCAGGTTTGCTACCTAGGACGTGGAAGGCTGAGGTCCCAGAGTACTATGTCCCTGACCCCTAGAATATCCATGGCCTGGATAGCCACTGGGCTGATGAAAAGAATCCTACCTATGCCGTGGGGTTTCGGTGTCAGTGTGTAGGGACAGATTCTTTTTTGAGGACTGTAGATCCTTCAAGACATTTTCCACATCTGTGCTAAATAATTGCTTCCCCCAAAGAAGCATTTAGTACGGACTGTTGTATATCTGAGACAAAGCCTGCCAACAGCACCTGAGGGATTATAAGCAGAACTGAGCAGGTGCTTCCCAGTGCCCTGTCCATTAGCAATAGTCTGCTGGGCCAATACTTTGTCCTGGCCTTATGGCATTTTTTAGCCAGGGAGGCCATAGTTTTCCACAGACAATTCTATTTTATCATGAGTGCCCGGTAATTTGCACTCCTTAGGCTGAAGGAAGCAAGAGCAAATATCTGCTCCACCATATCCAACTTCCTAGACTCATCATCTGGAAGGAAAGAACTCATGTGCTTGGGTACCTCTGACCTATCATGAGCGTCATGATTACCAATGAATCTGTTTCAGGCGGAGATGAATAATAAAGCTTAGCTATAGGGGCAGGATATTGTTTGTCCACTTTCTTGGGACCGCTTACAACTGAGCTGGCCGATACCAAGCAGCCAAGGTAGCATCCTCCAATACTGAGTACACAGGAGGTATGATTAGAGTGAAGGAGGCAGAGACCTCCAAGAACTCAATAAGAGTTTTCTTTTTAGAGGGATAAAACAGATAGAAATTTTCTTTATCTGTTTTATCCCCCTACATGCTCCAGAGTACCCCACTCCTTCGGGCTACCATGGTCCCGACTTGCCTCCTACTCACCCTCACTCGAGCCCTCCATCCTCACATCTGCACTTTTCGGTGGCGCCAGAAGGTGGCAGCTGTCATCTAGCGGATCCCGGAGCTTTTCTGGTTTTCTATGGTTCTCCACTATGTGCTTTCTGCCAGTACCCCCCGTCTCCACTGAGGGGCCACTACGAAAGAGGCAACCCTCCCGAGGAGAGTAAGTCGCAGGCGATCAATTCGCTCCCTCCGCTGCCGACCCGCAGTGCCAGAGTCTGTTCCTAAACCTGGGTCGCCGGCGCAGCACTAGGCAAGGCATCCAGCCTCTTAACTCTCCATGCTACCGGGCCGGCTCATTAAGAGTTCTCACAGAAAAATCTTCCTCCTCCTCTTGCTTGGAACCCCAGTTTAGCCTGTACATTTTTAAGGAAGTCCTGAAAAGAGGCATCTTCAGCTGAAGACCTGGCTGACAGTATAGCCTAGAGATCAGAGTAATGAGCTGTGAACAAGCTTGGTACATCCCCCGCAGAACAGACCTTGGTTTGATTCTCACAACCTCCACTTGCATACTGTGCGACTGAGTAAGTCACTTAACCACTCAGTGCTCTCAGGTTGCCCCTGAAAACAGGCACTTGCACCTAGTGGGCCTTACCTGGTTACCAAAGACTAAAAAACAAACCTAGGTATGTTTTTCACACTTAGCAGGAACCACGAGCCTATGATATCAATTACTTCCTCTTCATGATCCAGGGCCACTTCCTCTTTTTCCATGTGTTCTGGATTATATTCCAGTTCTTCAACAGCGACCTGTCATCAGTAGAGAGTCTACAGGACAAGGAGCTACTGGAAAAGGAACCGTCAATGGTTGTCCTGTCAACAGAGGCCATTCAGGCCCGACATTATTTTTCTTTGGGGACTGAGAACTGAACATTGACAGTAAACTTGACAATGGCACAGCTGAGGAGCAGGAGGTGGCAATGATGGCAGCAGTATTAGATGCTGAAAAAGCTTCCTAGCATTATAAAGGAGCTGTGCCTGATGGGCCCCAAAGGGGTGGACAACTAACAGTTGATAGGACTGTGCCCAACAGCAGTACAGACTACAAATCCCCTGGTGGGGAAGACAGGATCAATGACCATGGCTTGGGATTTATTATTTTTTTTTTTTTCTAAAATCAGAGGACTTGCCTCTTCTTAGAGGTAAACGGAACATTCTGGGGAAAGTGGCCTTGCCTTTACGCCACTGCTCCTTTACAGAGTGGCAGTGTTTTTCTGCCCAATTAGAGGGTTTGTCCTACTTGAACGAATCAGTGATGGCCACCATCAACATCAGGGAGCAGCGGGCAGACGGTGAACCTGGAACAGATGCACTTGACAGTGAAGCTGGCTTTGACACAGACCATTTCTCCATTTCCTTCAGCTTTAGATAAACTTCTAAAGCCTTCTTGCAACATCTCCTGGTTGCATGAGCAGACTAAACATCATGGTCTTTGCCAAGGTAACAAATGCACATCTTTATAAATAACAGTCCGCAACAGCAACAGCGGAACAATGGTTCCTTGTCAGTCAGTGACTGCATAAAAAGTGCAGTTATGTAAGAACTTATCGTAACCGTAGATATTTGAGATGAGCTCTTGCAGCAGGCAATAACCATAAGGACTGAATCCCAAGCGGTAGAGGAACAGACTGTCAGATGGGAGGAGAACAGTAGCAGTCATAGGAATATTAAGATAGGAGGCCCTGGAGGACTGCAAGGTCGAAATCGGCTCTACGCCTGGAGACAATGTCCAAACTGTAATTCTTGACAAAAATGTGGACAGAACTCCAAGTGGCAGCTGTGCAAATGTCTGCAGCAGACACATTCCTAAAGGAGACAGTGGAGGCAGCCATGTCTCTGGTAGAATAGTC
Source organism: Neoceratodus forsteri (assembly GCA_016271365.2). Classification (NCBI taxonomy): domain Eukaryota; kingdom Metazoa; phylum Chordata; order Ceratodontiformes; family Ceratodontidae; genus Neoceratodus; species Neoceratodus forsteri. The sequence continues at coordinate 746,962,423 of CM028132.1, forward strand.
TTTGATCTGGCCTGGCAAAGGCTTGTCGTACTTGTGGTAGCAATAAACAATGTAATTAGCTAACCATCTAGATAACACTGTTTGAAAACAGAAGCCCCTTCTTTCCTGGGAGCAAACAAAATGAACAACCGGTCAGATTTTCTGAAAGGGCGGGTGTGGTCCTGATAAAAATGTAGCACCTGATGAACATCTAGAGTATGAGGTAAAGCCTTCACCCAATTAAAATACTCAGGCAAATAAACAGGCAGGTGGATGGATTGAAACTCGGACACCCCCTTAGGAAAAATCTTAGGACTGGTCTGTAAAGACATTCTGTCTTTGTGGAAACCAAATAAGACCCATTTCACATCACAGCCTGGAGCTCAGAAATCCTCCGAGCTGAAGTAATGGCAACTAAAAACAACGCTTTCCACAACAGAAAGTGCAGCTTGCGGCAGGTTCGAAGGGAGGAAGAGTGAGCTTCTCCAAAATGAACAACAAATCCCATGGCGGGACTGGCTCCCTAATGGGAGGTTTCAAACTGAGAAAGCCCCGCAAGAAGGTGTGGGACAGGTCCAGTTGAGCAATATTTTTGCTGTCAATGGGTGCATGGTACGCAGAGATGGCGGAAAGGTGCACCTTGATAGAGGAGTATCCCAGACCAGAGTCAGAAAGAGAAAGGAGGTACTCCAGATATTCACTGGACATGTGAAGGGATCCGAATGCCAGGCAGTAGCCCAAATGGAAAAATGTTTTCACTTCATGGTGTAAGTGGCCCTGGTGGAGGGCTTCCTTGCGGCCACCAGAACATCTGCCACCCCAAAGGAAACCTCAAATCGTGCGATGGCTAAGGCTGAAGGAACCATGCATGTAGATGAGAGACTTGAAGTCCAGGTGAATCAGTGCGCCCTGGTCCTGGAAGAGCAGGTCAGAGCAAAGAGGAAGAGGAGGTTCCACTGCCAACTGTTGCAACAATGGGAGCCATATCTACTGTAGTCAGTAAGGGGCCATCATAATCAAGTCTGTCCCCCTGTGACTGCAGCTTAAGAATAACTCTCTGCAGGAGCGGTAAGGGAGAAAATGGATACAGAAACCTCCCTGTCCAAGAGGGACAACATGTCTCACCAGAAAACACCAGGTTCTGGATCTAGCAAGCAGAAATTGGGCAGTTTCGCATCAAGTGGGGACGCAAAGAGGTCTAACTCAGGATCACACCACCTGTCGAAGAGATACTCTGCTATGGAGGATAGGAGCTCCCACTCGTGTGTTTTCAACCTGGATGGACTCAGGTTGTCTGACAGGATGTTTTGGATGCCTGGATCATGAACTGCTGTTAGAACCAGGTCGTGTTCTATGGCCCAATGCCAGACTCTCATGGCCTCCCTGCATAGGGGGTACAAATGAGTCCCTCCCTTGCTTGCTGATATAATAGACTACAGACATGCTGCCGTCTAAATCAAGAGGACACCCAGGAGACGAGACTGAAAGGCCTGAAAGGCAAGGACTGCCTGCATCTCGAGCACATTGATGTGGAGATGATGTTTCTGCTGAGAACAGCTCCCCTGTGTCGGACGGTCTGCCAAGTGAGCACCCGAGCCCAGAGAGGATGCATCTGTTGTGAGAATCTGAGTGGGAGATTCTGCCCTGAAGGGGACCCTCTGAAGAGGTTGGAGGTTCATCCACCAAGACGGCGTTCACTGCACAGGGCTGGAAACCAGGCCTCCCTGTTCCAAATCATTCATATGTTGGTCCCATTGAACCCGTAGGGTCCAGTGCGTCACCCTCATGTACAGGTGAGCAAATGGAACAGTACAATAGCCACTGCCATATGTTCCAAGAGTCTGAGGAACAACCTGGCCAGGTCTCGTCACCAGCACACCAAGCTGGCCTGTGCTTTCAGGCATTCTGCTCTGTCTGGAGGCAGGAAGGCCTTGCCCTTAGCTGAATCTAAGATTGCACCGATGAACTGCAGTCTGACCTGGCGAGAGGAAGGACTTGGGAAGGTTCAAGGTGATTCACAGCATCCGAAAAAAAACTGAAGGTGATCTCCATTGTCCAAGCAGCTGACCTCTGAATGGGGCTCTGAGAAGCAAATCATTGAGGTAGGGAAAGATGTAAAGACCCTGTCTCCTAAGGGACACATCCACTACTGCCAGGCACTTGGTGAAGCCTGGAGGTGCCAAGGAGAGGCCAAAGGGAAGGGCTCTGAACTGGTAATGGTTTCCCTGGAAGCAACAGCGTAGGAACCTCCTGTGAGGCTGGAACAACTGGATGTGGAGACTGGCTCTGCTCCCTGGATATGCAGGATGCCCATCTCCATGATAAAGGAGAGGCAGAAGACCCTGCAGGGTAACCAGCATTTGTATTCCATAAATAGATTCAGGTGACAGAGTTCCAAGCTTGGTCTCAGATCGCTGGTCTTCTTTGAGATCAGGAAAAATAGGATTACAAACTTTTTCCTCTTTGTTTTGTGGGACCCGGTTCCTTGGCTTTTTTGCTCAGCAGTGCCTGGATCTCCTCCTGGATAAGGGCAATGTGATCTGGAGAATAATGGGAGTGCAAGGGAGGGTTGTCTGGGGGTATCTTTTGAAACTCTAGGGTATGTCCTCTTTCTACCAGCTGAAGCACCCACTGGTCGGGGGTGATTCTGCACTAACCATCCAGGTAAAGGGGCAGCAACCCCCCCTTCCCCAAAGACTCTGCCGGGTCAGGCAAGGAGTCATGCTGAAGAACCTGGAGTGGCTGGGGAGGCTCTAGGGGCAGAGGCTCCTGTCGCCTAGGAGAGGGCCCTACATTTGAAGGCTCCTCTGGGCTGCTGTCCCCAGGACTACTGATGCCAGTTCCTCTGAAAGGGCAGATGCTGGGGTTTAGGCAGAGACCGGTATGAGTGTACAGTATTTAGGGCCTGGCCAGATTCCAGCAGGTGGAAGATAATGCTCTGGACATCCTCGCTAAAGAGTACTAATCCCCTGAAAGGAGCGTCAAGGAAATTGGTCTGCACATCTGGGGCAAGGACAGAAACCCTAAGCCAGGAATGGCGGTGGATACAAATGCCTGTGACTGCTGTCCATCCAGCCATGGTGGCCATATCGTAGGATGCTCTTAGTACAAGATTCCCAACATCGGACCCAGACTTCAGAAGTTGGGTCAATTGAGACTCAATGGAATCATCTGGAATGGTTTGCACCAATTCCAGAGCCTTGTCCCCAAAAGACATTATGGTATTGTACCATGTGGCTAGGAAGTTCAAGGACCAAACAGCCAAAGTGGCAGAGGTGTAGACCTTCTTGCCCCAGAAATCCACCCGACTAGATTCCTCGTCTGGAGGGTGGTACAGAGATGTCTGGGCCACTTAGTAAAGTCATGAGCCATGTTCATGACCACTGAATCGGTCACGGGGTTTCCCCTATAAAAGGGCTTGTCCGCAGGGGTGTGCTAAAGCTGGTCTACCTTCTTGGGCAGGGCCAGAGTGGAAGATGGGTGGTTCCAGCAACCTTGCTGACATCCTCAAAAGGAGTCAATAAGGGGAGGTACGAGTGTGGGAAACAGTATTCTTCTTATAGAAACCTAGAATTTGATGGCAGATCAGAACCACTTGGCCCACCCAGTCTGCCCATTTCCCTACCTAATTGATAAGCTGTAGATCCTAGTTAACCAGCAGCCTAGTTCTTCCTACCCCTACCCCCTAGAATTGCCTTATGATTGTCCCATGCATGCTTGAATTCCACCAGTTTTTGACTCCACAACCTCCTCCGGAAGGCCGTTCCATGCATCCATGACCCTCTCTGTGAAAAAATACTTCCTTAAAATTACCTCTGAGCCGCCTCCCCCATCTTCAAATTAGCCCTTGTTCTTACACCTCTTTTTTGAAAGATGCTACCCTCTTGGACTTTGTTGATTCTCTTGAGGTACTTGAAAGTTTTATCATGTCCCCCTCTCCTCCTTTCCTCAAGGCTATACATATTAAGCTCCTTAAGTCTTTTTCATATATCTTCCAGTGCAGACCCTGCACCATTTTAGTCGCCCTCCTCTGGACAGCTTCCACCCTGTCTATGTCTTTGTGGAGTTTGGGTCTCCAGAACTGCACGCAGTACTCCAGATGGGGTCTTACCAGCTGTCTGTACAGAGGGATAATAAACTTCCTGTTTTCTACTGGTGATACCTCTCCCTATGCATCCCAGTATCCCCCCAGCCCTCCTTGCTGCCCTCTCACATTGCTTGCCCACCTTTAGGTCATCTGATATGACTACCCCCAGGTCCCTTTCCATTTTTGTTGTTGTTAGTATCTCACCCCCAATTGTGTACTCTTCCCCTGGGTTTTTGTTTCCCAGGTGCATTACCCTGCACTTCTTAGCAGCATTGAATCTAAGCTTGCCATACATTTGATCATTCCTCTAAACTTGCCAAGTCCCTTCTCATCCTTTCCACCCACCTTGTGCATCAACTCTGTTGCAGATCTTTGTGTCATCTGCAAAGAGACATACTTTCCTTCAGTCCCTCTGCAATGTCATTATAAAGACATTGAAGAGGACAGGTCTAATACTGAACCCTCGGTACCCCACTATTGCCCCCCTTTCTTCAGACTGGACTCCATTTACTATTACTCTCTGTGTCCTATTCTCCAGCCAATTCTTTACCCAGGCTGTCATCTTGGGACCCACTCCCAGGCTGGATAACTGTATATTAATCTTTGTGTGGGACTGTGTCAAGCGCCTTGCTGCAAAGTCTAGGTAGGCCATGTCACAGCCCCTCCTGATCTACTACTTTGGTCACCCAGTGAAGAAATCTATCAGATTCGTCTGGCATGACCTTCCCACTGTGCCACTGTGAATCCATGCTGCCTTGGGTCCTGTGCCCCTCTGGCCTCTAGAAATTCGACAGTTCTTTCCTTCAGAAGTGATTCCATCATTTTCCCTATCACTGAGGTTAAACTAACAGGTCTATAGTTTCCTGCTTCTGCCTTGCTCCCACTTTTGTGAAGGGGAATCACATCTGCCCTCCTCCAGTCCTCGGGTACCACCCCATCCTCCAATGATTTGTTAAAGAGGGTAGTCAGTGGTATCACTAGTTCTACCCTTAGTTCTTTTAGAATTCTGGGATGAATCCATCAGGCCCCCATTGCTTTGTCCACCTTCAGTTTTAAGAGTTCTTTCAGAACCCTTTCTTCTGTAAATGGGCTGGTATCAACTTCTGTATCCTGAGTGTTTCTATTGTTTGTTTTAGGTACCTCCCCCTCTTCATTTGTAAAAACTGAGCAAAAATATTTTAGTATCTCTGCCTTTTCACAGTCACCCTCTGCCCACCCCCACTCCCCTTTATTAAGCCTCAGTATCCCTCCCTTGGTCTTCCTTCGCTCCCTGATGTACCAATAAAAAGTTTTATCCCCCTTCTTAACTGAGTTGGCTATCTTTTCCTCGGTTTGGGCCTTTGCTGTTCTGACTGCCTTCCCAGCTCCCTTTTGCTTTAACTGATACAGTTCTCTGTCCTGCTCCTTCTGCAATTCCATGTACTTCCTGAATGCTTTCTTTTTCTCTTGAACCTTCACTGACACTTCCTTTGAGAACCATAGTGGTTTCTTACATCGTTTTGTTTTGTTTATTTGCTTCACACAAAGGCTTGTTACCTCTGTGATGGCAGTTTTTATTATTCCCCATTGTTCTTCCACCCTCCTTCCTGCCCATTTGCTAGTGCATTCCTTAGGCACTCACCCATTTAGTAAAGTCAGCCCTCCTAAAGTCCAGTATTTTGCCTTTGTATGACTTGACTCTGTGCTGTGTTTATTGTGAACCATACTGTTCGATGGTCGCTAGTTCCCAGATGGCTACCCACTTCTACATCTGTGATCCTCTCTCCATCTCCATTTGAGAGAACCAGGTCCAGATTGCTCCTCTCGAGTGGGCTCCAATATTAGTTGTCTAAGACATGCCCCTGTAGGGCACCTAAAGTAACCTTACTTTATGAGCTGCTGCAACTGCACTCCAGTTAACATCTGGCATATTCAGATCACCCATCAGCAATATCTCCCCTTTTTCTGCCATTCTAAGTATACTTTCTATCATTTCCTTGTCCATTTCCTCCCCCTGGCGGGGTGGGGGGGTCTGTATACAACCCCTATGCGGATTGTGCTGCCATTGCCCGTCTCCAAATTGACCCACAGTGCTTCTTCTCCTCCCTGTTTACCCATTTGTTCTATTGCTTCGATTCCTTCCCTTATGTAAAGAGCTACTCCTCCTCCTCTTTTACCCTCCCTGTTAGATAGTATATCCAGGTATGTTTATGTCCATCATGGTTTTGTGTGTACCATGTTTCTGTGACTGCCCGATATATCCAGTTCCTCCTCCATCAAGGCCACTAATTCAGGAAGCTTGTTACCCAGACTATGGGCATTGGTACTCATTGCTCTCCATTTTTGATGGCTTTACCTTCTGTTGCAGCATCCCCACTGACCTTTCTACCTCGGTCTTTTCTCATTTAGTACCCTGTTTTGTAGGGAGGCTGGGATTTTCCGCTGCTCATCAGTGCCTCCCCTTGACTAGTTTAAAGCTTGCCAATGAGCATTTAAACCAATTGCTCAAAGGACTTGTTCCCTTCCTGGACAGATGCAGACCATCCTGCCAGTATAGGCTGGTGTCCCTCAGGTGGATCCCCAGTCCCCAATGAAGACAAGCCCTGTGCTCCACACCATTTTTTCAACCATTCATTAAACTGCATGGTGCAAAGTACCCTCGCCTCACCCATGCCATTGACAGGCAGCACCTCTGAGAAGGATACTGTGTGTGCTACTTGCCTTAGGCCCCTCCCCAACTCTACAAAGTCCTCCTACACTGCTCTAATCTCATGATGAGCCAAGTCATTTGTCCCTAGGTGAACAACGACGTCCAGCTCAGACTCCCGTGCAGCTGTTCTTGTGATCCTGAGGATGCGCTTCCTGTCCCTCCAAGCCATGGCACCAGGCAGGCACCTTACTTCAGTTTTCCCTGCTCCCCCAGTTCTATCCCAATAATAATTGAGTTCCCCACCAGGAGCTGCTTCCTCTCCCTGTGGTATCCTCTGCCTCCTTCCTGTGGGCCTCCCTTGTGACAGCTGTCCTCAGCCTCCTTAGTCTCCTCTGTGGGAGCATCCATAGGGGAGCTATGCTCCCCCAGAATGGTATATGGATTGTGGAGTGGAACAACTAACTGGGTGTGCCTCTGTTCCACCATCCTTACCCTCCCTGAGCCCACTGTGGTTCAACTGCTGTGCTTTCTTCGCAACCTCTGAGGTAGTGGTGGTGGCTCTGGTGCTCCTTGGATAGGGGAGGTTCCCTTCCTACTGTCCAGTGTGGTCTGGGGAAAGGTTCCCTTGCTACTGTCCAGTGTGGTCAGAAGACTGGCAACTTCCTCCCTCAGGGCAGAGAGTTGTCTGCAAATAGGGCAGCATCTCAACCTCCAGAAAGACTCCCTGAAGACTGCTGCCCCACAGCCATTACACTGCACTACTCCCCACATGTTTATTTTTATTGTGTGTGTGAGATTGGTTTGTTATACAGAAATATATATATTATATAATGTGTATGCTTATATTGTCAGAGCAGTGTGCTAGAAAGGATATGACAGTGATATGCACCTTGCACTCTTGAGGAAACGATGTCAGAACCCCAGGTATAAAGGAACTATTTCCAGGGTGGGGTGGGGTGGGGTGAGGGGTGGGCAGGGTTGGGCCTAAACTGTGCCCTCACAAAACAATCAGCTAAAAGCTCTGACCCACCGCTGGAGAAAGGTTGCCAGTTGTCAGCGTTTTGGGTCTAGTTCTTCAGAGTCCCAGCCCACGAGGGACTGAATGTGCCTCAGGACATCTAGGAAAGCTGGATTTTCAGGAGAAGATCTGGGGGGTATCCCTAGGCTCCTCCGGCTCAGAGGGTAATCTGGAATCCACAGAGGAGGAGGAATCCCCCCAGATGGATCAGATTCTGGGACTTATGTCGGTGAATGGCAATCCTTATGACGGTCCTCCTCGTCACCAGACCACCAGGTAGTACAAGGAAGAACCCAGACTGGAGAGGGCAAAGGTTCCCTCGGGGGTGGGGTAGGAGGCCTTTTCTGGGGCTCCTTACTCTGCATGAACTCCCACCAGGCTGTGAACAGGGTGATATAGTCCAAGGGTGGTTTGAGGGGAGATGGCGCTGGGTGGGAAGGTGTAGGATACCCCAGCGTTGGTCCCAGAGGCTTCTCAGGATCTGGGTTTGGTCCCCAAGGAACTGAATGACCAGATGACTGAGGTGAAGAGAAAGCCAGCATCAGTCTTGAAGGACCTGGCGTCTGTGTAGCAGGAGTCTGTCCCAAAGAAGTGACCTGCGCTGGCTGAGGTTTAACTGACTGAAGGTGTTACCGGGGCAGCCGGTGTCTCCTGAGGAGAAGGGGACAGACACGCCAGTCAGACGACACAGCCCACACAGGAGGAGCTTGCGTAGGGGATGAAGCCCACATCAGAGACAGTGCCATCGTCCTAGAGGGATCAGTCCCATGTTTGGGGAACAGGCATAGGCAATGCCAAGACTGGAGAGGCAGAGGGCCAAGACCCATCATCTGAACAGCTGGTCAGTCCACCTGGCTGAGAACCTGCAGAGAAAAGAGGCCTAAGCTTCAGGGCTGGGGATGATGTCCACATCCCAGAAGATTCTTCGCCCTAGATGGTGGTGAGGGCGGGAGGGGAAGACATGGGCAGCCCAGGGAGTGACGGCTGCCGGTGAAAGAGGAACCGACCTCCTGCAGGAGGAAGATCCAGAAGTGGCCACCGATTTGTGCGGTGACCTGGAGCAGGATGCAGACTCGGGCCAATCCCTTTCCTTGTCCCGGTGCTTGTGCTTCCACTTGACTTCTCTTTAAGAAAGAAGAAGTAGAAACCCTGGAGGCTGGGAAGGAAACACAGGTTACTCACCTGTAATGGTAGTTCTAGGAGTGGTACATGGTGTACATCCACACTAACTAGCAGTGTCCTTTCCCCTTTAAGAGATGCTGGAAAATCTAAGCTGGCTTCTCCCACCCACCTGGGTGGTATAACCCTTAGCTCCTACCCATGACGCCAGATCTTTCCCACTAGAGGCAGTGGTTGTGCGCCCGAGCCAGGGGAGGTCAAGTGGGTCCATGTGGATGTACACCATGTACCACTCCTAGAACTACTGTTATGGGCGAGTAACCAGTGTTTTTAGGGGCAAAGATATGGTGTACTTATCCACACTAACTAGCTGACTGCTAGCAGTTCTCTGGGAGGAGGGAGACAAGGCACACACCCCTACTTAAGGAAACAGAGATTGGAGAACTGAGGCCTCAAAACCAGCATCCAAGCGTGACTTGAGGTCAATGTGATAATGGGAAATGAAGGTGTGTGCAGACTTCCAGGTAGCAGCCCTGCAGATTTCCTGGATAGGGACGTCCCTAGAAACAGCCAATGACGCAGCGGTATGGCAGGTGGAATGAGCCCTTAGCCCACCAGGAAGCTCCCTACCCACAACCCTATAGCACAGGTCAATGCAGGATGTGATCCACTTGCCAACTGTCTGCTTTGGCTGCAGGTCTGCCAGGTGCGGCTTCAGCGTAGGTGACAAACAGCTGGCGAACCCTTTCCTGAACTCCAACCGTGCGCTCTTTGTAGTAAGCGATCGCTTGCCTCAGGTCCAAAGTATGGAGCCTGTGTTTGACCTCTGTGGTGTGATTTGGGAAGAACACCGAAGAGTCATCACCTGGTTCAGGTGAAACTCTGACAACCTTCGGGAGGAACTTCAGTTAGGGGGCACAGGACAACCTTGTTCCTGTGGATGACCAGGTAAGAAGACTCCACCAAAAGCGCCTGGAGCCAACTGATCCATCTGACTGACATGATAGCCACAAGGAAGGCGGTCTTCCACGACAGGTGAAACATCTCACACCTGTGCAATGGTTCGAACGGCTTGCCCATGAGCTTTGCCAATATCAGCAACAGGTCCCATGGTGGTGGTTCACGCACTGGAGGGGAAATGTGATCAAGGCCTTTGAAAAATGCACCAGACCACCTTTTCCTGTGCAGACTGCTGACCAGCCTGCACCCAGTAAGCAGAGATGGCTGCCATGTGCACCTTAAGGGTCATCAACTGAAGTCCCCCTTTGGAGAGAGACCGCAGGTAGTCCAAAATGCTAGCCACTGGACAGGTCAAAGGGTCCAGCCTCTTGCCCTGACACCAGAGAAAGAATCTCTTCCATTTGAAGGCATAGCACTCTCTGGTCAATTCCTTTATAGATACCTCCACCATAGTGAGAACATCTTCAGAGACCCAAAGCCTGGAACTCTAGCTGCTCAGGACTCGAAGGTCCAGGTGGAGTACCTTCCCCTGATTGATGGAGAGCAGATCCAGGCATAGTGGAAGACTCCTCAGGAGTCTGTTGCGGAGGCTGAGGATACTGGGGTACCAAAACTGACAGGGTTAGTCCAGAGCCACCAGATCACCCATGCCTTGTCCCTCCTGACCTTGAGCAGCACCTTGTGGATCAAGGAAGTGGAGGGAAGGCACAGAAAATCCTGTGGTCCACGGCCTTGAGAAGGCATCCCCCTGCAGCGAGCCCTGCTGAAGGAGGTGGGCACAATACAGCCTCAGCTCTGCATTCTCCCTTGAGGCGAACATGTCCACCTGAGGGATGCCCCACTGGAAGAACAGACAACTACCTTCGGATGGAGACACACCTCGTCTACTTGGCTGAGGGTGTCCGCCAGCTGACTGGAGGCTCCTGTCACATGGATGGCTAGCAGATCCACCTACAGGCTCAGTTTATGGACTCTCATGTGCAGACCTTCTTTGCACAGAGACAGGGAGTGTGTCCCGCCTTGCTTATTGAGGTAAGTATATGGTCGTGTTGTCGTCTTGACTTGGACCATTTGACCCTGAACAAACAGAGCGAATGCAGTCAGCGTCAGCTGCACTGATCGGAGCACCAGCAGGCTGATGTGGCACTGGGACTCCTCTGTTCCCCCAGATAAGCACCCCAGCCCATGAGAGGGGGTCATCAGGATGACCATCGGCTCAGGGTTGACATATGGGATCCCTTCCTGCAGATGCTCTGGGACTAGCCACCACTGGAGGGCGTCCCACATCTTCTGGGTCACAGGGACCAGCTGGTCAAAGTGACCCTTGCACCGAGAACATTGGCTGGCCTGCCCCCATTGCAGGGAATGCATATGCCAATGGGCCCATTGGACCACGCTGCTGCAGGTCGCCATGTAACCCAGAAGGCGCAGGAAGTCCCGGGTAGGGTGCTAGTGCCCAACCAGAAATGATCGGGCAAAGGAGGAGAGAACCTCCACCCTGTCCACTGGAAGCCTGGTTTTGGCTCAGCAAGAGTCTAGCTCTGTCCCGATAAAGCTGATCGCCTGCGAGAGCAAGAGTTTCGACTTGGCCTCGTTGTCCAGGAGGCCAAGGTCGATGCAGGTCTGGAGGGCCAGGTCCCTGGATCGCTCCACTTCCTGCCTGGAGGGACCTGTGATCAGCCAGTCTTCCAGGTACGGATACACCCAGACCCCTCTGTGCCTCAGGTAAGCTGTCACCACTGCTATGCATTTGGTGAAGACCCTGGGGGCAGAGGAGAGGCCGAATGGCATGGTCTGGAACTCGTAGAGGGTTCCCTTGGCTTGGAAGTGGAGAAACCTTTGGTGGGTTGGATGGATCGGGACATGAAAGAATGCATCCTGGAGATCCAGAGAGCAAAACCACATGTTTTGCTCAAAAGATGGCATGATCTGGGACAGAATTACTATCCTGAAGTTGCAGAACCAGAGGAATTTGTTCAGGTCGTGCAGATCTAGAATGGGGTGCACCTCCCCCAAATCCGCTTTGGCACCAGGAAGTACCTGGTGACAAAACATGGGTGTGCCGGAGGATCTGCGACCCTAACGGCGACATCCTTGCAGAGGAGCTGGGCTATGTCATCTCGAAGAGCAGACAGTGTCTCTGTAGATACCAAGTCCTCCCATGGAGCGTGGGCTCGGACTGGAGGGTAATGCTCGAATTCAAGAGGCAGACCCTGGCCGACCACTTCCAGAACCCACCTGACCGTGGTGACAGCAGACCAGAGTGAAAGAAAGTGGTGGAGCCAGCCCCACACAGGAGGACCCAGGGGAGGAGTGATGGGCATCAGGGTGGCACCCCCATCCAGTCACTGAGCAGGCTTCGGGGAGGAGAATCCAGCTGAGGAGCCACTGGGTCCCTTCCCCTCTGGGTTTTCAGACCACTGAGGCCACAGACTTGGGCCTAGGTTGCCAGGACTGAGCCGGCTGGCCAGACTGATGCTGGGCTGGTTTCACTGCAGGAATGGAGGACTAAAAGGGCTTGCACTTCTGCTGCTTGGAGTCCTTGGGATCCCTTCGGGCAGATGTAACAGAGTCCAAGGTGGCACTGGACTTTGATATGCTGGAGGTGACCCACCACGCTGGGCCCAAACAACTTGGTGCCCATGAATGGAACATCTGCTAGCTTGTGCAGAGTGTCTGCCGTGAAAATCAAGATCTGCAGTACAAGGCAGCTGCAGCCACCACCGAGTGGGCACAGGAATCTCCAATGTCCAGAGCCGACTAAAGTTGCCATTTGGCTAAAGCCTGACCCTGGTCTTGGACCTGCTTGACCATGGTCTGGAGGTCTGTAGAAAGGTGAGGAACTACCTCATCCAGGGAAGCCCAAGAGGACATGGGAGAAGTGTGCCTACAGGACGTCCAAGCTCACCTAGTGGAGGTTGAGTGAGGAGGCAGCACAAACCTTTTTAGCAGAGTGGTCCAATTTCTTGGACTCCTTATCCGGTCTGTCAACATCCCCTGTATTGTCCGAGCACCAAAACATGTAGTCTGCCAAAGCCCCTCAGACGAGGGGTGCTCTGTGAACCGAGAGGGTGCAGGGCAGGAGGCGGGGCGCTGCCAAAGCTCCAGGGCAGGGCCGACAATGTCTTCGGCCACTGGGAAAGCCTCCGGAAAGTCCCCTTTGTCCAGAATCTCTGAGGGGATAGCAAGCCCACTTCTGGACAGGCTCCAGTTCCATTCTCATGGACTCTGAGATGAGATGAAGGATGCCATGAAGAAGTGGGTCCTTCCTCAGTCGTGAGTTCCCCCACTGACTCCACGTCTATCAGACGGGAGTGCAGAGGGGAATCCTCAGACTCAGGAGTCCACATAAAGTGGGCAACTGCCAGAGTCACCCTCAACCCGCCGCGGATGGTCAGCTGTGAGAGTGACCGACAACCGATAGGGAAGCCCCTTAACCGTCCGGGACTCCTTAGTTGGAGCTCCGGTCAGCGGCAGCTTCACCACAATCAGTGGAGAGGTCAGCTTCATCCCAACTGAGATGGTCTGGGCCAGCTCTGCTGGGGGAGGAACGGTGTTGACCGTCCCTGCCAGGGGCGTCTGTGTCAGCTTATCGGGAGACAGCCTAGTGATGCCCAGTGTGCGAGCTGGGGTTAGCTTTGGACTGGCCAGCACCAACTGTTGCTACGTGAGGTCTTTGTCCTCGGGTGAGGAGAGGCTTCAGTGCAAATCAAGTTGATGCAACAAAGACTTTGAATAGCGATGGTACTGCTTCCCATGATGCCAAGAGCAGGACTGCAGAGGACAGTGGGATCTGTTTGACCCAGAGGATGAGGAGTGCTGATGGAGGATCTCTGAAGAAGCCGGGAGAACCATGGCTCCTCCTGGACTGGGTCTGTGACCAGAGGGTCTGGCTAAGTGGGCTGAGCTGCCCCTTCGGTGGTCACCGGCAGGTGCAGCTCCAGTACTGCACGCAGTACTCCAGATGGGGCCCAACCAGTGTCTTGTAAAGAGGGATTATCACCTCCCTCTTACAACTTGCAATACCCCTGCTAATACAACCCAACATCCCCCTAGCCTTACCTACTTCTTTAGTGGTCTACTTGGATGGTATCAGGTCATCTGTGATGATCATGATACCCAAGTTTTTCTTCCCTTGTGATTGCCAGCAACTTCCCTCCCAACCTATAGGTGGCTTCAGGGCTTCTCTTCCTTATGTGCATTAGCTTGCACTTCTTTGCGTTAAACCCCATTTGCCACTCTGTTTTGCCAGTTTATCCAGATCTCTTCTCATTCTGCCCACCCCATCTGGATCATCTACTGTTGCAGATCTTGGTGTCATCTGCAAACAGACAAACCTTACCCTCCAGTCCATCTGCAATGTCACTGATGAAGACATTGAAGAGGACTGGCCCCAGGACTGATCCCTGAGGTATCCCACTTGTGATTTGCATCTCTTCTGACTGTATACTGTTTACCACTCTGTGTTCTGCCCGCCAACCAGTTGACCAAATTCTGACCCACCCCGAGCCTACCCAGCTTATTAATCAATCTTCCATGTGGAACAGTATCGAAAGCTTTGCTGAAGTCAAGGTAGGCGACATCAACTGCACCCCCTTGGTCCACCACTCTGGTTACTTAGTCAAAGAAATCTATGAGATTAGTTTGACAGGACCTTCCTGTTGTAAACCCATGCTGTTTTGGATCCTGTGCACCTACAGATTCCAGGTGTTGCACTATCTTTTCCTTAAGGAGTGCCTCCAGAATCTTGCCCACTACTGAGGTAAGACTGACTGGTCTGTAGTTCTCTGCCTCCTCCCTGCTACCACTCTTGTGGAGCAGGATCACATGAGCCCTTCTCCAGTCTTCTGGGACCTCTCCTGTGCTCAGAGACTCACTAAACAGTTCTGATAATGGCTCTGCTAGTTCCACCCTTAGAGCTCCTTTAGTACCCTGGGATGTATGCCATCTGATCCCATTGCCTTTTCCACCCCGAGCTCAGCGAGCTCTTGTAGGACCCTTTCTTTTGTGAAGGGACTTGTGCACCCCTTCCTCTCCTGTGTCCATGGCGCTGAGCTGCGGGCTCTGGCCTACCTTCTCCTCAGTAAATACTTAGCAGAAGTATCTATTTAGGATGGATGCTTTTCCTTGGTCCTCCTCCACACCTTCCCCTTATCCCTTTGATCTTAGCAATACCCCCTCTGGACTTTCTCCTTTGACTAATGTATCTATAGAAAGCCTTATCCCCTTCTTTTACCATTCGTGCTAGTGTTTCCTCGGTTTGGGTCTTTGCCTGCCTTAGTGCCTTACCTGCTTCCCTTAGGAAAGTTTGGTATACCTCCCTGTCTTCGTCATGCAGTGTTCCCTTATATTTCCTGAAGGCCAACCTTTTGGTTCTGACCTTTCTGCTACGGTTTCTGAGAACCAAAGTGGATTCCTCCTTTTGCTCTTGCTTTTCTCCCTAACACAATGGGATGTTGCTTCAAGTATTGTATTCTTAATGATTGCCCACTTTGCCTGTACCCCATCATCTGTATTTCTTCATGCCAGGGCTAGCTTAACTCTGTTGGCCATCTTATCAAAGTCAGCTCCTCTGAAGTCTGATATTTTTACCTTAGAATGGGATGATTTAGTTCTAGTGGCCAAACTGAACCACACCATGTGATGGTCACTGGCCCCCAGGTGACCTACTTGGAGATCTGTGATCCTTTCCTCATTAGCCAGTACCAGATCTAGGATAGCCCTGTCTCTTGTGGTTTGTTGGTTGTTGTACCAGCTGTTTGAGGGCCTCCCCCTGCAGGGAATCCACTGTGTCTAGTTGGCAGATGTTCCTGCTGGTATTGACCAATCTGTATCTGGCATGTTGAAGTCTCCCATTATCAGAACCTCCCCGTTAGCCATAATGTTTTATATATCTTCTAACAGTAATGTGTCTATGTCCTCCCCCTGGACTGGAGGTCTGTAGACAACCACCAGTTTGTATGGGTGTCCCATTTCCTGTTTCCAGGGTGACCCACAGTTCTTCTGGCTCTATGTGTGTATTCAGAATTTCTGTAGCTTTGATATTTTCACTGACATAAAGGGCTACTCCCCCCCCCCCTCCTTTTGCACCTTGGTCTCTTAACAGTACATAGCCGGGTACTGAAATCTCCCAAGTGTGGTTACAGGTGAACCATGTCTCGCTAATGGCTACTATGTCCAGTTTAGTCTCTGTCATCGTTACCTCCAGCTCTGGGATCTTGTTTCCCAGAATGCAGGCATTTATGTACATGATTTTCCATTGGCCAGTTTTCGGTGCATTAGCTGTTGGGTGAGGTCCTGCGTTTCCTCTGCGTGTCGTATGGGGAGCTGGACCTTTTTTCTTACCTGGTGATGGAAATTAACTACAAACACGATGAACTCCTGTTTGATCACTAGCTGAGAGGGGAGGGGTGTTCTTCCCATTCGATATACTGGGTGTTGCACCCCTCTCCCCATTGGCTAGTTTAAATATTCTGCAAAGACATCAAACTTCTGCTCCAATGCACTGACTCCCTCCTTAATCAGATGCAGTCCATCAAATTTAAAAACCTTTCGCTCCCAAAACTGTTGCCAGTTACCTACAAATTTGAGTCCTTTTCCTGGCACCAGCCCTTGAGCCACATGTTTAGCTCCCCTATCTCCCCTATCTCCTCTTCTCTGACCTTCCGGCTGTCTGGACCCCTCTCCCAGACCAGCAGAATCTCAGAGAAGGAGATGCCAGATGAAATGGATGACAGTGTGTCTCCCAGCCTGGTCAGGTTTTCCTTGGTCTCCACAACTGACTGGCTGCCGAGATAGTTAGTCCCGATGTGTACCAGGACATCAATGTTTTCTCCTGCTTCCTGCACGATATTAGCAATGCGGTCAGTGTCTCTCCATGCTGATGTACCTGGGACACATCTGACCATTACCCCCGGCTGGAGACAGGTATCATCTCCCCAAATCATAGAGTCTCCTAGGATCAGAAGTGTTTTGGATTTCCTTTTTTTTTGGTCCCTGTTTTGGGTGCTTTTTGTAATGCTAGCTCCTGTACAGCAGTGTCTTCTACCCTTTTGTTTGATTTTGGAGATTGAGGCAGACACCTATTTGTAGTTTTTATATGGTTTGTGGAGGTGATACGTTGGAAAGCAGTGAGTGATGGGGCACTCAATTTGCCCCTCCTAACTAGCTTCCAACCTCCCGGACCAACTACCCTCTGCAGTAGAGGTGCTTCAGTTGGATGTTGGGAAAATGGCAGATGGTTCTAAGAATATATTTCCTCCTGAATATGCGATTTGAGGTGAGCAATCTCTGCCCATGCTGCCTGGAGCTGAGCCCTTAGCTCTCCCAATGGTCCAGCATGTAGGACAGCGTCCTAAATCCTGTATAACTGCCCTTTTGAAAAGTGTCCCACAGTCTCTGCAGTTAATATCAATTCCAGTTGAGCTGTCGAGTTTATAACCTGGTCAGAGTAATTAGGAGGAGGAAAATGAAAGCAAAAGTAAGATTTTGTTTGTTTTTTCCTTGTTTTTGTATTTGCTGCAACAAGTTAAATTACTTGTGACCCTGTAAGTGAGGTCACTATGTGGATACCCCTCTGTTCCTCCCCTTTCTGCTTTGTTACAGGAAATGTCATGACTGTGCTACTCTATAAAAGAGTGCATCATGGGGTGGTTGGGGATGGGGGTGGGTGGTTGGGCTCTTCCCCTGCTGAAAAGGATGAACCACGGACGAAAAAAACAAGGAGGTAAGAGCAGAAACAATCAACCAACAACAAATGCAGTAGCCCTGAAAGCTTTGCCTAATGATAGATAAAACTGTAAACCTTGTACGCACCACCTGTAACAATTTCACAGAAGATATACCCTGCAAAAAACACATTGCTATAGAGAAAAATAAAGCAGTAACAGAAGATATACCTTGCAAAAACAATTTGAATTAGAGATTACAGCAGTAACCTGTAAGCACAAAACTTTAACAAACCTGTAGGCTCACCCTGTAATAATGCAGCAGAAAGTATACCCTGCAACAGTAATTTTAATCAGAGAAGATTACAGCAGTAAAATGTAAGCAAAACACAGTATTAAATCTTGTGAGAACGAAAGAAAATGGTAACAAACAGTAGCTCTGCCTAGCAGAAAGAAGCATTTCTGGGTAGTCTTGATGCCGATGGCTCACAGTTTGTGATGTGGCTCAATGGAGGGAAATATTCTCAAATATGATCTTTTATTAATAAAAAAAATGAGGGAAAAGGGCATTACAGAACAGGAGAAAAAGGACAATCTAAAATGGAATTAAACGGTGTAGGCATGAATTATTTTTAATGTGTGTGCCTCAGCCAGACAGCCCCATCACCCACTTTCTCCCCGCAGATTTTCCTCGATCTCCTCTGTGCAGGCCATGCCGCGCCAGCAGAGTTTATGTTCTAGGGCACTCTGCCCCTCAGGGTCCAGATTGCTGCTCTGGTGAAGAGTACAGCACAGAGGTCAATGCTGCAGGATCTGTGAGAGGCCAAACATCATGCTTCATGACTGGCAGGTTTTCTTATTGGTTTTTCACCCAGGGGCAGACTGTGCAGTGGCATAACCTGTGTGATGCCACTCCAAGTGCCTCCTGCTGCTCTGCCACCTGACTTCAACCAGAGGGCAGTCAGGCAGTGGAGTGCACTGCTCCCTTTCCCAAAGAGCAATCCACTGAACTTTCAATCCTTCTCCTGGTCAGCCCCTACAGCTCGAGTCTGCTGCCAAACTTGGCTAGCCAGCATAACGAGAGGTGAAATGGAGACCTGTTCTTTAAACAAACCTAACGTGCTCTGACCAAATAAAAACAACTTCAAATTAGTTGTATCCTTAAAGCAGCAGTGCAACAAAAACGTTTTCAATTAATAAAAATGTTAGCACACCAGTCAAATGTACTTGTCTAGGTACCTCCTATGCTGCGCACCTTAAGTTTTTTTATTTTTTTTTTTTAAATGCCAACCTTGCCAGGTCTACAGTGGTATTGCTGTGCAAAATGTGGCAGTCATCTTTTTTCTTGAGAAAAACTAAAACATGCATAAAATACTCAAGATTTGGCAGAATTAGAAAACTGTACCACCAAATAAAAATGGAAGGGTCAATTTTTTGCTCAATTTCATTGTACTGCTGCTTTGAAACTTAAGCAAGGGGCAGCTATAGAGCTGGCTTTCACCACTGATTCAGTTTATATCTCAGGGAACTGAGCTTCTGAACACGGATATACCTTGATCTCCACAGCTGTTGGAAGAACTTTTAAATGTGATTCAAGTGTCCACTAAAACCAATGAGTTTAAGAAAAAAAATTTAACTTACCCAGACAATGACAAAAGTAGCTGAATGAATACCCGGGCCTTAGCAGTAACTGGAGCCAAATTTGTCTGCTCACTTGTCCTAATATTTAAAATAAAATGTTTAAACAAGGAGACAACTGTAATTCAGAAAATTTCATACTAATGTAAGGTCTTCGGTTTTATTTTTTTTTTTTGAAACTGAACATTTCTCATACCATATAACACTAATTCAGTCAAGAATATCCTCCGGCCCTCCTTCCAGTACCCACTGTCCCAACTCTTGCTCAAGGAGTCTGCAGTTGCTGCTCCATTGCATTACTCCCCCTATACTTCCCCCACACTCCTGGGCCTAGTAAGTCATCCAAGCTAGTTGAGTGAGTGAATTCTGCATGGGTACAGGACGGAGCAGGACCAAGGTGAGTGACCTAAGTGACCTTATGTAAGCATGGCGGGGGGGGGGGGGGGGGCGCGCAACCTTTTACATTCTTAGCACTGTGTTGCCACAAGATTCCCCCCACCCCTTCCTCTCTGGCCACTGTGATTTACAAGATCATTTCACACTGAGCAGTGCAACCTTTCATAACCCTTCATCTTCCCATCTCGCATTGCATAGATCACCACAGGGGTTGTCTAGCAGGGAACTACTGCAACGA
This sequence comes from Neoceratodus forsteri, assembly GCA_016271365.2. NCBI lineage: Eukaryota > Metazoa > Chordata > Ceratodontiformes > Ceratodontidae > Neoceratodus > Neoceratodus forsteri. Next base: position 746,982,154 of record CM028132.1, read on the forward strand.
GCACCCCTGCCATTTACACAATCAAATGGCTCATCACAGACTTTCCTAAATGTACATGATTCAGTAACAAGAAAAAAAGGAAGAAAGCAAGAAACTTATCTTACGTGTTCAACGCTAGAATGATGTTGAATTCTGTGGTATCAAGGGAGATTTCATTGGTACTTAAAATCAGGTAGAAGGTAACCTAAAACACAAAAATACTCCATTCCACTCAAGTTCTACTGCCGGTGTAGTCCAGTACTGTCAACAAATATCGAATGGTACTGAAATGAGGGAAACAAAGTCACTTACTTCAGAACCCCTTTTAAAAGGATTTCCCAGTTCACATTCTGCCTGAGAACCATTTACATTGGCACTACACGTTATCTGCTTGTCCTAGAATATTAAGAAGAAAGGCTGGTGAAGTCAAAGGATTTCAGATAGGTGAACATATAAAATGGATCGCATGGGTAATTATGTTGCACTCACTGTTGACCTCCCATCTCGAACAGCCGAGTAGGACAAAGTATCTGGGAATACTGCGATAAGTTTAGCCTCATGCGCATCATCGCCATCCTTCTTGGGGTCCGCTGGATTGGATGGGTTGTTTGTAACTGTTACTTTAAGTGCAATATTCTTCTGATCTTTCAGATGAAGGAATGGAACATTTCCTTTCCTGCATTAACAAAAAAAAAAAAAAAAAAGTGTTGATAACCCAACAAAAATCAGAAAACCTTTAACACAATAAATATAAAATACTTCCTATGCAAAGCTCAAATTGATTTAACTTTCTGGGGTTGGCGTCAACATGGTATCCATTATATATTTCAATTACTCACAACTGCAGGCATAACTTTGTTCCAGGCTCTACAGAGGGAATGTGAACTACCACATAGGGACCATTTTTGGTTCCTCCAATTACAGGCCTATGTGCAAAGCCAACACTCAGATAAGTCTAAGTCACCACATCCAAAAAACAGGTTACTCACCTGTAACAGTAGGTCTAGGGGTGGTTTATGGTGTTCATCCACATGTAATGGCATGTTCTTTCCCTTCAAGGTTTCTTGCTGGATATCTTTAAACTGACTCCTGCCACCCACCCAGATGGTATATCCCTTGGCTCCGCCCCTTGATGCCAGATCTTGCTTGCTGGAAGCAGCGGTTATGCATCGAAGCCGAGTTGGTCGGGTGGGTCTGTGTGGATGAACAACATATACCACTCCTAGAAAGTATAGTCACGTTAAGAACTTACTGTAACAGTAGATCTTTGAGGGGCATCTCTTGCAGCAGGTAATACACTTGGGTTATAGCCAGAGGGCACTCTTCTGCACAGCAGGCCTTCCCAGCGGTCTTTGCCTAGGGGCCACTCACAGAGTGACCTCATCACTGTGTGACTAAAAAGCGAGCGGCCCCAGGCATCCTCAGTTCCTTTGCCAACTTCAGCTGGCTGATATGCGAACAGAGGGAACCAAGATGCCTAGAAACTTTCCTCTTACATATGTGAGTATGTAAAAAATCTGTTCTTTAAGAGAAGGAAGGGGGAAGGAGGGAGGAAACACACCTGCTGCAAGTGATACCCCTCAAAGATCTGTTACAGCAAGTTCTTGCGTAACTGTACTATCTTCCACGGGGTGATCTCTTGCAGCAGGTAATACACTTGGGAGGACTCCCATGCAGTAACATCAGAAGGGTGGATAAGTATAATGAAAGGTCATGTGGTGCTGGGAGGCTATTATCATGAAGGTATGGATTATGGACCATATGGCTACATTACATACATCTGTAACGGACACTCCTGTAAAGCAAGCAGCTATGGCTCTCAGAGTGTGCATGGATAGGGTTAGGTAGTTGATTATTGTACTTGTTAGAACGTAATGCCATTAGCCAGCTACATGGAAAGGGAAAGTCTTACCACAGGGAGCCTCTCCTTAGAACGTACAAAGGAGACAAAGAATTGTGTTGTCATTCTGAGTGGCACAGTATGAGTAGTAGCATCTGAGCAGCCTGTGTACATTTAAAATGTGCAGAAGCGATACCCCAGATTGAAATGTTCAGGGCAATAACAGGTTGCTCAGAGTATGTTCTGAAACCACCGTTGGTAAAAGGAAGGGCTGATGGGTAAGGAAATTCTGTCTTTGCAAAAAAAATAAATAAATAAATAAATAAATAAATAAATCAATAACTAAAGTAAGGTTATTTGTACTTTAGAGTTTGAAGTTTATAAAGGTGTGTGACAGAAGTCACTGCTAGAAGAAACGGAGATTTCCATGAAAGAAAAACGAAGGTTGCACTTTGTCAAAGTAAACTGTACAGACGGAGATGTAGGATACCTAAATGGGGCTGAAGATGTAATATCCCCAAAAGAAAACATTGTTGGCAAGTGATGTTGGTAAATCAGGTGGTCTTCCAGTGGTTCATGAAAGGCCGGGATGGAGGTCAGGTGAACCCAACGGAGGAGTAGCTCAGGCATGTAGCCATGAGTGAGGATAAACATTCCAAGACTTGTAACACTGGACATAAAAAAAGGGTCCATGGGCGGAGAAGAAGCTTATATGGAAAACAAAATTACCATTTTAAGTTGTAGATTCATCTGGTAGAAAGTTTAGGAGATGCCAGCAGAATGTTCGTTATTTGCAAGAAGATCTGGAGACAAGATATAAAAAGCATCTGCAGGAGCCACTCGTGGAGGTGTAAGGAATCCAGAATGGGGTGGAGTAACCTGCCTGTATCAGATCTGGTCTGATGGGTAACAGCAGTGGGTTTGATGCAGTTAGGAGCTGTAGTAATGGGAGCAAAAACCTGCCCAGGCTACAGGGAGGGATGACAGAGAAAAAGAGTCCGGTCCCAGGGTAGGACAGGACAGCCATAGAAATTCCCCGTTTCTGAGAATGGACAGAAGGCCCCAGAGGACTAGCCCTATTTTTCTCATGTTGAATAGATTTACATGGAGTGAAGTGGCACCTGGGACTCACTGTACTTGAGTTTTGAGTGGACAGAGATGTGCACCCAGTCATTGGGTCAGTTTCAGTAATTAATGTTTGTGATAGCGGCAGGGATTGAAAGAGGCATGCTGAGGGAAGTGGGGTTGGCAGGCTCACCAATGAAAGGTAGTTCAGAGGTGTAGAGGGACCCAAACTCAGACCTTGAAGGAATTAGATTTTTGATGTCACTGACATAGTGCGTATTGGTCAAGTCGTATGCATAGTAGTGTGTGGCCATTGTCACATGTCTTAAAAAATAGCTGTCTTACTTGATGTGCCTCTTGAATTTGAATGGCCAATAACATAAATGAGGTTATACTGTCCTCTAGTAAGTAAGCCCCAACCTACAGATGTGTCTAAGACTATTCCTACGTATTGGAGATGGTGGGTGGGGATCGAGGGGGAAGAACGTCAATTTACCATAATCCTCTTGGCCTTAAATTGGGTCAGCGGGACTCGTAGGGAGAAAGAAGGTGAGGCCTACAAGTCTGTCACAAAAAGCCAATCATCCCAATATGGGAAGATGAAATGGGCATGAGCCCAGATCGGCACAGGCACAACCACAAGGCAGGTGGTAAACAGCCTTGGAGCGGATGAAAATCCAAAGTGCAGGGTTCAGAACCGGTAGCATTGAACCAGCAACTAAAACCGAAGGAGGCAGCAGGATAAAGGATGGTGCAGAGGCAGTAGAGGTTTGCTGGGATGTAGCGTTGCCTTGACCTGTGGCTCTGTAAGGTCCCGGTTTACTACTATTACCACTGGAATGACAGAAGCAGTAGCAGTGTTGAGATGATAGCTGAGCAGAGTGATACCAATCGTTCACTGTTCTAAGTCATCAATCAGACATCTGGAGGGTATCCAGAATCGTCTGGGCGGCAGGATCACAATGTTTTAGCCATTAAAAGGCACAGTCAATTTTTTTTTTTTTTTTTATGTTGCACAGCTGGAGAAAACTCCGACAGCTTGAGCCACACATGTCTTATTGTAATGTGTGTGGTCAAGGTCAGGGGTGAAATATCCCTGGCATCATACCCCAATCTGAGGGGGTGCCGTGATATAAAAGTACCATTGGCCATAGTAGCCAACAACGGCCCAGGTCATGGGGAAGGGAGTCCACTGAAAAGAGTTGTGGCTAAAGACCAGAGTGTAAGGTGGTATGTCACCATATGTCTCTTATTTGAGAATCCAAAAATTCATCGATCCCATGTGGTAGACTGCGTTTGGCAAGGTAGGTCAGAAAGTGGGAGGCTGTGTTAGTTGGTAAGGAGCTCATAGGTTTAGGCTTGTTAGTGCAATCATGAGTGGCAGGAACAGCCACAGAATCTGCATCTGGGGTGTTTGCAAAATAGGGATGGCTCACCAGAGCTTGGTAAAGGTGGTCTGCCTGTCTTGGTATGGCATGACCTTTGAAGGGTAGTTCCAGGCAGGTATGACTGCATTGGCGAGCAGTGTCTCAGTAATGAAGTAAGAGAATATTCTCCTAACATTTCTTCAGAGTCATCTTCCAGAAGAAGAATCTACCTCCCTAAAATAAGGAGATATATTAGGAGGACAGTACTGATCCGAATGGAAACGTCTCAAAGGAAAAGTAGGTGGGCATGACTGCTAGAAAGATTCCCTGGGAATGGAGGTATGAGCATCTATCATGACCTGTAAACAACTGTCTGAGCAACAAAAGCCACGTTTAGAGAGGATGACGTGGTAACAGCGGTTGCTTGTCTTATAAGAAATCACAGGAATCAAAGATTATACAGGTTATGTATATGCAGAGGATCGGAGCCTGGGGTGTATAAACCAGGACCCCTGGGTCATAGTGGTCAACTGTGCTCTTACAGATGGCCGGTTGAAAAGGAGGAGAAGTGACCATAAAACTTATCCTTCAGCGCAGAGTCTGAAGCCATTGTCAGCGGCAAAGTAGATGCCGAGGGTGGTCGTAAAAGGAGGACCCTTCGATGGGTCTGCTAATCAGCTGAGACAACTGCTAAAACGGAGTGCTGCTGATGGCGTACACTGGCAGCAGTCGCCACCGGGAGGATGAGGAGGAGTAGTACTCCATGGCCTGGCACTGCCAAAACGGTGAAGGCATCTTATGGTGCAATACAGCCGGCGTACACTGGTGGTAGTGGCCATCGACGACTGCAATCTGGAGGACGAGGAGTATGATGTCCCATCCTGGTAAATTACAAATGAATTATTGCAAGCAACGACGATGGCGATGAAGGCAAAGTCGATAACGAAGTCAGGAAGAGGGGCACTGTTGACGGTGGGCACTGGTAACAGGAGCCACTGACGGAAGTAAGTCTGGGAAGGACAAGAAGTAGCGCTCCACAGCTTGCTGATGGTATGGTGCACTATCAATGGTGAACTGGAAATGGTGGAGTCTATGAGTGCAAACAATGTCAATGAAAGTGTAGCATTGTCGATGAGGAAGGTATCTTTATGGTGAATCATTGACGGTGTGCACTGGAAACAGTGGTCGTCGACAAGAGCAACCAAGCATAAGATGAGAGGTATTGCTCCTTATCAAATTGATGTTATAGTACCCCGTCAATGGTGTGTGCTGCTAACAGAGGCCGTTGATGAGAGCAAGCATGAGTAAGATGAGGAGTATCACTCCACATCGAGCTGATGCAATTGTGTCCTGTCGACAGTGAACACTGGAAAGTGTCAGTTGACGGGAGTAACCTTAAGGAAAGCGAGGAGTATTGCTCCACACCTGGATGATGATTATGGAGCCCCGTCAATGGTGGGCACTGGTAAGTGGCAATCAACGAGAGCTGTCACGAACGCACTCCGCAGGTCAGGCCCTCTGCTCCCACAGTGCCAACCTCAGAGTGCAAGAGTGTGAACAGGTAACAGACAGGGTAACCCTCCTGTCTGCTTTTGGGTCCGAATCACCTTTAGTCTCAAGTGCTGGGGGGATTTAAACTGTGAACCTTATGCTAGCGTACCCAAATATACAGGCTCAGATAATAATCTCTTCAGGGGGATGCAATATATCTTTCGCCTAAGGGCACCTAACCAGGTATCCAAAATGAACCCATAAAATTCTGTAAGAGACCTTGGGTATATTCTTACCTTTTACCAAGCTTAGTAACACCATCAAGCCTTTGAACAGTTGTCAGACTTAATATCAGTTAAGCAATCACATGCAAAAAATGAGACTGAGGCAATCCAGGCAGTATCTTAAAGAAAATGTTTACTAAAATATGGATAAAAAATAGTAAGATAAAATACCAAATATCAAAGAGCATCACAATCACATAAAAGAACAAGGGAAAAGTACAAAACAAAAACTCCTACCACAATACATTTAGACTGTTGCTGTCTAAGGTATTACCTCTGAAAATGCTTAAGTTAGATCAGAGAACTGTTTTCTCTCAGAGTCCCAAAATAATATGACCTACATTTCAGACACAGGTATCAGTTTAAACTCAGTCTCCACACCCTTTCTGTGAGTCATCTAGCTCCTCCTGTTTGAATGTAAAATTACAAACATGATTTCCTACCAGGAGGCATTTTAATAATGGGACCATCAGCAAAACCAATTTCCCAAATTATGAGTCTTTGATCAACCAGTTCCTTTGAGGTTTACAACCCTGCAGTCAGTCACCCAGGTGTGAGACAGCCAATAGGAATCAGCTAAATGACATCTTTTCCTGATGTAATGATATTCGTATTTAAGTCCTAACTTCAAAAGCAGCAACGGGTGATGAGGGCCATAAACGGTCTCTCTAGAAGGATGTTCCAATTAACGGTTTCCTTCTGGTCTGTTTAATTATATCCTGGTTTTCAGCTGCCGAAACCTTGTAATTTAAAGGGCCAAATCTCACAGACTGACATTTCATACACGGACCATTTATTTACAATACTAGTATCATGCAATAATCATAACCAGCAGGTGAAGCTTCACAAGCGCAACCTTGAGAAAAAAGGCAAGAAGTATTGCTCCAAGTCTTGCTGGAGGAAAAAAAATAGTCACAAATATCGTCAACGACAAAGTAAATGGGTTTCGTTGATGAAGGATAATCATTGATAAAGGTGGGAATGGTGAGAAAACACCGTTCCTAAGCTGGGGTCTCGTCGATGAACTGGAAAGAAACTGCTGCTGTGTGGGCTGAAGACGGCAAAAAAAATCAAGCAACTGTCAATGCCGAATGTTGTCTTGCTGGCATTGGCAGTGCAGGAGTTTGAGAGAAGCATAATAGGAATGGCAGTGAAGTATTGAACTCACATCAACCCCACCCTGCAGAGACTGACAGGCATTGGGGTGTGCCTTTGGGTTGTCTGCCATAACACAAACCATTTCACCTCACCCTACCCTGCCGACACAGACAACTGACACATTGTGCCTTGGGGTCTTCGGACCTTATGCTCACCCCATTCCATAAGGAAACACATTGAGATGGGTGCAGTATAGGAGAATGGGGTGAACTCTGGGGCCAAAGAGTCCAAGGCATGCCTCGATGCCAGTCACTGGCTGTAGGGTGAGGGTGGAATGGCATGAGCATTACAGCCGACAATCCTAAGTCACACCTCTGACGCCAGTCAGTCTCTACAGGGTGGGGCGTTATGGTTGGAAACTCTAACGCCCCAGGTGTTTATTGGTATTTTCACTCCAAATTTTCAACATGGGCTTTTTGGGACCCCACCTCATGAACAGTGGCACTATCAGTTTGTTAGCTGAACAGTGATTTTGCACAGTGACTGTGCCATTTGGCGACATGTGCAAACACATTTTGGGCAGGATGTGAAAAAAAAGACAGCAGTACTATTCATAAGGAGATGTAAAAAAATGGCACTGCTGAAAATCTGGAGTGAAAATAAGAAGAAATGAAGTCATGAGCATGCATAGAAATTGCGCAACACACACCCGTAAAGCAATTTTGGGGATTTTAACCAAATTTTCAACATAGGCATTTTGGGACCACCACTCATGAACAGTCTGGCACTGTGATTTTGTTAACCTGTCCCAAATGATTTCCCCACAGCGGCTGTGCCATTGTGCGCCACATGTGCGAAAACACATTTTGGGCAGGATGTGAAAAATGACAGCTGTGCTGTTTATAAGGAGGTGTGAAAAAGAGTGTTGAAAATCTGGAGTGAAAATATAAAAAATTGTCGAAGTTACAAGCATGCGTGGAAACTGTGCAATGCATGCTCGTAAGTAATTTTGTGGAATTTTTTTTTTCCCCCAACCAAATTTGCAATATAGGCTTTTTGGGACTTCACCTCATGAATAGTGGCAGTGACATTTTGTTAATTGGTCCCGAAAGGTGATTCCGTGCAGTGACCGTGAAATGGCCTTTCAGGACCAAATAATGAGATGACAGTGCATGTGTTGATGAGACAGGGTCCCAAGAACCTCATGTTGAAAATCTAGAGCCAAAATTAAAAAAAAAAAAAAAAAAATGGCTGAGATATCCACCCAAGTTGAAATTCACCCCATTTATGCCATTATACAGCTTACTGGCATTTCCTCATTTGCAGTTCAGCTTTGAAGAGTCAGGCGTGTTCCCGCTCCACCGAAGAGTGCAGCGCGGACCTCAGAGAGAGCAAGTATGGGTGGGGGTGAGGGGTGCTACATGAACAGACTCTTTTTTTCAGGTACAAAAATAAAAAAAAAAAAAAAAAAAAAAAAAAGGACACTGCACAGGGCGGTTTTTTTTTCTTTACAGGTGAAATAAAAATGTTGGGCACACGGGTGGGCTCCCAGTGTGCCCATGACTTTCCAGGGCCCGATGTTGGCCACACAATGAGGTGGGGCAGAAACATGCGGCATCGGCTTTCTATAGCTACAGCATACTGAGAAGCTCTAGATTTGCCACAGTGTGTGTGTGTGTGTGTGTGTGTGTGTGTGTTGGGGGGTGGCGGACATGCCAACACTGGGATTGCACCCCAGATGTCTCTGAAAGCGCTACTACCCCAATATGTTTGCGTGTGCATGCAAGCCAACAAAAATGAACCAAGGATGCCTGGGGCCACCCACTCCTCTAGTGTCACACAGTGATGAGGTCACTGTGGGCGGCCCCTAGGCAAAGCCTGCTGTACAGAAGTGCACCCTCTCGCTATAACCCAAGTGTATTACCTGCTGCAAGAGATCATCCCGTGGAAGATCTACTGTTACAGGTGAGTAACCTGTTTTTTTCTAGGTAAGTGGATATGTTGTTCTATCCACACGTAATGGCAGACTCCTAGTAGTTCTCCGGGAGGAGGGAGACCAGGCACACACCCCCTACTTCAGGAACAGAGACTGGAGAACTGAGGCCCCAAAACCAGTATGACTCTAAGTCAATGTGGTAATGGGAAATGAAGGTGTTTGCTGACTTCCAGGTAGCAGCCCTGCAGCTTTCCTGGATAGGGATGTCCCTAGATGCAGCCACAGACGCAGCAGTATGGCAAGTGGAATGAGCCCTTAGCCCTCTGGGAGGTTCCCTACCCTCCAACCTATAGCAGAGATCAATGCAAGATTTAATCTATCTACCAATCGTCCGCTTGGCTGCAGGTCTGCCAGGTGCGGCTTCAGTGTAGGTGATAAAAAGCTGGCAAACCTCTCCCCGGACTCCAGCCGTGTGCTCTTATAAAAAGAGTGCTCTTCTTGGGTCCAAAGTATACAGCCTGTAATCGGCATCTGAGGTGTGACTGGGGTAGAACACTGGCAGAGTCATCAGCTGGTTCAGGTGGAACTCTGACACAACCTTCGGAAGGAACTTGGGGTTGGGGTACAGGACAACCTTGTCCCTGTGGAAGATCAAATAAGGAGACTCAGAGCACCTGGAGCTCCCCAATCATTCTGGTGGACATGGTGGCCACTAGGAAGGCGGTCTTCCATGACAGGTGTGACATCACACACTTGTGCACTGGTTTGTATGGCTTGCCCATGAGTTTTGCCAGTACCAGCAGTAAATCCCACAGTGGTGGTGGTGGTTCATGCACCGGAGGAGAAATATGATCGAGGTATTTGAAGAAACGCCAGACCACCATCTCCTATGCCACCATCTGCTAACTGTCCTGTGCCCAGTAAGCAGAGATGAGTGCCAGGTGCACCTTGAGGGTCGTAGGCAGAAGACCCCCTTTGGAGAGAGGGAAGGGGAGAGACAGCAAAGGTAGTCGAGAACCCATTAAAAAGGTCTCTTTTCCAATTAACTTATAATTTGGGTGGATCAATACCTTAAGAATTGGTCACAAAGAACATTGATTCATGATTCTTTGTCTACAGGTTCTTTTCTTAGGTGTGGAGTCCCACAAGGGTCCATACTTGGTCCCCTATTCTCCCTTTTTGTTAATTCTGTTTCTAAGCTTTTTAAACAAACAGAATTACTTTTATACGCAGATGATACAGTTTTATTTTGTTCAGGTAGTGATATCAAAAAACACAAGCGACTCTCCAACAAGATTTTAGTATTCTTCATTCCTGGTTCAAGTTTCACAAACTGGTATTAAATTCTACAAAGACAAAAGTTCTTGTCTTTCATAGAGTTAGGAAAAATTCTATTAATTTTTCTCTTTTAAATAACAAAGACATCACAACTCAAGCAACTACATTTAAATATCTTGGTATAACACTGGATCAGCATTTTACATTTGAATTTCACATTCATGATATAAAAAGTAGATTACGTAAGAGATTAGGTTCATTATACCATATTAATAGTCTCGCCCCTGATGTGAGGAAAATTCTTGCATGTAGGTTTTTTGTTTTCATTAATTCATTATGGTGCTAACATTCATTGCTGAATTAAAGACTTCTTGGCAAACTCAAGGCAACTTATAATAGCATTACACGATTTGCTTTGGGTCTGCCCAGACAAACCCATCACTGTGTATTGTATAAAACCTTTGGATGTTTATCGCTTGCTAAATCCTTTTCTTATGATGCACTTGTATTTATTCATAAGGTTCAGTTGGGATTAGTGCCAGATAGTGTTATATCCTTATTTTCAAAAAAAAATTTCACTGCTCAAACAAGAACCCGAGGTAGAAAACTTTCAGGTTCCTTTTTTTCCACTTCGCCTTTTCACAAAATTCTATCAATTATGCTGCAGTTAAACTGTACAATGATCTTCCGGACACCCTCATTGGTTATACTAAGTTGACAGTATTTAAGAGAATGCTTAAAAGTCATTTCTTAGGAAAAATTGTTTGTAATTGTTATGGTTGATTCTGGCCTAATGTTTGATATGTTTTGGTCTGTATGTAAGTGACTGAATTTTATATTTTTGTATTATTTATAACTGGATGCCTGTGAAAATGGGCATTGCGCCCACAGGCCTTTTCAGTATAAAATAAACATGAAATGAAATGAGAATGCTAGCCACTGGACAGGACATGGGGGTCCAGCCCCTTGCCCCGACTCCAAATGGAGAATCTCGTCCACCTGAAGGCATAGCACTTCCTGGTCTATTCCTTCCTAGATGCTTCAACTACAGCGAGTACATCTTCGGAAAGACCCAAAGCCTGGAACTCTAGCCACTCAGGAACCAGACTGTCAGGTGCAGAGATTCAAGGTTCAGATGGAGTACCTCCCCCCCCCCCCGATTGATGGAAAGCAGGTTTGGGCAAGAAGGAAGACTCATCGAGAGCCTGTTGCTAAGGCGATGGGGTGCAAACTGGCGAAGCCAGTCCGGAGTTACAGGATCAGCCTATATGTCTTGTTCCTACTGACCTTGTGGATCAAGGAAGGCATAAAGAGGCCTGGGGTCCACGGCCTCAAGAAGGCACCCCCCCCCCCGCAGCGAGCCCTGCTGAGGGGGGCAGGCACAAAACAGCCTCAGCTTTGCATTCTCTCTGGAGGCTAACAGGATCACCAGAGGGGTGCCCCACTGGGAGAACAAGTTGTGTACTACCTCTGGATGGAGAGACCACTCGTGGAAGGCCTTGCCACATGGCTGAGGGTGTCCACCAGCTGATTTGATGCTCCTGCCACATGAATGGCTAGGAGATCCACCTCCAGTCTGCCCACGAGGGTCCAAACATGGACAGCTTCCTACACAGAGGCCGGGAGTGCGTGCCACCCTGTTTGTTGAGACAGTACATGGTTGTGGTGTTGTCAGTCTGGACCTGAACCACTTCACCCCAAAGGAACAGAGCGAGTGCTGTCAGTGCCAGCCAGACTGCTCGGAGCTCCAGCAGGTTGATGGCATTGGGATGCTTCAGGGGTCCAGAGCCTGTGGACTCTGTACTCCCTTATGTGGGCACCCCAGCCCGAGAGACACAGGTGTTGGTCATCAAGGTGACCGCTGGCTTGGGACGGACAAACAAGATCGCTTCCTGTAGATACTCAGGGACGGTCCACCACACCATTGAAGAGCATCCCACATCTTCTGCGTTACAGTGACCAGCTGGTCAAAACGACTGTCGCAGAGTCCACTGGCTGGCCAGCTCCCACTGAAGGGGGCACACATGCTACTGGGCCCATCGGCCCATGGAGGTGCAGGCCACCATGTAGCCCAGAAGTTGAGGGAAGTCCCGGGCAGGGTGCAAGTGGCCAACCAGAAATGATCAGGCAAAGGAGTAAAGAACCTCTGCCCTATCCATCGGGAGTCTGACTCTGGCTCGGCAAGAGTCTAGCTCTGCCCTGATGGAGCAAATCACCGGCAAAGGCACGAGTTCTGACTTGGCCTTGTTGACCAGGCGACCAAGGTCGATGCAGGTCTGGCTGGCCAGGTCCCTGGACCTCTCCACCTCTTGCCTGGAGGGACCCACTATAAGCCAATCATCCAGATAGGGGTACACTCTGACCCCTCGATGCTGAAGATGGGCCACCACCACTGCAATGCATTTTGTGATGACCCTGGGGGCAGACGACTGGCCAAACGGCATGGCTTGGAACTCTTAGAGGGTTCCCTCTGCACGGAAGAACCTTTAATGTGACGGACGGATGGGGTGTTGAACTCTTCCTGCAGATGCAGAGAGCAAAACCATATGTTCTGCTTGAGAGATGGTATGACCTGAGACAGAGTTACCGTCCTGAAGGTGCGAGATCTGAGAAACTTGTTCAGGTCATGCAGATCTAAAATTTGGTACCAGCACCCCAGTCCGTTTTGGGACCAGACATACCTGGAAAGCAACCCTGGGTTGACAGGAGGATCTGTGACTCTGACCACTACCTCCTTGTGGAGGTGTTGGGCAGGACATCTCTGACAGCCAACAGAGTGTCCTCGGAAACCTTCTCCCATGGGGCGTGGGCTCAGCTTGATGGGTACTGCTCAAATTCCAGAGGCAGACCCTGGATGACCACTTCCAATACCCACCTGTCCATTGTAACAGTGGACCAGGCGGAAAGGAAGTGGTGGAACCGGCCCCCCACAGGAGGATCCAGAGTGGGCGTGACTGGCATGGGGGTGGTCACCTCCATTCAGTCACTGTGCAGGCTTGGAGGAGGAGGAGGAACCTGCCACGGGCTGCCAAAGCCCCAGACTTGGGCCGAGGGCACAAAGACTGAGCCTACTGCTGCTGCCCAGATTGGTACTGGGACTGCTTGGCCTGAGGGGCAGAAGGGAAAAAAGGCTTGCACTTCTGCTTCTTGGAACAGAGTTTCCTTCTGGGCAGAAGCAATGGAGTCCAAGTGGCATTGGACTTCTCAATGCGTTGAAGGTGACCATCAACCCCTGGACTGAACAAGTCTGTGCCTAGGAAGGGTACTGTGTCAGTTTATGCTGGGGGTCTGCCGTAAAGGGAGAGACCCTCAGCCAGGCCGTGCGGTGCATGGCTACTATGGCCACCACCAAATGGGCACAGGAGTCCCCTATGTTCAGAATAGTCTGAAGTTGCTGCTTAGCAACAGCCCGACCCTGGTCCCGGACCTGCTTGACCATAGTCTGAAGGTCCGAGGGGAGATGAGGAAGCACCTTATCTAAAGAACCCAGAAGGGCATGGGAGAAGTGTGCTATGATGACAGTCAAGCTCGCCTGACGGAGACCAAGCGAAGAGGCAGCATAGACTTTCCTGACAGAGTGGTCTAGTTTCTTGGACTTTTTGTATGGAGGTCTATCAGTGTCTCCTGAATTGCCTGAGTGCCAAAACACAGTCACCACCCCTCAGCCGAGGGGTGCTCCATGAACCCCGGAAGGGAGCCGATGGGAACCGCATACTTGCGGGCCCATCTGGCCTGAAGACACAGAGCAGGAGTCAGGGTGCTGCCAAAGCTCCAGGATCACGCCAACAATGGCTACAGCCACTGGGCAGGCCTCTGTCGGAGAATTCCCTTTGTACAGAATGCCTGTTATGGGATATCGAGCCCATTTCTGAACAAGCTCCACAGGCATCCCCGTGTATTCAGAGGGGAGACAGAGGATGCCCATGAAGGATGAGGGACCATCCTCCGTTGCGAGATTCTTCTTCAAGCAGGTGGAAGTACAATGAGGAGTCCTCTGACTTTTAGGAGCCCAGACAGATCAGCAGACCACCTATGTCACCCTCGACCCACCGTGGGCGGTCGGGAGTAAGACTGACCGACAGCCTGTGTGGGAGGCCCATAGCAGGCCAAGACGCCTTGGCAGGAACCCCGGAAGGAAGCATTTAGGTGGTAGCTCCACCACAAATCGGAGAGGCTGGTTTTGCCAGAGCTGGGAGGGCCTTCACCGGCTCCGCTGGCAGAGGGACGGTGTCGACTGGCTCTAGAGGAGTCGGCATCAGCCTAGAGGGAGACAGCCATGTGATGGCTGACGTGGAAGCCGGGGTCGACTTTGGACTGGTGAACACCAACTGCTGCCTCATAAGATCCTCGTATTATCGACGCAACTTGCACTGAAGCCTCACCTCTTCCGAGGAGGATAAGGATAATAGAGGTGGCACCGCTTCTTAGAATGCCCGGAGTGGCGTTTGTGAGTTCTCTTCAACCTGTTGGTCGAAGATGACGGAGACCTAGTCCTCGACTGTTGGAGGAACCGATAGGAGCACTCAGAAGGAGCCAGGGAGATCCATGGCTTCTCCAGGTCAGGAACAGGGACTGTGAAGAGGTTCCCATCAAGCTGGGTCTTCTCAGTAGGTCTGGCCAGGACCGGAGTCCTGAACAAGGAATTATTGGCCTCATCTAGCGACGAGGTGCTGGGGGTCGATAATTATCTTGACCAGGTCAGCGTCCCACATCCGCGTTGGCTGACCTGATGGGGGCATCGTGAAGCCAGCGGGCCGAGGCTGCAAATTCGACCAAAGTCTAAACTGGAGATTTCTGGAAACGAGACCACTCTCGAGCCTAAGAACGACGACAATGAGACTTCTCGCTTGATTCAGTGGAATCCTTTTCCTTTTTACAGGAACAGGAGCTGTGCGAAGCAGATGGCCCCTCCCCCTTGGTCGGGAGAGACTGGCACAAGTCCTTGAAGGAGCCTGTAAAGGTGCAGCCCAGTTTGAGCAGGACAAAAACACAAGCTGAAGATGGACTGATCAGCGGCCAAAGTCTCTGCTTGAGTTGTTCAGCGGACTCAGCAGTTGCGGAGACCACCCAACGGGCCTTTTTAGATTTGACCAGTGGGTTCAGTTTCTCCGGTCGTCCGAGCTCTAACTGGGCAAGATGACTACCGCATTCAGCTGGAATGCGCAACAAGAATTGCAGGCCTGGGTATCATGATCGTGACCCAGGCAATAGACGCACGTGGCATGTGGGTACATGAGAGACATCATCTGCCCACAGGGGCACCAGCAGAAACCCGGGCAAGGACATGTCTTCCAACATGGTCGCGACAGAAGATCGTAACGGTGAAACTCTAATGAGTTTAAGTTTCAGTTGTGGTAAACATTCCAAAGATTTAAGCTCCAGGGCCTACTCAACGCGGGAGTGGTAAGGAGGGAACTGGATTCTTCAGAGCGGAAAGATGATCTGGCATCAAGTGGTGGAGCCAAGGGATACACCACCCGGGTGGGTGGGAGGAGCCAGCTTAAAGACTTCTGGTGAGATATTTAAAGGGAAAGGACACACCATTACGTGTGGATAGAACATACTCACTTCCCTAGAACCACCACCCTTTACAGTTACTAATTGATACAATACATGGTAATTTAGGGAGTCACACGATTGGTCAATTATACTGCATATTTCATGATACTATGGGGCATACAACAAGAACAATCTTAAATAATGCTGAATTAGACTTAACCATGACAATAGATGACTGGTTAAGGCATGCCCCGACAGCCATAAAAATTACACTTTCAGTATGGAGGGAATATGTATGGAAATGTCACTACAGAGTTTTCAGATCCCCTGCTGTATTAATTAAATATATGCCTGCTAATTTTGGTTACTGTTGGAGGGGTTGTAAATGTAGGGTGGCTGATCTAGGACGTATTTTCTGGTCAAGTCCTTTATTAAACGACATACTCGTGTGCAATGCAAAATGAGCTGCAGGACTGCCTGGGAGAACGTAATGAACTGCGAAGATGGTGCTATTATCGATACTACCAAACCATGGAAAAACTATTCTTCCCATATACTTAGCAGTGGCCAAAAAAAACAATTGCATGTACGTGGATGTCTCCAATTATTCCAACAGTAATGGAATGGAGAGCAACTGTATTGAATATATATCAATTAGAAAAACGTACGGCCGCAATCCATGATCGTACATCTTTCACTGTAAAATGGCAAAAATGGATTTGGTATATGGTACAAACAGATGCAGGTTTCTCCCTTGATGGCCGTCCTTGCTCTGAGAGGGGTGCTGCTTCTGCTTTGGGAGAGGAGGTAAATGCATAAAATTCAGTTGATTCCAGCTATATTAACCTTTTATACAATGATGTTGTGAAGATGTCTTGTTAAAGACTCATTTACAAAGGCACCTCATCACAAAGAGGGGAGACAACATATTTGCGATCCAAGATGGTGGAGAACAATACAGGTGAGATACAAAAAGAGCATTCAAGTGTAAGTCATTTCAGTGATCTAATACAATAGGTGAGATACAGTAGAGCATACAGACTAAGCTATTTCGTGTCCCCGTGGAGTCCGCAGGTCACAGTGCGTGGGGTACAGATTACAACAGGCGATTCTAAGCAAGTACATATGTAATACTGTAAGAGACAGATTGGTTCAGACTGGTGCTCTCGGAAAGCCCTATAATGGGCATTTACAGCTCCAAGTGTCAGTGAGGTGTTTGCATAGGGCGATTTTGAAGGGGCCGATTTTGGAGATGTTTGTAATGTGCGTGGGGAGGGAGTTATACCAGGGAGGTGCTCTGTAGTGAAAAGACCTTTGTACCAGTGAGGTCCTAGCTCTAGGCACTTGGAAGGTGGCTTTGAGTAGTATTGGGTGACAACCCCGGATGAGAGCCCGCTGAAGGGTGTAGTGACTCCTGAGGCAAAGCCCAAGTAGGGCCTTTTTTGCCAGTATACAGGTGTGGTATTGCAGGCGTTCTTCAAACGTGAGTATGTTAGAGGCAGATTAGAGCTGGTATGTGTGCGTTCTGCTGGGGGCACCGGTCAGGAGCCTGCAGGCTTTGTTGAGAGCAGTCTGGACTTTGGTGAGGGCAGTGGGGTCAGCAGCTGCATAGGTAGGGAGTTCATAATCAACCAAAGACAGGATGGAGGAAGTGACAGCCAGCCATAGGGCAAATTCAGGGAGGCAGTCTTTGTGGTGGTAGAGGGGCATTCATGGCAGAGGACAGATAGTTAAGATGGGCATGGAAGGAGAAAGCCGAGTCGAAGGTGATGCCCAGGTATTTGTATGTTGATACCAGTTCAAGGGGGTGGAGGGTGCTGGGAATGATGTGAAGGGGAGCATATCTGGAGTTGCTTTGCCGGTGTGCAAAAATCATAGATTTTGTCTTCTTGAGGTTCAGAACCAGACGATGGTCGAGGAACCACTTTTCAGCTTGGTTGAAGGTGAGTTGCAGGGAGCTCTGGAGTGCGAGTGGGTCGGGGTGTGAGGCTATGAGGACTGCGTTGTCGGCGTATAGAAGCAGTTTGCCTGAGCAGGAGCTGGGGAGGGTATTTAAAAAGAGACTGAACAATGTGGGGCCCAGAAAGGAGCCTTGATAGGATACCATTTAATTTGACCCGCTGGGATCTCTCCCTAAGGTAGCTAGAGAATCAGGCCAGAGGGCCAGATGAGAAGCCCAGCTGACGGAGGGAGTCAAGCATTGGGGGTGACACAGTGTTAAAGGCCTTGGACAGGTCAATGAACACTGCCCCAGCGATCTCCCCAGCATCAAGTGCAGAGTGTATTTGGTGGGAGAACTCCAATAGGGCTGTGGTGGTGCTGTGACCAAGGCGGAAACCATGCTGCTCTGGGCTTAGAATGTTGTACTTGGATAGGTAATACACTAGTTGGGTGGATATTATTTTCTCCAGGGCTTTTTTTTTTGGGGGAGGATGGAGATAGATCTGTAATGGTTTGGTAATGTGTGGTCTCCATTTTTATAGATAGGGGTAATTTCAGCCAATTTCCATGCGCTCGGGAATTGGACGAGGCATAGGGATCAGTTAAGAAGGTCAGTGAGGGGAATACATAACATCAAGTGTTAGGTGGAGTATCCTGGAGTCAAGGGGGTCACAGCTCGGGTTGTGGGAGGAGAGGACTTTTAGGAGTAGCAGCTTGGCGTCGTGGGGAGAGATGGTCCTGAAGAGAAATAGGGGTCAGGAAATAGCTGGGCGGTTGGATGCATGGATAGGGTTAAAGAAGTGGGCAGGAAGGACTGCACTTAGGTCAGAAAATGTTGTGTTGAGGCAGTCAGCGACACGTGGTAGGTCAGTATTAATTGTGCCGTTAATAACCATCTGAGGGGGGAGGAGAGTGGGTCTTCCCATTAAGCTCCTTTATGTTATCCCAGAAAGCTCGGGCAGAGCTCCAGGATGAGGTCAAGGCGTTTTGATAGTAACTGGCCTCGGCTTGTCTTATGGCCCAGGTGCATTGGTTGCGAGTGGCATTATAGGCTTGCCTGTCAGCTGTCCTGCTGGACTCGAGAGCAACGTGCCATAGGTTATCCCGCTGCTTCAGTTGCTGGATCAGAGGGGGAAATCCATGCAGCATTTTGTCTCTTGGAGCAAGTGTTGGTGACAGGGGCAAAGAGGTCGCAGGCCTTGCAGAAGGCACTGGTGAGGAAGGCTAGAGCAGTGTCTATATCCGCTGTGAGGGAGATCGGGGACCAGTCAAGCTGGGCAAGGTACTGCTTAAGCTTATTAAGGCCCCCGGGGCGGAAATGGCGACAGGGGGTGGCATTGTGCGCAGGATTGAGAGTGGGGGAGGACCAGAAGCAGAGAATAGGTGAGTGGTTACTAAGGGAGTTGGCTAGGATGTTAACAGACTATTTTGTGTGGGCGGTTTGAGAGTACTATATCTAAGAGGGAGCTGGTCCCACTTGACTGGTTAAATCTGGTGGGCTGGGTGACTAATTGGGATAAATCAAGGGCTGCGAAGTTGTCCTTAAGATGTTGAGGTCTCCTAGGACGAGCTGTTCAGCCTTGTGTGGCAGGATAGAGAGATAGTCAGTGACAGAGCAGATAGCTAGACTTTGTGCCCGCTGGGGTATGTAGGTGGTTGTGAGGTAAAGTGGGCCATGGCCTGGGTCAGGGGTGATTTTTAGGGTGATGGCTTGGGCCCCATGGTCGAGCTTGGGGGGTAGGTAGTACATGGCCCAGGAGGGAGTCACGCAAGTATACTGCACACCCGCCACCACGCTTACCCATACGGTCCTCTCTAAAGAGGGTGAAGTCAGGGAGGGAGACAGCAGAGTCTGGAGCTGACTGGGAGAGCCAGGTCTCCACTATGGCAAGAATTTCTGGTGTGTGTTGGGAGACCCAACACTGGAGCGCAGCAGTCTTCCTTGGGAGACTGCAGATATTCATAGAGGCAATGCGGAGGCCAGGTCCAGTAGGGGGTAACGGGTCCCGGTCCAGGGTGGACATTCCCAGACAGCATGAGGAGTAGGGTGATGAGATGGAGAAAAGGACTACAGCGGTTGTGGTAGAGGTGCTTGGACAGATGCAAGGATCTGGGGGGGGGGGGCCCTTGCAGGGGATGGGTAGGGAGTTAAGGGTAGGTATGGCTTGGATAGAGAGGGACCACCTTCCACTATGTACTGGGGGAAGGGGGGTGGGCGTCAGTGGTGTGTGTGGGGGCGTGGTTTAGAAGGCTTCATGCATATAATGACTAGCCTGTGAACACCAACAACTTAAGGTAGGTGGCTATACGCCATGTACACAGTCATTTGTAAAGCAAATGATTTAGTTTCATAAACTTTTTTCAATAAAAAATATATTAAATACTTCCTGTGCGAGTCATAAAATAAGCAACACGGGTAGTGCTGTTTTTAAAAACAGAAACAACCTTGGTATTATTTCAATTCATTATTTTTACATCTTATATTGTCTTTCATTCACAGAAGCAATTTTGTTATTGAATCTTTGAAAAACTTACATTGGTAGAGGTTCAAATGAGTCTAGCTTGCCAGTTATGGAACAAAACTGGTACTCTAGTTTTAAGTTGCTTTGGCAAACATTGTCCGTTCCACAGCCTTCCTTCAGAAAGTTTATCTGTTATTTTAAAATAAATATAAATACACACACTGTTACTTCTCAAAATGTGCCATACCAAGCTGTCACAGAGGACAATTATCTACATTTTTTTTCAGCAATTTTGCACCTTACTGTAAAGTTTTATTCTTGTATGATTTGCTCCAAGTTACTTTACTATACAAAGATTTCTTCAAAGGAAGAAATCCAAATTATTTTAATTATACTTTCCAATAATATCAGGTGGACAGCAAGTCGTCCTCCTGCAACTCCCCCCAAATCTCTGCCCATTCCCAGTAAGAACTGCAGGCTGCCTCCCATCCCCATATGACCAGTGTTCTCTCTCCAATAATGGTGCCAGATTGTCAGTCCTAGAGAACTCTGAGTGGGAGATCGATTCAACCAAGAGAGGGGCAAGGAAGAAGGCTGAAGACGGATCCATTGGAACATGCAATTAATTTGTCTGCTGCTGAGTCCAAGTGCTATTTTCCCCTCATGTTTCTGCTCCCCTCCCATAATGCCACAAGGTAGTTGCAATCAACCAGATCATTCCAGACCCTTGTAGTTTCCTGTGGAATTTGTTGTCTGCAGACAGTGTAGACTGCACCTTGCTTTTGCAGATGTGCACTCAACAAAACAGACTTTGCACATATTTGAACCCTGGAGTACTGTTTGGAAACATCGGTGTCTCGTGTGAGCTTCATTTATTATTTGGATTTGCAATCTTACTCTTGCACAGACACATCTGCCCCACCAACGCACCTGGAAATGTGCAGTCATAGCTCTTTCTGCCCTTCCAAATAAAAAAAAAAAAAAAAAAAAAGACCACTCTTACTATATACACAAGTAAATTATGACCGTTTCTGTCTATACTTTCCTCTTGCCCCGTTATCCTACCAGGGATATAACCCAGTAATCGGTGGCGTACCTCGTTCTGGCTCTGTGAGTGGCCATTTAGATGGCAGTTTTTTTTTTTCCCCACCAGTTTTTCTCCCGAGGTCCCTCCCTCCACCCCGGGGTGTAAGCAGTGCCTCTGTCAGCCTCAACATCACAGTGTCCCTATGACGAGAAGAAAATTTCTTGGCTCAGCTGTAGGGGGCACTGTGGCACTGGATCTTGCCGCCACCACTCCCTGACTACTTCAGCCAGGTCCCATCCCTCGACATGGCGACCCAACTCCGCTTCCTAACCTGGGTCGCCCAAGTGGCAGCACTGGCAATCTGGCATCCTCTACCACTTTGTTAATGGTCTTACAAAAAATATTTCATCCTGCTGGTATCAATCACAGGCATTTAGCAGATATTAAGAGAAACACGCTACCTTTCATGTACGGTGATTAAAATTAATTTTGCTTGGGCATTTGCCCATTTTCTGTATATATTAAAACTTATACAGGTAGTGGAATAAGAGTACATACTTCCGCCCGGACAGTGCTAGGTTCATTTGAATTCAGGACAGGAAGAAGACCTGGAAGAGAACCAGACTGTCGTTTCCGTCGACTGGATTCATTAATTTGAACTCCAACAGTTATTGGTATAGGCCGTAGTTTGTCTCGGATATTTTCCTAAAAATGTAAAATTCTTAATTTAGGTGTCAATAATAAATGAATGAACAAAAAAAAAAAAATACTGAGAAAAGGAACAAAAATTAACACAAGTAATGCAGGACACAGACTTTCCATACTAACTAGGCTGGGTTGTGCATATACAATCAGGTATTTTTTTCTCCATTTACAGTATGACCTAAACCACCAGGTCAAATGTGCACTATTTTAAACCCTTATTTGAACTCCATACAGTTACAAGCATCTGAAGACTGAAGATGGCCTTAGCCAACTGTGACCACCCCCCACTTCTCATGGATGTAGCCATCTATATCTGACAAACTCATATGCACATCCAGTGTGGACCTGGATTTATTCCTTACCAGCAGATTGGTAGGTTATTCGAAGTGTCCCCCAACTCTAAGTTAAAGCAGCAGTACTTGTTAGTCAGCAAAAACATTTTTTTAACCAAAAATGTATTTCTGGCATTCCTCTTCAGTGTATTTTTAGTTTTTGCAGATAGTTTTAAAGCAACTTTAATGGTTAAATTTGAAATTAATGACTCGCATTACATTAAAGATGGCCACCATTTGAAATGTTTTAAATTCTCTTCAGCCAAGGTTATCTGGTTGTGCATACTAGACTCGTACTGTGGATAGATTAGGATGGTGTTATTGTACATTTCTGATGGTAAAAGGCACTGTACCAGGATTTTCTTTTTTTCATGGCGGGCATGGCATGGAAGTGGGAAAGTAGTTATGTAGGAACTTACCGTAACAATAGATCTTCAAGAGGAGCTCTTGCAGCAGGTCACACTGGTATGATTTAGCCACCATGCACTATAACCACATGGAAACTTTCTAGCTAGTTAGTCTACCAGAGAGGGCCACACCACAGATATCACCCTCTGACACTGGCCTACCCTATAAAAGAGTGGGCGGCCCCCATAGCTTCCTCCGTTCTCCTGCCAGAGACCAAAAGCAAAAACCCACTAGGGAAACTGAAGAGGAATCAGAGGTAACCATACAGGGAATGAAGAAAGTTGAAGCCTGTTCTCCATGGAAGGAGAGAGCTAGGCAGGAGGCCCAAAGGCCGAAAAAGAGGAAAAAGGGAGAAAGAGGGAGGGAAAGCACGGCCTGCTGCAAGAGATCTTCTCAAAGATTTACTGTTATGGTAAGTTCTTATGTAACTGCACTATCTTGCTTAGAGGGCATCTCTTGCAGAAGCCACAAGCTAGACAAGTCCCAAACAGTTTGGGGCGACAAAAAACAGATCGGTCAGTTGGCCGCTCTGGCCCAAGAGAGAAAGCCTTGTAGAAAAGCCAGACTGAAGATGGTCCTGCGCCTAGAGGCGATGTCACTTTACTTTGACCCCTTCGAGGAAGATGGTTTGATCCAAAGCGCCGGGCCACTGTTTTGGAGCAACCTCATTAAATGTTTTATTTGGAGTTCCTGTGTAGCGCTGCTATTTTTTGTGTTTCCACTCGATTACCTGCCTACGTGAGCAGCAGCTCTGACTATACCACAAGCACACCAGTTCTGTGTTTCTTGCGCTGTCCAGATTGTAGTGTTTGGTAAAGGCACGGATGGTACTCCAAGTGGCAGCTGCACAGATCTCTGCAGCTGAAACATTTCTGAAGCAGGCCATGGAAGTGGCCATACCACTGGTTGAATGACCACAAATTACACCAAGACATTCATTACCATACTTCCTGTAACAAAAAAATAATACAATTGACTAACCGTTTGGATAAACACTGTTTGGATACCAGGGTGCCCTCCTTCCCAGGGGCAAAGGAAAGTAATTGGGAGGACTTCCTATAATCCTTTGTCCAGTCAGTATAGTATCTTAAAATTCTATGAACGTCCAAAGTATGGAGCAATGCTTCCCCTGGACTGGCATGCTCTGGAAAATAAACAGGCAGGTGCATGGACTAATTCTAAGTAAACTCAGACATCTTAGGAAGAAACTTAGGATTGGTATGCAGACACCCTGTCTTTGTGGAAAATCAAATAGGGTTGCTCACACAGGAGCATCTGAAGATCAGAAATCCTTCGAGCAGAAGTAATAGCAACTCAAAATAACACTTTCCACGACAGATAGGGAAGCTCGCAACTCATAGCTGGTTCAAATGGAGGCAGGATGAGTTTCCTTAACACAAAATTTAAATCCCCAAGCCAGGAGAGAATTGCAGATTGGACACTTCAAGTGTAAGATGCCCCTCAGAAACGTGCGAGGCATGTCAAGTTGAGCCACAGTGTGGCCATCGACAGGTATATGGTAAGCAGAGATGGCTGAGAGATGTACCTTGATGGAAGAGTACTTCAGACCGGAGTCCAAGAGGGAGACCAAAGTACTCGAAGATCTGATTCACCTGACAGGCGAAGGGGTCCAAGTGGAGCGATGTAGCCCATACAGCAAAACGCTTCCACTTCATGGATTATGTGGCACTGGTGGATGATTTTCTAGCTGCCAACAGAACATACGCCACCCTAGCGGACACCCCAAGCCTCGCAATGGCTACGTCCTCAGGAGCCAAGCATGAAGAGAAGGGTGCCCTGCTCCTGGGAGAGCAAGCCTGTGCATAGGGGCAGGGGCACTGGAGGTTCCACTGCCAGCTGCAGACGCAAGGGGAACCAGATCTGACAAGGCCAGAAGGAGGCAATTAGAATCATCCATGCCCCTTCCGTCTGAAGTTTGAGCAGAACCCTCTTAACTCATTCTATCCTATTGTCACTTAGAATGTTCAGATACCCTCTGCCTGCTGCTAGAACACCTGTGTGCCTGAAGGGGTTTTAGATCTGCAGCATTCATACAAACACACTGTGCTTAAACCTACATATCTTAAAAACCATGCATCCAATTTTAAAACTGTAAAAAGAAAAGTTTTTCAGGACAAAAAGTTTTTGAAAAATGAGCAAGGTTTGGTAATGTCTATTTAACTGGATTTATTGTTGTGTAAGGTTGTTTTCATATTTTAATAAATTCTGATTTTATCTAAATATAATTATGCTCTGTTTAGTTAGTCATGCAAAAATATTACATTTCTGTAAAATTGTTGATTAAAATTGTTAAAAATATACAATAAACATCTGTAACTGTCTAAATATAAATTTTGCAAGTTTTTTTTACAATTCTTTTTAATCAGAAATCAATATCTGAATCACTTGTCGTTACAGTTTGAGTTTTTTTGTTCCACTCCACTGGTTGGAATTTTTGCAGTGTTTAATTCTTCTTACCACTGATTTTAGTTTATGAATCTGATTATCAATTTTTTTGTTTTCCCCCCAGTTTAGTAAGAACATATTTACACATTACCTTAGAAAGACATATCAGGAAGTGATGCAGGAAGGAAGTGCTTTGTGAGATCAAGTGATGTAAATAGGAAGAACATTTCCAGTGTAGGTCAGTGAGCTGACACAGGAAATGGATACATTTGTTAGTGCTGGAGGGCTCTCTATGATTAATTGCATATTTGCTGTAGTTAAAATGTATAATTTAATTGAAATAAACTATTTTATTTTATTTTTGTAATAAAATCCCATAATAAGAATAGGAAACTATTTTATTTGTGCTGTTTGCTTTATCATACTGTAAATGAAGCATGATGTTGTTCATGTAAAGGTTCACAGTCTTTCAGTAAACATCATGCTACATAAATCTGTATATTAATTTCCTGGTATAGTTTATTTTTTGGGGTTGTATTATGGGATGGCTTAAGGTGAGGGAATGACTGTATGATGTAGCACTGTGTGTTAGTGGCGGGGGGGGGGTCCTGCATTCATAATACAGGCTCAGATGCACTTCATATGTTCTAGGAAAATGAGAGAGGCTGTATGCCTGTAATAATGGTGCTAATATACACTGTAGATACGTTATGGGTATACGTATAGGATGATGAAATTGCTGAAAAGGCACTGGTAATTTGGGGTATACTGTATCATGGGGAAGGGGGTGGGTGTGCCTGTACCAAGGAATGATGCTCATAAGCACTGCAGTCATTTTGCGTCATGAATTGGCACCTGCCCTTGGGGTATACTCAATTGTAGGGAAGCAGGTGGGGCTGCCTGCACCTAGTAAAGGTGTTCATATGCCATGCAGAAACATTGTGGGTACACATACAGGATGATGACATGGGCATCTGTAAAGGTTGTGTACTATGTGCTGTGTCACATGGTTTGCCTGCATACACATGTGATATGTTGCAACATTCAATATGGCACACTGTGTTGGTGGGAAGGAGTGTGGCTATGCCTGCACCATGGAATAATACTCATTGGTGCACATGTGTACTGTGTGCTATGTTTCGTTTGAATGGACTGTATAAGTCATACACTGGCACTGATCACATCACAGTGCATCAGAGGTAAGGGCTGGTCTGAAGCATTATAAGCACAAGGGACTAAAGTGGTTGTGGAGTGATTCAAACTTGAATAGAAAATTACAGTGCATCTGAGGGTAGTGTTGGAATGAATCTTGATGTGCACAATGGACTACACCATGGTGACTAAGGAGGGATCCATATCAGTAATGCACATCACAGAGTGTCAGAGATGAAGGCTGGACTGAAGACTGATGAACAGATGGACTAAATCAGAGACTCTGGTGGGATTTGAACCTGGACAGCACTTTACAGTGCAGTAGAGGTTGGGACTGGACTGACATCAGATCAGTCAATGGACAACACCATTGGCTCTGGAGGGATCTGAACCTGAAATACACTTCACTGTTCACTACAGTTTGGGGCTCAACGAATGCATGATAAGGAGACAGATTTTATAAGTGGCTGTGGAGGGATTTGAGCCTGAAGAATACTTTACAGTGCATCAGAGATTGGGGCTGAACTTATGTCATATGAGTTGATGGGCTACACCAGTGGATGTGGAGGGTTTTGAACATCAAATGCATTTCACAGTGCATTATGGGATTGATCTGGACTGATACATGGTAAGTCGATGACAACACCATCAGCTGTGGAAGGATCTGAACCTGAAATGCACTTCACTGTTCACTACAGTTTGGGGCTCGATTGACACATGATAAGGAGACAGATCTTACAAGTGGCTGTGGAGGGATTTGAATCTGAAGAATACTTTATAGTACATCACAAATTGGGGCTGAACTGGTGTCATATGACTTGATGGACTACACCAGTGGATGTGGAGGGTTTGAACATGAAATGCACTTCACAGTGCATTATGGGATTGGTCTGGACTGATGCATGGTAAGTCGATGGACAACACCATCAGTTGAGGAGGGATCTGAACCTGAAATGCACTTCACTGTTCACTACAGTTTGGAGCTCGACTGATGCATGATAAGGAGCTAGAACTTACAAGTGGTTGTGGAGGTATTTTAACCTGAAGAACACTTTACAGTGCATCAGAGGCTGAGTCTGGACTGACGTCATGATGGACAACACCAGTGACTGTGGAGGGATTCAAAACTGATTTGGCCTTTACAATGCATCAGAGATTGGGGCTGGACTGATGCCAGATAAGTTGAAGGCAACACCATTATTTTTTCATTTTAAAGAATCAGCAACTGCGTATTAGAGAGAAAACTCAAGTGCAGAGCATGAGACAAACATGCTACTGACCCTAACCCACTTATCATCCATAGCAAGGGAGCAACATGCCACATAGATTTTAACATAGCTATAATCCGAACATAAACTCTTTAAAAAGTAACAAAAGGCGCTGAATTCATGTGACCTCATCTAGTACCTGCACAAGAAACACTCTCTCCCATCCGGAATGCCAGCCAGATCCATAAGATGTGATCACACAGGATGACCAGAAATTATCCCAAAATGAACAAAGTGACGACTATGAAAACTTATAAATAAAAATAAAAACAAATAAAGTAAATACAGATTACAAATCGAGGTTTTGGTACCAAAATGAAGTGAGTATTTTAGGGTAAGAGCAACACCTCCATCTTGAAACTAAGTTTTCAGTCACCATGCTCTTCCTGCCCCAGTCTGCACTCTGACTGGTTAGTGGAAATAGTGATGTGTGCAATAAGCATAGAGCAAGCATGGCAACAGTGAGGATCAATATGACCAGATGGTGATGCACTACAGAGCTAGGGCAGGTGCAGGTGAGGGCTGTGACCCCTAAATGAAACATCAAAAAAAAAAATCACTGTATACTCCAGAGCCCAGAGCGCCACTTTCCCTCCAGTGATGGTTGTAAAAAAATATGAGTCCTTACTTGAATGCTAAATAAGGATTTAGTCTAACATTTCAGGCTCACACATTGATAGAATAGTGGAAGGCACAACAAAAGATCTGCATGCAGGTTCCCTGGTGCTTTGACAACTAAGGCTTCATCAGGGGGATGGTGCCTGCATCTAAGACAATCCCTTTATACCAGTTAAATTCAGAATTGGTGATGTCAGAAAATCTGACCAATCACAGAGCTCGATTTTTAAATACAGAAATATTCAGCTCACTTAGTGGTATAAATGGACTAATAGTTATAACAATCATGATATCAGTTACAACATGTTATTGTAGAAAAATATCCCAAAAGACAAAAAAATACACCAAAGTGGTGACGGCCAATCGGATTGCTCAATAAAAAAAAAATATAAGTTGTGAAATTATAGTGTCAACCTGATCAGCTTAACATGTTACACTAAAATAAGATGATTTGTTGTTACAATACAAGCTAATGGCAGAATGAACATAATACATCTTACACAGCACATGCAAAAAATAGTAAATTTATTTTTTATGTATTAAGGCTTATTTTCTCAAAAAACCCAATGGGAATACATATTATATTAAGTAAAATCAGTAAAAGTACGATGTCCCTAATAGCTGGTACAACTCAATTCATCAGATGTAAACAAATGCTTGAGCTGCACCAAGAGAAAGATATGGACGTAATCGGCGCATCAGACACTACAGCACATGATTTAGGACGCCAATGTCGTCATCCAGGAAAAAGAGGTGATGTTTTGGCCATGGCGTCATCAGGAAGAATAAGGTTAAGGAGCGGGAAGAGAGGGAAGGCATAAAGAAATCTCCCTTTCCAAGAGAGGGACAACGTGTCTTGCCAGAAAACTTAAGGCCCTGGAGAGAGCGAACAGAAAAGTGGCAGTTTTGCATCGAGTGGGGATGCAAAAAGGTCCAATTCTAGATGATTCCACCAGTCGAACAGAGTTTCTGCTACAGATGTCAGGAGTTACCACTCGTGAGCTTGTGACCAAGATCAGCTTGGGCTGTCCGCCAAGACGTTTTGGTCATTTGGAAAGTGAACTGCCGAGGGGTCCAGGCCATGATCTATTGTCCAATACCAGACCTGCATTGCTTCCCGACACAGAGGGTATGAATAAGTCCCTCCCTGTTTGTAACGAACCGCACTGGTGTTCCTTTGAATCAGCGGTGGGCATGGGAAGAACTGGGACTGGACGGCCTACAAGGCATAAAGAACTGCTTGCATCTCTAAGATATTTATGGGGAATTCTGCCTCTATCGAAGACCACATCCCTTACATTTAACGGGCACCCAGGTGAGCCCCCCAGCCTAGACCCAAGGCATCTGTTGTGAGGATCTGCCGAGGGGGTGGAATGAAGAAAGGCACCCCTTAGGAGGTTGCTGGGTTCTAGCCACCATAGCACATTGACTGGGTTGGAGATCCAGACTGGCTGCTCCAGGTCATCCGTATGCTGGTTCCACTGGAACCGCAGCGTCCAATGAGAAATTCTAATTTTTTATTTTTTTTATTTTTTTTTTTTTTTATTACAGTCTAGGAATATCATTTGTGCTGGAAGCTCTTTATAGAGGTTCCACGTCGTGTTCAATAAAGAAAGAAAAGACTGAAAACAATTTGAGTAATGTGAACAGTTACTCAGGGAGATAACGTTAATACAGGACAAAATAAACAAGATAAGGAAGCATAATAGCACATCAAGCAAAATATAAACAAGGTTATGTAGGGTTACTTAGTACTTGTCAATCCAGTGGAAGGAGGGTAATTGGAATCAAAATATTTGAAAGTTGGGTGCACAGGGGAACAGGGCCCAGATTGTCTTATAGGAGGAAAGCGCAAGTGGGCACCAGAGGGCCAAGGTGGCAAGAAGTCACTCCTGTAAAAAAGCTTTCAGCTTAGTGTGCTACTCCTGGTTAAACAAAAAAAAAAAAAAAAAAAAAGACATCTGGAGAAAGAGAGAGAGAGAGAGAGACGTAGGTGGGATGAGTGGAGGTAGATGATGCGGATCAGGATGTAGGACTAGTGAAGGCAATCACATCGGGAGTTCAGAACCATCTGATGCTCGAGGTTCAGCTTAAGTGCACAAAGTGTGGACAGGTTAGCAATGTTATCATGTAGGGAGTTAAACCAGAGTGGTGCTCTGTATGCAAAGGGCCTTTGTCCTTGGGATGTTCTGCATTTGGGGGTTAGGAAGAACTTGTGTTCAGAGTTACGAGTAAGACGTGGGTTAATGCATGGGATAAGGAGGAGTCTAACCCTGGGAGGCATGCAGCAAAGGCTGATTTTTTTGACTAGAAGGCAGGTTTGGTATTTTAAATGGGTGCTAAGCAGTAGCCAGTTTGCACTGGCATAGAGATCACAGGTATGTGTCAGCCGGGATGCACCTGTGGCGAGATGACAGGCTCAGCTGAGCGCAGTTTTTAGGCGCCAGAGAGCAGCGTCTGTTGAGGATCCATATATGGCCAGTTCGTAGTCAACGAGAAAGACAGAGCTGTGGACAGTTATGCTTAGGGCTTCGGGCGTCAGACTGATTTTACGTCTATACAGTAGCCTGATGTGTGAATTAATAGTTTTGACAGTATTATCAATGTGGAGGGCATAGGTGAATATGTTGTCTATTAAGTGTTGTACTAGTTCCAAGGAAGACTCAGAGCTACTGGTTATGGAGAAGGGGTACTTTCGGTGTTTGTTGTGAAGGCTGGAAAACAGCATGGTTTTAGTCTTTTTGTAGTTCATGACTAGTGTGTAGTCACTAAACCATTTTTCGACATGGGAGAAATCATTCTGCAGTTGCCTTTCTAGGGTGCATGGGTTTGGGCCATTATGGAAGATTACAGCATCATCTGCATAGAGGAGGATGTGGTTCTGACAGGCTTGGGGGAGGCTATTCGGAAACAAACTGAATAGTAGTGGGCCCAGAATTGACCCTTGAGGGACACCTGAGAAGACAGGTTTGCTGTCTGAGAGGACGGTGTTTATCCTTACTTGTTGATAGTGGCATTCTAGTTAGCTACGGAACCATGCAATGGTATCCTGGGAGAGTCCAAGGGCAGTTAGTTGGTTGGAAAGAAGAGCATGGTTTACTGTATCGGAGGCTTTCGTAAGATAGATATATATAGCACCCACCAGTTGTCCAAGGCCAAGATACTTGTGGATGGAGCCTGTGAACTCCAGAAGTGCTGTAGTAGTGCTATGCCCAGATCTAAAGCCATATTGCTCCTTGCAAAGCAGTTGGTATTTTTCCAAGTATTCTACAAGCTGGTCAGCCACAATATGCTCAAGGGCCTTTGAGAGGGGCGGTAGGATGGAAATAGGTCTATAATTCCCAGGCAGGGACGGATCACTATTCTTGAACACTGGAGTAACTACCGCTGCTTTCCATCTTTGTGGGAATTTTGCTAGCCAAAGTGAAAGGTTGAGGATGCATGTGAGCGGAGTTAGGATTTCTTCCAACGTGAGGGAGACTAGTTTAAGGTCAAGGGTGTCCCCGCTATATCGTCCTTTACCAAGCACTTTGCGAATATATTTTCTGGCTTCCCTAGGGTGATAGCCTTGAAGTAAAAAGGGGGATGCTTGAAATGCTGAGTACAGCTGGTATGGGTCAAAAAGAAAAAAAAAACCATCAGGGAGTACACCGCTGAGATCTGTAAAAGTGCGGTTGAGTGTGTTGGCTATAGGCAAAGGATCAAGGATAGGGGTCCCGTTAATGTTGAGCATGGTGGGGGCGGATTTGGGCTCCTGACCAGTGACCTCTTTTAGGTTTGCCTAGAATATTTTGCCATTGCTCCAGTTTGACACTAAGGCTTCTTTAAAGTAGTTTTTTGCTACTCGGATCACCCTAGTGCAGTTGTTTCTTGCCCTTTTGTAGTTAAGAACATCAGCTGGTTTCCCTGTGGCCCTGGCTTTATGCCAGAGATGATCCCTGTTATGCATGAGCTCAATTATGTCATGGCTCAGTCAGGGGATGCAATAGCCTTTGATTTTATGCTTCTTGATTGGGGCGTGTTTGTCACAGACCAGGTTAAAAAGAGGATGAAGTGGTCATGTGCAGAATCAACATCACTGGCCCCATAAACAGAAGACAAATCCATGCTACTGAGTTCAGCTTTCAACCAGCCAGAGTGTCCTTCCTTTAGGACCCTATTTGTAACGGTTTTTGGCGGGGGTTTGGAGTACTTGTTAGACCTGCAGAACCTTGCTAAGGGAACCAATTATGGCTGCAGCCATGAGTTCGAGGAGGCACAGAAAGACCCAAGCTGGGACATGATGGCTGGAGTAGAGCTGACTAAGTTGATCCATCAGGCACTCCGCCCTGCCTTGCAGAAGAAAAGCCATCCCTTGAGCCATTTATAGTACTGCCCTGATGTACCGAGCTCACTGACAGGGTGTCAGGAACGACTTGGGCGGGTTGATTGTGATCCCCAAATCCTGGAACAGGTGGCAGATACGATCCAGAGTTTGGAGTAGATGCTCCCTGGATTGCGCTACTAACAGCCAGTCATCCAGGTAAGGAAACACATAGAACCAAGTTGAGTGCCAAGTGCTTGGCAGTGGTGGCAGCTGCAAACACCTGGGGGCTAAAGATAAGCCAAAAGGTACAGCCCTGAACTGGAGATGGGCTTCCTGAAAATGAAATCTGAGGAAGTGCCTGTGGGAGGCACATACCTTGATATGCAGGTAGGCATCCTGCATGCTGAGGGAGCAAATCCAGACTCCATGGTGTAACAGGGGCTGCAGATCCTGAAGGGTGACCATCCTGAACCATTTGTATTGGATGGACAAGTTTAGCTTGCTGAGGTCCAGAATGGGCAGAAGATCCCCCGTACGTCTGGAAACCAGGAAGAAGTGGGAGTAGAACCCTTTTCCTTGCTGGGACTGTGGAATGGGTTCTATGGCTCTTTTGTGAAGCAGGG
Source organism: Neoceratodus forsteri (assembly GCA_016271365.2). Classification (NCBI taxonomy): domain Eukaryota; kingdom Metazoa; phylum Chordata; order Ceratodontiformes; family Ceratodontidae; genus Neoceratodus; species Neoceratodus forsteri. The sequence continues at coordinate 747,015,239 of CM028132.1, forward strand.
CATGAATCTCTTACCATATCAGAGGAATGTGACCAGAGAATACGAGGACGCAACTGGAGGATTGACCCAAGGCCATTCCAGGAGTTCTAGGGAGTGTCCATACTCTATGAGCTGCAACACCCAACTGTCTGAAGCAATCTCCTGCCACCTATCCAGGTGGAGGAAGAAGCGACCCCCTACGACCACCTCCTGATTGCTGGGAGGGAGGGGGTCTGGCAAGGAGTTGGGAAGAAGGCAGCTGCAGCCGGTGCTGTGGGAGTTTCCCAGGAGCCCTTGCTGGCAGAGGCTGTGGAGGTGGGCAGGGCTGCTGCCGCTACTCACCACTTCTTTGGGGGCTTGGTGGACGTTTGGGTTTGGCTTATGGGTAAGCCTGACGAAAGGATGCCCTCTGCCCAGACTTGGGCTGTGTGTGATGCATAGTAAGGATGGACCTTAGGGTGTGTCCAGACACCTGAAGCTGGGAGAGGATATCTTCCACATCGCCTCCAAACAGTTTGTACCCTCTAAAGGAGCATTCACGATGGACAACTGGACACACTGAGTGAACCCGGACACCCAAAGCCAAGAGTTTCGGTGCATGTATATGTCAGCTGCCGATGCATCCACAGCGTTGTAAGCCACCTGGAGCCTGTGGGTACTGACGGAGGCTGCCTTAAGAGTACCCAGGCCTTGCTGCTTGGCAGGGTCATCTGTCGGATAGGACAGCACCCCTGGCCTGGTCCCACAGGGCATTTTGGTACTGGAGCATGTGCACCAGGTAACCAAGGGCACGGACTGCCAGGGTGGCTGACATGAATGTCCGCTTACCTAGAAGGTCTAACCAATGCGACTCCTTGTCAGGTGGCAGGGAGCTGAAATGCTTAGGCAGTTTAGTACGCTCGTGAGTGGTGTTTATCACTATGGAGTCCACTTGTGCCTGCTCCCCAAGAAAAGGTTTACCTGCTGGGGCATGGTACAGCCTGTCATTCTGGACATTGCCGTAACCAGATTAAACCTATGTCAGGTGGCCAAGGTGGCCTCCTCGTAGACATCTATGAATCTATGAGGGGAGAAACAACTAACGGAGGAGATTCCGGTTGACGAAGGTAGGTAGCTAGCCGGCGCTGCTCCAGGTGCTGCTCCTCAGTCTCAAACACCATGGCCTCCTGAATATGTCGCATGATGGACATGAAAGTGGGGTTGTCCAGTGGGGATTTGGGCACATACCTAGGGGACCCATCCCTTTCAGGGAAGCCCGTGGGGGTGGGGGTGGGGGTGGTATATGAGCACTGACATCACTGTTGTCTCCCTCATCCTCATCTTGATCATCTGGCAGATGCAGGTCTGGGTGATACTCATGCTCCTCATCAGTGGGCCGATGGGGAGGTACAAGTCAGCCGAGAAGGCGGGGTCAGCTGTAGGCACAGCAGAGTTGACTATCCTGAAGAAGATCCCAGGAGGGAGTGAAGGTACCAAATCCAGAGGGGGACCCTGCGACTGCATGCAGCCCCAAAGGGACGAAAGCAGGCCCGGGAAATTGACAGAAATGGGCACTGGTCCAGCAGGCGTCAGATAAGGATAGACCAGCGCTGGCATTGCAGGCATTGGCTGAGGATAAACAGTCTCAGGCCCTGCAGGCGTGGGCTGCTGGGAGACCGATGCAGGCCCGACTGGTGCCAGCTGCGGGTAGCCCGGTGCAGGTCCAATGGGAGTCAGCTCAGGGAAACGAACAGGCCCAGCCGGCGCTGGCTGAGGCATAACCAGTGAAGACCCAATGGGTGCCAGTTGCGGCAAGGCTGGTGAAGCTCCCACGGGCGCCAGCTGAGAATGCGGGCACTGGGGAGGGAGAGGCCTGACAAGTTAGAGATGTAGGGTACTCAGACCTGGGGAAGAAGCGTCAGTTACCTGCAGCACCAGCCGTGAGGCCAGAGGATGGGTGGTGGTACCTGAAAAGACAGACGCATGGGTTGCGGGTGGTAGGCGGGCATTAGATGGGAGCCCAGTATCCACCAGACCCACACCAGCTGAGGAAATGCCAGCCGAGCCACCATGCTGTGTGACCGACATGATCAGGGGCCCAAGCAGCAGGAGTTGAGGGGCAGGGAGCAAGTCCTGGCCCAAAAGGCCTCCGCCCGAGACCATAATAGTGGAGGGAGGCAGTGTCGTCGGTAGCCCTGTTAGCGTTAGGGCCTGCATGGCAGCCAAGGCCAACCCCCCCCCCCCAAAAGGAGGAAGACCCCTCGGCAATCGAACGATGGGAGGAGGACCGGGCCTATCCCGGCCCTTGTCCCGATGTTTATGTTTCCCATCGACTTTGTCCCTGGACTTCAAAGACTGGGAGCCTGAAGACTGGGCCAGGGAGACGGAGGAACTCTTCGCCTGCAGCTCCTGTTCCATAGTGGTGACCTTCTGCTGCAGGAGAAAGTTCTCTAGGGTCCACTGGCGTTGTCGCTGGGTGGCCTAGTTGAATTTCTGGCAGACCTCGTAGGCTTGGATGTCGTGGTCTGGGTTTAGGCAGCAGACAAGCAGAATGGTCGTCCTTCTCCAGGATTTGTTTACTCCAGGCACACTTGGTCTTGGACTAATCCGAAGTCAAGGATGGTTCAGAAGACATATAAAGGAAAAATTAAGAAAAAGAACTACGATAATAAAAACCATGAAAATGGCGGTCAACTGAAGCTGTGGCGGTTTCCAGAGGTCCGATGTGTGTTGGTCAATGGCGGGAAAACAGAAGGCTATGGGGGCCCACACACTCATAGGATAGGCAGTACGTGGTGGGCGGCCCCCTTTGGTACACTGCTAGCTAGAAAGTTTTCATGTGGTTCTAGTGCCTGGCAGATATGTCCTACTGGTGTGGCCTGCAGCAGGAGATACCCTCGAAGTAAGATCTTTTATCAACTTCATAATCTCATATCTTGGTTCAGGAATGAGGGGAAACAAAAGAAAGATGGTATCCTGATATTTTTGCTAGAAAAATATTATTGATGGAGAAAAAAAACAAACAAAAAAAACTATATGGTGACTGAATAAATACTGGTGCTTTAAGTAGTGCCTCCTCGTTTCAGTATTAGGCCCTGATCACACTACAGCACAGTAATTCAAACGTTTTTAAATATGGATTAATTACCACGTTGTAGCATCCGTGTTATTCTGTTCTCACTGTCAGTACCATGTTGTAGATAGTTATTAAAAACTGTTTACAGCATCCACACTACTGCCTCAGTACTGGATTAACCAGTTCCAAATCAGGGACATCCAGCTTCATCCAAGGGAACCATGCCAGACCGTCCGCACTGCAGGTTAGTTCAATTTTACTCTGAACCTTTTTTTTTTTTTTAAACCGTGCTCTAGCCAACCTCTAATCAGGGTTTGAGCACGGTTTACTAAAAACAGTTCCGATGCTGTGTTCATTGTGAACGCAAACTTTGCTTAAAACATTTTAAGGTGGATACAACATTTTAAGTAGCCCAGTGTGAACAAGGGCTTGAACTGCTCTCCCATCAACAGTAAAAAGTGTGCCATTTGGTCCTTTGGGATTAACACTTCAGTTTTAAGTGATGGGATTTGAAGAGGGCAAGGTATCCCACTTAACCTCCTCTTTTCCAACAGGAGTTAAGTTCAGTTCTGACAGTTTCTTGATAGTGTACTCCCCCAAGGCATTCCCCTCCCCATCCAGACAGCCCTCTTCATTACCATCTCCACCCTTACGATGCCCCCTCCTTACCTTGTGGTGCTCAGAAGTTCCCACAGTGTGGCTAATCAATGTCAAGGGCTGAGGCAGCTGGTGCAAGCCTGGCCACTAGCGATGGCTGGGGATAAAGCAACCAGGGACCGCCACATCAAGGGTAGGTAGGAGTGGTGACTGCTGATGTCCTGTGCACAGAAGCATCTGCATAGCCATCTTCGGTGCCACTGCCTGCCCGCTTCCTCACCAGGAAGGAATATTGGGGGGGGCTGGAGTTCTGGTGGCTAAATAACTTTCAGCCATCAGAAGACCCCTCATCTGACAAGACACAGTCCATGCTGCGGATGCATGAAAGTAAGCATGGGGCTGGGGTGGCTGGCATGGCGGAAGGACCACTGGAACTCAGGAGAAAGAGCTGAACTACAATAAAATAAAAATGTTGAGATGTAAATGCCTTACCTGCAACTTGAAACCGGTCTTAACACACTCTCGCTTATTCTGTCCACTTAGCTTTACTGTTCCTGAATACTGGTTATCTGAAAATGCCACTCTTAATGGCAAATCTAGTTTCTTTCGGTCAGAATCTGCTTCAAAATTGTAGTTAATAGCTGAAAATGAAAACGAAAATTAACCCTACTATTTTGCCAAAGCCAATCATTGGTACTGAGGAAAATAGCTTTCTTTTTCAACTTACTTAATGGAGGGTTGTAATCCGGGGGGTTGGCTATATAGGAGAAGCATGCTTCTACGTCCATACTACAAAAAAATCAAAACTTCAAATTCACTTACAAAGTAAACACTGAAATATTCTCTGACCAGTGTTCAGTACTGTGATTTGTCTGGTATCCCGTGATTTCGGTGAAGGAAAAACAGTGAGCCCAAAATGAGCGATGGCAAAAGAGCGATCGCTGAAATGGCGACCTATGGCTCCCCCCCCTTCCTGAATTGCTTCCCCTCAGTTAGTTATTTTAGTAAGGGTGGTGTGGTGGACAAACCCCCTACAGAAAAGCCCCTTTAGATTTTTGTTGCAGTTTAGGCGGTCGCCAGCTTCTACCCCTCGCACTTTCTGGCCGCACTCTTTTGCTCCTTATTTTGGGTTCACTGCTTTTGCTTCATCCAAAATCGCATAGAAAAAAAAAGGGCAAATGTGGGCTGGCCCAGTGGCATGGAGGGTTGAGGCGCTGAACGCTACACCAGGGACCCGTGTTCTGGAACGAGGCCAGATCATCAGGGGAGGAAAGGATCGAGCATCCGTAGACTGCTCTTCCCTCATGGGTTGGGTCAGGGGACTGTAATGTGCTGGTAGAGACACCTGGCGATGGCTGGGTTTAGCACAGCCTGCGGGACTCAGACAATGGGATGCAACGTTGGGCAGCCGCCTTCTGGACATGCGCGGGAGCGTGTACATAGCAGGTTGGGCGACATTGCACTGCCCTCGTTGGGGGAGGGGGGAAGAAAGTTGGAAAAATCCCTCCCCTTCCAGTAGGCGAAGACGGGGCCAGTGGCTTAGGCCCCACATCCACCGCTGGGCGTTAAGACGCATGTTCCGGTTCCCTCCCCTGCAGGCTGCCCCTCCAATCATCTAGATAGGGCGCCGGAAGGGATGGTGGTCCTTCCCTGGAGGACATAGAACCAGGGGTCTCTGGCATGCCACGCAGGTGCTGGGGAAAGTCCCGGTTGGAATGAGTGCGTTGCGCGTCAGGTAGGATGGGAGAAAACGGAAGACAGATGCCCATGCTGGAGAGAGTCTGGAGGTAGGGAGTGCAGAAACAAAGTAAAAAAAAAAAACAAAAAGGGGGACAAATGTTATTCATCTGAGAAACAAACATTTAGGATATCTTTAGTCTGCCATTATACATATTACACTTGTTCTATGTGTAGCATTTTAGCACAGCCGCACATATTTATTGTTGCACTAAAAGGTTTAAAAAGCTATTTTTCTGAGAACACAATACTGTACAAAACTGATTAAACTGTATATCTGAAACTCTGTAATAATATTCATAAATAAAACTGCTCACCAAATTCCACTGCCTCCAGCACATGTTTTCTTGTTTAGATCAATTTCGGTAGGAAGCTTTGTTATCTCTTTTTTGATGCTTATAACTGGTCTTGATCTATGGAGTGGACAGATATTCAAGTAAATGCCAACTGAAGCTTGCCAAGTGCAGTATACACTGTATTAAATGTAGATCATTCTATTTCTGTTTATTGTACACCTTTAATTACAATTAATAATACAATTCCACTTCAGTATGCATAAAACAAAGGTTTCTCATACAATGTAAGAAATAGGAATTTAATAAATTCTAAAATTACAGCATTTCTCAGTGACTATGGGAAATAATATGGACAGGTCACTTGCCCCCCAACTCAGCAAGAGACTCTTCAAAAGAAAAAAGAAAAAAAAAAAAAAAAAAAGAGAATTCAGCATAGACTATTTCTGCATCATCTGTTATTTGAAGCACTGAAAAATATTTTCTTTAAAGGTAAGAGGATGCTCCTTTACCTCCACGGGAGTTTCGCTGTAGTGGTTTGGAATTTTTTTAATTTTAAATACACCACAAGGCAGGGAAGGAATTGTAATTTTCCAAGGAGCATGCCACACGATGCCTTCCACTTAACTCCGGTTCTGCCACCGCACTTAGGCATTTTGTGATATATGTATAGGGACAGTACTCCAATCAACACAAACGAAGCCAGGGTTCGACTGACATGGCTCTTGTTAGTTGAACCCGGGTTTCGATGTTTGCCAAAAGTCCACTTAAACTGCAGAAAACAGCGTCCTAAAAGATGCTCCGTAGAGTTGAATGGTACATGGCCCTGCACTCTCACTACACACACACACACACACACACACACACACACACACACACACACACACACACACGTCACAAAATATCAAAGCACGGCGGTCGAGCCGGAGATAAGGAAGTCGAAGGGATTGTGTGGCCAGCCCTTCAGGGCAAATTACGATCCCTCGCCTTCTTTGGGGCATTTTTAAAACATTTTAAACCGTCACGGAGCAACTCCCATAGAAGTAACAAAGCTTCCTCTTTGTTTAGAGCATCTGAAAAGACCAGGAAAGGTGCTCTTTAAAATGCTATAAACAAACAGAAAAGTGAACAATCAGTACAGACCATTTACAGCCAACCATGTCTCAGGTTTACCATTTTCATTCCAAATAAAAGATACAAACCAAAGATTCTAATTAGAAAGGTCCAGTTCTCAATAGGTATCCCATCAACTGCTGAACTGACTGCAGAACTGCAAGTAAAATGAGCTCCCAAAATGGAAACCTATCAAACTGCCAGCTGCATTACTAGGATTGTTGGTGCAAAAAAAAAAAAAAAGTTATGAGCGCCATCATTAAAACTAGAATGTTTTTCAATTGGAGTTTTAATGAGATACCATACTTAAACATTTTTTTATTGTCCCACTTCTCATCCTGATTATGTGAGCTGCCATGGCTACACTCTTCCTCCAACTGAGCACAGAAGGCAAGCAGCTGCCTTTAAGGGAAAGACACCTCAACCCATTTTCTGTATATCCATGTAGTTTGTAGGCATGAACAATGATTTCCTCTCATACTCCAATAATGTCATCCTAATTTAAATGAAGTTGCTTTACTTTGGTCTGCCCTGGTGTGAAAACCTGTTTAACTCTATTGCAAAGGTCATGACCCCACTCATGCAAGGCATCATGGCAGTTGATGGGTATATACACAAGACAGAAGAAGTGCTGCAGTCAGTCAGTTCCCTGTTGCAGGTCTTCTCAAATCCCTGTATTCTTGTCTTGTGCTGGCCATCAAGCTTTTCGATAAGTTTCCTGATGTTTTCTGTTTAGTGTGACAGAGTTGGAAAAATGCAGTTGAAAGGATGCCGGTGCATGTGACGTTATGTTATTCAATTAATGAATTCACTTTATTCAACTGATTAATTCAATTATGTGCTAGAAGCTCTTTGCTTACTCACCCACCGGGCTTGAAGTCTCTCACTGACCTTGAAGACTCTCTGGCCCTGTCCACACTACGCCTCTGTAACGTTACAGAGTGCCCAAACCATTACCGCAATGGTTTGCGTTTACACCTGTAACGTTACAGGAGGCTTTTCGTAACAGTTGTTGAAACCACTTATGAGGTGGTTTCAACAATGGTTATGAAACCGGTCCCACCTTGGTAACGTTACCGGCGGTAGTGTGCACAAACGGTAACTGTTCCCTACAAGGCACAAAGCGCAGCGCAAGCTGCACTGTGGGATCGGGCTGCTGTAACGGTCACCCGGCTCCCAATGTGTGGACCGGCGGTGCCGGTCCCGTAACGGACACCACCACGGTGTGGAAGCACTGCACCGCTTCTCGGCTGTAACGGTCTACATCCGTTACCAGGCCCGAACGGTGTAGTGTGGACAGGGCCTCGGTTGTGCAAATACACATCATCAACTCCCAAGTTTCCTTTTATGAGTGGAGTCAAACAGGTTCTCACACCAGAGCAGCACAAAGTGAAGCAACTTCATTTAAATTTAAATTAGGGGCGAAATTAGGGAGATACAAGAGAGAATCATTGATAATGTATGGCTGAACGTTGTAAACATTCAAAATCTCTTTTCCTAGTGTTATACACTTGATGTGACATCATGATATTGTTATACCATCGTGGGTATGTCACACCAATGGTACAACAAGGAATGTTCTGCGCATACATGTTCCGCGAACCGCCGGTCTTACTGAACAGGCTGCGGCGGTTACAGCTGGCACCACCGAGAGCGGTGGTGAGAGTTTAAAAGCAAGGATCCAGACTACAAACTGTCTTTTTGTTTAAACTGAAAGGACCGATGCCCATACACTATAAAAGACGATCTATGGGCATCGACCAACCACTCCATTCTCGCGCTTCTTGTGGTTGCCATGACAACTCATGAAAACCTCTTGCGCTTGCTCGATGTTTATCCATGTTGTCATGGCAACAACTCAAAGCGATAATAAAGTGGTTGTTCGATACCCAGAGGTTATGCTCTATTTTATGCCTACAAATTACACAGGCATACAGAAAAAAAAAACCTTGAAGACTTTCCCTTTAACCCCAGACATCTGCTTGATCGGCCAACAGGTGGTGCAGGTATGCTTAAGTGCTCAGTAACCTTCATCCCTTCCCAAGGGTAGAGGATTCTGGGGTTCACATGCAAACCTCCACTTACTAGGTGATTGTGTGATGTACTGCCATACCACTGGACTGGCCTTCAACAATGTCCTAAACATGTACTCGGAGGCCACATGGGAGAGGGCAGACATGATAGACCTTCAAGTTCCTTAGGGAGTAAACAGAATGAACAGTAAAGACCTGCTCATCAGGAATAAGGATACAGTCATGAAGGGGCATAAATTAAAAGTTGGTCGGGGGTAAATTTTAGAGGGTCGTAAGGAAATTCTTCACTGGAAGGGTGTTGGAGCCGTGGAACAGATTGACGCAGGAGTGATGGCAGTAGGTACTATAAACTGGTTCAAACATGACTGGGACAGAGCAGAGTGACTACTTGTTCCGACTAGGAGGTACGGGATTCAGGAGGTAGTGAGGACCCTCCAGGACAACAGATCAGGGGATAGGGTAAAAATACATATATGGGCAGACTGGATGGACTGGCAGTATCTGTATTTCTATGTTTTTCATTCAGTCAAGCTCCTAAAGTGGGGATCAGTAACTTCTGGGTGAAACCATGAACAAATGTCTTCTATACAGTACTTACACAAATTATTCTTGCAGTAATGACAATTCCTATAGTACTGTCTGCTGTTGTAACTCCCAGGTCATGCCTGAAAACAGGCGTTATTTATGCCCAGTGTATCTTACCTGGTTATCAAAAATAAATTACAGTAGTGACAAGCTGCATCATGAGTACACTTTTTTTTTATGTCAAATCACAAGGCAGTTCATGCTTCTCAAGTGTTTTTTATATATATATATATATATATATATATATATATATATATATATATATATATATATATATACATATATATATATACATACATATATATATATATATATATATATATATATATATATATATATATATATATATATATATACACATACATATACATATATATACATATACATACACACCAGGTAAACTTTCTGGAAACCAGTTCCTGCTGCAGAAGCAACCTGGGAGATAAAACCACCTACCTATAGATAAACACAGAGTCTGAAAGGGATCCCACAGCCATATCAGGGTAGGTGTTTTTATCCAGATCCATATTGCCTGCAATAGAGTATCCAAAGAGCTTGATTTTCAGATCCTGCCCATCAAGAATCTAAAAACAGAAAGAAAACATACAATTATGTCTGCCCATCTCTCCTTTAGTTTTCAAAGACTGTTGTGCATCCAAGCGTGACATCAAAAAGTGGGCAAGGTAGTTGTAGACGTGGGGGGTAAATGAAGGCAGACACCCATAAAATGAACTCAAAATAGCTTTTATTCAGCAAACAGAACTCGATGAAAATAAAGAATTGAACTGTACAGCGACCAAATAAAAATAAAGAAAGATAACTGAAATATGCAGTAACAAACAAAATTATAGCATTCGACCACTAGGAGGCGCTAGGGTCCGAGGAGGAGTCAGACCATCTGCTGAGCTATAAGATCTGCTCCCTACTCCTTCACTACCAAAGCTCAACTGAGCCTTCTATATATATGGATGGGTCAGGTGGTGTTATGAAGCTTCACCCCCTTTTGAAAAGTTAAACTTTATTTTGTTAAATACACTTTATTATTTACTACCAAGCATCCTATATGCAGTTTAATTTAAACATCTTTCAGTGCTAGAACCATATTTAAACTATTCTATGCCATAATATGTTTGTTGAGGGTGGCTCCCTGCTGTCTTGGTTCCTCCCACATGTCTTCAACCCAATATAGATGGAAACACAGAGGCCGGCTGGCTCTATAGAAGGCTGGGACAGGAGAGGATCAGGCAGATAGTAACACTTTCCTCAGTTGTGTTTAAACAGCAGCCTGTTTGCTTACCGCAAGTTACCACAAGGGACGTCTCATTATTTTACAAACCCTGCCTAACCTGTGTCACTAACACACATAAAAACCTGAAGAGGCAGTCTAGAAGCTAAATCCCTGGCTTTTACCCAGTTTCTTGGCCCTTTTATTATTTTAGCGAGTGCGACTCGCTCGCTCTAATTTGCACATTCGCACGTTCATGCAGGAACGCAAATTACTTCGGGGAAGGATTGCAATGGGAGATTCCTGGAATAGCCTGGAAAAGCAGAGGCAGTAAAGAGCAAGAGAGCCATCTGACAGGTGGCCTTCCTGTAAGATGGGGGAAAAACACAGAAAGAAGAAAAGGATAGTAAAGGATAGGGACATGCTGTTGCAACAGACTTTATAACTAACAGATAGGATGTTCCAGGAATACTCCCTACTACAGTAGTGAGAAGAGCAAAAGCAAAAGAGAAGGGGGGGGTAACTGAATAAAAATTGGAAAAGTGCTTAAATGAAATTAAGGAATAAAATCTTTTCTCCATTTATGACAAAACCGTGATTCTGCAGGCACTGGGACCACTGTCATGATAATGACTGATGCCACTTTCCTTTATCTAGCCTGGACCGGTCAGTTAATCATCCAGGTATGGATGACTACAAATGCCTCTCTCCGAAAGGGATGATGCCACTTCCACCAACACCCTGTAAAATACTCCTGGTGCCAAGCTGAGCAAAAGTGGTATGGGGATGTGCAACTATGCCTCCCTCGGAGCCCAGAGCAAAGGAATTAGTCTCGTTCTGCAAGAGGCAGAGAGTGTTTAAATTCTGAATGGATTTTCTTCACAGATTGGTTCAGGCATTTCTGGTCTGAAGTCTACAGACTTATTTGGAACAATAAAAGTACAGTTATGTAATCCACTGCATAAAGTACATTTTCCAAGAAGCTCAGTAGTCTGTATATAGGCACATACAAAACAGAAAACCACAGCATAACCTAGACTCACACATCAACACCTGCTCTGTGCAAACCAGCTCTCCATGGCAGGGTGATGGCATGGGTTGACATCTTTCACTGGGGCATACAGTATGCAAGTGTAGGCTGTGGTAATCAAACACAGGTCTGCTGGATGTACCAAGCTAATGCACAGCTTGTTACTATAACCTCTAGGCTATACTGTAAGCCCCTAAATGCTGTGTGTGGGGTGCTTAAGGACTTTATGCTCTATACCCTCAGGCAGCAAACAGCCAAACTCAAGTGGCATAAATAGCACTGATCAGGGTCACACCCCCAACATGCCTATAGCACACCCTTAACTCTGCCTCCCCTGTCCCCCTATGTATCTCGGGCATCAGTGGTGCTCACGTTCTCACCACTGACTGTCAAATACCTTGGAGTGACACTTGACCCTCAGCTCGACCTTGGCCACCATATTCACAATGTGTGTCAAGCTGTTAACTGGAAACTGGGTCTGGCTTACAGGGCGAAGAATAATCTTACTACGGCTGCTTGCCTAGCACTGGCCAGAGGTGTGTTTCTACCATCCTTCTGTTATGGGCTCCTATTGTTCGCCCATACTTCCAAGGTCCATCTCACTGGATGGACAGTAGCTTACAATAATATCTGCCGTTTTGCACTTACAGCTCCTCGTCTCACTTACCATTGTGATCTGTATAGTAGGCTTAACTGGCTCTCCCCATCCAACTACATTAACTTTGTTCTGGGCTGCTTCACAGGCAAGGTTCTGGGCTCAGGCACCCCTCCTGGATTGGCAGAACTCCTTGCGCCGGCTGTCTCCACTACCTACTCCCTAAGGTCATTGGGCCCAGCTATCCTTAAGGTTCCTGCTACACGTACCCAAATGGGGGACAGGGATTTTGTGTCATGTGCCCCTAGACTATGGAACTCCTTTCCTGTCCAGGTCCGGTCCTCCCCTTCCCAGGTGTACCTACAAACCTCCCTGTGGAACCACTTGAGGCTCTCAGTATGTGTTTCAATCCTCCCAGATGTCCCTGGCCCCCTGCACTGCACTTGAGCATAACACCTCCTGTACCTTGGCTCCAATCCCACTGTCACTGCCTGCTCGCCTGGGCATGGCCCTATGAAAAGTTGTATATTCTGTGTGTGTGTGTGTATATATACACACATCTGATTATATTGCTTGTAACCTTGGTTTAGCGACTATTTGTATACCTGACTGTGTCACTGTTGTAACCAGAGTTATCTACTATGTATGTATTGCTTCGGCTGAACTCATTGTATCTGCTTTACTTGCTTCAATTTGTACTCTGTATGTTCTGCTAATTTCCTGTACTCTCCCAGGTCGTACCTGAAAATAGGCATATGTTTTGTCTAGTGTACTTACCTGGTCAACAAAAGCTAAATATATAAATAAATATAGCACCACAGAAAAGCCAGAATTGGCAGGGAGGGGGATGCAAGACTGGCATTGGTTGTGCATATGTGCAGCCCTAACCTCCATTAAAACACAAATTGTGAAAGAAACCTATGCTCAAATGTGATGAATGATGCCCTCAGTCTACAGGACCAGGTAAATGCCCCCAGGAAAGAACATCTACACCAGAACTTACTATAACAGTAAATCTTAGAGACACTCATCAGGCCACATCGCTGGAACTAACCATGTCAATGCTAGGATCACGTGGAAACTTTTGCAAGCAGTCAGCCAAGGGGACACCCACAATGATGTCAGACATCAACGTATACATAAAACATGGGTGGCCCTTCCTCTCCTCAGTTCCCTGCCAGAGATCATGCTTGGAGGACCTCCCCTCTAGGGAACCAGGAGAGACCACAGCACTCCACATACCAAGCAAGACAGAGTGCTGTAAAAGACAGCAATACAAGGATCCTTTGTCGTAACCAGCATGAGAAGGAGGGTGGGACGGCATGGCCTGATGAAAGAGATGCTCCAAGATCTACTGTTACAGTAAATTCTTATGTAACTTTTCTGTCTTCAAGGATATCTCTATCAAGCCACACCTTTGAAATGAGTCCCAAGCAGTACCGAAAGCGAACAGTCTGGGCAGCTAGAGCCTATAGGCTTATGAAAAACAGTTTTGTATCACAGCTAGGCCAAACCCAGCATGTCTATGAGAGACCATGTCAAGACTGTAGTGCTTCGTGAAGGTGTGGACAGTACTCCATGTGGCAGCTGCCTAGATGTCTGCAGTGAAAACATTCGAAAACAAGCTACAGAAGAGATCCTGCCTCTGGAGGAATGACCACAAACACCAGGAAGTTCCTTAATGTACTTCCTGTAATAGAATTTAATACAATGTGCAAGCCATTTGGACAAGTACTGTTTAGAAACTGGGGTGCCCTCTTTCTCAGGGGCAAATGAATCAAACAGCTGTGAGGGCTTTCTTCAGTTCTTTGTACGGTGTGGACAGTACCAGCGTATTCTATGCACCTCTAAGGTATGGAGCAGTGCTTCCTACGGATTGGTATGCTCTGGATAATACACTGGCAAGTGAATGGCTTGATTTAAAGTAAACTCAAGACACCATCTCTGGCAGAAACTTAGGACTGGTAAGCAAAATCACCTGATCTTTGTGGAAAAGCAAATAATGATGCTTACACACAAGAGCCTGCGGCTCTGAAACCCTTCAAGTAGAAGTGATTGCAACTAACATTACATATTTACCCGAACAGTAGATCTTAAGAGAATCTCTCATCAGGTCACATCTATGGAACTATAGCCACCAGGTGCTAGGACCACGTGGAAAACTTTTTGCTAGCAGCCTATTAGGGGCCGTCCTTGACTATGTCAAACATCAACGTCCCACTGTATAAATACATGGGTGGCGCTGCTCCCTCCTCAGTTCCCCACCAAAGACCATATTCGTAAGGCCTCCCTCTAGCAAACCAAGGAGAGCGTTGAAGCTACCAGCTACCTGGAGAGACTGGAGCAACAGGTATTCCTGTCCTGCAGTGAAAGAAAGAAGCAAAGAAGCTCTCACCCCAAGGGGGACAGAGGGTGGGTTGTCATGACTTGATGAAAGATTCTTTCAGAGATCTACTGTTACAGTAAGTACACAACTGTTCTGTCTTCTTTGAGTATATCTCCTTCATCAGGCCCCGCCTATGGAATGAGTCCCAAGCAGAACTGACAGAGTCTGGGTGGCTGAAGGCCATAAGCCTAAGAGAGAAGGCCTTGAAGCACAGCCAGGCTGAAGCCTGACCCCCTTCTAGAACCAATGTCCAGACTGTAGTGCTTTGTGAAAGTGTGGACAGTACTCCCAAGTTGCAGCAACACATATTTCAGCAGCCACCACAATCCTGAAACAGGCAACAGAAGTGGCCATGCCTCTAGCTGAATGGCCACGCACAACTCCAGAAAGTTCTTTACAGTCCAGTAACAAAAAGTTAATACAGTTGGCCAACCATTTGGACAAGCACTGTTTAGAAACTGGACAGTCCTCTTTGCCAGGGCGAATGAAACAAAAAGCTACAAGGACTTCCTGCAGTCCTTTGTATAGCGAACATAATACCAAGATATTCTATGTACGTCCAACGTATGGAGCAATGCTTCTCCTGGATTGGCATGCTCAGGAAAATAAATTGGCAGGTGGATGGTTTGATTTAGAGTAAACTCAGACACCATCTTTGGTAAAAACTTAAGGTTAGTATGCAAAGACACCCCATTTTTGTGGAAAATTAAATAGGGAAGCTTGCACAGAGCCTGAAGCTCAGAAATCCTTCCAGCAGAAGTAATAGTAACTACAAATAACATTCTCCACAACAGAAAATGTAGATCAAGTCATCACCAGCTCAAAAGGAGCCAAAGTAACATTTTCTAACAAAAAATGTAAGTTCCAAGCCAGGACTGGATTGCTAATGGGAGACTTCAGGTGCAGAATGCTTCGTAAAACCGTATGGGCCACAGCATGGCCATCAATAGGCACGTGGAAAGCTCACATAGGAGGCAAATGCACTTTGATGGAGGAGTACTGAAGTCCTACATCTGATAAGGGCAGCAAATACTCCAGAATCTGATTATGCAAGTGGTGGGAAGCGGCCCACAAAGCAAACCACTTCTACTTCATAGGGTAAGTAGCCCTGGTGTAGGACTTCCTGGCAGCCACCAAGACATCAGACACCTTTGGGGATACTCCAAATCTTGTAATGGCTATGTCTTCAGGAGTCATGCATGGAGGAGGAGTGATGATGTCTGGATGGACTAGGGTTCCCTGTTCTTGTGACAGCAAGCCCTTGCACAGGGGCAGGGGGTACTGGAGGTTCCACTGCTAACTGTTCCAGGAATAGAAACAATATCGGACAAGGCTAGAAGAGAGCCACAAGAATTAGAGTGGCTCCCTCCATTTGAAGCTCGATTAGCACTCACTGAATCAGAGGAAAGGGAGAAAAAGGCATAAAGGAACCTCCCTTTCCAAGAGAGGAACAATGTGCCTCACAAGAAAACTCTAGGCCCTAGATCAAGTGAGCAGAAAAGCAGCAGTTTTGTATTGAGTGGGGACGCAAAAAGGTCCAACTCTGGATGACCCCACCTGTTGAACAGGTTTTCTACTACAGAGGTCAGCAGCTCCCACTCGTGTATTCCGGAATGCAACCTGCTCAGCCTGTCTGCCAGGACATTTTGGGCATTTGGAACATGGATGGCCTACAGTTCTAGACTGTATTCTAAAGCCAGGTACCAAACTCATCGCCTCCCTGCACAGGGGGTAAGAGTGAGTCCCCCCTTGCTTATGTAGTATACCACACTGATGTATGTGTGCATTAGCAGAGGTCCCGGGTCAGATGGTTCTGGAAGGCCTGCAAAGCATACAGAACAGCCCTCATCTCTAGAACATTAATGTGGATGGAGGTCTCCAACTTGGTCCATGTTCCTTGTGTCTGGTGATGGCCCAGATGTGCCCCTCCAGCCCAGCCCCAAAGTGTCTTGTCATGAGAATCTGCTGGTTCCATACACCACTGAAGCACCCTGTGAACAGGAGAAGTTACTAGAATCTGCTGTTCTAGATAATCAGTGCGCTGATCCCACTGGACCCTCAAAGTCCACTGAGGGATCCTCACATACAGCGGGGTGCCAGGGGTACTGTGACAATGGCTACTGTCATCAGGCCCCCAGAAGTCTCAGGAATGTTCTTGCTGTGACATGCCTGCTCTGAGAAATCAGTTGGGCATGAACTGTGAGGCATTCTGCAGCCTTGGGCCATGGAAGTGGTCGAGAGCGACTTGGGCAGGTTGACAGTGATCCCTAGGGCATTGAACAGCTGCCTGGTACACACTAAGGTCAGAGACTGTTCCTTGGACTGAGCTTTGAGCAACCAGTCATATAGATACAGGAAGATATACAGTCCCTCTCTCCTCAGAGCTGCTGCCACAACTATCAAGTATTGGTAAATACCTGTGAAGATAAGCCAAAGGATAATATCCTGAAAGTACAGTTACATAGAAACTTACTGTAACAGTAGATCTTTGAGAGAGGTTCCTTCAGTAGGTCATCACTTATACGACTGGCACCACCTGGCATCGGGCGGCACGGCATACTTTTCTAGCAATCCCTGATGGGACCGACATCAGCGTGACTGTATATATAGTGGGCGGTCCCCACGCCCGCCCTCCAGTTCTCCAGCCAGAGCCAGGAAGAGGCCTGACAGCAGGAGCTAACAGGATTTGGAGATCCTGTAACACACAAAATGAGGGGAAGGAGGGAAGGAAAAATACGACCTACTGAAGGAACCTCTCTAAGATCTACTGCTACAGTAAATTCCTACGTAATTGTACTATCTTACTTCGAGAGGGTTCCTTCAGTAGGTCATCACTTACAGGACAGAGTCTCAAGCAGTCCCTTGAAAGAGAGAAACTAGGGAGGAGGAAAATTAACAACAGAAAAACTGGAATCCAGAATGGACCCAGTCTAGGCAGAAGGCCCTGTAACACAGCTAGGTCGAAACAGCCCTCCACCTAGAAGCAATGTCCAGACGTTGGTAAAGGTATGGACAGAACTCCAAGTGGCTGCGATGCAGATATATCAGCCACAGAGACATTTCACAAAAAGGCAGCAGAAGCAGCCATGCCCCTAGCAGAATGACCTCTGATGGTACCTGGCAGAGGTTTTTCATACTTCTGGTAACAATACCTAATGCAGTTGCCTAACTATTTGGAAAAGCCCTGCTTAGAAACCAATCTGCCCTTCAATCTGTGGGCAAAAGAAACAAAAAGCTGATCACAGCTACGGAATTCTTTAGTCTGGTGAGTGTAACACTGGCGATCCGATGTACATCCATGGTATGGAGGAGTGCCTCACCTCTGTTGGGGGCCATGGATAGTATACAGGAAGCTCTACTGATTGGTTCAGAGTGGCTTCTGACACCACCTTGGGAAGAAACTTCGGATTCGTTCTGAGGACCGCCCGGTCCCTGTGGAAGATCAGATAGGGCTCCTTACAAACCAGAGCGTGAAAATCCGAAATCCTCTGGGCTGACGTGATGACAACCAGGAACAACACTTTCCAGGAAAGGAAGCGCAAATCACAGCTCATAGCGGGCTCACAAGGAGGAAGGGTGAGCTTTTCCAAAACAAAGTTCAAATCCCAAGGAGGTGTTGGGCTGCGGATAGGGGGTTTCAGATGGAGAATCCCTTTCAGAAAGGTTTTTGAGACTTCTAAATGAGCCACAGGTTTACCATCCACAAGCTCGTGGTATGCCAAAATAACCGAAAGGTGGACCTTCAATGACGAATATGAAAGACTGGAGTGTGACAGCTGAAGGAGATATTCCATGACCTGAGCGGCAGAAGAAAAGGGGTTCCAACCCTTGGCCATCACCCAGATGAAAACAGTTTCCACTTCATGGTAAGTGGAACGAGTAAAGGGTTTTCTGGCCTCGACGAGGACCTGAGCAACCCGGGAGAAGACCCTAAAGCGAGAGATCGCTATGTCTGCAGGAGCCATGCATGAAGATGTAGAGTCCTGAGCCCCGGATATAGCAGTTGACCTTGATCCTGAGTTAGGAGGTTGAGAGTCACTGGAAGTGGAACCGGTGGTTCCCTGGAAAGCTGTTGCAGCAGTGGGAACCAGATCTGTCTCTGCCACACAGGGGTGATGAGAATCATCCTTGCCCTTTCTGCTTGAAGTTTGAGGAGGACCCTCTGGAGAATGGGAAATAGAGGGAAGGCATTAAACAATTTCCCTGTCCAAGACAGACAGCGACACGTGCCAGAAAGCACCATGCCCTGGAACGAGTGAGCAAAAATTGGGAAGTTTTGCATTGAATTTGGAGGCGTAAAGGTAGATTTCCAGACACCCCCAACGTAGGAAAATGGATTCCGCTACTTCCTGATGTAATTCCCACTCATGAGCTAGGGTCCAAGATCTGCAGAGACTGTCAGCCAGGACATTTAGAATGCCAGGTACGTGCACAGCTACGAGGGCCAGATTGTGCTGGACCACCCAGTTCCACACCTGCATCGCTTTCCTGCACAAGGGGTACGAGTGAGTTCATCCTTGTTTGTTGAGGTACCAAACTACTGACATGTCCATTTGGACCAGCAGTCACCCCTTGGGAATCAGGGTCTGAAAGGCCTAGAAGGCACAAAGGACAGCCCTCATCTCCAGAACGTCGATATGTAGTGCAGACTCCAAGCTGGACCATAGTCATTGGGCTTGGTGCTCTCCATCCCATGTTCGAGGCATCCGTGGTCAGGGATGCTGAGGGAGCTGGGTTCCTGAAGGGGAGACCCAAAGAAAGATTGCAGGGATCCCTCCACCAGAGCAATTCTTGCTGAACTGCTGAAGAGACCAGCACCAGATGGTCCAGGTCATCCAGGAGTTGATCCCACTGCACATGCAAGGACCACTGAGTGACTCATGTGGAACCTCGCGAGGGGAACAGTGGTGATGGAGGCCGCCATCAGGCCGAGAAGGTGCAGGATCTCCCAAGTCGGGATGCTCCTGGAAGAAGCTACTTTGGAAACCTGACAGATCAGTGTCTCCACCCTGTCTGGAGGGACGAAAGCTCTGCACTGGACCGTATCCAAAACGGACTCCATGAACTGTAGTTTCTAGGCAGGGGTCATAGAGGACTTGGGGATACCGACAGTAATCCCTAGCCTGCTGAATAGGTCCAATGTGAAAGAAAGAGCCTCTAGTAAAGAGTCCCTGGACGGAGCTGAAATCAGCCAATCATCCCAGGTAAGCGAAAACTACAATACCCCTGTGGTGTATGAAGGCCGCAACCACTGCCAAGCACTTGGTAAACACCCTGGGTGCTGAGGACAGGCCAAAGGGGAGTGCTTGGAACTGGAAGCGTTCCCTCTGGAACTGAAACCGCAGGAATCGGTGGCGGCTGGGGAAGATGGGAATATTCAGGTAAGCATTCTGCATGTCCAGAGCGCACAACCAATGGTTCTCCAGAAGGAGTGGAAGGAGACTCTGGAGAGTCAGCATCCGAAATTTCTTGTACTCGACAAACTGGTTTACGTTGCTTAAGTCGAGTATGGGTCTGAAATTCCCAGTCTTTTTTGGAATCAGGAAAAAAATGGGAGCTAACCCCTTTCCCCTTTGCCAAAGGGGAATGTGCTCTATTGTTTCCTTAAGCAAGAGACAGGTTCACCTCTTCTCAGACGAGAAGAGCCTGATCCCTTGAATAGGAGGATCTTTTTGGTGGAGTTTCTGGAGGAAAGTCTAGAAACTATTGCGTGTCCGATGACACTAGCTACAGGACCCATTCGTCGGAGGTGACTGCCCTCCACTCCTGCGCGTGGAGGGCGAACCTCCCCCCCACCAGCTCACCGTCAGGAGACCGAGGAGACAATGGGGATAGGAAGCCAGGAAACGGCAGGACGTTCAGTGGGAGGACCCCCTGCTCATCTCTGGTTCTTTGAAGCAGGAGAGGTGGCTGTAACCTGTGGCCTTACGCTTTCCCTGGCAGCGTGCCGGGGCCCGTTTTCTCTGCCTCCAGATCCTTTTAGAAACATAGAAGTTGACGGCAGATAAGGACCGCAAGGTCCATCCAGTCTGCCCATTTATTTTTCTACCTTATAAATGTGCCATCGGCCTTTGCTCCGTCAATGGCCTATCTATTCATACTCATCTGTGTTGCTCCCTTATGCCTATCCAATGCCTGTTTGAAGCCCTGAACTGTATTCATATCCACCACTTCCTGAGGCAGGCCGTTCAATGGATCCACCACCCTTTCTGTGAAAAAGAACTTCACATTACCCCTTAAATGGCCTCCCTCTAATCTCATGCTGTGTCTCTTGTCCTGCCATTTTCTTATATTGAAATATATCTCCCCAAAGGGCTGCTGTTTGGTGCCCGATCGGTACATGGACCTCACCGACCTGAGGGAAGACCTCTGTCCTGCAAGTCCATGCTAATGTCCTTTGTGTCCTTACCAGAGTACCGAGACCGTAAAGGGGGCATCTTGAATCACCAACTGAACCTCGTTGACAAGTCCAGAAAGGCAATGCCAGGAGTGCCATGTCTAAGGGAAACGGCAGTTGCCGAGGTGTGCACCACAGAGTCGACAGTGACAGTTGTATGTGGCCCGCAAAGCATGCCTACACGAGAACTTGGAGGAAGATCCTTTGACAAGCTCCCCCTTCAAGGCCAAGGGATCCATGGCTTAGACCAGAGCCTCTAACCTGGCCAAGGTAGCTTTTTGATGAGACACCATATGGGCCACATAGTTAAGCGACCGAAGGGCACATGTGGCCGAAGAATAGATCTTTCTCCCAAACTGGTCCATCTGCCTAGACTCTTTGTCTGGAGGAGAGGTGCCCATGTGCTTGGGTGTTGTGGAGCAGTAATGAGCAGTGGAAATTACCACAGAGTCAGCCTTAGGATGAGTTTTCAAGAATGGGGCATCCTTTGGCGCCCGGCAGAGCCTGTCAGCCCGCCTGGGGACAGCCGGGAGGGAATGAGGGATCTGCCAGACAGTAGTGGTGAGGTCTTGATGAGTTCCAATCCATAGAGGAATGGGGACCGGAGAGAGAGAGG
Source organism: Neoceratodus forsteri (assembly GCA_016271365.2). Classification (NCBI taxonomy): domain Eukaryota; kingdom Metazoa; phylum Chordata; order Ceratodontiformes; family Ceratodontidae; genus Neoceratodus; species Neoceratodus forsteri. The sequence goes on from CM028132.1 coordinate 747,036,880, forward strand.
GGGAGAGAAAGACAGAGAGAGAGACCAAGTCCAGATGCTCTGTGAGCCTCTGCCTCATAGGGTCCTGATCCTCTGACTCAGAGTCAAAGAAATTCTTCATGGACCTCAGAAGGTCCGAAAAGGCAGGGTCCTCTGGTGGTGATTTCATGGAAACCTTGCCTGATGGGCCCTCAGGTTCCTTTGGGACCCACTCTGTAGAGTCGTCATCCCCCTCGTCATCTTAGTCTGCCCCGTCGACAGGATGGTGGCGGATATCCGGAAGAGAAACGTCCAGACGAGTCTTCCCCGTCACGTGTACAGTAGTCACAGAAGAACTGCTCGGGGAAGGGGACCTAGGAGACCGTGGGAGAGGGAGTCTCGTCTCCAGGTCTGACACAAACTCTGACTGAGCCCCCTGCCACCAAGACTGAATTAGGGTCTTGAAATCCGGGGCAACTGGAGAAGGTGGCAGAGGAGATTGAGGCTGAGGGGGAGGAGGAGGAGGTGGCATTACCGGTGGGGGGTGGGTAATGATAGTCCTGGAATCCCTGGTAGTGAGAGTAGGGATTGAACCCAGGGTAAAACTGCCTATAATTACACCAGTCCGGAGGGGGACCAGCCAGGCAGTGGTCCCCAGGGATCCCAAGCGGCTAGTGAGGGACAGTTCGGGGTCTGGAGTAAATCTCCGTCAGGTCTAGTGGCAGGGGTACCCACGTCAGACCCGCCGTGGTATATATAGGCTGGGGGTCCAGCATCTGGACAGCCCGCATCAGGGGGACCGACGTCGGAACCAGCACCACCTGATCCGATGCCGGAAAAGGATCTGGCTGGCGTCAGAGAGGCCAGCATTAGAACCAGATGAAGGGGCCCTGACAGCAGGACCGGATCTGGCATCGTGGCCAACAGCTGGGGCAGGTCGCTATGTCCCGGGTGAGCAACAGTCATCGGGACATCAGGCGTGGGAGTAAGGTTCGCCAGGTCCTCTGGAGTGATGCTGACCGGAGTCGGCGCTACAGGGATGCCGCCCTGGTGGAGGAGCCTCCATGTTAAGGCCTGCTGGTTTAGGAGAAGCCTCCTTTCCCCTTGACCCCGAGAGGAGAACGTGGAGTTGAACCCATGGAATTGACTACATCGAGGGGTTCTCTGCTGTCTTCGCCGAAGGTACCCGGCGCTGAAGTGGAGGGCACGGGCGAAGAGGGGGGAAGAGGGGCTTTCTCCCCTAGGTTCTGCTGGACATCAGGTGAGGCGCCATTAGGCCCAGATGGGGGAACCACACCTGTGCAGCTGTCAGGGACAGGCGTCTTAGCAGGCGGCATCAGTCAGGCAGGGGAGGAGCCCCCGGCCGACTTATCGACGGATGCCGGGTGGTCCCCGGAGGAGCCGGGGGTTGACTTAGCTGGCGCGGTGCGGTCATCAGAGGGGCAGATGATTGACTGACCTGCTGTGGTCTTACCAGACTTACCATCCGATTTTCTGGGCGGCGGCCGGGCCTTGCTCATCAAGGGCCGCATATCGTTCGCGGAGCGCTCCCACTCCCTAGACTTCTCCTTGTGCTTCTCCGATGGAGAAGATTTATCTGCCGAGGACTCTTAAATGGTCCGTCTTTTCTAGATAAGCCAAGTGGGCTTTCAAGAGGTGGGCTTCCAAAGCCTGCTGCCTCCTTTTCTTTGTGGCCTGGTTGAAGGTCTGGCACTCCGGGCAGGAGTAGACAGGGTGGTCTGGGCCTAGGCAGAGGATGCACTTGAGGTGACCGTCTTTGTGCGGGATCTACGTGTCACAGGACGTGCACTTCTTAGGTGAAGACATCAATGAAGAGTTGAAAAAAAGGAAGAAGTTTTGGCGAAGGAAATTCCAACGCAAGATACTTTCACGATAATCGCTATATGAATTCCGCAATGTGACTGAAACGAGGCGACAACAGGAAAGAACTGCAGGGCGGGTGTGGGGACCGCCCACTATTTACAGCCACGGATGTCTGTCACGCGACGTCGGGTGGGTGATCCCCCGTCAGGGATTGCTAGAAAAGTCTGCCATGCAGCCCGGCGCCAGGTGGAGCCAGTCCGATAAGTGATGACCTACTGAAGGAACCCTCTCGAAGTAAGATCTAGTAGTGCTCCACCTGAACAGAAAACAGAGGTACCTCCTGAGGGGGGCAAATCATGATATGCAGGTAGGAATCCTGCATGTCTAGGGAGCATAACCAGTCCCCTTGTTTTAGGAGTGGTAGAAGGCCTTTCAGAGTGACCATTCTGAACTTCTTGTTTTGAATGTAGAAGTTCAGAGTTCTCAGATCCAGAATGGGTCTCAAATCTCCCATGGATATGGGGATGAGAAAGAATTGAGAGTAAAATCCTGTGTTCCTTTTTTGCCAGGGAACTGGTTCTATGGCCCTCTTCTGTAGCAATGTACATACCTCCTCTAATAGCACTGGTATGTGATGTGGAGGATAAGTTGAGGGAAATAGTGCAAGGTCTGGAGGAAACTCCAGAAGTTCTAGGGTGTGTCCCTTTTCTATTAGTTTCAGGACCCAAGCATCTGTAGTGAGTTCCCTCCACTGCTGGAGATGGAGGGAAAAACGCTTCCCTACCATGACGTAGTGGTTCAGTGCTTTTGGGGGGGGGGGGGTTCCCAGCAAGGAATCATGCAGCAGCAGATCCGGCGACAGGGCCACCACTCCACCTCTAGGGACTTTGGGCTATGCACCTGTGGCAGAGGCTTGGGCTGGCAAAGCTGACCCTGCTCTGCTTTTATCCCATCTGGCCCCTGGCCTGGGTTTGTGAGTGGCCCTACGAAAGGGGAACCCTCTGCCTACTTCTGGGTTGTACGAGGCAGAGGGAGTGGACAGACCTTAAAGTCCTCCCTGAGCCCTTTAGGTCATTGAGGATATCCTGCACATCTGTCCCAAAGAGTTTGCATCCTCTAAATGGATTGCTGAATGTCAGTACTAAATCCAGACACCTGTAGCCAATAGGCAGATGCCAGCTGCGGCATCCGAAATGTCATAGGTAGACCTTAAAAGGCGTTTACCTACGCCAGCCCCAGTCTGAAGGGACATGAGCATCTCCTGTCTCTAAGGACCCTCAAGGAGGGCTTGAGCTGCAGCTTTAGACTTTTTCCAGAGAATATTCTGGTATCTGACCATATGGGTCTGGTGGTTTGCTGTTGTAAAGGTCCAGTGTGGTGGAGGCAAAAGTTCTTTCCCATTAGGCCCAGTTTCCTCGACTATCTGGGGAGGAGGGAAGGGACAGCGACAGCGAGAGAGAGGGAGAGGGAGAGAGAGAGAGAGAAGATGCATAGGCACCTCAGATCATAGGCTGCCTTTATCTCCACGGAATCAGCCTCAGGTTGGACTGAGAAAAAGGGCTTTCCTTGGGGGGCTGATACAACTTGTCTGCCTTCCTGGGCATGGCAGGAATCGAGCTGGGTCTATGCCAGGTGGCCACGCTGGCATCCTCCAGTGCAGCTAGCAGAGGGGGAATGGTAAGGGGCACAGAGTCTGAAATTTCTAGAGACTCCACCAAATTCCTCCTAGTGATGCCTTCCCTCTCAACATCGAACCCCACTGCAGCCTGGAGCTGCCTCATTGAGAGGAAGGAGAGGACCTGGGGGTATACAACATGGAGTCCTAACTGCTGGAAGAGACAATGGAGCCAGACCTCTCAGATTCCATATCCTTCTCCTCCTCTTCCTCATCTGAAGGAATGAGGTCAGGATTGTACTCCTGCTTCTTGTCGATAGGCTCAGAGGGCGTCAAAGAGTGGAGTGAAGGTGTTGACGCCCTGGGGTGTACAGGGCACGTCAGTTGAGCAGGCGGCGACAGGGGGGCTGGTCTCTACGGTCCCAGCATGGTCATGCCTGGTGTTGGTGAAGGAGATACATGGCACTGAATAATTTCCATGAAAGAAGAGAGCACTGTCTGAACATCGACAGTGGCCTGCACAGAAGTAATGCCTTGCAGCGCCAACAGGGGTAGCTGCAGATCCAAAGTCAATGGGCCATCACCGGCTGAGGTGTGTCTGGTGGAGCTTCCTGCCAGTAGACCTTGAGGGTTCTGAGATCTTAGTGGCAGGGCTTTCTGTGTCTACGTGGGCAAGCCTTCCCCGCCCGTGGTAGGTCCAGTGGAACTCACTGCTAGAGCCAACCTTGAAGGTGCTGAGGCCTGGGAGGCAGGAGGTATCAACGCCAAAGTTGTCGATGGCACAGCCGATGTCGAAGGAAGCGGTGACCAGGAGCATTGGGGGGGGGGGGGGGGGGACTTTAGACTGTTCCATCTCCTGGTGCCTGTGCTTTCCTGGAGTGCATTCCCTGGAGCCATCTGTCCATTCTGGCTACCTGCTGCTCAAGGAGGAAAGCTGTAAGGGCCTTCTGAGCATCACCGGGTAGCCTTGTTAAACTTCAGGCAACTCATTACTGGAGCAATGTTTTCTACCACACTCGCAACAGTGGAGGAGTTTTGCAGCGGCTTTCAATTTCGACATACACAACAACGTGCAATCAACTTTAGAATAAAATGATAGCTAACCTAGGGCGAGAAAAATAATAACGTTGGAAATATGGCAGTCAACTGAAGCAATGACATTCTCCATGGAGTCCATGCGAGCATGGTCAATGGCAGGAAAAGAACTGGGGAGGGAGCAGGGCCACCAATGTATTTATACAGTGGGACATCTGACGTCATCGTGGGTGGCCCCTAGTAAGACTGCTTGGAAAAAGTTTTATGTGTGGTCCTAGTGCCCGGTAGCTATAGTTCCATAGGTGTGGTCTGATGAAAGATATCCACTAAGAAAATTAACGCTTTGCAAGAAAAAGAGTATAAGACAAGTTGTGGAGGACTCAAAAAGAGCCAAAGTCAGCTTTTCCCAAATAAAATTCAGGTCCCAAGCCGGGACTGGATTTCGAATAGGAGGCTTTATGTGTAAAAATGCCTCAAGAATGTATGGGCTACCACAGGCTGAGCAACCTTAAGGTCACCCACATGCACATCTGATATAGCAGCCAAGTGCACTTTGAGGAATACTGCAAGCCTCAATCTGATAAGGAGAGCAGGTACTCTAGAATCTGCATGACTTGGCAGGTAAACTGATTCAGGTTATGTGAAGTGGCCCGTTAAGCAAACTGCTTCCATTTCATTGGGTATGTATGTCTGCTGGATTGTTTTCTAGCAGCCACCAGAACATCTGCCACTTTCTTTGATACCCCAGAGCGAGCTATTGTTATATCTTCAGGAACCATCAGTGCAGAAGTAGGGACTTCAAGTCAGGGTGGACTAGGGTTCCCCATGTCCTGTGACAGTAAACCTTTGCACATGGGCAGAGGTACTGGGGGTTCCACTCCCAGTTGTTGCAGCAGGGGAGACCATATTTGCAGAGGCCATAGGGAAGCACTGAGTATTAAAGTTGCCCCCTCCATGTTCAGCTTGATTAGTTAGTACTCTCTGAATTGGCAGGAAGGGAGGGAAGGCATACAGAAATAGTACAGTTACGCAAGAACTTACCATAACAGTAGATTTTCAAGAGGATCTCTAGGAGCAGGCCATCACTGGTAGGACTCAGCTATCAGGTGCTAGGACCACACAGAAACCTTTCTAGCAAGTAGTGTATCACAGGGGGGGGCGCCCACCTCTGCCGTCAGAGTCTGACGTCAGCCTATCTTACATAAAGCGGGCGGCCCTCCAAGCCCTCATCAGTTAGAAGCAGTATTCTGGAACGGGAAGAACCAAGGAGAACACCGAGGCAACCCTGTAGTACAGAAAAAGGCAGACGGTGCGCCTCTATGGAAGGGGAGCAAGGCACAGAAGAGAAAGGGGGAAGGAGGGAAGAAAAAAAGCAGGCCCTGCTGCAAGAGATCTTCTCAAAGATCTACTGTTACAGTAAGTTCTTATACAACTGTACTATCTTACTTAGAGGGTCTCTCTTGCAGCAGGCCATAACTGGTAGGACCAAGTCCAAGCAGTTCTCGTAGCACAGGCAGACAGGTACGGGAGGTTGGTACTCAACAATGACAGCCTAAGAGACAAGGCCTTAGAGAACTGCTAGGCCAATACTGGCACGCTGTCTAGAGGCAATGACCAGACTAGTGCTTGGTAAAAGTGTGAACAGTACTACAGGTGGCTGCAGCACAAATGTCAAAAGTGGACACATTTCGAAAGCAAGCTACTGATGTGGTCATGCCCCATGTGGAATGGCTCTTAACAGCAGCATGAAGTTCCTTACTATACTTCTGGTAGCAGTAAACAATACAATTCACTAACCACTTAGACAAACAGTTTGTTTTGTTTGCCCCTGTGAGAGAAGTCTCCCCCGTTTCCAAACAACTGGCTGGACTTGCAAGAGTCCTTAGTCCAGTGTGTGTAGTATCACAGAATTATATGTACATCCAAGGTATGGAGCAAGGCCTCCCCTTGATTGGAATGCTCTGGAAAATAAACCGGCAGGTGGATGGACTGATTCAAGGTAAACTCTGACACCACTTTAGGAAGAAACTTAGGACTGGTACGCAAAGATACCCTGTCTTTGTGGAAAACTAAGGCTCCTTTCACAAGGGCCTGAAGCTCTGAAATCCTTCAAGCAGAAGTAATGGCAACTAAAAATGCTTTCCACGACAGAAGGGATAGCTTGCGATACACAGCTGGTTCAAAGAAAGGCGATATAAGCTTTTCCAACACAAAACTGAGGTCCCAAGGTGGGATAGGATCCTGAATTGGGGGTTTCAAGTGCAGAATGCTCCACAGAAAAGTGAGAGACCCATTTAATTAGGCCACTCTACGCCCATCTACAGATACATGATATGCAGAGTTGGCAGAAAGATGTATCTTAATGGAAGAGCATCTTAAACCCAAGTCCAAGAGGGACAGGAGGTATTCCAGGACTTGATCCATGGGGCTGGTGAAGGTTCCAGCTGGAGTGAGGCAGCTCACAGAACAAAGCGCTTCCATTTCATGGAATGGGTGGCCCATGTGGAGGGCTTCCTGGCTGCCACCAACAAGTCAACCACTCTGGGGAAACCCTAAATCTGGCTGTGGGTTCATCTTCAGGAGTCATGCATGGAGATAGTGACTTGAGATCAGGATGGCCTAGAGTGCCCCGGTCCTGGGACAGCAAGCCAGTGCACAGGGGCAAGGGCAGTGGAGGTTCCACTGCCAACTGCTGTAGCAGGGGGAGCCAGATCTGGTGAGGCCAGAAGGGGGTGAGGAGTATTATCATCATCGCCCCTTCCATCTGGAGTTTGATTAGAACTCGATGGAGTGGGAAGGGAGGGAAAGCATACAGAAACCTCCCTGTCCAAGAGAGAGACAATGCGTCTTGCCAGAAAACTCCAGGCTGTAGATCTAGCGAGCAGAAATGCGGCAGTTTTACGTTAAGTGGGGATGCAAAAGGTCCAATTCGGTCCGACCCCATCTGTTGAAGAGGTCTTCAGTCAGAAGCTCCCACTCATGAGCCCTGGACCGTGAGCAACTCAGTGACCGTCAGGAAATTTTGGACACTGGGAACATGGACGGCCAAGAGCAGAAGACTGTGCTTGATGGCCCAATCCCAGACGCTTATTGCTTCCCTGCATAGGGGGTAGGAGGGAGTCCCCCCCCCCCCGTGCTTGTTTATATAGTAAACACACATGTCTACCTGATCCAAGAGTGGACTCAGGGACAACAGTCTGAAAGGCGTACAGGACTGCCCGCATCTCCAGGATATTGATGTGGAGATCCTGCTCAATCTCTGACCAAGTCCCCTGGGTTCGATGAGACCCTATATAGGCAACTCAACCAAGGCCCCAGGCATCGGTCATGAGAATCTGCTGAGGAGGCGCAGTTAAGGACACTCCCCGAAAGGAGTTGCTGGGCTCCAGACACAAAACAAGTACTTTCTTGACTGTGCCTGACACGAACACCAGATGATCCAGGGAGTCTACATGCTGGTCCCACTGGAACCAAAGGTTCCACTGAGGGATCCTCATATGTAGCCTGGATAAGGGGACCATCACAATGGCTATGGCCATGATCCCCAGAAGCCTGAGGAATTCCCGTGTCTGAATATGGTGGCTGTACAATAGGAAGTGGGTCTGAGCCACGGGTCGCTCCACCCTGTCCTGAGGCAAAAAGACCTTGCCCTGAGCAGTCTCCAGGACAGCCCTATGTAAAGGAGGCACTGATAGGGTGTAATAAACGACTTGGGCAGACTGAATGTGCAGGGACTGGAACTGGCTTGCAAGCACCCTCCAGAGTTTGCAAGAGACGGCCCTGTCAGAAGCCAGTCATTCAGATAGGGAGAAACATAAAAACACTCCATCCTCAAGGCACCACCACCAGGCACTTTGAAAACACCCTGGGGGCTGCGGAACGGCCAAAGGGCAGGGCCCAGAACTGGTAGAGCTCCTCCATAAAATGGAGAGGAAACTCATGTAGGCTGCAAAACTGATGTGCAAGTAAGCATCCTGCATATTCAAAAAAACATATCCAGTCCCCCTGGTGGCACAGAGGTAGTAAACCCTGCAGCATGACCATCCCGAAACCTTTGTACTCCATGTAGAAGGTGAGACTGTGCAGGACCAGGATGGAGCAAAGATCCCCTGTCTTCTTAGGTACCAAAAAGAAATGGGAGTAGTACCCCTGACCTTATGTTTGGGGGCTCTATGGTCTCTTTTGCAACAGGGCTTGAATGTCAGTTTGTACAAAGGGAACACTGCTTGCAGGGTATGCAGATGCCCTTGGTGGATTTGAGGGGGAAGGGCGGCCCACTGCAGAAACTCTAGTGTGTGCCAGCGCTCTATGAGCTGAAGCACCCAGCTGCCTGTTGTGATGTACTTCCAGGAGGGAGAATCTACCCTTGACCGCCGCCTCCTGAACCCCTGTTGGGGGGGTTGGGGTGGCAAGGAGTCAGGAGCAGCCCCCGACTGGGCTGCAGTGGCACCTCTGGTGGCTCGGGGAGGGCACAGGAGGGCTGCTCCTGGCTTACGCTTGCCCTGAGCCTTGCGTGGGGCCCTACACCATGGGGTGCTGCTGGAGCGCCTGTGGGTCTGTTGTGGGCTCACTGATGCAGTTCTCAAGTGGTTCCACCCTTTCCTCACTTGCAGGATGCAGAGAGTAGTGCTGTGAATGTTTTCATCTGCACCACTGCCTCTGCCATGGGTCCTGCAGGGTTCCATTTTAGCTCCCACGTTTGCGGTGCATATGTTATCACTACGGGGGATTACAAGGCCGTATGGGCTGTTTTCTCACTACTATGCTGTTACTCAACTATACCAGTCTGAGGCTTCTCCCCATCTCCTGACTCCCTTTCCTGCAATATCACCCATCGCGAAACAGTCCCTACATCTCGAACTCATTCAAGCCAAGTTCACCTTTCCATTCTCAATTATGCTTTTTGCTGGGAGTCCTGTATGTTTCACCCAAACTCCCCCCCCCACCCAAATCCTCCCTCGTCTTCTGCATCACCACCATCACCACCCTCACATCTGCAGGCAAACTGATCCTTCTTGGAGACTTCAATCTGGACTGGCTTTCCCACCTCATCTTGAAAACCCATGCCACCAGATTGAATCATAAAACCTGACCCAGCTGATCAAAGTGCCAACACATCCCAACCCTCGCTCCCAGTCCCACACCTGCTTGACTGGGTGCAGACAACCCATCTGCACCGTATCAGTGCTGCTGGTGTTCTTCCTCATGTGTTTAATGACCACTGTCCCACCTACTGTATCCGGAATGTACGACCCCCTCCAAACCCCCCCCCCCAATATATCCAGTACCAACCCTCAAATCGCTCTACACAAGTAAATCAATCTTCGACTTGGCAATGGTAAATTAGTCGCTGGTCCTCTACTCCCTCTGTAGATGCTGCCCTTACCCACTTCATCAACTTCTCTAAATATCTGAGATGTCCACATCCCTCTGAAAAACAGTCGGGGTAAACCGCCGCCACCACCCCGGATCTCTCCTGAAATCCTGTGACCTCACTTGGCGCCGTTTCAAAACCTCCAGCGGCCCATCAGACCTGTAGTCTTACAGAGCCCTCTAAAATGGCTGTACAAAGGCTGTTATTCATACAGATACCTCTCCTTTGCTCTAGTTAAGCACCTGTTAAATAAAGAATGTTGTTGTTCTTGTTGCTGCTGTTACACATATCATGCCCTGCAACATGAAACTCCTCTCCTTTCTCCCCCTTTCTCTACTCCTAGTACTTTCCCTAACCCCTCTAATTGGTCTCTACTCGCAACTGCCAAATAACTCCTTCTACAACCTCCTATCTCCAACCCTCTACTTACATCCTTGCTGTCACTCCCTCCCCACCCTTTGAACTATGGTCGCATTCTCCCTCTATCCCACATGCTTCATTACTAACTGTCCCACCTTTCTTTGCTGCTCTTCATCTTTTTTTTTTTTTTTTTTTTAAACTAGGAGAAATTCACTAATTTATTTATTTATTTCAATTCTAGGATTACAATTACCTTTGAGCCCAGGGCTCTTTTACAAAGGTTCCACGTCAAGACATAGGTATCACATGACAATAGACAAAATTGTTACACAAATAAGGGTAAAGGATATCAAATTAATTTCAAACAGACAGGGAGAGGGTAAAGTGGAAAGGAAGAGGACAATAGGGGGAAGGGGTGGTAGAAAGAAATGGGAGGGGCAAAGGCCGGAGGCAAGAAAATGAGATGAGAGAAGGAGGTGGAGGGGTAAGTAAGGATAAGTTTAAAGCTTGTTTACAGGGGCGACTTGGGAGCACAAGGAAGTTAAGTGACTTGCTCAGGGCATCACAGTATGCAAGTAGGGGGTGTGGGATTCAAACCCAGGTCAACAGTTTGCAGCTCAGAGCCTTAAACTACTGTGCTATACTGCCTCCGTCTCCTGTTCCCTGTTCCCCATCTCTCATGCACACTACCCTGCCAGTTTCACTAGTTACTTGACATCTACAGTAACTCCTCAAGCTTCACTTCCTCATCTTAGCTCTACTCTTGCTTTCCTGTGGAGATACCCACCTCAACCCTGGTCCATCTGCGTCTCATGCCCTGAATGCTCCATTATCTACTGTGGCCCCTTCTATTGCTCCCGCTGTCCTCCCGGAGGATTTCAAGATTCTTCATCTAAATCTAAGTAGTTTGTTAAGAAAAACTGACCTTCTACAAACCATGGTGGCCACTCTAAAACCTGACATACTGATCATCACGGAACCTTGGCTAAAGAGCATGATCCCGGATCTCTGTCTCCATTCCTGCCTACTCCCTCCTAAGGCAAGACCGAGCAAGTAGCAGTGGTGGCGTCGCCATGTACATTCTTACCCCCTGCCAATATTCTATTTATTCATCCACTAGCCCAGCATCCCACGACACACTGGCTATACATTTAAACTCTACCCTTCACCCTCCCCATCTTTATAGCCAGCATTTACTGTCACCCAAATGTCTAGCCTGCTATTGCTCTTTACTTCATAACCTCCATCGCAGCCCTTTCTCACTCTGGGGAACTATACATCTCAGGCAACCTTAACTTAAACTGGCTGTCTCCCAAGACATCCAAAATATGTAATGATCTTGGAGCCCTGAACACCTCACAACTGATCTCGGAACCCACCCGCCCTAACCATAAGAGACAAAATCACTCCCGGATTGACTGAGCTCTTACCACCCACCTTCACAGAGTAATCAGCTCTGGCATCCTTCCAGATGCTCTCAGAGACCACAACCCAATATTAGTTGTCAGAAAAATCCACAGACCAAAGTCTCCACATAAAACCTTGCAACTTCACTCCTTCAAATCCCTAGACCTTGAAACTCTCCTGCAGAACCTCTCTCCCTCTCCGACTGGTCTCCCTTAGTCTCCTCCCTCTCAGTTGATAAGGCTGGTAGCCTACTTCAAAGAAATACTCCTTGCAAATTGGGATGCCTTTGCCCCCTCAAAATGAACCAGGGTTAAGAGTAACCACATACCATGGATTACTCCAGAACTCAGCCTGTCTTAGGGCCAGAAATCCACCCAGCTTCCTAGTGACTTCACAGACTACTGTAAGCTCTGAAACGCCTGTATCAGGGCAACAAGGCTAGCCAAGTCCAATTACTTCAAAAATGCTTTCCTCACTAACATAAATTCCCCTTCCAAGTTCTGGAAGGTGGTTCATACCCTCTTCACCCCTCAGTCCTGAACCCCCTTCCCTGGTGCTAAAGGTAAATGGCAATCTTGTAGCAGACTCCCATGCCATAGCTGAGGAATTTAACTCCTATTATACACCCCATGCAACCGAACTGCCCAAGTCCCTCCTTAATTACCCCTCCCCCCTCAAATGTCACAGCTGCCCCTCTATCCTCCCCCTCCCAAAAAAAATGCTCCACTTCCTATTTCCCTATTTTTATCCATCTCCCCCACAGATACTCTAAATGCCCTTCTCACCATCAACCCCTCAAAAGAATCTTCCCCAGATGACCTTGACCCTAAACTCTCTCTCAGCCTTGGACATTACCTACCCCCTCTCAATCTTAAATCTCTCCTCCTCAACTTCAAATATCCCCTCTACATGGGAGCACACAGTGGTCCTCCCCCTACTTAAAGGTGGAGACCCCTCATCCCCTGGCAACTATTGCCCCATCTCGCTACTCCCTACCCTCACCAAACTACAACATCATCTAGTCCTCTCTCAACTCGCCTCCCTTCTATCGGATACCTCCTTCACCCCGTTCCAATCTGGTTTCAGGAAGAAAAAAAAAAACTGTCACCACCTCCCTACTTCGGTTCACTGACTCCAACCTCTTCAGGATAGACAATGGCCAAATCACCTCAGCCATATTTGTTGACCTTGCAAAGGTTTTTGACATGGTTTCCCACTCCCTTATCCTTGGTTCCCTCTCATCTGCTGATCTAACCCCCTCTGCCACTAACTGGTTTAAGGCCTACTTTACTGGTAGAACCCAATCAGTTAAGATCGCACATGCCATCTCGGCACCCCTCCTGAACTGCACCGGTGTCCATCAGGGCTCTGTGCTTGGTCCCCTTCTATTCTCCATCTTCCTTAACAACCTGCCATCTTTCTGCTCCCCCTCCACCATACACATGTACACTGATGACACTGTCCTGTATGCATCTGGCTCATGCCTAGCTAAGGTTACATCCAGCTTGCAGCCAGACTTCAACAAGGTCTAGCTCTGGTCTGCAAACCATCAATTATTCCTGCCAAGAAGACAGTCTCTACGATCTTTGGCACAAAGCAGAGAGAGACTCTAGGCTCCCCTTCCTGCCCACTTTCTGCACTCGATGGGACTTTGAGGACACCTCATCCTTCAGATACCTTCGGGTTTGGTTAGACCAACACCTTAACTTCTCTGGACACACTGACGCCATCCAGAAAAGCTGCACCCCAAGCTCTGTGCCTTGTTCAGGAACCGCAGTTGCATCCCTCCTGCGGCTAGGCGTGAGCTTGTCCAGAAGATGATCCTCCCCATTTTTGACTACTGCAATGTAGTCTATGGTGCCGCTCCAAGGTCCTCCCTGACCAGATTGGACACTTCAACTCCTTCTGCCGCTTTACCTTTGATGCTCCCTCTTGCACCCACCATTGTGATATCTATCGAGCCCTTTCCTTCTCCTCCCTTACAAAGAGACACCTCTCACACTGCGCTAAATTCACTGCTACACACTGGCTAGGTGATCTCCCTTCGTACCTCTCCCCCTCATTTATAAACACCCCCTCCTCCTCCCACTCCCTCAGATCTACTGACACTCGTATACTAACGCTCCCCCGCCGCTCCACCCTCTCCGGCCAGTCTAGGTACTCTTAGTTTACCTAAAATATGGAAATCTCTACCTCCCCAAATCCAACACTCCTTCGCCCTCTATTCCATCAACACTGCCGTTTCCAACCATCTTGCACCTAACTGTTCCTGTTATGACCCGCCTTAATTTCCTTCATCTTGCTCCTTACAGCTAGTCCTTCGGAATTTACCCAATGCCTCTATCGACTACTGCCTCTACTGACCCTAGCCCCTCCTAGGTGCTAGTTCTCATACCTTTCTCCCTTCCCCTACTCTCCCCCATTTCCCTAGCCATCACACTCCCCTTGCAGGGTTCTAAGCATCCTGAAGGGGTCCTATAGTCCCTAGTCTTGCCACCTTTCCCCCCCCATCTACCTATCCTTGGCCTTCCAGGTCCTCTTGCAGGGTTCCCAGCAGCCTGGTGAGTTCCTTGGATCATGCCTCATCCTCTCCCAGGTGTTATTTCTCATTCCCTCCCTCTCACTGTCACTCTATAATTACACCACCTAACTGCATGAGGGTTAACTTCCTGCCCCCTTGCAGGGTTCATTGCATCCTGAAGGGCTCTCTTTTTGGGTCAGGCCTTATTTCCCCTTTTAGGTGTTAATCACACTTAATCCCTCTCCTTCTCCCTCTCTAATCTCTACTCCAGTCCCCTGTCCCCTTGCAGGGTTCCCCACATCCTGAAGGGGTCTCTCTGGGACACGACTCTGCACTGTCATCTCATCTTCTCTCTCCTTCACTCCTTATTACCACTGCACTTACTAATTGTTCTCACAAATTACATATGTATGCAACACTAGAACAACCACCTTAATTGTATGTTATGTTGATCTTTATAACCTGAATGTAAAATGTCTCATCCCTACTGTACCCCTTCCCCCCAGGTCACACCGGGAGATGAGCAACCTGTTGCTCAGTGTGCCTTCCTGGTGAAACATTTCAATAAATAAATAAAAATTTGATAGGTGAAATCTGACTGTTTCAAAGCCAGACTACACCCTTCCAACAATTCTCCATCGTCCTTCTGGAATGACCTCTTCTCACTCCTGGTACATCCCTTTGAACCTCCCTCACACACCCTTAGCAAGGCAGATTCCCTTGTTTCTGATCCCTCTTCTGTCACAGCTGTGCTGAACAATTTCTTTACGACTTGTGCTCGACCACAAGACCCCTCCCCTCCAATCCCGATACCACCTCCACTCTGCCCTCCAGCTTTCAACTGCCCCCATCTCCCCTCCGGAAGTCCTCAAAGCACTTGGGTCCTTAAACCCTTCTAAATCAAGCCTTGGTGGCATACACCCTAGCAGTGTTAAAATGTTCAATGGTCTGCTCCTAACAAAAAGTACTGATTTTGTATCTGTCTCTGTACTGTTATGTGTTCACTCACTCAATGCAAGCCTTGCTGTACTGTACTGTACTTACCCAAGGCATTGGTTTTTCCCTCCCTCTAGGTACATGTAACTAACCCCGGGTCGCCCCTGAAAAAGGGACTGCAAGGTTCCAGTGGGCCTACCCAGTCACCAAAATTTAAATAAAAATAAATAAAGTGTTGGGTAAGTTATTTTCTATTACTTTTGGAAACTTGTTCCAGAAAGCTCTGTGCAGTCACTAGCAAGGATGGAGAAGTACTGAAAAAAGTAACACACCTTACAGTTACAATTACTTATGTCTTTTTACACAAAAGAAATATGCAACTGTAATTGGTTACATTTATTTGAAAGTAACTAACTTATTACTTTCAAAAAAATGTAGTCTGTTATAGTTATTTATTATTTTTGTATAAAAAGAAATAAAGTAACTATAATTGTAAGGTGTATTACTTTTTCTAGTACTTCTCCATCCTTGCTAATGACTGCACAGAGCTACCTGGAACAAGTTTCCAAACATAATAGAAAAAGTAACTTACCCAACACTGCACCCTAGACTTCTCAAAAATCTCAGCATCTTCAATTCTAACCCCTCTAACTTACCTCCTCAATCTATATTTATCCTCCTCTACTGTCCTCTCAGCCTAAAAGTCAGCTACAGTCCTCCACCTTCATAAAAGGGGTGACCCTACCACCCCTGGAAACTACCGCCCCATATCACTTCTCCCCTCACTTACCAAGGTCCAAGAATCCCTTGTCCTCACTAGGCTCTCAGCCTCTAGCACCCTTTACCCTGCTCAATCTGGATTTAGAAAATCTTACTCCACCACCTCCTCCTTCCTTTATTTCACAGACAATATACTCTGCTATGGATCATGGGCAGATCTCCTCAGCCATATTTATCAACCTTGCAAAGGCTTTTGAGTAACTCTTCTTCTACCCTCTCCTAATCAAGTTAAGCACCATTATACAATGGTGTGTGAAAATCCTGTAACCTCATTGGTCACAACATGTCACATGACCGGGGGTACATCCTGCATTACCTACCGCTGAGGAATTGCATTTATAAAAAACACACATTTTTACATTCATTTTTACACATGGGTCCATTGTATAATCGCAATAAGGCACTCCAGGGTGTGAGTTATTTGGGGATTTACCCACTTCTTGTGTGGCTAAGTCACTCAGCTGTGCCTCGTGACACACCACACAAGGCGTGGGTAAACCCCCAATAATCCACACCCTGTTGTGCCTTATTGCTTAATTGGTCTTCCCCTGCTCTCATCTCCTGGTTTAGTTCTTATCTCAGTGATCAGTCCTAGTCAACAAAATTTAACGTTCCAGCTCCCCCTCTCCTAATGCAGGCTGCGGAGCACACGTGCGACATGGCAAGATCTTGGAAAGCCAGTCAACAATCTGGCAGCCACATCCTGCACCACCTACAGGTGGCAGAGGTCCACCCCTGGTAGCCCTAGGTATAGGGCATTGCAGTAGTCTAGGCGGGAGGTCACAAAGGCATAGACCAACGTTGAAAGATCATCAGGTGGGATCAGGTGTTTTATGTGGGCGATATTCCTCAGATGGTAAAATGAGATCCTGACGATGGCCGACAATGAAGTGTCAGCCCATCATCAAGCACAACACCCAGATTTTGCACCTGGTCTGAGGTTGGCAGCTGGCTGCCTCCCAGTGACAGCCCAGATGGCTGCCCGGGCAGACAACCCCTCTATCAGAAGACCTGGGTCCAAAACCAACACCTCAGTCTTATCCAGATTCAACCTAAGACAGTTGTCACTTATCCAATCCTGAATCTCAGAGAGGCAGTTGTCAAAGACTGAAACAGCGTCACTCTGCTCGGGCACAAAGGACATGTACAGCTGAGTATCATTTGTACAACAGTGAAAACTCAGCCCATACCGCCTTGCGTCTCCCAACGGCAGCATATAGAAACATAGAATTTGACGGCAGATAAGGACCACTTGGCCCACCCAGTCTGCCCATTTCCCTACCTAATGCATAAGCTGCAGATCCTAGTTAACCAGCAGCCTACTTCTTTCTACCCCCACCTCCTAGAATTGCCTTATGGCTGTCCCATGCATGCTTGAATTCAACCACTGTTTTTGACTCCACAACCTCCTCCGGAAGGCCGTTCCATGCATCCACAACCCTCTTTGTGAAAAAATACTTCCTTACATTACCTCTGAGCCGCCCCCATCTTCAAATTGTGCCCCCTTGTTCTTGCACACCTCTTTTGAAAGATGCTACCCTCTTGGACTTCGTTGATTCCCTTGAGGTACTTGAAAGTTTCTATCATGTCCCCTCCTCCTCCTTTCCTCGAGGCTATACATATTAAGCTCCTTTAGTCTCTTCATGGGTCTTCCGTGCAGACCCTGCACCATTTCAGTTGCCCCTCTGACAGCTTCCATCTTGTCTATGTCCTTGTGAGATTGGGCCTCAGAACTGCACACAGTACTCAGATGGGGTCTCACCAGCTGTCTGTACAGAGGGATAACAACTTCTTGTTTTCTACTGGTGATGCCTCTCCCTGTGCATCCCAGGATCCCCAGCCTTCCTTACTGCCCTCTCACATTGCTTGCCCACCTTTGAGTCATCTGATATGACTACCCCCAGGTCCCTTTCCATTTTTGTTGTTGTTAGTATCTCACCCCCCATTGTGTACTCTTCCCCTGGGTTTTTGTTTCCCAGGTGCATTACCTTGCACTTCTTAGCATTGAATCTAAGCTGCCATACATTTGACCATTCCTCCAACCTTGCCAAGTCCCTTCTCATCCTTTCCACACCACTTTGTGCATCAGCTCTGTTGCAGATCTTTGTGTCATCTGCAAAGAGACATACTTTTCCTTCCAGTCCCTCTGCAATGTCGCTAACAAAGACTCTGAAGAGGACCGGTCCTAATACTGAACCCTGCAACACCCCACTAGTAACCCCCCTTTCTTCAGAGTGGACTCCATTTACTATTATCCTCTGTGTCCTATTCTCCAGCCATATTTTTACCCAGGCTATCATCTTGGGACCCACTCCCAGGCTGGCTAACTTGTATATTAATCTTTTGTGTGGGACCGAGTTAAATGCCTAGCTAAAGTCTAGGTAGGCCATGTCCACAGACCCTCCCTGACCTACTACTTTGGTCACCCAGTCAAAAATCTATTAGATTCGTCTGGCATGACCCTCCTGCTGTGAATCCATGCTGCCTTGGGTCCTGTGCCCCTCTGGCCTCTAGGTACTTGACAATTCTTTCCTTCAGAAGTGATTCCATCATTTTCCCTATCACTGAGGTTAAAGTAACAGGTCTGTAGTTTCCTGCTTCTGCCCTGCTCCCACTTTGTGAACCACAAACGGCATGTGTGAAAGCAGAGAGCCCTGCAGCACCCCCACATGGCAGGCAGCGAGGGGAAAAGAAAAAAACAAAAACAAAAAAAAATTACTCCATTCTTCCGAGTTCTGCCTGTGAGAAAGACTGAAACCATCTGAGGACTGTCCCACAGAGCAACTGCAGCTGCTCCAGTAACACCCCATGGTATCAAATGCCACAAAGAGCTCAAGGAGAACCAAGATGGAATGGCTCCTCTGATCTCTCACCATCAGATCATCACCAAGAACCCGAACCAGCACCATCTCAGTACTTTCTACGCCTCTCCCTGAAATTGGACTGGAGAGGATCATAGACATCGTGGGCATCCTTGAGCTGCAATGCAACTGCCTTCTCAATAACCTTGCCCACAAAAGCAGGTTAGAGACAGGCCTGTATTTGATGAAACAATCAGAGTCGAGAGAAGATGTTTTTTTCAGAAGGGGGTGTACCACTGCCTCCTTCATGGTGTTCAGAAAAAACCCAGTCTCCAATGAACACCTAACTATCTCAGCTAGGACCGATCAGATTACCTTCATGCACCACATCAGGAGGTGCATTGGACCTGGGTCCAAACTACAGCAAGTCTGTCACAAACCCTGGATAATCTTCATGATGTCCACGATCGCCAACCGGTCAATGTTGGGTCAGACAAACTGGGTGCCTGTAATCTCCCACCAATCACCGCAGCACCCATTTCAGCGGGCAGTACAGATCTCTGACCGGATGGTGGCAACCTTATCCGTGGAAAAGAAAAATCAAGCAAATTCACCACACGTATTTTGTGAAAAAGCTTCCGGATTCTGGAGACCAGCTGGATTGCGCAGCCTGTCAACAGAATGAAAGAGTCGAGCCGGTCGATTTCACGCAGAGGCAATCTCTCTGGACAGGAACTCAGCCTCCTTACAGGAAACCACCAAATTGATGGTCCTTATAATGGGATATCAATATAAGTTTGTCATCAGCCAGGCTGGTTTTCCACCAGCAACGTTCCAACCTTCTCCCCATTCTCCTCAACTCTCTCAAAGTCCCAAACGTACATGGAAAACACCATCCTCTTCCTATCTGGTCCCTCTGCCCCCGATGTCCAAATTCCCCTTCAACTTTATTTCACTGCTGCAAAAAATTGATTCAAAGCAAATAACCTAAAAATTAATGCCAAAAAGACCATAGCCATGACCTTTGGCTCCAAGCAGAAACTTGCCAGCCCAGTGGAATGGAGGGCTGAGGCATCCATGTCTTACCTCCTGCCATGAAGGCAACCCATGTTTGCGGTGCGAGCAGGCCGCTGGGGGTTGGCCGTGAGGGACAGGATAGAGCGTCCAGAGGACAACTCTCCTCTCGTGGGAGGGGTGGGGATGGAGTTCACTGCTTGCCTGTTCCCTAGTGGCAGCTGGGGGATGGCGCAACGGACCCATACGAAGCGAGTGGATGCGGGGTAGACACCCGGTGTGCTGAGTGCGGAAGCATGTGCAGCTCGGCCACTGGCGTCATTGCACACCTCCGCACCACACTCAGGGGATGGGAAAAACCAGGAAAATATCCTGACCACAGAGATTATGCCGGCCCCTCACAGGCACCACACCCGGCTAGCTGGCACCGCGTTAGAGATCAAAAGGAGAGTCCAGTGGACGCTGGGGTGATGGGGCAGAGTGGAAGGGGGAGAGAAACAAGACAAGTCAAAAAAAAACAAAAACCTTGCCAGGCACCCTCCCTCCCTGCCTTCAACTTGCCCTGGATAACATGCCACTTGAAGAGGTCCCTGCTTACAAATACCTTGGAGTATGGCTTGACCCCTCACTGGATTTCTTTTCTCACTTTAAGCTCCACCCTAAACTAGGGTTTCTCTACTGTCAGAAGGGTAGCCTCAGTAGTGACCAATCCGGAGCACGCCAAGCAGGCCATGGGCCCCCCACCTTTTTTCAAGAAGGGCACAGATGTATTCCACCCCCCCCACACACACACTGTTTGGATGCCAATTTTTTCTCTCTTTTTTTTCCAACACATTCATGGACTGTGCAGTAGTGTCTGTTCTTATTTAGTACATGCAAACAGGAGAAATTGATATTTCCACTAAATGTGCTGTCAGGACCATGGTAAGAAAGGTGATTATGGATGGCTACTGACTACGGCACTTCAGTAATCCGCTAATCTGCCAGCCTGCCATGCAACTGGTAATGGAAACGAAATTTTATTGGTTCTGCCAGTTATGTAGTATTTCTATGGGGACTAAGGCAAAATGCAGTCATTGCCAAAGTAGTACTGGTGGAGAACCAATAAAGCAATTTCTTTACTCAAGCCAATGAAAAAGGTGAGCGTGGCCACTTTGAGCAGGAGCTCAGCAAGTTGTTCGCTGAGGCAGTCGTTGCAGTCGAGCCAAGCAATTCTTACCTGTCTACGTTTGTCTTGCTGTGTAAATAATAAAGTGTGCTTTTTTCCCCCAAAAAACTCTGCTGCATTAATTAGGAATATGGAATCCTAGCTTAACAGTTGAGCTTGCTGTGCGAACAGTTTCTGCCAGTTCCACTGAGAGATACAGCGGGAGGGCCCTGCAGCGATGCTAAGGTAAAGAAGAAAGCAATTTGCCAAACGAGCATAAAAGACTGATCTGTTCCTAATGGGTTTTGCAGGGTTTCTTTTTGTGAGAAACATTTACTTTTGTCACATACAGCAATGATTTGGTCAGTCAGACACCTATACTGTGGATGCCTGCTTGACTAGAGATTCTCTCTCCTTTTTTTGTGCTTGGGATTTACAAGAGGTTAGATTTAGTCTAAAACAAGTGTTGCCCATGCCACTAGTGTCTCCTGTCAGCAACAAATCCCCGTTGATTGGCCTGCAGTCATGTCCGAAGTTTGGCTGCTTTCAGTGATCAGCCACAGACCTTTATGTACCTACTGTAATACTTCATCTTCACCAGTCATTACTGATGGGGTGTAAGCTGGAGGTGCGCACCTGTACCGGAGCTTATTTTTTTGGGGGAGAAGAGTCTGTGCCAACGGCACTGCCCATGAGACTGACACATTGTGTGGTGCATGAGGGTTGGCAGTTAGGCACCGCAGACTCCTCCTCCATCCCAGTTCTGTTATGCCAGAGAGGATGAAACAAAGGGGGATAGAGAAAATCAAGGTGAGGCAAGAGAGCTGAGGGGTAGGAAGAGGAAAGGCTATAAACTGAAAAAGGAAGACACCGATCAGTGGACAGAGGGATTGAACTTTTTACCCTAAGAGGCCATAGGGCCCCAACCCTTGGGCGGCAGCACAGGAAAGGGAGAAAGGAGAGAAAGAGGAGAGAGAAAGAAAGATACAGCATGCACAGGGGAAGAAAGGGGGCCCCTCAGCCATGCTGAGTTGGAAGACCATTGCCCTACTTTAGCCTCAAAAGCCTGAAGGTATGAAGACACAGGTGCAAGGATCCCATCAACTTCAGGGCCCACTGGACGGAGGTCCAGAACAGAATTTGAAAAGGTCTTGGAGAATATAAAGCATGACAGAATCAGCCCCCCCCTTCTCACTCCTAAACCCACATGCAGGATGAAAGTCCTGGGACATTGTCCGCTACAGCTTAATACCCAATGGCTTAGTGGGGGAGGGGAGAGAAGAGACCCATAAACAGCAGACGATTCTGTCCAGAATTACCTCTAAGGTAGAGGAGAAGGGAGAGAGAGGGGGAGGAAAATCCCTACAGGTTCTCCCACGACATGCACTGAAGCAGTCCCTACTTCAAGATTAAGAAACAAAATGGAAAATCTGTGTCAGGAAAAGAAGCAATCACAGTGCACCCCACTGAGAATCCCAGGGAGTTCCCTCTGAGGCCAGAGCAAAGACCCTACTCACCACCCTCTAAGGATGGGCGCTCTGACTTTTTAGAGAAGGAAACAGAGGGCCCTGAAGTACCAGGGGGACTCTGCCCTAATTGGCCTCTAAGAGGGAAAGGGTAAGCAGGGTGGAGGTGGCACCCAACAGCTGAAGCCAAAGAGGGGAAGGTGGGCGGGAATCAGTAATAAATGGTGAAGACACAAGAGAAGATCAAGAATTACGATAGGTATGCAATTTTTGTATCTTCCCTTGTCAATCTTCACCATTCATTACTGCTGGGTGAGTGCCAAGCCCCAGGAAGGGCCTGGCACTGCCCTGAGGGAACAGATTCCCTCAGCCTCCTCCGGGTGAGGCACAGGAGGGGAAGACCCCATAGCCCTTCTAGATTGTACATGGCCTAAGGCTGGTCAGGCCGAGGAGATCACCCCCGTGGCCAGGAGGACAGAAGATGCCACTTAGTTCCTCCTTGCCCTGTGGCGGGGAGAGGAGGTCCCCGGAAGGTGGAGAAAAATCACCCTACGCCAGGCAACGGGTGACAACCTGGATAGATGAAGCCATGCTGTCCACCTGATGCATATTGCTGTCCCTGACAGTCTGGAGGCCACTTCACAGGCATCATAATATGCCCTTGCTTGGTGCCTTACAAGCTCCAGACCCTGCACAGAGACTGCAATGGCTTGCGTAGATTCCTCCAAATAAGGCAGATATGCTAGCACCTGCACCAAAATTGACCACAGGTGCCTGTTGCAGGCAGCGTGGTGAGCCTAATGGGAGCGGATACAAAGCAGCACATGAGCTGAAGGGAAAAGTCTTCTTCCCCATCGGTCGAACTCAGCGAAATCCAGATCTGGTGGTCAGTTGTGCACCGGGTGTTAAAGCCTGGAAGGAGTATCTAAGGTAGTTAGCTCTGGAGGCAGGTGAGGCAGAGACCCAAGAGACTCCTGGGGAACGTACTACCTCCTCCTGCAGTCCGCTGGGGCTGAGGCAGCTGGTGACTGCCAGGTGCGGATTCATGCTTCTTGGAAGGGAATAAGCCAGGATGGCACCACTAGGTGGTGCACACTAAACTTGCTTAGGAAGGAGCATGTCTCCCGATCGGTACTGAGTCTTACCATGTGGAATATGGACTTCCTGTACCAATCTCAAGAGGAACCGCTGATATTCGGAGAAATCAGTGTTGGATGAAAAGTGGCCTGAACAGTCCTCTTCCTCAGAAGAGAAAGCCGAGCAAGAAGAGGAACTCGGATGCTCAGAGTCCTCCTGTGGCAGAGGAGATGGGCAAAAGATCTGCCCATCTATGGCTCTAACATACTTAGGGAAGGATGCCACAGTGGCCCTGAATGTCTGCCAGGTTAAGGGCCCCGTAGGACCCACATGTCCCAGGAGTGGAGGAAGGGACTGCAGAGGAATTGGGGAAGAGCACCTAACAGAGTGCCCAGCCTCTGAGGCCTTGCTGCAGTAGTAGTTGTCCGTTTATTCAAAACCATGAATTGGATAACATCATTGAGTGAACTCATTTTCAAGGAGATCCAAATGCATTCACTACCCCAGTTACCCATTTTTCCCCTGGAGTCGTCTGCCTGCATCGAACAGCCCCGGGTATGAGACCCCCCGACTTACCCTTCCTGGCAGTGGGTGGGAGGCGACCCACGGACCCGGATTTAGTGTTCAGGGAGGTGCCTTCCCGATCCGTTGCAGAGGGGACCATCATCATCCTCACAGAGGACTCTCCCCTTTCCTGCTGTGCTCAACCCCCCCAAGAGGCTGCAGTGTACACAGTAGCTGTGAGGTACGCCTCCATGTGCACCGCTAAGCGCCTGTCGAACTCTCGCCCACAGACTCCAGTGCTGACGTGACATCTCCCAGTCTCTGCTAGGTGGCAGGCAATTGTTGAGCCCTGCAATCCCCCCCTCCCCGGAAAAGGAAAGCAGTCCTGGGGACGCTCAATCCTTCTCTACCCTGCCAACCTCCAGCGCCCCATGTCCATTCCTGAACACGGGTCACCGGTGTGATGCGAGGTAAGGCATCCAGCGCTTCAGCGCCACCAGGCCGGCTAAGGTTTCCTTTCTTACAGCAGGCATACATAAACAACATTTAGGAATAAAAACCAAAAATGATATAAATACTATACAGAGTTAGTAGTAAGAAATGATACCAACAGAAATAGTTGGAGGAGGAGGAGTCCCAATCCCAACTGAAGGAGCCAAAGCAGCACCAGCCATGGCAATGTCCTCCAGGACTGCTATCCACCCCCCTCCCAGACACTGGGGTTGGCAAGGGGCCCGGGGAGACCACAGACTCTGGAGAGCATGGGAGGCAGACACTGGGCCACCTGGTGCTGAATCGTTTGGGGGGGAGGGTTGCCCGACTCCAGGATGTCAGGACACCAGTCCAGATCGGCCAGCGAGTAGTCATCCTCCAAAGAAGAGGAGGAGACCACACACACACACACACACACACACACACACCACCAGACTAGTGACCCCGGGAGTTTCAGAACCGATGGCACCACCACAGGACACACTGCCTATGGCACCATCTCGACCCCACGAATGGCACCGGGATCCGAAATGGTGCGGGTCCCGCTGGAGCTGGGCCCAGCAACCGTGGGCCGCAACACCAGGGTAGCCTGCACCTCCGAAGTGGTGACTGCCATGGTGGTGCTCCCACCCTGGCCCAGCAGGGAGCCAAGGTGTTCCTCCAGTACCGCAGAACAAACCTCGATGGCAAAGCTGGAATTCGAGGAGGTTTCCTCCTCTCTGGGCCGTATAGACCTGGAAGGGGACCCAGAGGCAGGGTGGAGAGATCTTGCCATGGCATCCCTAGAGTGACGCCGTCCTCTGAAAGTTGGTAGGGCTCTGCCAACTTTAAACACAAATTTCCAGAATGCGGCAGTCCATGGAGAAACAGGCGTTGCAGTTATCCATATTGTGGTTGGGACCCAGGCAGCGCAGACAATCATCATGTCGGTCCATCATGGAAAAGCGCCGGCCACAGACGCATGAGGACGCGGCCCGCTTTGGATTTTCTCTTAGCCCCTGAACCAGAAATGACGCAAAAATTAACAAAATTCACAGGAAAAGACCTGGCACCACTGGCAAAAATAAAAGGAATGGTCTTACCGGTATCTAACGGCATCAGGTGAATCGGAACCAGGATGGAGAAGCAGAAAACTGCTACTGGTCATGGAACCAACTCGGCAGAAGGCAATACTGGACCTTGTGCTCACAAACAGGGACAGTGTGATGGTGGTAACAGTGGGGGAGCACCTGGGAAACAGTGACCACCAGTCATTGTGGTTTGAAATCACAGAAAGAGCAGAACCAAACCACACAAACACACGTATCCTGGATTTTAGGGGGGCAGACTTTGGGAAAATGGGGAGATACTTGAAAGAGGCATTAAGAGGAATGGGACAGGAATCAGGGGTTGAAGAACAGTGGGCAGTATTTAAAATGGGGATTACAAGAACAGAATTATGCATTAAGCAGGTTAGCAAGAAGAAAAGGAAGAGGAGACCATTATGGTTTTCCAAAGAGGTAGCAAAGAAAGTGAAAGCCAAAAAGATTGTATTCAGGCAATACAAAAAGACACAGGCAGAAGGGGATAGGGAGAAGTACCAGGAGAAGCAAAGGAGGTCAGTAAGGGAAGCCAAAGCTCAGACAGAAGAACACATTGCAAAATCAGTGGGTAGAGGGACAAAACCTTTTACAGGTACATAAGTGAAAAAAAGAAAGACAAAGGAGGGATAGTGAGACTGAAGGGGAGGATGGGAGCCGTGTGAGGATGACAACAGTAAAGCTGACATGTGAACTGGTATTTCTGCTCAGTCTTTACTGAGGAAGAGGAGGGTAATGGGTCTGAAGGAGTACAAAGGGTGAGAATGGTGCAGAAATGGACACAAGTCCCTTTACACGAGAAAGGGTCCTGAAGGAACTGGAAGTAATAAGAGTTGATAAAGCAATGGGGCCAGATGGGGTGCACCCCAAGGTCCTTAAAGAACTAAGAGAGGTGGTGGCTGAACCTCTGGCTATCCTGTTTAGCTGATCACTGGAAACAGGGGAGGTACCCAAAGACTAGAGGACAGCAGATGTAGTCCCTTTATAAAAAGTGGGAACAAGAGGAAGCAGGGAACTACAGACCAGTCAGCCTCACCTCGGTAGTGGGGAAGATCATGGAAGCACTACTGAAGGAGATTGGTGGAACATCTGGTTGTCAATGGACTACAGGACCCAAGGCAGCATGGTTTCACCAGGGGAGGTCATGCACACCAACCTGGGTTGAATTTTTTGACTGGGTGACTAGGGAGGTGGATCAGGGGAGGGCAGTGGACATGGCCTATCTGGACTTCAGCAAGGCATTTGACACTGTGCCACATAGAAGACTATTACACAAACTGGGGAATATGGGGTGGGCAGGACAGTAGTGTGGTGGGTAGGTAACTGGCTGGGTGGCAGGACACAGAGGGTGGTGGTAAATATGGCTGTCACTCCACAGAGGAAGAGTGACCAGTGGGGTACCCACAGGGATCAGTGCTGGGACGGTCCTATTCAACATCTTCATCAGTGACATTGCGCCGGACCTGAGAGGCAGAATTTCACTGTTCGCTGATGACACAAAGCTCTGTAACAAGTAGACACACCAGAGGTGTAGACAGAATGAGAAGCGACCTCAGAAACTTGAAGAATGGTCAGGGGTTTGGCAGTTGAAATTCAATGCAAGAGTGCAAGATAATGCATATGGGGCACAAAAACCCTGGCACAATATATCAGTTGGGGGTGAGGATATAGCATGCACCAAGCAGGAAAGGGATCTTGGGTTGTCATCTCTGATGACCTCAAGGTAGGTAAACAGTGTGACAAGGCAGCAGGTAAAGCAAATAGGATGCTGGGATGTATAGGCAGGGCATCACCAGCAGGAAAGGAGGTCATAATTCCGCTATACAAGACACTAGTGAGGCCCCACCTGGAGTACAGTGTACAGTTCTGGAGACCATCCTACGTAAGGACAGACAGGGTAGAGAAGGTTCAGAGGAGGGCAACAAAGATGGTGCATGGATTGCATCACAAGTCCTATGAAGACAGGTTGAAGGAACTGAACATGTACTCCCTGGAGGAGAGGAGGGAGAGAGGGGATATGATAGAGACATACAAGTATCTAATAGGGAGGAACAGGTGCAGGAAAACACTATTTTAAGCGAAAAAGATGTTCCAGGACTAGAGGCATGGGATGAAGTTGGAGGGAGGACGATTCAGAGGAAACATGAGAAAGAATTTCTTCACAGAACAGGTGGTGGATAAGTGGAACACCTGCCAGAGGAAGTGGTGGGGCTGAAACAATCACAGGATTTAAGAATGCATGGGACAGACATAAAGGAATTCTGGAGGTCAGGGTAAGAGGCAACAGACTTCTAGGAAAACAAACTGAACTTACAAGCTCAAATGGGCAGACTGAGTGGGCCATAGGCCCTTATCTGCCGACACTGTCTATGTATCTATGTAAAACTACATCGAAATACGGAACAGACCCAATGACGCAGCAAGCACTGAAACTCATGCAGCAGGTGCGACCTCGATGGCAGGAGAAACAGAACTGTGATGGAGGAGTTGTCTGCGGCGCCCGAACCTCGTGTGCCATGCAAAGAGTCGGCCTTGTGAGTGGCGCTGTTGGCACCAACTCCCCCCCCTCAAAAAAAGCTCCTGTACAGGAGCACACCTCCAGCTTACACCTCATCAATAATGAATGGTGAAGACTGACAAGGGAAGATTAGAGATTTGCACCTTTCAGTTCTGCAGTTTCAGTGCCGAAGCAGGACTTCATGTAGTCGGAGGCTTTTTTTTTTAAAAAACATGGGCTTGGCGCTGTTGCTCTCTTGAGCTTCAGGAGTACAATGACCGGCCCAGGAAATCATGCAGCGGCCACCGATGCCAATTGGTGGTAACATGGATGGTACTCATTCTTCCTTCCTTCCATTTTAGCTTTGCCAGCTCGTCTATTTTGTGTTACTGCAGGCATGCTCTATACGTCACAGTCCAGAGTCCACAGTGGTAACAAGGACAGCAGGTCCTTTAATTTTTATGCCTGTACTGCTGACTGTGTGTGTGAGGTTTGAGAAATCTGATGGGCCCACTTCGCATATTTGGTGGAAGTGGAGTAGCACAGTGTATGCTTGTGTGTGTGTGGGCTTTGGGAGGGGCCTGTGTATTTGGGGGCAGAGAGTGAAGAGACCAGAGTGGCACAGTGTATGCTAGCTTGTGCTTGTGTGTGCGAGTGATCTGAAGACCCTAAAAACCCTGAAGCCCATGTGTGTAGGGGGGTTGAGAACCATAAGTGACCAGGTTGGGGGTGGTAATAGTGAAGCACAGCACAGAAACTGATGGTCATTACTGAATGGGAGGTATGTGGGCCCTGAAGGGACTATTCTGTGTATTGGGAGGAGGATATGATCACAGTGTATGCATGTGTTAGCTTGGGGGTGGTTCTGTGTATTGGGAAGAAGGATGCAGAGTGGCACAGTGTGTGCATGTGTGAGAGGTTTGGAAACACCGAGGCCTGTGGTGCATAAAAGGCATAGGAACTTTCAGTGACATGGAAGCAGTGGCTGAGCTGAAAGGGGGCGGGGGGCAGTTGCCCCTCCTTGATGCTACAGTGTGAGTAGTGGTGCCCCATCACCATCTTTAATCACTGTTTAATGCTCACTGTGGAGCCCATGGATGACTGAATGGCCCACCTTCCCCTAGCTCTCAAACCTATTCAAGGTTTAATCTGATTAATCAAGAATAAATTGTAGCCATGACATGTTATTTTTATCAAATGAACACCATGCGACATCAAAAAGCCACAAAATCACTGCAATTATAACATTTTCTGGGTGCCTAGGCAGCCTCCAGACACCCATCCCTTTTACTGAATTTATTTGCCCCCCCCCCCCATTAAAGCCACTTGAACCACCCCAGGGTAGCTTTTTCTTCCCAGTTTGATGCAATTTTGCCAGATGGGTTCTCCCCTTCTTCGACTACACCAATGTTGTCTATGGCTCGGCCCCAACTACCTCCCTCGCTACACTCCATGTCCTCTTCAATGCTCTGTCATTTTGCCTCGAATCCCCCTCCCCCCCGCCAACTCAGCACTGTGAACACTACTCCTCCTCTATCTCTCAAATCCCCTTCACAGAGATGCCTGTCCCACTGTTCTACCTTCATCTCCAAGTATTGGTTTGGCACTCTTCCCTCCTACATCTCCTCCCTTCAAGCTTCAGCCACCCCCTACACCCCTACCCCAAACACAACCTCCGTACCTTTGCCCTCTGCTTCTTCACCCTCCCACGTGCCCGCACCTCTGCAGGGACACTTGCTTTCTCCTTCAGACTCCCCTCCCTCTGGAATAATCTTTTCCGCCAAACCCACCCCACCCCATCTTCTCCTGCACTTAAGCACCTTCTCAGACCATCTCGTTACATCTTGCTGCTGTCCTTGGACCCAATTCCTAAACTAAACTCCTGCCTGCCTCCGTCTCCCATTATTTTTTTTGTCTTCTCATGTATTAATGTCTTTAAAGCCTAAGTTTACAAAAATTACAATATTTATACATTGTATTTTTTCTGCATCAAAAATGTATTGTAACCTTTGTTGTCTAGCGTTTATTTATTTAAAGAAGTAAATCAGAATTGCAACCCTTTGAGTCCGGGACTCGTTTACAAAAGGTTCCTCATCAGGAGGACCCCTTGTCCCCTGGTCGCACCTGCAAACAAGCCTCAGCTCAGTTTGCCTTTCCCAGTTATCAAATTTTAAATATTTTAATAAATAAAAAATAAAATACCTGTCTTTTGCGCCCAAACAGCAAGATGTGGTCTCAAGGTTCAATCAGTGCCTTGCTGAAATCCAAGACTGAATGAGCCAACCAGCTGAGGTTGAATCCAGACAAGACGGAAGTACTAGTTGTGGAATCTGGCCACCAGAGGGTCGGTGTGGAATCTTGTCAAGTCTCCAGGCTTAGGCTCAGGGAGTCCCAATTGCTCACCTCTGTCAAGGTGAGGAATCTTGGCGTTGTGCTGGAATGCGGCTTGATGTGCAAGTCCCAAGTGTCTACCATGGTCCAGAGTGCGATTTTACCATCTTCAAAACATTGACAGGATTAAGCACCTGATCCACCCAGGTGATCTGCCATCACTGGTTCATGCTTTCGTGACATCCCGGCTGAACTACTGCAATGCCCTTTACCTGGTGCTATCGGAGGTTGAGCTCCGCTGCTAGCAGCTGGTGCAGAATGTGGCAGCCAGGTTGTTGACTGGCCTTTCAAGGCCTGTCACATTACACCAGTGCTCTGCTCTCTGGACTGGCTGCCTGTCAGGTGGCAAATCAACTTCAAGGTTGGCTTGCTGACCTGCACGGCCCTGCAGAAGTTGGGGCCCGCATACCTGCGAGACCTTCTACAGCCCTACTGCCCACTCTGTCCCCTCCAGTCAGTTGATGAGGGCCTCTTGAGGTGCGAGGGTGAAGCCATGCAGCCCTATCATCCTACGACTTAACCATCAGTGAGACCACCAGAGGGGGAGCATCACGCTGGCAAAGGTAAATTGCCAGGCAGAGCTGCTCCAGGTCTTGCTCCTTAGCCTCCCACCCAACTGAGGGCTGGATAGATCTCATTATATCCATAAAGGTGGGGTCATCAGGTGGAGAGTTGGGGACATTACTGGGTTCCCCTGCATCCTCCAAGGAGACCCCTTCCAGGGAGGAGGGCTTGGAACTGACATCGGTGGCAGAGTCCTCAGCCTCACGGTCACCAGGTTGAGGGTCAACCAGGGAATGGGGGTACCAGCATCTGTGTGGTTAGGAGGTACGCTGGGTGCCAGATGAGATGAGGCAGGAAGAGTAGTGCCCCTAGGAGGCCCCTGGGGTTGGGATGGCTGAGGTACGCATGGATTAGTGGCCTGTGGCTGCATGAATGCCCAAAGCACAGAGATCAGACCATGGTAATTCATGGGTGCTGGAGCCGGAACCCCAGGCACTGGGTAGTTATAAAGTGGCTGTGGTGATGACCCCCCAGTGGAGGCTGGAGGAAGCTTGGGCCAGAGGGTACCTAGGCAATAGGCCAGGGGTGGGGATGGAGGGCGTTACCAGGGCTGTTCAGCACATGCACGCAGACTCCTGGGGCCTTCGGGAGGAAAAAAATAGGTGTCGAAAATACCAGTCAGCAGGATGAAGACCGACCCCCCGCAGGCGCCGCTCCTGGGCCGGGCAAGGTAGGAGCCAGTGATTCCAGGGCTGGGGGTCAGACAGATGGAGGCTGACCAGCGGGCGAATAAATAGCAGCTGTGTTTAAAAATAAATAAATAAAGTGGCTGTGGCCTGACCGGCACAGGATACAGGTAGGCCAGTGTCAGCCCTCTGGGTGCCAGATATGGGTAGACCAGTGCCAGACCCCCAGGAGTCAATGAGAGATACCCAGGCTGTGGCCCTGAAGGGGAGGGAAGTGGCACAGGCATCGGTCTCCTCTGCTGCAGAAGCAGTAGGCTGGGTGTGGGTCCCACAGACACTGGCAAAGGTCCGGCCGGCATCAGGGGCAGAACCGGTGTCAGACCCATGGGTTGTGGTAGTGTAGAATCCAGCCCAGTGGCTGTCGGCCAGATGACGCCGGGGCAGAATACACAGGCATCGGGCAAAAGGAGACAGGTGCCAGAGAAGAAAGCTGTGCCGGTGATGGCTGGGGGAAGACTGTGCTCATAGAAATGCCAATACCCAGCAACGCCTGCCCCTGTGACTACGGGGCAGGCCCAGAGGTCTTGGACACAGACTGGCATCGGGAGCATGGGTGATGGGGCAGCAGGTTGTGAACTGCTACCAGCAACACCCACGCTGGCTTGAGGAGCTCCAGTCGAGCCTCCTGCTGAAGAATGTATCAAAAACAAGGGCTGGAAAAGCAGGGGCTGTGAAGCAGGAAAAGACTCACCCTGCCCCGAGAAGCCACCGCCAATCACAGATATCTGGGTGGGCAGTAGTACCATCAGCAGCCCTGAAGAGGAAAGGGTGTGAATGGCCAGAGAGACTGACCCCTCGAGGAAGGAAGACCAGGGATGGTCCCAGTCTGCTTCCTCGATGACTTTTCCTTTGATTTGGAATAGGAAGAACCCAATGTCTGGGCTGGGGAAGCAGAGGAGCTCCAGGCCTGCAGCTCCCGTTCCATCTGGGTGACCTTCTGCTTGAGGATGTGGCTCTTGAGGGTCTTCTGGTAGCCGAACTGAATTTCTGGCAGGCCTTAACGTCATGGTCATGGCATAGACATGAGAGGCAAGCAGAATGGCCATCCTTATCTGGGATCCGTTTGCCACAGGCACACTAAGTGTAGTGTTCAGAAGTTGAAGAAGGCGGAGAAGACCATAAAAGATTGAGTGGACAAAAATCAATGTTTACCTGCCTAAATGCAAAAAGGAAAGTGCAGTTTTGAAACATGGGACAACTGACACTGGACTGCAGCTGCGGCAGAGTCCGTGGTCTGAAGTGTGCTGATCAACAGTGGAAAAGAACCAGGGAGGGCTTGGGGGCCTGCCCGCCTTATTAGACGCTGACATCAGAGAAGGGCGGCCCCCTCTGGTACACTACTAGCTTGACAGGTTTCTGTGGGTCATAGAGCTGGACAGCCGAGTCCTACCAGTGATGGACTGCTGCAAGAGATCTTCTTGTAGTAAGATAGTACAGTTACATAAGAACTTACTGTAACAGTAGATCTTCGAGAACAGCTCTTGCAGCAGGTTACGCCATTAGGACTGAAGCTGCCAGGCGTCAGGACCCCACGGAAATTTTCTAGCTAGCAGTCTTCAGCGGGGACCACCTCCGACGTCGGTCCCGCCCCCGACGTCAGGCGTAGTTCATAAGGGGGCGGTCCTGTCACAATCCCCAGTTCTCCCGCCGCTGGATGACATCAGAAGAGGAGACCGAGGATCCACCATCAGATGGCCAAGACTAAAAACAAATCGTTCCATCCCGAAAGATGGCTTTTAGGCTATAACCTATCTCCTCCAAAGGGGGAATGGTGGGCAGGAAGGTACCTGCTGCAAGAGCTGTTCTCGAAGATCTACTGTTATGGTAAGTTCTTATGTAACTGTACTATCTTACTTCGAGATACAGTTCTTGCAGCAGGTTACACCATTAGGACTGATTCCCAAGCAATAGTGACAATCTTACGGCCATCGGGAGGAGGAAAGGCAGAGATTACAACCCTGCTCGAGCCTAGGACAGAAGTCCCTGGAGGACGGCTAGGCCGAAACCTGCCCTTCGCCATGGAGCGATATCCAGGCTGTAATGCCTAATAAAGGTATGCACCGAGCTCCAGGTAGCTGCAGCACAAATAGCTGAAGTGGAAACATTCTTCAGCGCTGCAAAGGAAGTGGTCACTCCTCTGGTAGAATGACCCTTGACCACGCCTGGCAAGGGTTTGTTGCGCTTGTCATAACAGAAAGAGATACACTGAACGAGCCAACGTGAAAGGGACTGTTTAGAAACAGGGGCTCCTTTCATCCTCTCAGCAAAGGAGACAAACAGCTGATCTGCTTTCCAGTACTGTTTGGTTCTGGTCAGATAATATCTGAGACACCTGTGAACATCCAGGGTGTGAAGCAGTGCTTCTCCTCGATTTGGTGTACTTGGGAAAGTACACTGGTAAGTCGATATCCTGATTAAGGGTAAGGGTTGAAACCACCTTGGGCAGAAACTTAGGATTTGTCCTCAGGGATACCCTATCCTGGTGGAAAATTAAATAGGGCTCTTTGCACATGAGTGCATGTAATTCGGAGATTCTTCTCGCCGAAGTAACTGCAACTAAAAACAACGTTTTCCACGACAGAAAACGTAACTCGCAATCCGCGGCTGGTTCAAAAGGTGGCAGCGTAAGCTGCTCCAGGACAAAGGGCAAGTCCCAAGGAGAAACCGGATCCTTGATAGGTGGCCTAAGGTGGAGGACCCCCCCCTTAAAAAGGCACGAGTAGTGTCCAATTGGGCCACCATGCGATGGCCTACGGGGGCATGATAAGCCGAAATTGCGCACAAATGCACCTTAATCGAGGAGTAAGCTAGTCCAGATTGGAAAAGTGAAAGCAGGTATTCCAGAACCAGCTTCTTGGGACAGTCCAAGGGTGAGAACCACGCGCTTTGAGCCCACAAGAAAACTGCGCCACTTCATGGCGTATGTTGTGTGTGTTGCCGGTTTTCTAGCGGCAGAAAGTACTTCTGCCACTTCTTAGCGAGACCCTATGTCGCATCATGGCTATGTCTCTAGGAGCCAGGCATGTAGGTTCAATGAACGCAAGTCCGGATGGACTAGTGAACCCTCTCCTGAGACAACAGATGGGAGCTGATTGGCAAAGGCGGAGGTTCCGGGATAGCTGATGCAGAAGGGAACCAGATTTGCCTGGGTCAGAGCGCTTATCAAGATAAGCGTTATGCGTGCTCCTCGCGTAAGTTTGAGGAGAACCCTCTGGATGAACGGGAAGGGAGGGAAGGCATAGAGGAATCTGCCTGCCCAGGAGAGGGACAACGCGTCTCGCCAGAAAACACCAGGCCCTGGATCTAGCGAGCAAAAATTGGGCAGTTTTGCGTTGGATGGGGACGCGAAAAGGTCTAATTCTGGAGTGCCCCATCTGTGGAACAGATCCTCTGCCACCTCCTGTAGAAGCTCCCACTCATGGACTCTGGCCTGAGAATGACTCAGGCTGTCTGCAACGGTATTGTCCACCCCGGGGGCGTGAACTGCAGTAGGAGTTTGGCGCCTGTGTCAGGATGATCACCCCACACTCTCATGGCCTCCCTGCAAAGGCGGTAGGAGTGTGCCTCTTGTTTGTTGAGGCACACATCACCGCAGTATTGTTTGTTTGCAACAGGAGAGTACTCGGTGGGATCTCCAACTGGAAGGCTTGCAGGGCGTAGAGGACCGCCCTCATCTCCAGTATACTGATGTTGAGATGAGATTCCTGGACTGTCCATGTGCCCTGAGACCTCACCCCATTCAGGTGTGCTCCCCACCCGTGCCCTGAGGCATCTGTGGAGAGAGTTACCGTCTGAGACGGCGCTGTGAAGGGAACCCCCACAGAGAGGGTTCCCAGGTCTAGCCACTATTGCCAGTCCCGAATCATGGCCTTCGTGATTCGGACTGGATGCTGCAGATGGTCTTGCCTTTGGTCCCACTACACCCTTAACATCCACTGGGTTACCCGCATGTGGAGTCTTGTGGAGTGCTCTGGGCGTGACAGTCTGCATACAAAAATCTATATTGACACACTGCCAGTGACTATAGTTCTAGACATGGCCCAAGATTAGTCATTCTGCTTCTGGACAGGGCAGACCGCCTGACCATAGAACAAGCGGCTGCCTCACAAATGTCAGCAGCAGACACTCCTCTGAAGCATGCTACAGAGGCGGCCACACCCCTACTGAAGTGCAGTTTGGCAATGCCCAGAAGTTCCTTACCACACTTCCTGTAACAGAAAGTAATACAGCTGGCCAGCCATCTAGACAAGCACTGCTTATTTATTTATTAGCTTTTGGTAACCGGGTAAGTGCGCTAGGCAACAGACCTGCCTATTTTCAGGCACGACCCGGGAGAGCACAGGACATTGGTTACAATATGCAGAAATGCACAGACATAATATAGGTGTACAGGAGCAAAACAAGATATACATTGGTAGCAGTAATAGTTACATAAGGGTACATTTTAGGTATAGATCATAATAAGGATGAAAAATAAAGCAATTAGGGTAACCATAAGACAGCTGAGGGACAGTAAAGACATCAAGGTTCATAGCCACCTAGACAAACGTATTGCATGGGAGAACATTAGTGTAGTACTCAGGGTCAGACCCGACAGCCTGCAGGGACAAAGCAAATTAAGAGCATTTGAATTGGCCAGAGGCTAGGAGGTGGGTGAACAGCGAGTTTTGAATTCTCGATGGGAGGCTGAAGTTTTCACCATAAGGGGAGTAAAGTTCCAGATTTGGGAGCAAAATGGGCAAATGCCTGTTCACCCATTTTGCCATGCAAGGTCTAGTGGAGAGCATGGGGCAGAGGAAGACCTGAGGGTACGGGTGTGTGAGGCAGGAGTCAGGAGGTTGGCAAGATAGACAGGGCAGGGAGGTCTAGACAGGAGTCGATAAAGCAGCCCAGGGAGTAGGCTGAATATCCTTAGGTGACAGCCAATTTAAGCCAGCGAAGGAGACAATGATGGGTAAGACGTGGGCAGTTAAAGGCGAATCTACAGATGTTGTTGTAGACAGTGTCCCATTTGTGGGAGTGTAGCAGAGTTTGCAGCAAAGAGGAGGGGCAGAGCATATTGGAGCTGGGGTAAGAGAATACCTCTCGCAACAGAAAGTCTAGCGGAAGGAGTGAGGGAGGGCGCATTGATAGTTCCTACTAATTTTAGTATTGACGCACGCACACCATATTGACATGTTGAGACAGGTCAAGTGTGGGATCCAAAGTGACCCCAAGGTACTTGAAGGACTCAGTGTTTGAGATAAGGAAGCCATCAAGGCACTGAACCCGGAGCCTGTTCGCAGGGGCAGACAGTGCTTTAGAGGATCCGAATAGCATAGCACAGGTTTTTCTAGGTTCAGGACTTGGTGGTTGCTAGAGAGCCAGGTCTGCAGGAATTGGAAGTCATTAGTGAGAGTGGCGTTGATGGCAGCAACCGATTTTGACCCAGAGTAGAGAACAAGGTCATCTGCGTACATAAGAGTGCAGCTATGCCGGGACATGGTGGGAATATCATTTAGAAAGAGGGAGAAAGAGTAGAGGTCCAAGAGTGGATCCCTGGGGAACTCCACGGGAGATGTTAAGGGGGGAGGAAAGAGCCTTGTGAAATGCTACCGCCTGAGTCCGATTGTCAACATAGCTATGGAACCAGGAGAGGGCTTGGTCAGATGCTCCAATGGATTGGAGCTTCTTTAGCATGAGAGGATGGTGTACCATGTCAAGGCTTTAGACAGGTCGATAAAGACGGCCCCAGTGAGTAGGCCACGGTCCATATTATTTCTGATGTCATTTGTAAGTTGTGTAAGTGCAGAGGTGGTACTGTGACCGGGCCGGAAACCATGTTGGCACGGGGTTTGAAGATTAAACATGTCAAGGTGAGCAGCAAGCTGGCGGTGGACTATTTTACAAGCAGCTTACTGAGAGTGGGCAGAAGAGATATAGGGCGGTAGTTGGACATGAGTTCGACATCGCCCTTTTTGTGTATAGGGATGGTTCTGGCAGTTTTCCAGGTGGATGGGACAGTAGACGTACGAATTGAGAGGTTAAAAAGCCAGGTGATAGGTCTGGTCAGCCAAAGTGCATGCTGCTTAAGTATGCAAGGATGGATGCCCTCAGGCCCTTGACCCCCGCGTGCTGGAAGGGAGTTAAGTAGCTTGCGAACTTCAAGGTATGTGGTTGGAGCCAGAACGAAAGGGAGGGGGTGGGAGGGGCGAGGGAGGAGAAGAGGGACAGTCAGGTTGTGGGCTAGTTAGAGTAGCGACTGGTGGAGAAGAAAAAAGGGCATTGAAGGCGTTGGCAATGGTGTCATGGTTGGTGCAGTGAACACCTTGAATGTTCATGTCAGCTGGATTCTGTTGCTTGTCGTTGCCGAGAATGAAACTAGCTTGACCTCCTTTCCTGGGGAAAAGGAAACAAAATGTTGCGCTCATTTGTAAATGTCTTCAGTTCATGAAATATAGCATTTTAAGATTCTATGTACAGTACATCCAAAGTATGGTGCAATACTTCCCCAGGACTGGCATGTTTCAGGTAATATACTGGGAGCTGTATGGACTGTTCAAAGTAAATTCCGATACAACTCTGGGGAAAAACTTCAGGTTTACTTGGTGTTTGTGGGGCATAAGTAGGAATGAGCCCATCGAGAATGCAGCCCACAAGTTTATGGGTAGTGAGCTAGCCATGCATCTAGTCCCTTTTTAACTCATTCAGGCCTAGATACTCCTATAGGTGGCGTCTGAAAACATAGCCACTCAGGCCAATAACGCCTGCAGACGTACTCAGCTGACTTACACTCAAGCCTGGAAACGTCTGAGGAAGTCAGCAGTCTTTACCTAAATATTAAACAAACCAAATTGCTTAGAACTGATTGCATAGCACCATTAGAAAGGTAATTTAGCACTGAACAATTTGCTGCTGATACTTTGTGTTTATCATGTATACTTTAGAAGTTATTTGGATTTTTTTAAGGTATGGTGTGCATGGCTTATATCTGTCTCTCAAGCCTCACCTAAGCACCTTGAATAAATCTGAAAAAAAGACAAACCAATAAAAAAAACAAACAAAAAAAAAAACAGTTGTTTGGTATTTTAGCCAGTATAAAATAAAAACTAAATGGATTATAATGGATTGCATAGCACCATTAGAAAGGAAATTTTGTGCTAAACAGTTTTGCCACTGATACTTTGTGTCTACCACGTATACTTTAGGAGTTATTTGGATTTGTTTAAGGTATGGTGTGCATGGCTTATATCTGTCTCTCAAGCTTCACCTAAGCACCTTGAAAAAAATCTGAAAAAAAAACCAAAAAAAAAAACAAAAAACAGTTGTTTGGAATTTTGGCTAGTATAGAATAAAAACCAAATTGATTACAATTGATTGCATAGCATCACTGGAAAGAATCTTGTGCTCAACAACTTTGCCACTTGTACTTTGTGTGTAGCACTTACGATTTGTTTGCTGCATGCTGATTATGGCTTGATTTTGCTTAGAAAGGCCCAGGATGCAGTGCTAAGAATATACAGGGCACAAGTGGCGGAAGTTTCAAAGAGCTCTTGTGATGTGAATGAGTTAAATGATTCAGAAGTTTCACAGTCTACTAAACTTTGCAGAAGTTTATTCCATAGTTCTGGGGCTCTTACTGAGAAATAATTAAGCCTTTGATTTTCTTTTTTTTTTTGCCCGATGAACTTCAAGTGGTTTTGAATGTAATCTTGGGACCAATTTCCTTTCAGAATAGCATATGCCGCATTGCTGCATTAGAGGCAGCGTTTTTAACAATTTGTAGAGAAATAAGAGATCACCCCTACTGCACCTTAGTTGTAAAGTATGCAGATTAAGTTTCTGAAGTGTTTACTGGTAATCTAACTGCGATAAGTAGGGAACAATTCTAGTGCATCTTCTCTGTATTTGCTCCACCCTCACTATATCCTTCTTTAAATGTGGATTCCGGAAGGGTAAGCCATAGTCGGCGTATGGCCTGATACAAGTTCTGTATAAGGGGATTATACATTCTTCTGTTTTTGTGATGAACGTACAATCTATCCTTCTCAGTAAAGCATTTGAATTTTTTGCTACTTATCACAATGATTGTAGAAGTTAGTTTATTAATTATAATCCCAAGGTCTTTTTCACCGTTAGAAACTTTTAATGTGGTTCCTTTAAGTTCATACGGTTGCATTGGGTTATTTCTGCCAAAGTGAAGTACTGTACATTTGTCCATGTTGAAATCCATTTCATTTATAGTAGCCCATGTGTCAAAACTTTCAAGATCATATTCCAGTTGTTAAATTAATTGGCCAAACAGACCCTACCACCCAGTTCTGTGTCATCGGCAAATTTAGAAAGGGTGTTGCTGGAGTTTATTTGCATATCAGAAATGTGTATCAAACAGGGCTGGCCCAAGAACTGAGCCCTGAGGGACGCCACTTGACATTTTTCCACTATCTGATAGTACACCATTAATTCGGACGTGCTGGGTTCTGTCAGACAACCAGCTATTAACCCATGTTACAAGGTTGATAGGGAGTCCAAGGTGTAGTAGTTTACTGATCAGCTTGTTAGTTGGGACATGGTCAAAAGCTTTACTGTAATCCAGAAGGATTACATCCATAGGTGTGTTAAGAGTGTAGTCCCAGATTTATATTATTGTAGAATGCTATAAGATCAGATGTGCAAGAGTGCCCCTGCTTAAATCCATGTTGTGTACTGTCATTAATGTGGAGTATGT
Source organism: Neoceratodus forsteri (assembly GCA_016271365.2). NCBI lineage: Eukaryota > Metazoa > Chordata > Ceratodontiformes > Ceratodontidae > Neoceratodus > Neoceratodus forsteri. The sequence continues at coordinate 747,077,115 of CM028132.1, forward strand.
GAAGTTCTGATTCTAGTATATTTTTAATTATTTTTTCTAGTAGCTTGCATGGTACTGAAGTTAAGACTAATAGGACGATAATTTGCTGAGTCGGCTCTACTTCCTTTCTTGAAGATGGGTGTTACATAAGCCTTTAACCAGTCAGAGGGGACAGCAGATTATTCCAATGACTTGTTAAATATAATGGTTACTGGAGTTTATGATTTCAGGTGTTTCGATTAGCAATCGTGGACTAATACAGTCAGGTCCTGGGCTACCGTTTTTATTCAAGGATCCTAGCACCTCCTCTGTATGTTTGTTAGTTACAAGGAATTTTTGTTTAATACCTAGTATTGTTGGGTATGTTGTAGGGTCCCTATTCGAAAACATACTGAACAGAAGTAGTGATTGAATATATTGGCTGTATCCTTTTCAGTAATAATTAACCTGTTGTCAACTTTAAATGGTCCAACTTGCCTGGCGTTTCCCTTTTTTTGTTCAAATATGCGAATAAGGATTTGTGTCCATTTTTGGTATGTGCAATTTTAAATTCCAAGTTGCATTTTGCCAGTCCAATTGCCTTTTTTTTTTTTTTTTTTTAATTATTATTCACACACACACACACACACACACACACACACACACACGACTGAAAATGTGACAAGTATTCATTTTTCTTGGTGTGGGGGCATTTCTTTAATTTATGGAAAAGTTTTTTTTGATGAACTTTTTCTACATGGTTATTCAGGCAAGGTGGTACTGTATTTGTCCTTTCCCATTATATTTATTCTTTGTGGGAACATATTTAACTTCTAGGTTTAAAATAGTGTTTAAGTGATTCTAGGATTCTTCAAGTGTGAGGGGAAGCAATATTTTTTCCCCAGGGTATGTTAGGTCTTTATAGTTGTGAATTCGGTTTCGTTATAGTCCTTTAATAAAGTATTATTTGGGATATTGCGTTGGTTATATGCTAGGCAGAAAAATAGATTTATGATCACTGGTACCCAGTGGTTCAGACACAGAGAGGTCAGAGATATTGTTAGAGGTGGTAAATAAGAGGTCCAGTATGTTATTACCTCTGGTGGGTTCACAGATTAGTTGGTCGAGTCCCAGATCAATCATTGTGGACATGAAGTTTTTATCCATTATAGAATCGCCTGATAGAGTTTCCCAGTTTGCAGTGGGTAGATTAAAGTCGTCCATAAGTATGATATTACCTCTGTCTGCGATACTTCCGATTTCTGCTAATACGGTATCATTGTAATGAGAATTTGCATTTGGTGGCTGGTAGCAGGTGTCAAATGTTATCTGGGTTGTCCTTTCAGTTGGATGTTAATCCATAAACCTCCCCTGTCAGTCCTGAAGGTTGCTTCGTATGAAGCAATGTCATCCTTCACATATATACAGACCCCCCTTCTTGTTGGTACAATCTTTTTGATAGAGTTTAAACCCGGGAATATTTTTTAACCAGAGTCAAGGGTTCCACCAGGTTTCTGTTATTGACATAATATCCAGGTTTAGCAGATGGCATTTGGCTTCTAACTCAGCAACTTTGAGAGTGTTAAGAGACCTTGCATTAAGGGACAGTACATTACAGAGGTCCTGTATACAAGAGCTAGATGCAAGAGACTTGGATCTAGGTCCAGTCCATTCTCCCCCTTTGTAGCTAGTTTAAAGAACTAGAAACAAAGGAAGCAATTCTTTTTCCTAGAATTGTACTCCCTCTTCTACTGAAGTGTAGCCTGTCCCAGCAGAAAAGGGATGGTGTCTCATGGAAATCCTCCCAGTGTGTTAAACAATGAATATGCTGTTTGAGACACCATTTCCTCAGCCACTCACTCAGTGCCTTGATTTTATTAGTTATATAGGATATAGTGTATGTTAGAATGTTGTTCTTACTTGATTCTTGTGACAATAAAATTGTGGTTCTGCTGCGCTAGTGACGTCCGTACTGCAGCAGAATGACTTTTGGTTCTGCTTTAGTACGGACGTCATACTAGTTCCCTCACGAGCACTTTGTTTGCCCTGGCAACAATCCACGGCACTGCCCCACCCACCAAACGGCAGTTTAAAAAAAAAAAAATCAGCAGTGTGTTAGAGTCGAGGTCCTATCAGCCGCTCATAACACAAGCAAAGAATTTACTTATTGGAGAAATCACCAACATCACAAGCATTTGCCATGGCAGCCGCACTGTTTTCTGTACCCATGTCAGAGCGGCAAAAGTACTGAGGCGGGGGGTCTACTGCATGAAGTAGCATCTGTTTTAGGAAGCAATCTGGACATGTACTGCAAGTGTAATTTTTCTTTTCTCTCCCCACCTTTAATACTGCAGCCAATGTAGTGTATGTTTCCGCAGGCGTCACCCTGGGATAGCTCACAGAATAAGGAGTGGAGATTCCGTATTAAAGTAGTTATGAATTTATGGTACCATTCGGACGTAAATCCATCTGGGTACGGGCAACGTCCATGCTTAAGCCTTGAAATGGCTTCCTGAATCTCCGCATGAGTAACTGGAGCTTTGAGAGATCTAATTTGAGCTTCGCTTAATTTGGTTAAGTTACTCTGATTCAAAAAGGTGGTTCAGTGGTCCGCATCAGGCATGGTATCTTCTGAGTAGAGAGTTCTATAATAATCTGAAAGGATCCGTGAGATATTAAGCTCACCATGATGAACCTGTCCTGTTTTAGGGTCCTTTAATTTCAGTATTGTGGATGTTAGGTTCTAGAGCATAACTTGTACACAGATTTTGTGGCACCCCCTTCATGTGTGGAATATCTTAAATATATTAAGGACTGCTGGACCTGGTTATCAGTGAGTTTTTAAGAGGGCCACCTTGGTGTCCCGGATCTTTAAAGAGAGCTCATTATCCCTATCTCTATACAAATAATTGATAGTTTACTAGTAAGTCAGAGAGTTCCCTATATTTTGCTTCCCTCTCCCTATTCTTTTTGGTAGTGTATGCTATAATGTCTCCTCGAATTGTGGACTTTAAGGAGTCCCACAATATATCTTGTGAAATTGCAGAGAAGGCATTTTCCGAAAGGAACTGGGGGATTCTTTTATTAATGTAATCTTGGAATTCTTTATCGTGAAGGTTAAATCTCCAGAGTGATTTTCTGGGTGTCCTCCCTATCTCCAGGCATAACATAAAGGGGTGGTGATCCAACAAGATCTCTGGATCAGCAGAAATATCTTGGACCATCGAGAAGTGCTCACAGGTTATAAGAAAATCTAATCTGGAGTAGGAATGAAATCTGGGGGAGTGGTATGTGAATCCTAGGGCAGACGGGAAGATCAGACGCCAGATGTCTACTATTCCAAGATGTTCTATGGTGTTTCTGAAATATTTGCCCATTTTATTGTGTCTGTTTCTGTTGATTCGAGCAGTCAAGATGTGTGGTCAAGGTCATGTTTAGATTCCCTCCCAGGATAAGTGTTCCCCGAAGGTGGTCCAACTCATCCTCCCCATCTTGATAGAGTTTGTGGTCATTCCTCCTCAAGGTCCATATCCAGAGAGAGCCGGGAAGGTGGAGGAGGCACCCATGCCATGGACACTGGCCCCCTAGGCACTTGAGTGTCAAGGAGGAGTGGGCTGCGGCGAAGTGCATCCAGTGCCAGCCGCAGTAGCCTTCTGAATAAGATCCAGGATAGTGTGGACTAGAGCCTAGATGTCTACCATAACCACCTGAGGTTGTTTGAGAAGTGGCAGAAGGGTTTACAGATTGTCCTACAGGCAATATAAAGGGTATTGCCACTGGTTGGGGTACCAGCTGTAGGGGACAAGCCCTCATCAATGAGGAAGACAGTCCAGTGGAGATGGGTTAGGGAGATGTCGTCAACAAGAGTAAGGGCGTCACCGAGGAAAGCAGGCCTGCTCCCTGCTGCAAGTGTCCATCCCTGAGAATGATGGGGGTCAACAACCAATTTTGGTCCATTAAAGTGGTGTAAGTAGGAACATTATACAGGGCTGTACAAATCAGTGCTGGTAGCTCCAGTATCAGCGCACTAGCAGAAAAAGTCACCGAGATTTGTCGATGGGGCAGGGGAAATCCAAGGTGTTGACAATTTACTGAATTTTGGTAATTGGGTAGGCCCTCAGACAAGACTGTCCCTTTTTCAGGGGTGACCCGGGAAGTGCAGTACATTGATGGTGCCTTCAATGACACAAGAAATTAGACAGGGAGTAGTCATACAGTAAGAGAATACATAAATTACATTCAGTTATGCAAAATAACCAATTCAAAGCACAGTCAGCAAAACCTTACATACTGACATTATTTACACCATTTGTTTTCTCTCTCGGTGGAGGTCTGCTCAACAGGGCAAGGCCTGTAGATAAGGCAGAGAATACAGCCAATGTATTAAGAACTGTTTGTGGGACTTTGGAGTGGGTTGTCAATGATGATGTTGGCATAGACGAAGAATAACGAGATTTTTCCCTGCTTGTAGGACGACTTGTGCTTCTCCTGGTGGTGGTATTTCTCAGTCGATGATTTGACCCGGGATTTGGAGTGGTGAGATCCCAAGGACAAAGAGGATGTGTAGGAGGCTTTAGCATGTAGCTCCTGCTCTAACAGGGCAATCTTCTGTTCCATTAAGTGTTCCCTCAAAGTCTGTAGTCACTGCTGACGAGTAGCTTTATTGATGCTCTTACAAAGTGCGCACTGGTGGGTATCATGAGTGCGCAGCCTGAAGCCCACTCAAATGTTGTGCAGATCGGAGAGTCTGTCTGCAGGCACAAAGTCTCATGAAGGCATCCAAGGAAGACATCCAAGGTCCAGGGATGACGTGGCACTCTGTAGTCGACACACCAGCAAAAGTGATAGTTGACTAGGGTAAGTTTTAGGCGGACTATGGCAGGACTCCTCGGAGAGGCGAGGTATGCAGGTCAGCGGCAGGAAAGGAACTGCAGAGGATCGGGGACCACCCAAGCTTATATAGGCTACAACACAGCACGGGGAGTCTCATGGGCGGTCCCCAGGTGAACTGCTGGCGAAAATCCTCTAGGTGGATCTGGCACCTACAGCATGATGTTCCTACTTGTATTCATACAGTGTGCGGTATGCAATGTTTCCCTATGTCAGCACCAGCATTAAGAGTTTATCAACTTCCATCCAGCAGAACCCTCAGGCAAGGCCTGTGCAGCAGCCTTAGCCCTCCTTCATACAGTGTTGTGTTATTTTATCATATGGACTTAGTAATTAGCAATATGTAAGCCCAGCAAGGCAGAGGCATATTATACACTCACACACTCTCACACTCTCACACTCTCACACTCTCACACTCTCACTCTCCCTCTCACCTCTCACCTCTCACACTCTCACACACTCTCACACTCACACACACTCACACTCACACACTCACACACTCACCACACTCTCACACTCACACTCTCACACTCTCACACTCACACTCTCACTCACCTCACACTCTCACACTCACACTCACACCTCACACTCACACACCTCACACACACTCACACACCACACACACTCACACCTCACACCACCCACACACTCACACTCACACACTCACACACTCACACTCACACTCACACTCCACACTCACACACCACACACTCACACACTCACACTCCACACTCCACACTCACACCTCACACACTCACACTCACACACTCACACACTCACACTCACACACTCACACACTCACACACTCACACTCACCACACACTCCTCACTCACACTCACACTCACCTCACACACACACACACTCACACACTCACACACTCACACACTCACACACTCACACACTCACACACTCACACACTCACACACTCACACACACACACACACACACACTCACACACACACACACACACACACACTCTTGCCTAGGACATCCAGCTTTCTGGATTATCGATCAGAAGCAGGGAGCTCAGGTGCCTAGGTGTCCTGGACCCGTCATGGGCAGCTGTGATCATCACGGAGTCAGTCTCAGGCTGGCTGGCATAAAAGCTTTCCAGAAGGCCTTTCTGGGCATGGCTGGTATATTGTTTAGCCCATACCAGGCTGCATAACATCCTCCAAAGCTAGGAACAGCAGAGGAACCACAGCAGAGGGAGATTCTAGCATCTTCAGAAACTCCAGCAGGTTCCTTCTGGTAGAGTCCTGGTCCTCTAAAGTGAAGCCCACAGCAACTTGCATTTACTGCATCATGTTATGAAATGAGGGATCCTCTGGAGGGGATCTTAGAGATTTCACAGAGTCCTCATTACAGGAGGAGACAGCAGAGTTGGTGCCATATCTGTAGTCGTTCTCAGCACAGCCCCTCCTCCTCCATCATGAGGTCAGGAGAAGCACCCCACAAAAAAACACTTGTGTTCCTGGACAGCACAATGCTGACTGTCAGCACTGTGCTGTCGCTGTAATGGCATTAGACAGGATTCCTGTTGATGCTGCATGGTGGAACCAGGATGAAGACATCTGGTAAACCTTCCTAGAGAAGGAGACAGTATGTACAGTACTGCGAGTCCCTGGGGCCTTTGTGCAGGGAACCAGGTGGAAAAGCATGGCTTTGCCCAACAAAGGCAGCAAAGACCAATATGGAAACATGAGATGACCTTTCATAGAGAAAGCAGACAGTATGTACTAAGCTGCAAGTCCCTAGGGGGATGGAGGGTGGGTCAGCATGGCCTGATGAAAGATTCTCTCGAAGATCGACCGTTATAGTAAGCATGCAACTGTTCAGTCTTAGACTATATTGCTCATCAGGCCACACCTGTGGGATGAGCACCAAACAGTTCTGACCACTAACAGTCTTTGGTTGAGGAGCTACAGGCCTATGGAAGAAGGCCTGGAAGACCTGACAGGCTCAAACCTTTTCTTTTTCAGAAGGCAATTTCCAGACTGTAAATTCCCAGTAAAAGTGGGGACAGTAGATCAGTTATCTGCACACGTCCCTGCAGCAGATACAAGGTGAAATATGTATTACAGATGGCATGTCACTAGGTAAATGGGTACAAGCAACACAAGAAGTTGCTCACCATGCCATCTGTAACTGGAATTAAATGCATATAACCAGACCTGTGTGCAGGCACTGTTCATAGATGAAGGACCTTATATTCCAAAGAAGGCTGAAAAAAAAAAATCAGGCTGCGAGGACTCCTTGGAGGCAGTTATGCAGCATACTGAACACCAGAGGATTCTAAGCCTCAATAGGAAAAAACTCGCAAAGATTCGCAGTCTTTGTCTAGCAGGCAAAGAAGAAAGCTTTTACATAGGCCTGAAGCCATGACATCCTTTGAGTAGAAGGAATGGCAGTAAAAAAAGGAGCTCTCTTCCCAAGAAAGAGGAATACTCCCTCCAGACACCAGCGGCGGAAAGAGAGCCAAAGTAATGTTTTGTAATGCAGGCCGCTAGTCACCGTTCGCTCCAAAAAGAACCAAGGTAATGGTCTCCAGTGCTGGCCTCCAGTTAGAACTGTATTATAAACTAGCGGCTTTAAAGACATACATACACACACTATTTTTTCTGTATTTTCTCCCCTTCCCGGGGTCGTGGCGTATACATGCGTGCACGCTCACACCAGGATCCGATGACCCCTTCAGCCCACCCCAGACTTGCCCTACGCTCCTGCTGTCCTGCGCACCCATCGGACTTCCACCCGATGGGTGTGGGATCTGTAGGAGCAGGCATCTGCCCTGGAGGAAATCCTGCTCCAGGCCCCCCCCCCCATGACCTGAGGTCATTCCTGAACCCTGGCGTGGCACGAGGTGTGGCGTCCAGCACCTGAACCCTCAGTACCACTGGGCCGGCTTGGTAATGGCATTTTAAATGCAGTAGCTCATTATCTTCTTCTGGGGATAGCCATTTGAGCACAGAAAGGAATATCTTCCTAAGTCAACTATGGGAGTGAAGTGATCAAAAATTGTACTGAACAGATGGCCAAGCAAGCTCAGTTACTGACCTGCCAGCCCCACCCCCATGTTCAGGCAATTTGTGATGTCTAACCAGGCAGAACACAGGAATGTGCCACATGGAAGTCAATGAAGAATATTTTTTAAATAGTTTTATGTATGTTTAAGTAACCTTTGTTATAAATAAAAATAATTGCTCAACTAACAGGGCCCCTGTTAGTTGGACAGTGACTCAGTGACTCATTTATATCAAAGGTGACTAATATATACAGCATCAAACAGTTCAGAAAATGTCCTCCTTTGACTTCCATGTGGCACACCCCCTCCCTCTTCCTGGTTGGACATCACAAAACATCCCAGTGAGAGGGTGGGGCCGGATGGCCAGGAAGTGGAAGAGTTCAACTGGTCATCTGCTCGGCACAATTTTCAATCTCTTCCCTTCTGTAGTGGACGTAATGAAAAGAAAAAAAATAATAAAAAAAAATAAATAATGTCCGGGTTCAAATGAGTGTCGCTAGCACAAGGTAATGGATGAATGCATTTTAAAAACCATTACCAAAATCTTAGACATTCTCTTCAAGTATCGTGTGGAAACCTGTAAAGTATAAAAATTGTTAAGGCCAGTGGAACACCCAGGGCTGAGTGTATTCTCTTGTGAACAAGAAGTGTGACCTGAAGGCATAGCTCCTACAGATACCTGAGAAGGAGGCAGTGCCCTATATATAGCTGTGGTAGCACGGCTCACAAGGTGATTATTCTGGGACTTGCTGTGCTTGAAAAGAAAGGTCCAGGCTCTAGGATCTGGGGTAAGCCTCAGATCTGCTGTTTCTTTTGAGGACTTGGACCTCAAAACCACTCCCTATGTTCCCAGGGAACAGGGTCACCAAAGCTTTACTTATACCAAGGTAAGAAAAAAAAAAAAAAAAAAAGTCTTCCAGACAAACTACCAGATGTTCTGGGGGATAATGGAGGAAAATGTTGGTGGAGGGTCTGGAGGCAGTACACAAATATCCAGAGCATGTCCATGAGACATCCTGCTCCATGTTCAGGCAGGAGGGTCCACCTCAGGGCTGTGCCCAGAACCACCTCTATTGGACCACAAGCCCTGAAAAGGTGTGGTGAAGGACCACTCGGGCAGGGCATGAAACACTGCCCGGTGTGCGCCAAGTTCTGAGGCAGGCACCCATGGACTGAGCTTTGGTCAACCTGTTATGAGGGCGGACAGGCCCTCCTCTACAGAGGGCTGCAGCCACCACTGTTAAATATTTGGCAAATACCCACGGCCCAGGAGATATGCCAAGGGGTAGAATCCCAAACTGGTGGTGCCCTCCCGGTACAGAAACCAGGGGAACCGGCTGCTGGAAGGCAGACTGGGGAACACAGGGCAGCATCCTGCATGGCCCACAGCCAAGGCCAGTGCCTAGCAGTTGCGGGGGCAAGAAAGTAGGGGAGGTAGCTCACTCCAGTCCTAGATCCAACCTGTGCGTCAGGAGTGGGCAAGAAGGATTTGGTGCAGAGTGCTGTAACAAACTGGGGTGGCCAGGGTCAGGGGGAAGTGGCTGAGCCCTGTCAAACACTGGGAGAGAAGAGACCACTCTGGGACAAAACAGGAGCCCAAAGATGGGCAATGGTGCCCAAAGCACATACCCGCCAGGGGACTGCAGCAAGGTGGGAAATGGGCCTGTGGGTCAACCAATCCCCAAGGTCAGGGTGGGGGACAGCAAGGTTCAGGAGCCCACCATCTGCACGCGCGCAAGGCATAACCTCCTAGGTCTTGGGGGAGGAAGATGGAGAGCAACCCCTAGGATGCCTAAGCGCAGACCCTGCCAGGCAGTGCTGACAAAAGCTCTGCCAGGCAAAGGCGACAAGGCTCTGCACTAAGGAAACCGGGTCTCAGTATGAAGAGTGGCAGGGAGGCAGACTGCCCAGCATCGCTGGACATATAGTGGGAGGGAGGGGGGCCACGCCGTACCCCGAGCCTATCACAAAGGCTGTCGATTGGGCAGGAGTACAACTGGAGCTCAGGCTACAGCTGACCAGTAAGTGAGACAACTGTGAGGAGCCTGCCAGCAGGGAAGGGGAAGGTGACCCTCAAAGGCCATGACCCCTTTGCAGAGGTTACTGATGCTGTCTCCCAAAACCTGTGGGAACAAAGTGTGGAAAGTCCCAACCCGGGGATGGAAAAGGCCCCTTGCAACAGTATACTGGGGTTGCCCATACTGGAGCTCCTGTGAGGAACCATGCCACACATATAGGATACACAGGCAGAAATCAGCCTGCAGCTCTCTACCCCAGTGCCATTGGCCACATGACTGTAGGTCGGAGGGGGGAGAGAGCAGGAGAAATGACTGGGACGCTCCCATCCAGGGAAGGCCCCACATCAAAATGGCCCCAAAGGACAGTTAGGGTCTTCGTTGGGGTTTCTACAGAGTCTGATCCCAGCAAGAGGGCCAAGGCATGGTGCCAGAGGGCCAAGAACGGATGGGGGAGGCAAAAAGGCACAACTGACAGGAAGGGCAGACTAGAAACAGAGACTGAGAGAAGAATGATGAAGGTTAATGCACCCAGGTGTCCCCGACAAAGGAACGAAGCCAGGTCACAGTAGCCTGGGAAGGACAGGAGCCCTTCAATCCCCACAGAGTGGGGGAAGAGAACAAGTCAAGAGGGGAGGCACAGGGTGCCACTGACATGCTAAAGGTCCCACGGAGTCAGGCCGAAAGCACCCCCAAAAAAAAAACAAAAAAAACCCAGGTCCTGGGGCAACAGGGCGGGCAGTGGAATGAGAGAAGCAAGGAGTCACCATCCATGGGACTGTTTTGGTGGGAGGAATGGGGTGGCACCACCAAGGGCCTGGCCAGAAGAAAGAACCCGGCCCTGACCCACCCAAGGTGGGATGGGGAAGCGGGAGGGCCAGGAGAGGCAGCAGCATCAATGCGGGGGGAGGGGGGGCAGCCAAACTGATTCCTGGGGAAAAATTTTGTGAGGGAGAGAATGAATATACAGGACAGAAAGCATACAGGCAGCGGCACACAACAGAAGGATTCAAGTTGCTCCTCCAGAGTTTGAGGGGAAATCCGGCAACCCGGAGAAACACTTCCCAAGGCGCCCCCCCCCCCCGAGAGGCCATCTAATGCCGATGGAAGGCTGCTGCCCATGGCATAAGACTGAAGGACAGGTGGCAGGACAGCGGAAGTTCTATTTGATTTTGAAAACATTGTTTTTAGAAAGAAAACAAAATGTAGAATAAAACAGGCGGTCCGCTGAAGCGTGCAGAGACTCCACAAGATTTGATGTGCAAATGTCGATGGCAGGAAAAGAACTGACGGAGCACATGGCTGCCCATGCCTATATGGCTAGTAGGTCATCAGCATATGACGTAGTCATGGGCAGCCCCCTTATAGACAGCTAACTAGAAAAGTTTGTGTGGTTCTAGTGCCTGGCTGTTATAGTTCCATAGGTGGTGTCTGGTGCAAGAGGTATCCTTGATGAGGATCACTGACTAACGAGGATGCAGCACCACCACTGATGCAAGAGTCTTAGTGTCAGTGCATGTCGACAGGGGAAGCCAGTCAATGTGCGAGTTTAACAGCCAGAGCTAAACAGTCAGTGAGAGAGGCAGAGGCATCACCATTGCTACCACTATATACAAGTGATATACAGTCTATGGGAGAGGCTCTAGAAGAAGGCGTCCTATACCCAGACTGTTATGTCTTGGTTAATGGTTGGGATGGGGGGGTGGAGGGGGAGCCAATGCCTCCAGGTTGGACAACCGTTGAAGAGAAAGATCTTCCCAGGAGAGGGGCGACCTGCAGCGCACACAGAAGGGCCTTCCCCCATCTGAGTTCCAAGGCTGGAGCTCAGTATTCCTGCAGTAACTAAAGGATTGGTTAGCATGGAAGAGCCCACCAGTTGCTCCAAGTGTAAGTTCTTTGCTTTCCATAGCAAACACACGTTGCCAGCTTGTCCGTTGGTGATGAGAATGCGACGAACTGAGCATTTGTGTTACTGGGGGGAAAAAAAAAAAAAAATGGCAGCTGAAGCAGTGACATTTACACCACAGTCTGATGAGCGTTTACTGATGCTGGGAAAAGAACTGAGGAGGGAAGGGGCCTCCCACACTTGTAGATGGAAGGATGACGCAGGATGTCATCATGGGGGCCCCTGGTGGACTGCTTGCAAAAGTTTCTATGAGGCCCTGGAGCCTGGCAACTATATCCCATAGGTGTGGCCTGATGAAAGATGTCCTCAAATAAGATTTCTAATTTCAGGCCTAACCCTGACCAAATTTGAACTGCGGTGATACAAATCATGTGTAAACAGCTGATGAAACCGTTTTTAAAATGATGCAACAGCAACTGGATAGTCATGTAATTTAAAGTGTCTAGGCAGAACATCCAAGATGCACTTTAAACTGTAAGGTTCTTACCAACACATAAAGTTCTGATTTCAGAGTTTGCATCTCACCTGTGTAGGTTTTAAGATTATTCCGTCCTTAGATCCATGATAAATATACACTTTGCCCATATAGCCATCATATGGTACTCCCATATTGCCATCATAGGGTGCTCCTACAGCAATATCTGTTGAAAACAAAAACAAGGCTGCTTAGGCTGAAATTTTGCAGAGAATTTTTATTTTTATAGTGTTCAAGCTAGAAGTTTAAAACAATTACATTCTGGCTAATTATCTCCTAAACCCTTTAGCCAAGTTACGCGCAACTCTTGGCCAGACCACAAAAACATCACTGAAAACTGGTCTACAGCCTCTGGAAGACCAGTAGCTATTTGACTACTTGAACAACATCATTGTAGCCAAATGCAGAAATGCTTAGTGAAATGCTTTCTGGCTAGTGGTAGTTTATGTAAGCAATATGAAATGACAGGGTATGCATTATGATGAAATCATACAACTCAGATGTGCATTATATAGAGAATAATGTATAGGCAGGTGGTTATTATGAGAATTTTACACACACCGAGTGTGGGATGCCCCATAAACCCGAGGGCGAAGCCCAGGGTTTTAGAGCATCCCACAACCAGGGTGTGTGTAAAATTTCATAAATAACCACGCTTATTACTTTATTTTTATAATTGTTGTACACGATTTTTTTAGCATACCTGTTGATTTGCAAATAAATGAATAAGGCAGTTGTGGTATAATGAAGAATTTATTTGTGGTGGTTGTACAACATTGCAGTTTTTAATTATTTTAAAAACGTGTTTCTTCAACTGCCTTATTCATTTATTTGCAAATTCAATAGATTATTGCTAAAAAATTGAGACGGAGGTCACTGTCTGTTTTTCTTTGGTATTTAGATTATGCTGCTCTACTGTAAATTGTTCTGTTATGGGGAGTCTACGATTTAAAATCTTGTCTCCATTTCTTAAGAATCTTGTGCTGTTGCGTCGCTATTTTACATCCGTTTTTTTTAAAGTGGTCCGTGTTGTTTTGTTTCAGAGCGGTAGATCTGACGGGGCACGGCGAGCTGCGAGACTGCAAGTCGTTTACTTCCTTATGTCTCGCGCTGTGCTCTAGAGCAGAGTAGCGCGTGTTTGCCGTTATAACTAGCCAAGGTAGTTATAACGGCAAATTATAACTCGCTGTGCCCGTGTTAAAAAAATTGTGGCCAGTAATTATAATGAAATAATCATACACCTCAGATGCGCTGTTAGACAAAGTGCAGTGGAATGCAATTAAATGCATCTGAGAAATGCAATTTCACCAACATAACACATCCTGGAGTCTTACTGCCCTTATACATTGGCATTTCAAAATTCGACTTAATGAATAAAAACAACAAGAAAGTATTTTAAAAAAAGATAAAAATTGGACCTTTCCTTGAAATATGATTTCATTTTAACTCTGAATCCAAAAGCAAATAGTCCATATTCTGGTAACGGGGATTTTTTTTTTTGGGGAGCAAAAACAATGAATCTTGCATGGGACACATTTTTCCAAGAAAAATATAAAATACAGGTTACTTTGGATTCTGACCAATAAGAGTACTGTATTCTAATGAAAATGTGTTCAAACTTTTAATCAGACAGGCTTTTTTTTTGGGGACGATTTCACCTGAAAACACCCATATGATTCAAATGTACAGTATGTGGTTTTATAAACTTCAGGCATGTATTTGAGCAGTTTGGGTTTGCCTCGGTCTATGTAAAGTACAGTTAACATAGGAACTTTCCATAACAGTAGCTCTGTGAGGGGATCCCTTGCAGCAGGCCACACCTATGGAACTATAGCTGCCAGGTACTAGGACCACATGGAAAACTTTCTAGCTAGCAGTCTACCAGCGGGCCACCCACCCAGATGTCAGGCATTGACATCACCCAATGCTTGAAGAGTGGGCAGCCCCCATGCCCTCCTCAGTTCTCCCAGAGACCATAAGCAGAAGTGTCCTGCAGAAAAACAGAGGAGGGTACCAAAGGTACCCGCCAAGGAAAGGTTAGAGAGTAGACACAGACAAAGGTGAGCCTCAGAGACTCTGGGGAAGGAGGGACAGCATGGCCTGCTGCAAGAGATGCCTTCACAGATCTGTTATGGTTAAGTTCTTGCATAACTGTACTATACGACTTCGGGGGCATCTCTTCCAGCAGGCCACATCTATGGAATGAGTCCTAAGCAGTTTCTGACAAAGGAATGCAGTCTGCGAGATATGAAACCAAGATTCTGAGAAAGTAGGCCCTGAAGAACAGCCAGGCCGAAACTGACCCTACGCCTGGAAGCAATATCCAGACTTGTAGTGCTTGGTAAAGGTGTGGACAGTATTCCAAGTGGAAGCAGCACAGATCTCTGCAGCAGACACATTCCTGAAAAAAAAAAAAAAAAACAGAAGCAGAAGTGGCCATACACCTGTTGACATGACCACGGACAGCAACAGAAGTTCTTTGCCATACTTCCTGTAGCAATAAGTAATGCAGCTGGCCAACCATTAGACAAGCACTCTTTTGAGACAGGGGCACCCTCTTTCCCAGGAGCGTAAGAAAGAGGTGTTTGAACTCCTACAGTCCTTCGTACAATGGGTAGAGTAACGCAGAATTCTATGCACGTTTATAGTATGCAGCAATGCTTCCCCTGGATTGCCATGCTCTGGGTAATAAACAGGAGGGTGGATGGATTGGTTTAAAGTGAACTCAAGACACCACCTTAGGAAGAAACTTATGGTTAGTATGCAAAGACACTCAGTCTTTGTAGAAAATCAAAGAAGGCTGCTTGCACGAGTGCCTGTAGCTCAGAAATTCTTCAAGCAGAAGTAATGGTAGCTAAAAATAATGCTTTGCATGACAAAAAGCATAGCTTGCATGTAGCGACTGGTTCAAAAGGAGGCTTTTCTAACATAAAATTTAAGTCCCAGGGAAGGACTGAATTGTGGATAGGAGGCTTCAGGTTAAGAATGCCTCTCAGAAATGTACTCAGCACCTCCATTTGTGCCATTGTACTTCCCTCAATAGGCACATGGAAGGTGGACATGTGCGCCTTATGGGAAGAGTACTTCAGACCAGCGTCTGAAAGGGACAGCAAGTACTCCAGAGTCACTGGACAAGTAAAGGGATCCAGCTGGCATGAGGCAGTCCATAGCACAAAACATCCACTTCACAGAATGTGGCCCTGGTGGAAGGCTTCTTAGCTGCCACCAGGACATCAGCCATCCTGGGTGACACCCCAAACTGACCCATAACTACATCCAGAGGAGCCAGGTATGAAGATGCAGGGATTTGGGGGCCAGATGGACCAGGGTGCCCCGGTTCTGGGAGAGCAAGCCACAGCACAGAGGAAGAGGACCTGGATATTCCACCACCAGCTGTTGCAGGAGAGGGAGCCAGATCTGACGAGTCCAGAAGTGGGTGAAGAGGGTCATTGTGGCCTCTCATCTGGAGCTTGATGAGAACCCTCTGAAGCAGGGGGGGAGACACAAAAAGTGTACAGAAACCTCCCCTTCTAAGAGAGGGGCAACGCATCTCACTAGAAAACTTCAAGCCCTGGAGTGAGCAAAGCGTCAGCTTTGTGTTGGGGACGCAAAAAGGTCCAACTCTGGGAGACCCCACCTGTCAAACAGGTCTACTACCAAGGTCAGCAGCTCCCAGTTGTGTGTCCTTGAATGAGACTAGTTTAGGGCATCTGCTGGGATGATCTGGATGCCTGGGACATGGATGGACATCTGCAGTAGACCTTGATCCAGAACCCAATACCAGACTCTCACTGCTTCAAGGCAGAGGGGGTATGAGTTGAGTGCCCCCTGCTTGTTGATGTAGTAGACAACACTGATGTTGTCCATCTGCACTAGCAGAAGACCTAGGGATAGCAGAGTCTGGAAGGCCTGCAAGGCATAAAGAATGGTCCGCATCTCCAGGATACCGATGTGGAGAGGATTCCAACTGGGACCATGTCCCCTGTGTTTGGTGAGGCCCCAGATGAGCACCCCATCCTAACCCCGTAGCATCTGTTGTAAGAATTTGCTGAGGGGTGGGAATGAAGGGAACCCCTCTTAGATTTCTGGGTTCCAGCCACCAAAGCAGAACCTTTTTCACCAAGGAGGAGACCAGAACCTGCTGTTCCAGGTTGTCAGTCCACTGGTCCCACTGGACCCAGAGTGTTCACTTAGGTACCCTCATGTCATGTGCAGTCTGGCGAGGGGCACTGTAGCAATCGCCACTACCATCAGGCCAAGGAGCCGAAGGAAGGTTCTCGCTGAAACACAGTAGCTGTTGTACAACAGACGAGCCTAGGCAATCAGTCGCTTGGCACTGTCCTGCAGAAGAAAGGCCATGCCCAGAGCAGTGTCCAAAACTGCTCAAATGTACTGGAGGCATTGGCAAGGAATCAGAACTGGGTTGGGCAAGTTCACAGCTATCCCCAGATCCTGGAAAAAGTGGGCAGTTAGTGCCAGGGTCTGAATCATAGGAGCATTATGAGTCAGAAGCATTAACTATGAGTGACTCGCTGTTATACAATGGACTACTGCTTACAATTTAGTATCAAATATTTGTTTAATGTGGCCTTAAAACAAATCCATATTTGGACAACTCACAACAGCCTCAGGTGGACCATTCCACACAGCCACCACCCTTTGGTTTATCCAGGCTCCTCATCTGGTACTCACAGTTCTCCCCTTAATTGGGGACTGTGGGTCCTGGTATCCCTATTTGTTATTTTTCTGTCAAGCCTTATGCACTCCCACAAATCACTGAAACAAGCAACCCCAGGAGTCAGTCGTCCAGGTAGGGGAAGATATAAAGGCCCTCCTGCCTGAGGGAAGCTGCTACTGCTGTCAGGCACTTGGTGAATACCCGATGGGCTAAAGAACAAACCAAAGAGCAAGGCCCTGAAATGAAAGTGTTCCACCTGGAATAAAAAACTCAGTTACTGCTTGTGGGATGCATGTATTCTGATATGCAGGTATGCATCCTTCATATCGAGGGAGCAAAATCCAATACCCCTGCTGCAGATGGGGCTACATACCCTGAAGTGTCACCATCCGAAACATTTTGTACTGAATCAACATATGGAGGTCTAGGATGGGCCTGAGATCCACTAAAATGAGTGTAACCCCCTGCCCTGCTGATCTGCAGGGACATGCTCCACAGCTCTCTTTTGCAGCAGGGAGCAGATTTCCTCCCAGAGCAAAGGTATGCGGTCTGGAGGGTAAAATGACTGAACCAGAGGTTTTTCTGGAGGCCACTCCAGTAATTCTAGAGTATGGCAGTGCTCAATGAGCTGAAGTACCCAATGCTCGGTTACCGCTTGCCACCTGTCCAGGTGTAGAAAGAAGCCACCCCAGACAACCACCTCCTGATTTGTCCGGGGTTTGTACAAGCAGTCAGGCAGAGGTGGAGGAGGCCGCAGTGGCGGCTGCAGTAGTGCCTCTGGGAGCCTTACAGGCTGTGGTAGCAGGGGCCGGCAAAGATGTTGGCTCTTAATGCTTGCTCAGAAGTCTGGCCGAGGGTCTGAACTTGCTGGTTGCTCGAAAGAAGGGCACACACTGTCCACTCTTAGCTAGAGTCTGGTACATGGAGTGGACTGATCT